>JBAIAA010000056.1:0-1200000 GCA_037893245.1 Crossaster papposus
ACATAAATATGGGCCTCAACACCAACAACCATACCCCCATCCGCAACATGACAACACCAAGGTCAACTATCAATGACTATCTGCTGTTTGGCTATTCCTTACTTGACCGATAACCCTACGTACTTTTTCTATTCCTTACGTGATTTAACTGGTGCCCGGACACAGACAAAGGAAACTCAATACGCGCAGGGACGTATGGAGACCACCCAGGAAAATTTGTTTCGACAATAGTCGATGTTAAAATGTTGGTATTTTTAGTCCAAACGGATTCCATGGATTGATATTCACATTTACATGTTCATTCGTATTCAATATTGACATTATCATAAAAAACTAGCTGCGACTTTGTCGTGGACAAATAAAGGTGAACTAAAGTAAAACACTGCAATAGTTAAGTTTGAGTATGTGTATCATGAGGAATGGGTTATTTGTTATGTTGTATGCGTAATTTAAAATGTGTATAATAAGTTAATTCCATTGGTACTATGCATTCATTATGTAAACCTTTTTTTCATATTTAAACCATAATGATTGGTAATAATCTCATCTAGATGAGTAGTTGCGATAATCGTAACCCTCCATCCTCCCGTACGGTCGAAGACTGGAAGGGTACGAGACAACTAGATGTACACAATTGGAGAAGTTGCAATTTCGACCATTTTTGCCAGACTAGTCACCAGATTTGCCGGATTTTTAACCACTTTTAAGGATCATGACTACACATTTTAAGAACACAGATTATGATCTGCTAATGTGTATAATGTACTCGGCATCATAACAGTAACACTCTAAACATCATGAGAAAATATTTTGAGGATAACATGACCAAAAACTTACCAAGACTCTGGAGCGAATTCTCACAAACGAAATGTTTACATTTTGTTTAACCATTTCTGTTTACAATCTCTGACCAATCAGGCGTAAACCAAGGAAGACAGGGACTGGGTGGAGCTTCAGCTGTACACGCTAACACGGCTATACCCGCATGCGGAATCAATGCACAGATGTGCTTAGACTTGGTGCCAAGTCGGGTAATAATAGCGGTCCACTCGGTATATGGGTACCTTTCCATAAATAAGTGGGCCAAAGAGGGACAATGTGTTATTTTCTCAAAATGTAATTTTACTTCTATATTCTTTGCAATGTTCGTATTTGGTGGGGAATAGCTCATACGTTTAATGTATACACCTTCAATTTCTTGAATCAGATGTATTGTTTTCATATACACGATCCAAAACTATCCATCCACACTGTAACGGAGACACGGATGTCTCAGTTACAGTGTGAAGTGTGAAAACTTGTGACTTGTTTTGCCATAAATTAGTAGGTTTTCCATTGAAATATTAAAATTTTTCAAAGGGGTAATATGTCAAACATCATTGGTATACAGTTTATTCAGGAGCTATTTTCAATGAAAACCTTCCAAACGTTGGCAAGCAGTATAAGGCCGACAGTTTTAACGCTGTAACCGTTGACACTAATTTTGTGCAAAACAAGTCACAAGTTTCACACTTCACCACTGTAACTTGAGACACCCGGTGTCTTCCAGTACAGTGTGATGGTATAGTTTATTGGATCGTATATGAAAACAAAACATCTTGATTCAAGAAATTGAAGTATACATATTAAGCTATGAGCTATCCCCACCATACGAAACATGCAAAGAATATAGAAAGTTAAATTACATTGGAGAAATAACACAATGTCCCTCTTTGGCCCCCTTATTTTTGGAAAGACCCATATACACGGGGATAGGTTGCGGTTGCCCTCGTTTCCAATTGCAGAGTTCGAAGTTAGATCTCTGCTCCCGCAACGCGCACAGTTTACTAGTCTAAACCAGCGCGTGCCGATGTATTTCGACTGAAATACACGGATGAAAATCCGACTATCTAACGACTTGACATCAAGTCAAGGAAGTGCTTTGGAATTGTCTCGGCGCTCATATCCAATCGCGCCCTTTGTTTATCGGTTTTCACCGTGAATTTTATCGCTACACACACACGACGCACGCGCCACAGATCGATGTTAGTCCGTTGCGTTAAGGAATTGGTTTATCGACACAAGAACTCCATACGTGAACCAACACGCATACTGCGGAGTATTAATTCGTTTATGAAGCTTGTGAACATGGAGAACAACATTTCACCTCGAGTTCAACCACTGGAGCAGTGATACGGTTTAATACCAGGACAGATATAGAACGCCATATACCGGACTTTGTGAACACGATAAACACGGCGCGTGCAAGTGAGTTCGCAAGCGGGAATAGTCCGGTTAGCGGTGTACAGCCGAAGCCTCCAGTCTTGTCTTTCCCATTGTTTACGCTGATGTGGTCGAGATTGTAAACGAAATGTAAACAAAATGAAAACATCGTTTGGTTAGAGAATTTCGGCTCAGTCCCTCTGTGTAAGTTTTTGTCATTTTATCCCAAAATATTTTTCTCAATGATGTTTAGGAGTGTTATAGAGCGGAGTCATTATACATTGCTCAGATCAAATCTGTGTTTCTTAAAATGTGCGTCATGATTTTTAAAGTGGTTAAAATTCACGGGCAAATCTGGTGACTAGTCTGGCAAAAATTGGTCGACTAATTGCAACTTCTTCTCCAATTTTGTACACTAGTTGGTCTCTGTACCTCAGTTCTTCGACACGTCGGGAAGGATGGAGGGTTACGATTATCGCAACTACTAGATAGGGGTCTAATAAGGAAAAACGTATAAAAGTCGTGTTATACGAAAAACTAGGGACGGTAATCGATACAACTAGGGACTGTATTGAACAACTAGGGACCTGTATACACGAACCAACTAGGGACATGTATACAATTAACTAGGGGTACTTGCGCATGCGCTTACCCAAAACTCACGGTAAGATAGATGTAAGAATAGCAACTAGGCCATAACCCTAATATACAACTACATGTAGTTCCTACTTCTAGATCTAGACAGCAGGCGATATCGAAAAATAGCCAGGAACGTCGTCCGGAAAAGCTTTGTTGCCAAGGATCAGTGCCTAGAATATAAAAAAGGCAACTACAAACAACGCAGTACCAGTTTGTAAGTTTGTTTTTACTTGATAATCATTCCCATGCATGTACTGACCTTTTTAAATTTTTGACAGAATATTCTTTCTGCGTGGGACATAACCGCTCCATATTTTCGGCAATATCGCAAACGAGCTTCATGGCTATTCTTACATGATCGAAACCTTTCGTACTTATTCTATTCTTACGTGATTATAACCTGGTTCCCGAAACAGACAAGGGAACTAAATTGCCGGCGGAAGGGACCGTATATGTGGCGTTTTTACTCCCAACAAAAACCTTTTATAGAAGCGCACAGAGCGGCTCCGCACGCTGTGGGAATTCCTAATGGGCGGCGGGTTACACAGCAACCCGGACGGGGTGGTTTGAACGTTTGGGGAAAATATTATCCCCACACTGCAGGCAAACCCTAAAATCACACAGTCCACGTAATTAAATACTATGCAACACCGATGTATTACTGATCATCATCTTTATTGAGTATACACTAGGGTCTGGAGGTACATGTACCTCCAATCAACAATACAGTGACCTCCGGAGGTGAAAGTTGGACCTCCAGGTTTGGGTGTCCGAAAACCTCACAACTATTACCCGAATTTGTCCTTAAAATTGATACTCTTAAACTTCTTCTCTAAAAAGTAGTTCATACGAGGGAAAACTGTAAGCAGAGCCAAAATCCCCAAGCTAGACTTGCCCTACCATAAATTATAGCTTTGAAGGATCTATGAAATATATAGCTTAGTCAACGGAAGACACTTAATACAAACGGCTGTAGCGGTACGCGTTATTTTTTAGCTCAGAGCTGGGTTGTGCTGGAATGATCATGAGAAAGAGCAATGGACAACTACATATAGGTTACAGAACTATAAAGGAATTTAAAGAATCGGCTTCCTCAACCAACTCGCCAATAGCATAGTTGTGTAAAGAGGAGAGCTTGTATTTCAAAAGGTCTGCGAAACGATTTCACGACTCGTTAGACGTTTTCTTTTTCTTCTACAATAAAGGGTTATTAAGGTGTTATTTAATCATTGAACAAGTGCTGAAGGGAGAAAACCGGGATTTGGCTACATAAGTTTTCTTGAAAAATACAACAAGAATGCTAACCTGGTAGTTTATAGTGATCTTCCTTAGTCAACTCACGATATACATGTAAGTGCGTAGCTTTTTCACATGTCGTGTTGTATGTCAACAGCAAGTTCTCCCGCAAGTGCCAACTCATTGAGCTTAAACAACTTTCACTAGCAACTTTGAACGCGCGCCGAGGATTTGGGCTACAACAGCGCCTAAATCTGCGCTCCCCGGCCCCAGTAAATGCTAATCGTAGCCCAATAGTAGCGAGGTATTGGGCGCTACTGCCCATATACCTGAATAAAAACACAATGCCCTGATTGACTTGCACACTAAAGGTTCCCATTACCAATCGTATACGATCCTTTAACACTTGCATTATAATCCGATAAAACAGCTTGAATAGAACAGTTTTCCATTAGTCTTACCAATTCTTTTTTTCTACAACTTATTTAAGGATTTTTTGTCTACAAACAAAATCATAGCATATCTAACCTGTACATCTCCACGAAAATTGAATACATGTAAGGGTTGTGTAAGTACTGACAAATTAAAAGGATCGTATATGTTTGGTAATTGGAACTCACTGTTTGTTTCAATCCTATATAATATACCATAATAAACTAGCCTGTAAAAATTTCATTTCAAAAAGTGGTAGCGATTTTGATATTTCCGAAAATTTGGAGCGATTATGTCCACGCAGGAAGAATAATCTGCATTGGAATACACAGTCTGAGAAACGTCACTGCAATAACGCTTTTCAGATTCAAATTTGTGGGGATAAAAAGTGATATCTTTTTCCATAACCGGAGTACTTCAAAGTGAAAAGTTTCTAAAAATGCATTATACTATCCAAAGCTGCTATACTTCTTACCAAGTATAAAGTTTTTATTGCCATTAATTTTTGGGGTAATTACCAAATGTATACGATCCCTTAACCCTAACACCCTCACAGCTTTTACTAGAAAGTATCCTGAATCCGCCACAGTCCACCAATTTTGGTTCGCAAAAACTGCTGGTGTCCTGAGTCCATCAGACTCCACCAGTATGCATTCTGGAGAGATCCCGAGTCCATCATAATCCACCAGCAAAAGTTTGATGGACTGTGACGGATTCAGGATACCTAGGTGGCATACAAAAAATTGCAGTGCGTTTCTCCATAGAGTCCATCACAGTCCATCACCTGAATTTCTGTATCCTGAATCCATCAAACTCCTGCAGTAACGCTAGGCTTAAAATCCTCAATCCATCACACTCCTCCATATGGAGGTATCCTGAATCCGCTAAAATCCTCCAAAACAGGAAATGGATTTTGATGGACTCAGGGTGGTTAGGGTTAACCCTAACCACCCTGAGTCCATCAAATCCATTTCCTGTTTTGGAGGATTTTAGCGGATTCAGGATAGCGTTTCTAGAGTCCTCGACAACGAATCTAGCGCTGCTGGAAACCTGTCGATGTTGACGTGTTGTTTTCCTTTGTCCTGGTTGAATCCCTGTTGGATCTGGTAGTCTTTGCAGAATGTGTCAAATTCAATGGATGAGTATTGTGGACCATTGTCAGTGCGCAGCTTCTCTGGGATGCTGTGCCGGCTGAACTGTGACTTCAGGGCATCAATGACTGTCGCACTGGTTGTATTTGTGAGCTTGAAGACTTCAATGATTTTGGAATAATAGTCGACAGTGAGAAGGTACTGCTGAGCTTCAAACTCGAAGATGTCAGATCCCAGATCAATCCAAGGAAGATCAGGTACCTTTGTGGGTTTGAGTGTCTCAGCTGGCTGTCGGTTCTGGTGTGTAATGCAATTTGTTGCGTCATTCCGGGCCAGAACATGGCTTCTCGTGCTCTCTGTCTACATTTGACTACAGTATGCCTAGATGCGATTCATGGATCAAGGCGAGCATGTTACGCCTCATACTTGGCGGGACAACGATTCTTATGCCCTTGTAGATGATACCGTCTGGGATTGCGAGCTCATCTCTGATGTTCTAATACTCGTGTACAGAGTGTGGCGTCTCCTGTTTGGTATCTGGCCAACCTTTTAGGATAATTGTGTTCAGCTCATTCAGCTCATCTGCTGTTTTCTTCTGGAACTCGCTGTAGCTACCGGTAGAGGGCGTGACTGAGATGTAGTCTGCTATGTTGATAAAGATTGGCTTGATGCCAGGTTCTGTCTCAGGTAGGTTTGCTCTGCTGAGAAGGTCTCCAATAGGTCTCCTTGCAAGGCTTGTAAGTGACATTAAAGTCATACAGCTGAAGTCGAAGAAGCATAACTGCAGCCTCATGGAAGCTGGCAGGAGTGGCTTTGAGTAGATTGCCTGCAGTGGTTTGTGATTACTCTCAACGGTTACGGTTTTGCCAAAAACATAGTGATAGAATTTCTGGCAGGCATAGACAACTGCGAGCATCTCCTCTATTTGTGTGTACCTTGTTTCTGTGGTCGTCATGGCTCTAGATGTGTAGGCTAATTGGTTGCCTTCTTGAAGCATTACACTGGATTGTTGTCTCTTTGCGAACATCATGGAACGCTAAGACTGGAGCTGTAATACAAAGCTCTTTCAGCTTGGCAAAGCTTTGTTGCTGTCGCTTGTCCCAGTGGAACATCACGTCTTTCTTCATCATTTGGCGAAGCGGCTGGTCAACCTCGCTGAGATTGGAAAGGAACTTCGCCAAGTACTGGATACAGCCAAGAAATCTACATACATCATCCTTGGTCCGTGGCTCTGGCATCTCTCTCATGTACATATTGGAAGTTTTGTTCACTTTTTTTGACATGTGTACTCAACATAAAAACCAATGTTTGCATTTGTTTTCAGGTTCTTTTTAAAAAAATGATCTTTAATGTGACGTGACACATGAAAGTCCGATTGGGTTCAAACTTGGTATGCATGTATGACAGGATGAGTTATAGATAAACATTAAAGTGACAGCATGATGACGTCATTGTGTGATTTTTTATGATTTTGTTTCATTTTTGGACCTTTAAGCCATATCTCATCAACAGAACATAATAAATTTAATTTTTTTTTTGTATATGTTTATTTGGTCATAGACATATATGCACACAATTGTAAAAAATGTGTGACGTCATCATGACGTCATCAAAATGCCATCAAAAAAATCCAAGATGACCGCCATAAAGAACCTGAAAACAAATGTAAACATTGGTTTTCATGTTAAGTATATCCTAACGTTTCCAAAAATGTATAGTTTAGCAAATCTACACAAAAAGTGAACGAAAATACATAAGAAACCTGACTATTGTCGGGGTCTGGCTTTAGTCCGAAAGACTTTACAAGATGACCAACGTACTTGACTTAGGCTTGTTTAATTTGGCATTTGTTGAAGTTGAGCTTCAGGTTCCACTCTGGCTCTGGTTACAACAGCCTTCATGAATCATGACCTAGTCATCATGCAACAGCCGCTGCTTCCAAGCTTTCCATGTATGGGCGCAGAGGCTTTTGTGAGCGCAACCTGCGTGGAGCCTCCTTCTCATACAGAGTGTCATGCAGAAGGTGGTTGGTCTCGGCTGCTTTCTGATACAGCCGTGTACATGTGTTATCATGGCTGACTTGAGGTGATTGAATCCCAGAGAGGAAAGGTAGATGACTCAGTGGGGTACAACGGATGCAGCCTGAAACAGGTCTTATTGCTTCCTGAAGGGGCGCATCCAGTTGACGGGTGTGGTAACTTTGTGTCCATACCGGAGCACAGTATTCTACGGACTGTGCATGTGCTAGGGCCATTACCGAGGCTCTAAGGACGCCGAAGGATGCACCCCAGTACATGCTGGCAAGGCGCCTGACTAAGGTCACTCTGGAAGAGACTTTAGCCTTCAGCTTTGTCAGATGGCTTTTGTACACAGTAGGTTGTGGTGTGATCTAACTTAACGCCAATTGGTATGTAGGGTTTGGGTCTAAGTGGAGAATGTTGTCCGAGTCTAGTTGCACCTTAGGATGATAGTTTGCCATGTGACTTCTAAGGTGGAATATTGATGATACGGTCTTAGTGGTAGATAGTTTCAGCCTCCAGTTCTGAAGATACTGACAGATGACACCCATCAGTAAAGAGCTTATCTTCTGTCTTCTTGACATCAATGGCTAAGACTGTGGGGGCGACATTATCAGCATACATGTACCGTTTGGCTGAAGTGGCTGGGAAGTCGGAGGTGTAAATGTTGTACAGGGTGGGTGCAATCCATTCAGCTCAGTTTGGTAGATGTGGAGAGGCATTACGGACTGCGCTGCTCCAGTGTCGATCTGCACCTCTACTTTTTTGTTGCTGATCCGAACTTTCTCCTATCATTTATTGGGTGCAGACTCGTCCTCTAGTGCGCTGACTTCTTTGTCTGAAGAAAAGTCATCGCTTTCTGAAGTGCCTTTATGAAGTGCCTTTCTGAAGTGCCTTTACATTCTGTGTGCTGCAAGCCGTTGTCTGCAAACTAATGCAAAGTGGTTTGGCATTTTGCAGAAGTCGCATGTCTGGTTTATTGCGGGGCACTTTCTGTGGTCACCATCATACCCGCATTTGTGGCACTTTTCCACGTTGCCAGGCTTTGTGTCTGCTTTGCCAAACTTTTTAGGATGGGGACTACCTCTCGGACATTGCAGCTTTTGCTGAGTGTGTGACTTGGTGCGATTGGTTTTCTGAAAACGATGTGCTGACCTTATGGCATTGACTTTGCGATCCTCATCTTTGTTGATTTCTTTCAAGCTCTCTTGACAAGTCTCGTAGTTTTGACAATTTTTTTGACAAAAGTTGATAGTGGCACGAATTTGATTTTTTTCTTGGAGCCACGTGCTTGTCACAATCATCAGATGTGTCCCACTGGAAGGCTGTGTACGTATAATTCCCTTTCTTTGTCCCCAACATAGGTCATTAAGTAGGTGAACTTCTGACGTTTGAGCTAAGGGACCCTTGAAAGTAATGAGCAGTTCTGACAAAGGCAATTTGGGCAGTCTAGCTCTAGCACCTGATTAATCTCAAATCACAGGTTGACAGTTTAGAGATTTCTTGTTGTGGTTTCTCTGGAATTCTTTTAAAGTTTTTTAGGGGGGCGCATAAGGTCACAATAGCCTAGATACATGTAGTGTATAGGTATGGTGGACTTAGTAGGAGTTTCTGTCTCATATGTATATCAGACGAAATGCCTAATATCACCATTTAAAGCCAATGCAGGCATTGGCTTTTGGGGAAAAGCCGTTATACATGTAATTGTAATTGTTGCATTGTCTAAAAATGAGCTACACTAGCTGCTTGTAGTGTGTCATGATGTATTTTTGTCACCGGTGGCTACCTAACCTACATTTTAGATGTCTGGGCATTAACAAATTGCCAGGTCAGGGAATCAGACTATGGTTTAAGGCTAATAGCCATGTCACAGCAGCACTAAATAAAACCAAAGGACCATAAGGAAATGGCTCGGGTAATTATCAGCACCCAGACTCCAAGAGGTATTAAACAGAGCGATTGAAACCTCTCGAACACACATTTATTCCCTTATTAAAGCCCAACATACAGTCCCATACATGTATTGCACATGGCCCATTTGATATCTGTACCAAATTGGCCAAAACCATTGCCAGATTTAGATTATCATGGTAACAACAAAACATTGCTTTTTTATTCTTCAAAAAAATACATAGTTTTTTTTATGTATTTAAATAAGCAATGTTCTAAAAATTAGACTTATAAGTGGAATAAAAATGTAGAATAAGATGACACAAAATAGAAAAGAATTGGTTTGAATTTATTTATTTATTAATGGTACCATGCTTACGTAGTACTATTTAAAAAATTTCCGTGATTTAAAGGGAAACTCCACCCATAATGGCATAATGTTAAAGAGTGTCAATTGCCATTGTGACTTGATTTTTATTTCATTTTTATCGGGTTCGGTAATCATATTAAACAGATTTTCTCGCACTGCAATTACCGTCATGCGAGCCGCCATTTTGTTCTGGTTTATCGGTACATCCGTAATTTTGTGACGTAGGAATGCAAGGAATGCAAGTGAACCCTTTTGTGTACGGCATAGTGTATACATATTGTGTACTGTACATGAGAATATGGGCTTAAAATCATGCGGAAAAAGACCTGGGCCCAATTCCATAAAAGCATTCTAACTTGGTATATTACTAGGTTTAAGCCTAGTTGGTTGCTTGCTAGCAATTAACTAAATCGCATTCCATTCTATGAAATATTCTTTCTACTTGTAGTTGCTTGCTTGCTTGCAGCTTGCTAGAATGGTGTGGGGTTTGCATAATCGCCAAAGTACAGTACATGGTCAGTTTGAGTTAACAATAGGGAAAGAGTTCAAATCAGGTCATGCTGTGGGTTGTATTGTCAATGCATTCCTCTGTACCCTATTAGGGTATGTACATTTGTATCGGCCTAAGCACATGTTTCAGAAATGGCTAATTCAGAGTTTGTTTCAACTCCAAAAAGGGGAAAGAAGCCTAATTACTCAACTCAGGAAAATCTGTTCCTTGCAGAACGCTATGAGGAGTTTAAGGTTATCCTTGACTCTGCGCATACACTCTAAAAACAAAGTGTCAAAATCAGCTGCGTAAATGTGTTGGGTACAAAAGTTGAGTACTTTGTTACCCAATTATGAGTTAAGTGGCGATTTGACCAGTACCCTTTGAAAAGTAACTTTGACCTTTTGACTGAGCAACCAAAAATATTGAAGTTGTAAGCAACGTTAGTGTAAGAAAGAACATTTGCCTAGCTACTAGGTCAAGTTGACCTTGCAGCGTACAACAAAACAGGCATTATGTCCTCAAATAGGTAAATATTGCCTCGAAATGGGTACATTTTGCCCATCTGTTGCCTTCTCGAAATGACATCAACATTCAAGATGGCGGACCATGGAGTTGCGAATGTGCTGCGAATAATAGGATTCGAAATCGCCGATTTCTGGGTTTGAAGGTATAATTATTTACTCTTTACAATGTACTGATCAATAAAATACGCTATTGTGAAAACGTGGGCTATGTTCTGCATTTGAAGTATGTTATATTTGTGGTAAAATAGGGTTGATGATTGGATTGCAGTGTCACGTTGTCAACAACGTATACATGTACACATGTAATGCATGTGCATGCGTTGTAACATTGAAAGTGTTCAAACCGCAGTAATTTGGCCTGAACGACATAACTTCCTGTCAACATGGTATCAAGCTGGCAAGGGGTGGGGTGGGGCTTGGGGTGGGTGTGGGGTGGGGTTGGGGGGGCTGGTAATTAAATATGGTGACATGTCGACAGTCCCCCTGTCAGTTTAATCGACACATGGAGCTATAAACACATAGCTCCATGGGCATGGTTTAACTTAAGTAACTTCAATATTGCATATATAAACTAAGGATAATTTTTCAAGTTACATATTGCATCTCCCTTTTATTTTTATTTTGCAGAAATGACACTGACGCCGGGTATTCCAACCACTGATGATGTACACCATACAAGATTTGATTTCGAACGTTGGATAAAGGATTTAATTCAAGAATTAATAAAAAAATTCATCACTAGCACATTATTCAGTTGCTGTTGTAGAGGAAGAACACTCAATTTGTTATTTATAATATTATGTATTGTTTGATTACAAGAGACAAAGTTCTAGCTGTGTTGCACACAAGGCTATACAACTTGCAAATTGATAATTTCTTTTGTAGAATTTTGCATCTGTTTTATCTTAAGTTATTAAGTTAAATCTCATGTTGTGGCCATGGTAAATTGAATCAGCACACAACATAAAACAAAATAGGGGGAGTCGGGTTGGTGTAGCGGTTCTTTCCTCGCCTTCCACCACTATGACCCGGGTTCGAATCCGGCCTGGGCCAATATGTGGATTGGGTTTTCAGTCCCTGCCTGACTCCGTGGGTTTTTCCCCAGGATATTCTTCTGGGGTTTTCCTCCCACCTCTAAAACTGTAACTTCTTCACATTAATTGTTGAATGAAATAAAAAATTGTTGAATGAAATTTGTTCCCGCCGTGAATATGGCCATTGATGCTGGTACGGCGTTAAAGCCTAAAAACTCACTCACTCACTAAAACAAAATACAATGTGTCAAGATACACAAAAGTAGGTTTGAGTAAATGTACATGTATAATTCACACAACAGCTGTTGTTTTGTGGTTTGTTTCCCTTAATTGGTTGTAATTTTGTAACAGATTGCTATTATATTAAAATAATTGAATTAACTTTAGGTTTGAACATACAAAATGTATGTGGAAAAAAATATGTAAACATAACACTGGTAGGTTATTTGCATTGATGATTGTTTGAGTGGTGGTGAGTGTTAGGATTTTGCCTTTAAAAGCATGGAATTTGGTTTGTCATGAGAAAGATATCGGACATAGGACCACCACAGATTTATCCTTTGAATACAAGCAATAACGGCACAATTTTCAAAATGGCTGCCCCACTATGTGTGAGGAGATTCGGACCCAAATTTCTAAGGCATTACAAACTGTTTTAGTTAAATATGCTCACAAAATGAATGTAAACTTAAATCTTAATTTAATAACTGTCAATTAAAATAAACAAATGAATAAAGAAGGTGGAAGTAAAACTGTTGTGCATGTCCATGTCACTGGAGTATGCTGTAAAATAAAAATGTTTTTATTAAATTGACACAACTGTTGGGAAAAAAGTGCTCAATAAGCTGAGTAAAAAGCAGGATGTGTACACAGGTGTTGGGTAACATTGAACCAACTGGGTATCAAAATGGTAGTCATTTATTGGGTATAATTTTGACGCAACGAAATTGGGTAAGAAATTTGACGTCGCTGTTGGGTAAACGTTTTACGCAGAAGTTGAGTAAATTTTGACACAACCCCTGTTGCGTAGCGTTTTACCCCGCAAACGACCATGTTCCCTTTTTACCATCACAAGGAGTAAGATTTTACGCAATATTGTGTACTTATTTTTTAGAGTGTAAGGATGTCAATACAAATTCCCAAAAGAAAAAAGATTGAAAGTGACTTAGAATGGTGCTAAGGATTTAGACCGTACCCCGAACCTATTCTAATTTTAGCAAGCAACTAGGAACCTTGCTAAGCGTATAATGGTTTTATGGAATAGATTTAGCAAGGAACTAGAGATAGAAAGGAAGTTAGCAACCAACTAGGCTTAGAATGCTTTTATGGAATTGGCTCCTGATTTTCTGTGAGCCATAATTACTATCTCACAGATTTTCTACTTTTTCCAGAAAATACAAAAATAAAGGATAGTTTGTGGCGCGTCAAGTCGATATTCTGCACAGAAATGCAATACATGTACTCGCAATAGTCGGGCGCCGTACAACACACGTATGCATAATGTACATGTAGTTGGCCGCGTCTAGGTAGGATACCAGTGCGAACAACACGCAATAAAGCGATGTGCATTGAGGTGCAGACACTACGTACATGTAATAATGTCCCGGGTGAGGCGGGAAATTTGAACATTATGGACGCTCCCTTGTACTTCTGAATGGCAAGAAATCGTGAATATAATAGGCGTGTGAGTCGTTCTCGATAACAAATCAAAACAAATTATCTGCGGAGTCAGTACAGTATGTTACCATATTCTTTGAGACTAGGTAAAATATTATTAAGCCTGGAATTTCCCTTTTTAGAAAAATTTGCTCTGTAACATAAAAAATTAATAAAAACAAATAAAAACAAAAACTTCAAATGTTCATCTAGCAATCAAGCCTGTATACTGGGAGGCAGTTAGACCTTGAGATGCCGGTATTTGAACTGATGAGCAAACAGACATGCTTATTTTGACACAAGCAGTCTAGTCTGGTCAATTTACGTTAAGACCTAGACCTAATTGCAATAGAAATAATTCAAGTGTCAAACAACTTCAAATAAACAAACTGTGAAAAATGTAATGCTTTCTATTGAGTGGAAGGTTATTTTTTTTATTTTTTTTAACATAAGCGTGTACAGTATGTTAAATATTAACAGTAATATAAATTTTGTACTTGTTTATAACTACAATTTGACGGAAATTTAAATATTTCACGTCATAATTTCACCTACATACATACATACATGTACCATGTCTACGGCACACCAACGGCCATGTAGGCACCACTGACAGAATGGATGATTTTTCCACCCGACCATGTGCAAGTACATGGACAAATTATGTTTATTATTTTGTTCAAGTTTGATCCTCGGTACTAAAAACAATTGCACAATTATATTCACAGAAATATTCACTGAAAGATTTTAATTTGGTTTGTTCGACTTCATTAAGGCTTTTGGCATACACTTTTGTTGATTTATAAAGTTACACATGTATGTCAAGGACCTTAATTTCTTAGAAAACAATCACACGAATCTCAGATTTCGGATACAGTGTCTCCATTTGTCTTTAAATTGGACAAAGATGGACTCGGCCTATTTGCATGAACACCTAAAACTGAACTTCAAATGGGTCACTTCGTTCACATCATTGTCCACCCCTGTTTTAATTTGACCTATTACCCGGTAATGCCAAAACATCTTCCTGAAACAAATGTTTTATTATACACTAAGTGCAGGGTTCTAGCCACGGTGGGCGGCGCCGGGCGGTACCGCCCGGCACTGCAAATTTCCGTCCGGCTCTTGGGTTCAAATTGGCTGTGCCGCCCGCCCGGCACAATTTTGTTTAATTTTTTTTTTTTTTTATATCATCAAATTATGGGCACAAAGAAAGAGAGGAGATACAAAGTCACGTTAATCATGTTCGTGTATTAATTTATTTTATTAACTTAGCTAGACTTTCACAGAAACATGCAAAAATGAACTGGACCCCCGGCCGTGAGGTGCGAAAGATCCGCTCGCTGCGCTCGCAACGCTTCGCAATCTGATAATTTACCCGGCACTAAAAAGGTCCTAGCTAGAACCCTGACGAAGTGATTTATTTTAACCGATAAATAATTCAGACAGCCTAAAATATCAAATCGTTTTTAAGAAAATACCTAATATTATTGTGTGGCAAAGTAGATTCCATATTAATTGTTAGACATAAACAACTCGTCTGCTTGTGATAAGTCTTATTTGTGGAGTCGCATGCGTGACAAATGACCCCTCTACATACGGCTGTTATAATAAAAATAGTGGCCAAAAAGTGAATACAAATTTTCACACCTACAACTTTTCTACTTCTTGAGTGAAATTACATTTTTAGTATGTCAAAGAGTTTTTTTTCTTTCTACGGGACAGTTATAAAATAAATTATATTGCTATTACTTCCAGGTCGGGCCCCATTTTTATGTAAATTGACCGGACTATGGCCTGATTTTTATGTAAATTGACCGGACTATCTGCCCACAAGCACCCTTGTACATACGTATTTATTTCAAACCAATGGTGAATCTCGCATTCAATTTGTACAATTAGAACCATATTTGAAGTTGCTCAGATGGAACATCAATGCATTCAAGTTTCTTGAATTTGATTTTGTTGCAGCCAAAGGACTGGAAGAAGTGGAGGGATGAAAGTAAGTTTGATCATTGAATTTGTTTTTAAATACAGATTTGTCTGTTATTCTCTAAGTAATTTGCTTTTAGGCCACATACAAAAATTTAATTAGTAATCGTCCCACCCGGCCCTCGAAAACAACCCGGCCCTCGAAAACAACCCGACCCTTTAACAAACTATAATCGTTAAAAATTACCCTTTCAACGATCCGTGCAGTTTAGCAAACACCCGCCTACCCCAAGTTTTTTTGAAAAAAGGACGCTCACCACCTTTTGTTGTTGTTTCCTTAGGGTTTTTTGTATCATAAATCTGTTTTTCTTTTTTCTAATGATGGTTTTTTGTCCTACCCATTGCAAGGAACTAAAGGTAAATCTTGTTCATGCAAATGACCGTATGTACATGTAGTACGCCCCATGATTTCACAGCATGCTTATTTCCCATTATTTATTTACTTAGTAGGATTATTTAGTAGGATATTTCATTGACTATAGCTCCTTTATAATTCAGAACTGAATTCGCACTAGTCCATTCACCATATCATGTCAGCTGCTAGTTAAAGGTAGGATACACCATTGGTAATTGCTTGAATTATCATGAATGGGTAGATTTGGGGGGTTGTATCTTATAGTAAGTATTGTTAACTGACCTGTTCGAAGTTTTACAATCATGGATGCCGAGAAAAGCACGAAAAACAGCGATTGTTTTCAACCGGCGTCGAGCAGTTATTCTGTTAGTTTTGTTTTTTCGCGATCGCCGAGACGAGGGGCGGGATCATTTTTAACGAAACTCGATCCGAAGCGGCTTTAGGCTGATGGTACCGGTAAGCACACCCACGCATTTCCGGCTTTGCTCGCTGCTGACGGACATTTGCAGCCTTTTGCTCGTGACATGATTATGCGTCATCCGTTTTGAATCTGGGGAAAACTTTGCGTTTATATACGTAAACTGGTTAAAGAGGAAAGTTTAATTTACAAAAAATGTATATATCCATCGTTAAATTCAGGTTGAATTTAATTAAAGCTAGCATTTAATAGGGCCCTAATACCTCAGTATGCATTCAACCTGAAATACAGTGGATAATAGAGTATGCAGTAGGCAAACAGTACTACGGTATGTTATACAGGTCACCGTCTCGGCCTAAAAAGGCATCAATCGTGGCAGAAAGACTATCAATATTTCAGTGAAACTATCAATGAAACAAACTTGAGAGTAGCCTTCGTCTCCAATTGTGACCACTACCGGTATTTTTTTCAAAACATTGACAGTTTCTTGATGGCTGGAGAGAATGCAGCTGAAGGTAAACCAATAACAATAAGTTTCAAGGAAACAAGGAGTTTCTTTAAAAGACTGCATCCGCAGCTTTTGATGTTTAGTCAGTCTAAGGACCTCCTTCCCAGACATTATGGCACCATGTCCTGTATGATGCTTGCATGGCATTTGCCGTAGCTTCTTCCTTGAAATACAGCACCTGAAACTAACTGAATGAGAACTGTTTTGATCAGAAAAATAAATATCACCCTTTGTTTCATCTTAAAACCTATTAAGTATAGGTGTCACTTAGCAACCTCCTTCAACCGTCCCAATGATGAAGTAATAATTATTCTTCATTGAATTATAGAAATACATGCTGGCTCACAATGATTAGTAGCCAAAAATGCCCAAAAGATTAAATTTTTCTTCACCATGATAATTGATGACAACTTTGACATACTGTAACAATTCATAAGAATTTTAGGTCATAAAAAAAGATCGGACTAATCAAACTGAAAATACACTACATTGTGTTGGAGATAGCAATTTAATTCTTTGGGCAAAGTAAATCAAAAGAGTGTATTAAATTTGTTTGAAAGTTCAAGCAAAAATATTATTTTGTCTGGTATTGTAATATTTTGTTCCCTCTTTCTGTATAAATTTCTATCAAAATGTTTTTATTTTAATAAAATTTCAAGTTTGTTTCACCTTATTGACGGCGACACTTGTTTGTATTGCGACAAATCAGTAGTCTAATGAACATTAAATTATTTGAACTGTAAAAGAGGCTCCAAAATATTGGTTTTTGCTTCTTTACAGCAAATACATTTGTTTCATTTCCCCCCTAAAAAGTATGAAATCACCATCTCTAACATAATGGAGTGTAATAGTTTGAATAGTACGATTTCCATGATCTAACATTTTTATGAAATTATTAGATTTTTATGAAATGGTGTATCCTTTAAACATCCCACAACATGTTTGTAGGAAATCCTGTATAGACAAAATTAAATTCGAAAATGTCATAACCATTTCTCATTAACTTTGCACGTATGCACTAGAGGAGAATGAGTCAACATTGCATTTAATAGAGGTGTGAATTGGTGAATTTATTAACCAAGAATATCATTTACTTTGACCCACCCCAGCTGTTGTACGAACTTACGGTAGCTAGGCCACTATAGGACCACGTTATCTTTAATCAGCTACTGGTATACATGTACATTTGTAAAAATGTAGTGTTATAAAGGGAAAATGAAATAGTTGCAGCTACATGTACGGGTCTTTAGTAGTAGTATTATGGAGTGAAAATTAACTTGCAGTATAATGTCATGAGTCAAAGGTAAGTGCTATCACAACCATGCTAATATTACTGATTTTGAACATAACAATGAGACCTGATAACTGCTCCATCATGTACATGTAGTAACCAGTACCTGCAGTGATGGGCACTGATGTCACCTGTACAGAGCACAGGGTTCTATAACACGTTTTAAAACACTTTTTAAACACTCATCAGCAATACTTCAACAGCATAAAACCAGCCAGGTGATTATTTTTTTTAAATCATTTTCAGATAAAGCAAAGAAGAAGAAGTATAAAGATGCCAAACTGGAACGAAAGGTGGAGAAACAAGAAGCAAAAAAGCTTGGAAAAGAAGCAGAAAAAACAAAAGAAGCTGAACTTAAATCTACAGGTGAGTTAAAATTGGGCAATTCCAAACAAACAGCAAGACACTTTAGAAGAGAATTTTTGAAAATAAACGCACAAGTTTTTTTTTAACAATTTTTTGTTGCAGGTCTGCTACTAATTTAACCATCTTTGAAATGCAACAACAATTTTTTTTTTTCATAACAAAATTGATATTTTTGAGCATGCTAACAGTGTGACACTAAAATTGACACTTATTTACTCGTTTATGAATTGCTGTGCAGAAAATGTACCGGTAGTTGTACTGTACATTAGGTATCTAGGCTCTGCATTGGGTTGCAATTGGATTATCCCACCAAGTAATAACGTAAACAATAGATTCCTACAAATTATACTTCAATTGTACTATAAGTATTTTCCATTATAAGAAGTCAAACGCCGACACAACACACCTAAAGTCACCCTGGCTTTCTAATGGAACATGTATTTACAACTCGATTAGGAAGAAAAACTTTGTTTCCTAAAATAATTCAGTAGAAATCTTAAGCTTCATAACAAATTTACTTATACGGTACCTTGTACACAAATAAATTCAGCACTTTGATACGAAATGGGAGAAATTTGATCAGGATAAAGGGTAATATCAAGGGAACCTGGCATGTAATCAATAGTCTACTTAACAAGGGTAAATCGAAGCCCAACCTTTCCCATGTTGTTTAAGATGGCAAAAAAATAGACAGTGATAAAGAATTCGCTGATACATTTAATAAGTATTTTTTAAATATTTGAACTCAACTTGCAAACAAGCAAGCTACAATGTACATATACTGTACCATTATGTAATAATTTTCTAAAAGACTGATGTCTACAATTTTTCTTTTCAAAACCATTAAACAAGAAGAAGTTTAAGACACCATCAAATATACTATGTGTACAAAAGTACACGTAGCAAGGCAACTGATGGAAAAGGCCATTGATAATAACAATATTTCCATCTGTGTATTTCTAGACTTGTCAAAGGCGCTAGAAACAGTCAATCGTGACATACAAGTATGGGTTTTAAATTAGAGCATTAGAGAATTCGTGGATTAGCTTTGCATTGGTTTCAGAGTTATTTGTCCAACAGAAAGCAGTTTTTGTTTTTTTATTGTATAATGTCAGTCTGAAAACTAAACTATTACCTGTGGAGTTCCGCAAGGTTCTATTTTGGGGCCACCTTTATTAATTCTTTACATTAATGGTATCTGTACTACAGTACATCTGACATTATATTATTTACTGATGATACAAGTTTAGTGTACAGCCACAGTAATGTATACTGCAGACTCGCCAAATGCGAGTGAAACTTGCGGCGGGCGAGTGAAAACCCTTCCCCCAGTCGCCCGCCAGGCGAGTCAAAATAAACGTGTATTTAATTACCTTATGCTGTGTAAAACCAGGCTGTGTGTAACACTGTCCAGTATAGTACATGTAATGTAGTTCCTAAATAAAACTGATAACGTTTTTTATTGCCCGGGAGATTAAGAGGTTGTTTTGTCTATGGTTTAAGTCTTCGGTTCCTGTCTGATAATCGTTTGCGTTGTTTTGACCGCGCGCAAAACCTATGGAGCCAACCGCTGCGCGCGACAGATTTACGACCGCGATAACGCTCTTTGTGCACAGATTCTCATGCCGCAGATCCAAGCCACACAGTCATGCGAAATCCACACTGGAGGTAATACCCACTGCTCGAACAAACACACTCGAAACAAAATCGCATGCGCAGTAGTGTTTTAAGCTGTGTTATGTCTGCACCATCTTTTCCGTTGAATTGATCGCGTTTTTCTGAGTTCATCGCTGTTCGGATCATAAAATTTTGACATTCCTAAGCAATGTTTGGACAAAAATTACATTTTTATGAATGTTGAAATCTATGGTTTTACCTAGATACGTTTTCTGATATTTTACCGTGTTTTCAGTACCCACCGGTCGCGAAAAGGGCAGGAATGAACAGATGAGTTTATAAACTTTTAGGTAATGCATTTCGATTGCGGGAGCCGTTTGGAGTATAGCCGGAATCTTTTTTCAAAAAATCGTCATGTTTTGTTTACACTTAGAATTTTGAAGAAAGAATGGGGTGATTATTCATGATTAAATCACTGACATTTGTGTAGTAGGGTTACTGCTAGTACTAGTATTAGGTGAGAAACTGATAGGTTAATAAAAACATTTTCTTTAGTTTCTTCAATTATTTAATAATTAATAACAATAATAGGCCTAAGCCTAGGCCCTAATTGATCGCTAAATTATCACAAGTACACAAATAATGAAATTTATAACGTTTTTTCAAACAAACTAACATTATTTGGGGCCTAATGTTACTAGGCCTGCCTTATATACCAGTACCCCTCTCTACTTTTCAAAAGAACTTTGATTGAAAAGGGCTTTCATTGCCTACATTAACTAAATAAGCAAATTTATGCTTTTAACTCTTGTTTTATATAAAGCCTCAACAAATCTTGTGAAACAGGCGGGCTAGTGAAAAAACCTGCGGGCTAGTAAAAAGTCTGGTTCACTAGCCCGGCTGGCGAGTGAAAAAAAAAGTTAAGGGAAACCCCTGCTTTGCTAATCTTGGCACTTGATACAAACTTTGTATCAATTTGTTTATAAATCAAACTATATGATATAGAAGTATATTAGTTTTTAATGGTACCACATTAAAACGGCTCAAAACTACATGTACTAAATTTGTAGGTGTACATACTGTATTGATAAAAACCTAATTTGGAAGTGTCACATTAATTTTGCGATTTAATAACCTATATTACCTGAATTTAGGTAAATTCATGTTTAAATATACAAATAAATTACTTCCACGTTGCTTTGATAATAATAATAATAATAATACAAAATATTTATACCGCGCTATACCAAACTCACAGCGCCTGACATGACCAAAGAAGAAAAAATTAAAAGAAATAATACAGAAACGAGTTTGAGAACAGTGATACAAACAATGCGAATACGGGGGGAAACAGATCTAGGGGGGAAACGGATTAATGGAGGTTTTGAAAAAGGAATGTCTACAAAGAACATTTGTAAATTATTGACTCCCCCTCTCTCAGATCTACCGGGAGTTTGTTCCAGAGACGCTGGCCTGCTATTCTGAAGGAGTTATCTCCGGCTCTCATGTTGGAATTTGGGAGAGATAGCCGGGTACGATCAAAAGATGAGCAAAGTTGGTGTCTGTGGGAAACTGAAACACTGAGTAACTTAATGAGATTATGTTTTTATTTAATTTTATGTTTTTATATTATTTTTGATGTATACACTTTAACCTCGAATGTTCTTTCATATTGTACTAGAAGTGTATCAAAGAAAAATGTGTACATCAGGCCTTGAATTTGGCATTTTTTTAGGGCAAGGCCACTTTGGCCTTTAATGAAGCAAAATTATGGAGGGTTCCAAGGCCAGTATGTAGGGCATCAAGTCTAAAAATATTTAGAAAAAGGGCATGGAGGCTAAAATGAAAAAAAAAAATAATCTTGCGCTTCAGCTGCATGCACTGTTTTTTGCAATGCAACCTTAACTCCCTGGGGTGTGTGGAAAATCGAACTGAAATTTTAGGCTGTTCGCTTCACGCGATCCTTGCGCGGCATTGTGTATCGCGCGTGTACTCCCTGGGGTTTGTGAAAAATCATATTGAAATTTTAGGCTGTTTGCTTTACGCGATCCTTGCGCGGCATTGTTGATTTTTACGATTTTCTTCCTCACAAATTAAAGGCCGTTTATTCAGTAGGATAACTTCATCAAAAACTGTAAGACAATTAGAGCACCGGCCGCGCGCATGGTGATCGCAGCCTTGACTTTATGGGCACGTTTGCGTTTCTTCACTAACCCCTGGCCGTGAAGAATGCGTAAACAATGCTGACTACATGTAGCTATTTAGTGCGTACTGAGCGCGTATTTCGTAAACTGCACGCCCTGAATGTAATGCGCGCACGTGTTCCTGAACGCACGTCATGTATGAAATTTTTTTCAAGTATGCGCCTTACTTGTACAATATAGATTTTGGAAGTCTCGTTTTTTTTCCCCCAAAACCCGTTTCTAACGTTATGGGGTGATCATGACGACTATCGTTTGCCTCGTACACGAACATATGTATTGTGTATCGAACGTTTAAGTAGCACTGACAAAGAGAAAGTCAGTTGACTTTGCACATAAGATCTGCCGTACTTACTCCTGCTGGTACGTGTGTACAAATACAGACATTATTTTTGCGGCGGGGTGACGCTGCTTGAAGTATCGGCACACTCCGAAACTAGAGCCTGACCACGAAGCTAGATTCAGTTTGTGTCGGTAGCGTTGCTGCGTGCGCAATACGTAACGTATGCAGCCAGCGCACGCTATATTTATGGGTTCTGATCGCGAAGCTAGATTCAGTTTGTGTCGTTAACGTTGCTGCGTGCCCGATACGTAACTTACACTGTATGCAGCGATATTTTTTAGAACAATGATTCAGTGATTGGAATACTAACGTTAGGCTCAAGGATGTTTTTGCACGACGGCCAAGGTAAAAATGGGGCAAGGCAAAACTGGCCATGAAGACGGCAATTTTTAGTGGGGCACCTCGGCCATTAAAAAGGCAATGACGGCAATGGCCGTCGTGGCTGTCGTTTAATTTAAGCCCTGGTACATGTATGTTTAGTAGAACAATGCTGAAAAACAGCCTTGTACAGCGAGGTATTAACTTCTGGAATGATCTGAGTGACTATCAAATCATCCTCAACTCTATCTACATTTGTTAAAAGGTTAAATGGTACCTTAAATTCAAAACTTTAATGTGGCAAAATACACGCATTAATAACGCTGAATACTTAATGTAACAACTGCAAAAACTTCATATTTGTTTATGTTTGCTCATTAAACGTGAACCTAAAATGAAAAGCAATATGCGCCGTGCCCCGCCCACAAAAGATGACATCACAGTAAGAATATAGCTTGGCTATACCAGGCTAAGTCTAGCCTTGAATACAAGGCTGCGCTGTATCCGCATTGTGGAATCATCATTTGCCATAACACCACACGTGTAAATAGCCCGCAACGCATATTATACGCACTCATCATAGACGCGTACACCGTTGTGCGTGACCGCGCGCATGAGAGCCAGCTTACCGGTAGTTCGTAAAATAATGCATTGCAGGCTATGTACACGTGTGGTGTTATGGCAAACGATGAATCCACTTTGCGGATACAGCGCAGCCTTGTATTCACAATTAGGTTTAGCCTGGTATACATGTAGCCACGATAAATTCTTACCGTGACGTCATCTTTTGTGGGCGGAGCATGGCGCATATTGCTTTTTATTTAAGGGTCACGATTAATAAGCAAACATAAACAAATAGGAAGTTTTTGCAGTTGTTAAGTATTAGGCCTCATTAAAGCGTGTATTTTGCCATATTAAAGTTTTGAATTTTAGGTACCCTTTAAAGGTATGATACACCATTGGTTATTGCTTGAATTATTATAAATGAGTGGATTTGGGGGTTGTATTTTATAGTAAATATTGTTTACTTCGCCTGTCCGGAGTTTGACAATCATGGATGCTAAGAAAAGCAAGAAAAACAATTACAGGATATCTAGCCCAATCCTTTGGCTGGATGCCTACAATCATTATTTACTTTCAAATAAGTAAGATATTATGTATACACATACATATGTATGGACTGGCAATGGGGTCGCTAGAGCACGTCTATTCCCCCGAGGGACTGTGAGTGACCAGAAGGGGGACCTAGGAAATGCAGTAGTTCCCCCTTTTGGTCACTTACAGGCCCGGGGGGGGGGGGGGGGGGGGGGGGGGATAGATGTGCTCTAGTGACCGAATCATGCCAGTCCATATGTTTTCTTATAACACCTCGGTCTAAAATATAAAAAATAATCGAGATCCGATCCAGACGCCGCCATTTTTCATATTAAGCTGAGCCTGGCAAAAATGTTAAGTCTATTTTCCGCTTCGGGAACTATTTCCCGCAAATTCACGGTGGCGCAAATCTCATGCACTAGTCTAATTAGTTAACGCCACGTGACCGTGTTTTAGCCAACCAGAATACAGAACTAGCAAGAGGCGTGATGTAATTCATAATTATTAACATGGTAGTGAATCTTTTAGATATCTGCGAATGGTGACCTTTAAGAACTTAAAGGAAACATGCAGTGTAACATTTTCATTACGCAATTTTTGTTTTAAATTAATAGATTTATGTGTATTAAATGTGAATAAAAAGCAAAACTGGTTCTAGTGTACGTTTAGTGTGGTAATTTGCCGTCAAAAAATTGACCCCCCCTTTTTAAATTAGTCGATAGTCGGTACACGACGTCTAGACCGAGACGGATTCCTGTGGCCACGGTCGCACACATTGTTGTGTGTGTACGTACCCACCGTAATCGAATTTCACACAGCAATCGTGAAAGTTCTTCCTCGTTTTTAGGTGAATCTAACAAAAACAGTACGCATTCGTCTGATTCGAATTACAGTATTTATTATTTAGATCAACCCGAGCGAAGTTAGATGGGGTCCCTCTAGGCGCTCTATAGGTCGAAGCACGACCGCTCAAAATGATCGCTGCAGAAGGCCCAAATTCACTAGGCCCGGACCACTTTGCTCTGGTAAGCTTTACTTTGGCTGTCCAAATCCTCCGATATTTAGGATCAGCCGGAAACAAATAGAGGCTTACTCCATTCTTAGTAGTTTTGCTACACCTAGCAGCTACACACCTAGTCGGCATGACCAAAAACTGGTGTTTTTATCCTGATTTAGAATGAAAAACCATGTAAAGACGGACACTTGTTGCAATGTGCGCAGTCACTATACGATAGGCCGGGTAGCAGCGCGGCGAGTCTCTGCCTCGATTTTCGTCATACCCCTCGCGAGGTTTTTTGTTAATGAGGCTTCCCTTCAAGGAGCGGAGTTGGTTTGACCAAAATTTTCAAAAATTGTTTTCCCCCATTTATTACAGAAAATAAACACAACCACACACATAATGTTGTTGTCAACATTAAACATTATTGATTTGAGCAAAAAAAAACTTATTACATGTTTCCTTTAATGTCCTTATCTCAGTTCAAGTTTTCACAGAACTATAAATCTGAAATGTTAACCTCGATTGGTGAAATAGGCCTACACAATGTGTACACTACACTGAATTGATAAAAGTAGGCGAATTTCCAGTGAACTGTTTATTAGGCAATGATGTCTTGGTGTTGATCACCTTTTGATCATGATGCCAGTCATCCCCGCTCCCTTTATGAGTTCCGCTCAGAAAAAAACTTATGCAATAAAAAATGCCACGAACAATTAAAATGTATAGTATTTGAACCCTATACATGTACCTCTAGGTGTCTGGGAATTAAAATTGATGAATTTAGTACGATTAGGGTTAATGTCATCGTAACGTTACTCCACTCCTGCTTGTCATGTTCTTACTTGTCATTGTGTTTTGTCTGTTGGTCCTGTGTATTGTAGTTGTCTGTCCTAAGGTTAGGGAACAAAGGCTTTTGTTATACATGTACATACCAAGGGGGGGGGGGGCGGAGAGGGGGGGCCCTTCGAAGCTGTGATTGCGAAACGCTGTGGTACCGTCCATTCTCAAAATAGGGGGAAACAATTTTCTCACGCGAAAAATAAATAGTTTTTGGCATCCAATCTTAACATCTTGTCTTTTGTAAAAGGTTGTTATTTACCTTAATTTTTATCATCCAATGAGAAAAATTGTATTGAAAATGAAAAAAGCAGTCGAAAAAATTAAAAACGTTGACGTGCCGTTGATGCACGTGGAGATTGTGCACAAATACTCAAATGACATTAACAAATACCTCCCCTAAAAAGGGCAATAATAATCGATAAATTGTGAAAAATCGTGCTTCGAACCCACTCATTTTTTTCCATGGATACGTTAAAAAAGGATGTACAGCAGTGATATACTGAATTTTAAAAAAAATCTGCCTGTGAACCCCTTGCATTTTATCGTGTTGTTTTCGAACGAAAATGGCAGAAAATGACATCTCCCCAAACAATTTCGTGTAGATCGTGCCTGTGTACCTGGCTTTGCGGACGTAGCGAAAATCACTGAATTCGGGAGCGATGCACTTAGCTCGTCGAGAGCAAATTTGTACGTGTTTCAATGGTGCGCCTCGAGGTAGCGATCTATACGTATTTACTGTGTGAGATGTGCGGTTCGTGAGCGTGGAAGAATGAATGAGATACATTTCAACATTGGTGGCGCACTTTGTTGGGCCGCCCCCCTGAAATGTACCATGGTATTCAATCGTCGGATCCGATTGGTCGATAACTGGTTACATGATTTATTACAAAAGTTCATGTGTTACTCCAAAAGTGGTGTACCCGAGGTACATCACTCCGAAAAATATTGATTACCTTCAATCGTTCTCAGCGTTTGGCCTCTTAACTAAAACAACAGGTTTAATAGAAGCAGATTGTTGGAAAGTGGTTTTATTTTTACTGGTACTACGTGAACCACTTATACGCACGTATCATAGGAAACAGTTAAGTTTGGAAGACCTTTCGTTGCCGTTACTGTTTGTTTCGTCTACGCTTCAGTTTTTACGTTCAACACAATAAAAATAAATGACAATAAGTCGCCAAAAAAAAGAGAGGTTTCTTTGTCGATCCAAGGAAAAGATCTGAATGTTTAGCACATGGACAACAATTGTATTGCTTCACCCTATATACCTAACATCGTTGTTTAATGAGAACATTTAAAGGGTACCTTGATGTGTAGCGTGCGCGGGAATGTTTAGTTTTAGTATCAAAAACAGACTAATCGATATTGTATAATTGAGTATGGAAACTGAGTACGAGTTTGGGGACGAGTCCTACATTTACATGTAGGTAATAAGATTCATGTTTCATAAAAGAAAATCTATTTCACACCCCAACACATCATCAAAATGTTACATTTCACCCAATTCATGAAACAACCAAAATGTAATAAAAACTTGCGAGTCATACATTTTTGATCCTGTTTTTATGTCCCTGTTTTATCCATCAAGAGTGAAAGCAAAACTTATACACGTGTACTGTACACCGGTATAGAGTACGTGTACACCTGTATGTGTAACATACTGTACAATGTAATTATACCAAGTACTGGAGCATGATATGTAACAGGAAAGGAAGAATGTCACAATTTAGACCCATAGTTTAATTGACTTGCCACTTCTTCAATTCTACAAAATCCACTAAGCCCTCTCTGTCAATTTTCAAGGATTGAGGGGGAGGGGGGGGGGGGGGCTATAACTGCTAGGATTTTTTTATCATACGTTTTCCTTTTTACATGTACATTTGTAGGCCGTGCTTGGACGGTGAGCGTTGCTCTTCCAGGATCAATCTTAGAAAATGCCCAATCACCAGAGTTGAGAACATACCTTGCAGGCCAGGTACAGTGATAAGCAAGAAATTACAATTTGTGTTCTGTTTCTATGGTGAAGATTGTAAATTACTCAGCAGAAATTTTGACCCAATACTTTCAGTAAAATGAACTCCGCTATACCAAACATTTGAATGTGATGAACATCCCTTTTGGCTCCTATTTTTGCATAATTTATATTGAGCATTGGCTGCCAATAATTGCTATGTTTATTCAGTATATACATGTACTTCCAATATCAAGGAACCTGAACCATTGATATGTATGGCTAGGAAATACCGGTAGTTAGAAAAAAACAAAATCAAGAACTTCTGATTCGGTTCTGTAGTTTATATTCCAGTGCCATTTTCGTGAACCAAGGTCAGTGGTGATGTACATGTATGTTGGTCTTGAATGTTCACTGAGTGCGATAATCTGATTAGAGCCCCTGCCTTTGGTTCACAAAAATGGTGCTGGAGTCGAATCTACCGAACTGAATCGGGAGTTCTCAGTATTATTTTTCTTCTAACGAGATGTCATATCAAATGTAGGTCTCTGAATAGTGGAAGTACTCGGTATGAGGTTGCATGTGTTGTTTTTTTACCATCCTGTATGTACATGTATTTACAATAAACAATAATGGACCCCTTTGTGACAGATTTCTGAGCACAATGATTAACAGCTTTGTGACTGAAAGGTAAATGAGAATAAATTTGTGGTTAGCTGGTATAAAACAAGTATAAAACAAGTATGTTTAAAACTGCCACATACCAGTATGTCTCCAATTCCCCATTCTACTATGCTCTAATTCAATACCCGTAGAGTATTTCTACAGATGCATTATTCCCTAGAGGGTGCTAGCCATATGCTAAGTTTGTTAGCCCACAGCATTACTGGCAGCCAAGTTCCCCGGAGATGCTCCCCCCCCCCTACCCAGCTACATTGTACTGGCTCCTACTGGTATCAAGCCCAGCCCCCCCTCCCTTCAGTCATCCAGACCCAGTCGTCCCCTGCAACAGCCATCAATCCATGGTTTTCGTTCCACTGCTCGATGCCCTGCCACCTCCCGCCCTAAAGCCTCGACCGCCACCTTCTGGCAATAGTCCGGCTGGCGACAGAGACTATAATTACTAACAACGGGCACCCATTGCAGGATCTGTGGGAGCCTGTTTGGCCCATTTCGCTCGATCCTGGGACCAAATTACTTCCGACCGGTGGGTACTTGTAACCATCTCACTCGGCTACTACTGCCTGGAGATCACAAGTGGAACAACCTGTTTGCCTAAGCTTTATAACTCCTAATATTCCTACTACCCAAAGTATAATCGGGAAGATCGAACAGGACCCATGCAGGGTCCTTCTGATTCCCCCATTTTTGCCCCGACAAGCATGGTTTCCATGACTTGTCCGCCTTATCTACATGTATCATGCTCCGCTCTTCCTCCTGCAGCGGCCAGACATTCTGCGTCAACCTCTGACAGGCCTACATTTCACCCGGATCCGACGAGTCTTCACCTGATGTGCTGGCCATTGTTTAGAGTTTCTTTGGACACGCTGGACTTTCACAAGAGGCTGCCTTCATTGCGGCCTATAGCTGGCATCATGTCTATCCAAACTGTTTTTGACAGCTGATTTCGACATTGGATCTCAATAGCAACAACTCAAACCAAAGTTGGCGATTTCCTCCTCCACCTCTTCCAGTCGGGTCTTGCAGTTTACACTCTTAAGAACTATCGCTCCGCAATCGTGGCTGTTCATCTGGGTTTCCAGGACGGTTGTTTGATTTCTCGATTGCACTGTCCTCGCACCTCCTCAGAGCATGTTTCTCGACCACCTCGACGTACAATCCTACCGTTATAGGATCTTAGATATTTCTTGCAAGTTAGCGCCCTCTAAGGAAAAATGCATCTGTAGTAATACATGTACTCTACTGGTACATGTAAATATTAGCTAGTAGAAATGGCCCACACCTTGGGGGAGGAGGGGTGGGGGGGGGGGGGGAATTCCATGGCTCTCAGACCTCTAATATAAAAGAATTTGAGTGGGCTCGGTGGACAATTTTTTTGCCTATTTACAGGAGTATACCCTTAACATCTGAACCTTTAATAGGCCTATGCCCTTTATAAGATGGGCTTTATTTAATTTCGTTCTTCATACCTCCAGCTAGCTATGTAGTCGAAAGCAGGAGGTCATGGGTTTAAGTCCCACCTGAGTCAGTGATTTACAGTGTAAATACAAGTCCTGGTAGGTGAAGGGCTAAAATCTAATATTTAATAAATTCTTCATATATGTTGAACATCTTTTCCTAATAAATGTGAACACAGAAATGTTTGTTTACCCCTTCCCCTACAGATTGCCAGAGCCATGGTTGTGTTTTGTGTAGATGAAGTTGTCATCTTTGATGAATCAGGAATGTCAGCCGAGTAAGTGCATTCAGTACCAGTACATTCCTCTCAGATATTTCTTTAACATCTAACTAAAGATATTTCAGAGAATTTTGCAGGATTGAGAAAGTTAAAGCACAATATATGTCGAGGAATTTAAAGGAAAAAAAATGTGTAATTAGAAAAGTGGTATATTTAGGAGAATTTGGAAAGCTCCAAGGCAGAATAATACCTGGAAGTCTAGTTTGATTAAACCTAACCATCGGCAGCAAATCCTCGTTAAGGTTGGGGGATAGTTGTGCAATAGACCATTTTTCTAATAAATTCAAATTCATGCACGCTTGAAAAAGGTAAAAAATGTAAAAAGTCCTGCACCATGATTTAGTTGCCAACTTAGAAACGCCCAAGATTAACTCTAACGTTATCAACTAACTTAGCAACAAACTAAGCTTAGCAAGGTTTTATGAATATCACTTAGCTTCCAACTAGACTTAGCTGTCAACTTGGGGCCATTTTAGCAGATAACTACATGTACATGTAGGCTAATTAGCAGGCTTTTATGAATATCAGTCCTACTGTGTGCAGTATTTGGATGGATTCAATACCGAACAACTTTAGTCATCGTGACTTACCAGTATGTCTTCATTACTCGGACACTCTCGATAGAAGTGACATTTAATTGATTGTACACGAACCATCGGTACCGATGGTTCGTGTACAAACCAGAATGGGCCAATAACGACACTAGCGCCCATAGTTTGTGCGCTGACAGATAGAGCCAATAAGAGAGCACACAATCACCCACGATCTCTGACCATTGCAGCGCTTAACCTCGAGAATTACGCAACTTTATCTAAACAGCAGATGGCATATACGACTGCAGAGTTTGCGAGCGCTGTGAGCGCGCTGTTTAGTAATTCACCAACATGCACTGACCTTCTATCTAGCTTCTACATGTATTTAGGCTGTGGGTTGGCGTGCATGTCCTTGTAACTTGACTCTCTGAATACCAACAGCGTTAACTTGCACTGTAATTAAAGCGCAGTACCTATGGGTTATAGTTTATGTACAAAATATGAATTGAACGGCAAACTAAACAAATGATGTTCTAAACGTTATGCTGTCCTTTCCTTTCTGGCAAGAGAATGTCGGTGCTTACCACATCAATAATACAACTTTTATTATGAATATATATATGAATATATGATGCCAGAGAGACATGAAGACGAAATGAGTGACGAAGATAATGAGGTTGACCATGACATATACTAGGTCATAATGTGCAAAATGAAGACAATGATGAGGTAGAAATAAACGAAGCTAAAGCTGGTCACTTTGAGCAAAATGGGCAAAATTACGCCGGGAGGCGTACGTACTCTATCGTCCGGCGTAGAGAGCGATAATTAGCCAGCTCTGGAAAACATGGGCGGACAAAAGCTCATATTACTCTTAGAAAACGGGTCTAAAATCGCTAATATTGCAACAACAGTGCACAGCGGAGATAAAGGAAGATTTTTGTTTGGCTTTGGCAATGGGCATCACATAAAATACACACAGAAAAGGGGCCGTAAACCCACGATGGAACGGCAAACTTTGCACTGATGGTGTTATAAATATTTTTAAAAAACATTTCAGTAAAATCGACTGGAAGTCAAATTAGCTTATACAAAGAACTGTTAAATGTTCACGTTTCTGTATGTCAGCTGAAAAAAATTCTGCAGATGACAGACACTGATGAAGTTTTCTCCGAGTGCCAAAAGTGAAGTCATAACATTCTGCAAATTTGCGCTCGCACCCCTCTTTTGCTTTATCGCACCCCTTTTTCTCCGAGTGCCAACAGTGAAGTCAAAATATACTGCAAATTTGCGTTCGCACCCCTCTTTTGCTTTATCGCACCCCTTTTTCTCCGAGTGCCAAGAGTGAAGTCAAAACATAATGCAAATGTGCGCCCACACCCCTCTTTTGCTTTCTCGCACCCCTTTTTCTCTGAGTGCCAACGGTGAAAACAAAACATACTGCACATTTGCGCTCGCACCCATTTTTGCTCTTGCCAACAGTGAAGTCATAACTGCACATTTGCACCCGCACCCCTCTTTTGCTTTATTATCGCACCCCTTTTTCTCCGAGTGCCAAGAGTGAAGTCATCATAACATACTGCACATTTGCGCCCGCACCCCTCTTTTGCATTCTCGCACCCCTTTTTGCTCTTGCCAATAGTGAAGTCATAACATACTGCACATTTGCGCCCGCACCCCTCTTTTGTTTTCTCGCACCCCTTTTTTTCTCCGAGTGCCAACAGTGAAGTCAAAACTATTTGCGCCCGCACCCCTCTTTTGCTTTCTCGCACCCCCTTTTTATCCGAGTGCCAACAGTGATGAAGTCAAAACATACTGCACATTTGCGCTCGCACCCCTCTTTTGTTTTCTCGCACCCCTTTTTCTCCGAGTGCCAACATTGAAGTCGTAACTATTTGCGCCCGCACCCCTCTTTTGCTTTCTCGCAACCATTTTTATCCGAGTGCCAACAGTGAAGTCAAAACATACTGCCAATTTGCGCCCGCACCCCTTTTTTGCTTTCTCGCACCCCTTTTTCTCCGAGTGCCAACAGTGAAGTCAAAACTATTTGAGCCCGCACCCCTCTTTTGCTTTCTCGCACCCCCTTTTTATCCGAGTGCCAACAGTGAAGTCAAAACTATTTGAGCCCGCACCCCTCTTTTGCTTTCTCGCACCCCCTTTTTATCCGAGTGCCAACAGTGAAGTCAAAACATACTGCACATTTGCGCTCGCACCCCTCTTTTGTTTTCTCGCACCCCTTTTTCTTCGAGTGCCAACATTGAAGTCATAACTATTTGCGCCCGCACCCCTCTTTTGCTTTCTCGCAACCATTGTTATCCGAGTGCCAAGAGTGAAGTCAAAACATACTGCACATTTGCGCTCGCACCCCTCTTTTCTTTTCTCGCACTCCTTTTTCTCCGAGTGCCAACAGTGAAGTCAAAACATACTGCACGTTTGCGCTCGCACCCCTCTTTTGCTTTCTTGCACCCCTCTTTTGCTTTCTTGCACCCCCTTTTGCTCTTGCCAACAGTGAAGTCATAACATACTGCACATTTGCGCCCGCCCCCCTCTTTTGTTTTCTCGCACCCCTTTTTTAGCGAGTGCCAACAGTGAAGTCAAAACTATTTGCGCCCGCACCCCTCTTTTGCTTTCTCGCACCCCCTTTTTATCCGAGTGCCAACAGTGAAGTCAAAACATACTGCACATTTGCGCTCGCACCCCTTTTTCTTTGACTTGTTGGCACTCGGATAAAAATGGTTGCGAGAAAACAAAAGAGGGGTGCGGGCGCAAATAGTTTTGACCTAACAGTTGGCACTCGGAGAAAAAGGGGTGCGAGAAAGCAAAAAAGGGGTGCGGGCGCAAATTTGCAGTATGTTTTGACTTCACTGTTGGCACTCGGTGAAAAAGGGGTGCGAGAAAACAAAAGAGGGGTGCGAGTGCAAATGGGCAGTATATTTTGACTTTACTGTTGGCACTCGGATAAAAAAGGGGTGCGATAAAGCAAAAGAGGGGTGCGGGCGCAAATGTGCAGTATGTTTTGACTTCACTGTTGGCAAGAGCAAAAGGGGGTGCGAGAAAGCAAAAGAGGGGTGCGAGCGCAAACGTGCAGTATGTTTTGACTTCACTATTGGCACTCGGGTAAAAAAGGGTGCGAGAAAGCAAAAGAGGGGTGCGGGTGCAAATGTGCAGTATGTTATGACTGACTTCACTGTTGGCAAGAGCAAAAAGGGGTGCGAGAAAGCAAAAAGGGGTGCGAGAAAGCAAAAGAGGGGTGCGAGCGCAAACGTGCAGTATGTTTTGACTTCACTGTTGGCACTCGGATAAAAAGGGGTGCGAGAAAGCAAAAGAGGGGTGCGGGTGCAGATGTGCAGTATATGTTATGACTTCACTGTTGGCAAGAGTAAAAAGGGGTGCGAGAAAGCAAAAGAGGGTTGCGAGCGCAAATTTGCAGTATGTTTTGACTTCACTGTTGGCACTCGGAGAAAAAGGGGTGCGAGAAAAGAAAAGAGGGGTGCGAGCGCAAATGTGCAGTATGTTTTGACTTCACTCTTGGCACTCGGATAACAATGGTTGCGAGAAAGCAAAAGAGGGGTGCGGGCGCAAATAGTTACGACTTCAATGTTGGCACTCGGAGAAAAAGGGGTGCGAGAAAACAAAAGAGGGGTGCGAGCGCAAATGTGCAGTATGTTTTGACTTCACTCTTGGCACTCGGATAACAATGGTTGCGAGAAAGCAAAAGAGGGGTGCGGGAGCAAATAGTTATGACTTCAATGTTGGCACTCGAAGAAAAAGGGGTGCGAGAAAACAAAAGAGGGGTGCGAGCGCAAATGTGCAGTATGTTTTGACTTCACGGTTAGCACTCGGATAAAAAGGGGGTGCGAGAAAGCAAAAGAGGGGTGCGGGCGCAAATAGTTTTGACTTCACTGTTGGCACTCGGTGAAAAAGGGGTGCGAGAAAACAAAAGAGGGGTGCGAGCGCAAATGGGCAGTATATTTTGACTTTACTGTTGGCACTCGGATAAAAAGGGGTGCGAGAAAGCAAAAGAAGGGTGCGAGCGCAAATGTGCAGTATGTTATGACTTCACTGTTGGCAAGAGCAAAAAGGGGTGCGAGAAAACAAAAGAGGGGTGCGGGCGCAAATGTGCAGTATGTTATGACTTCACTGTTGGCAAGAGCAAAAAGGGGTGCGAGAATGCAAAAGAGGGGTGCGGGCGCAAATGTGCAGTATGTTATGATGACTTCACTCTTGGCACTCGGAGAAAAAGGGGTGCGATAATAAAGCAAAAGAGGGGTGCGGGTGCAAATGTGCAGTTATGACTTCACTGTTGGCAAGAGCAAAAATGGGTGCGAGAATGCAAAAGAGGGGTGCGAGCGCAAATGTGCAGTATGTTTTGTTTTCACCGTTGGCACTCAGAGAAAAAGGGGTGCGAGAAGGCAAAAGAGCTGAGGGGTGTGGGCGCAAATTTGCATTATGTTTTGACTTCACTCTTGGCACTCGGAGAAAAAGGGGTGCGATAAAGCAAAAGAGGGGTGCGAACGCAAATTTGCAGTATATTTTGACTTCACTAGTTGGCACTCGGAGAAAAAGGGGTGCGATAAAGCAAAAGAGGGGTGCGAGCGCAAATTTGCAGAATGTTATGACTTCACTTTTGGCACTCGGAGAAAACTTCATCAGTGTCTGTCATCTGCAGATTTTTTTTTAGCTGACATACAGAAACGTGAACATTTAACAGTTCTTTGTATAAGCTAATTTGACTTCCAGTCGATTTTACTGAAATGTTTTTTAAAAATATTTATGACATCATCAGTGCAAAGTTTGCCGTTCCATCGTGGGTTTACGGCCCCTATTCTGTGTGTATTTTATGTGATGCCCATTGCCAAAGCCAAACAAAAATCTTCCTTTATCTCCGCTGTGCACTGTTGTTGCAATATTAGCGATTTTAGACCCGTTTTCTAAGAGTAATATGAGCTTTTGTCCGCCCATGTTTTCCAGAGCTGGCTAATTATCGCTCTCTACGCCGGACGATAGAGTACGTACGCCTCCCGGCGTAATTTTGCCCATTTTGCTCAAAGTGACCAGCTTTAGCTTCGTTTATTTCTACCTCATCATTGTCTTCATTTTGCACATTATGACCTAGTATATGTCATGGTCAACCTCATTATCTTCGTCACTCATTTCGTCTTCATGTCTCTTTGGCATCATATATTCATATATAAATTCATAATAAAAGTTGTATTATTGATGTGGTAAGCACCGACATTCTCTTGCCAGAAAGGAAAGGACAGCATAACGTTTAGAACATCATTTGTTTAGTTTGCCGTTCAATTCATATTTTGTACATAAACTATAACCCATAGGTACTGCGCTTTACAGTGCAAGTTAACGCTGTTGGTATTCAGAGAGTCAAGTTACAAAGACATGCACGCCAACCCACAGCCTAAATACATGTAGAAGCTAGATAGAAGGTCAGTGCATGTTGGTGAATTACTAAACAGCGCGCTCACAGCGCTCGCAAACTCTGCAGTCGTATACGCCATCTGCTGTTTAGATAAAGTTGCGTAATTCTCGAGGTTAAGCGCTGCAATGGTCAGAGATCGTGGGTGATTGTGTGCTCTCTTATTGGCTCTATCTGTCAGCGCACAAACTATGGGCGCTGTGTCGTTATTGGCCCATTCTGGTTTGTACACGAACCATCGGTACCGATGGTTCGTGTACAATCAATTAAATGTCACTTCTATCGAGAGTGTCCGAGTAATGTATACAATGTACCAAGTTCAACAAGTGCTTGGGAACAAAAAAACTGAGTTCGGAATGCCTAATATTTGAAAAAGGTTTCAGGCTCTAGCCCGAACCTGCATTTTTACCCTCATAAGTGTTTAAAGGGATAATATACCATTTGTCGGTTGTGCATTTTTGTCCTGTGAAACAGCAATTGTCAAAAATATTAAAAAGGTGCTTGACAAACAACCTGATGAAGATTTTAGCTTTGTGAATGCTGCATATTTTTGAGAAAACAATATTCTAAAATTTCAATTCAACATTTGCCGAGTCACTATTGGAATTGCGACCACAATCTGCATTAAGGGCGTGTTCTCATCTAGCTGATGCTCACGTGTCATGCACTGAACAGACCAATAGTAGCGCCAATGCGTGCGCCGCACGTCGTTCAAATACGGTACTTCAAATTCTTGCAGAAAATGTTGAAAAGTGTGTCTTTGACACACATATTTTGAAATGGCCTTCTTTTGTTATTTTCTCCTAAATGACAGCATGCCAGATAGAACAATTTTACATGGAGTTTAGAATTATATATATTAACAATAAGTAAGCTTTTTAACAGTTTTGGTTGGTTACTTTTAGGACAGCTGCAAAAGGTATTACACCTTTAAGACTTGTATACCATCAAACATTCGTCTGGCACAAAACTCTCATGAATGAGATTCCAAGAACTAGTTTCAGTTATTTTTATGCCATACCAGTAGGCTTCTGAAGATAACCCTAACTCTGCTGAAGATAACCCTAACTCTGCTATGAAAAACACTGATGAAACCAAGAATTCCCTCACAATATCCTGAGAGTTGACTTTTCAAGTTATTTAATTTCTACTTTGCAGAAGCACAGATGGAAATTTTGATGGCATTGGCAAGAAAGGAAACCCCAACGTGCAGCTGGCAAGAATCTTACAGTTCCTAGAGTGCCCACAGTATGTCCCTTTCCTCACTTTCTAATGTCTTGTTCAGCATAATTAATAACTAAATCTGCTCGTTTATAATATACATGTATGTATGTACCCGGTAGACATGGTGTATATCAGTAGACTGTATGCTTCTTATTCCTCCATGAATCCAAGTGAATGCTTTCATTCAACATAAATGTTGTAACTACAATAATAAAACATTGCCTCTACCAATATACCGGTATAACTATTGAGCAATTTTGTCCAACAATTGTATAAAAATAGAACTGCTTCCGATTACATGCCCTTCAAAAAAAGGGTACCGGTACATGTACCGGTAGGTACAGTAGGTAGGGGAGTTATTAGTTTTTTCCAATTTTGTGTGTGCTGATTGACTGGAGTGTTATGCGAAATTGTCTCAATTGATTTCCATTTAAAACCCAGCACGATTTGTGACAAATGAATTTGTGGCATGTACGACCAGTACCTGAAATGCAATGCGGCTTTATGCAATTACAGGTTACCATTTTGTAGCAAGTACATGTAGCATGCTGCAAGCCTCGCAGTGCGAGTCACCGTGATTGTGCTTTCCATTTATGCTACGAAAGCCATAATACAGTACATGTAAATCGCCACACTACCGTGCACAACGATAGCCACGACGAAAAATTTGCGAACACTGCCCGTTTATCGTGCGGTAAGTATGTGTGATGCACTTTCTGTGTCGGGCTATGAACCTCGTGAACAATGCGGAAGGAAATGTCAGGGAAACGCGCTGCATTAAATTAATTATCACTTCAAGTACAAGCGGTTCAACCTCAAAATAATTTTAGGAATATGGAAAATACATAGACAAGAGAGATCTACAATGTAGTACCTTTAGGGATGATATTCTGAAAGTCAGAATTGTTTTTCAATATCAAAGGGAGCATGCGTGCAACACGAAAAACGTGTGCAGCACGTGGTTGCAAGCAAGGCAAAGTCCATGTGGTAAACATGTCAAACAGTCAAACAAAAATAACTTGTTGATAAAATTGCTGATAAAATACATTATCAGGGTCAGGGTCGTCAAATTAGAGTAGTTCCAGCAACCAGAAGCAGAACTATTTTGTTGCCTGTATCTGCTGCATTGGGGCAGTTCAACGTGAAAGCAGACATTCATTCTGTAACACTTCATTATCATTCGTAGATCGTAAAAGATGACTAGACAGTCAAAATAAAGGGTACTTTCTTTTTATTTTAAATCAATCAATCATTCAATCAGTCCTCTGACCAGGGTCATAGGGATGCCATGTCTTGTCAGGCAGACATAACTAGCTAGTTCAAGGCTTGTAATTTGTTTTGCTAAGCTGCATGTACAATGTACATGTTTATGTACGTACTATCTGTGCTCAGAGTGGACCCAAGATATTTAAAGTTGTTAACTTATTAAGAGTGGGTCGATGTAAGTTTGTTATAAGTGTCCTTGATTCATATTTTTTATTTGTCTTTTTAATATGAAAAGACTTGTTAAGCAAGTAATCACAAAAACATTTTTTTATCTTATTTTTAAACATCCCCAGCCAAAATGCAAAATGTTATAACAAAATCAAATTATATCATTACAAAGTACATGTATCATCCTTGCCCTTACTTGTTTTCAAATGTTTTAAATGTCACCCTTATACTAATTTTAAAACATGCATTAAAGCATGTTTTTAGAACTTGCAAAATTGTAAACCGAATATTTTTTTGTTGGATTTGATTAGAACCAACATTGGTCTGTACATATCTGGTGAGAAAAAAATTGGAGATTGTATTCTCTCTAGGCAGTACTGCATCAAAAATAGTCATTTTCCCCAAAAAACAGGAAAAATGAAATTTAAGTTTTTCCTTCAGTTTGAAGTAATAATACAAAAACAAAAACTCCTACTAAGTAGCAGCATTTTGACAGCGAAAATCTAGACTAACACCCTCCACAGCATTTTTTTTACATTCTATTCTATTTTCTGATAACATTTTATTAGTGCCATATAGAAAGAGGAAACAATACTTGTTGTGAACTAACACATTATTTATACAGAACACAACAGCTCCTTTAAGCATGTAACCAGATATGGAAAGAATAATGTTGGCTCTAATAAATCCAAGTAAGGAAAATAGCTTTTCGAGGGACCAAAATATATTTAAAAAATACAGTTTTACAAGTTATAAAAACATACTTTAACGCATGTTCTAAAAATAGAATAAGGGTGACATTATTCTCAAACCACACACAAAGCCACACAGTTATGTTTTGACCGGCAATCGTGGACGGGGCATTGTCCGACCGTCTTCCCTCTTTTGTTTATACACTAACGTTTTTGGATGATCGCCATAGGATTTGTACACGGGAAAAGATCTTGGACGTTGTGTCAATCGTGGACCCATTGTTTGACTCCCAAATCTTTTGTCCGACGACCACGATTGCCGGTCAATACAAACGCACCTTGACACGATGATTTGACTTTTTGGCTTAGTTTCTCAAGCCGCTAGTTTATTCCTTCTTATTACATTTCAAGCTATCAAATTTTTTCATTTTTAAAAACGCTTTCATAACAGCATAAAAATGGAAGATAATGCGTAAGCTAAAACGGGGCAGGCTTGCCCAAATTGCCATGCTTGGCTCACAACTGGACCCATTTACTTGGCTCACAACTGGACCCATTTACTTGGCTCACAACTGGGCCCATTTACTTGGCAGGCTTGCCACCAATACACTATGGAATTTCACCGTTTGAAGTGACGGTTGAGTAGCCCCAGCAGACCGAGTGCAGTAATTGGCGCTAACCAGTGTTTATATATTTGTCACGTAACTTAAATTTATGCTAGTTTTATGTAAATTACTAAACACTAAAATGGAACAAACACGCCGCTTTTTCCACCGTTAGTAGAGACGGTTGGAATAAACCCCACTAGCACAAGCGGGTGTTTGGCGTGTAGTTTTTTAAAGATTAAACACAACTTGTAACATTTTATTTTAACGTACAACTTCAAATTAGACTTACTTGAGAACTATTAGAGCATGTAACTTGTTTATTAATAGTTTAAATGGAGTCGCTGCCGGTCGCTCCCAGCCAATTCCTGCCTATGTTTAGTATGATGTATACTTGTGTATATTTGTTAATCTGGCGGCGAAGGGGAGGCGGTGGGTTTCTTTTGGTGTAGAGGCTTCAAAAATCTAAGCCGAAGTGTGACGCTCTATCGCGCGCCCTGCGTATAGTATGTAGCGGGTGAACCTGATTTGCTACATTGTATCAATTCGCTTTGTTTTAATGGATAATTATCGTGCATACCCGCGCTCGTTGGCTTTCTGCCAGCAAGGTTTGTGCCAGGTGGCAGTTCATTCATAATATTTACTATTACACCAAGGCAACCATCAGCTGATTCGCATAGAGTTTGGACCACCGTGTGTTTGTGGAGAATAATGTATTTTATCTTGTAGTGATAAAATTAATTTAAAAATTTTATTTTTTTTCTCAAGTAAGGGCAAGGATGATACTTTGTGATGATATAGTTGATCTTGTGATATAATTTTGCGTTTTGGCTGGGTGATTTGTTTAAAATAACTGGCAAAAAATTATCAAACCACAACATTGCCTGTTACCGTGGCAACGGGCCATAGACAAACAATTTAGTTCTATTTTGGTTACTTGCTTATGCTAGGTTCCCACTATCACGATTCGCGCCACGATTGAAATTGTGGTCTTAATCGTGGAGTAATCGCGGTGATCCTATTAGATCTTATCAGATCTTGAGGTCAGTCGTGGCAATCGTGTTGATCGTAGAAAAGTTTTGGACGGTTCAAAAAATTTCTACGATCAACACGATTAATTTTCAATCGTGATCATCGCATCAGATCGTAACAAAGCGCGACAGATGGCATCTAATCGTGCTTCCAAATCGTGGTGATCGGGATCAACCTTGTACAAGACAAACATCACCTCTGTTGAGATGCGCTGCGATCTGATTGTGGGTTGTAGTCTTCACTATGTAGAAGTTCAAGAAACAATGAAGTCCATGGTCAGTCGGGCTGTATATATATACCCGTCGGGGTCCAATCGTGGCTCAAATCGTGATCACTCTTGATCCCGATCATGAAAGACATCGCAACCACAATCGTATCCGATCGAAACGGAGCGCATCGGTTCGTGATTATCGGAACGTATCTGCACGTACCAGATCGTCCCAAATCGGGGACCCCGATCGTGATGATCGTGTCAGATCGGGACCCAATCGTGTACTCAATCGGGACAATCATATCGGAACATATCTGATCGTATCTGAACGGGAGACCAGATTGTGACAGATTGTGTCACCTGAAATTGACCAATCGTGACTATATCGCATCCATGCGCACTAAATCGTACCAGAACGTATCGACTCGCATCAACTCGTATCCAGACGTAAAATTTTAGAAAAGGAAACAAAAATTCCACGATCAGCTACGAATGGCCAATCGTGGCGTTCGTAACGGATCGTACGACAGTGGGAACCTAGCATTACCAAGTCCTTTCATATTAAAAAAAAGTGCAGAAGACATTTGTGTGAAAAATTTATGTAGACCTTCTCTGAAGCCTTTTTTACTAGCAGAGTTGTAGTCAAGTACTTTCTGAGTACCGGTCCAAGCTAACAACTACCAGATATTAAGATGATTTGATATGGATAAAGCTGTAAAACACGGGTGCTGGGCATTACATACTTCGCTAAACAAATTGATGGCTTTGGACAATTTGAATCTTGTATGAATTAAGCTTTTAAGACAAGGCATTCGGTTATTTCGGTAAGTACATGTACTTGACCGAGTACTTTGTGAGTACTTCTGTCCCAAAACTTTGTTTCAAACATTATGTACATGTATGCATCAAAAGTCCTAAGTAAATTTTTTTGTCTTGCTTGAATGAAGTTCAGAAAGAGACTATGCAATCACTACCGGTACATGTACATGTTTGTACATTATTGTACATTTGTACCTTTTTGTACATTTGTACAAAACATGTACAGTATATAGTACACTATAGTCTGACAAGTCCGTCGGGATGTATACAAAATGTAGGTCAAAATAAGGTCATCTGCAAATAATCTAACATCTGATCAAGCCTGGTCATGGTACATCATTAACATATGCTACGAACAGCAGAGGACCCAGTACAGTTTCCTGCAGAATGCCAGATATTACCTGGAACAGGAGGATGATTGCCCGTCAATAACAACTCTTTGTTGACGTGTGACTAGGAAGCTCCTAATCCATGACTTTGTACTTCCTCTATTGCCAAGGTGATCAATCTTTGCAAGGAGACGTTGGTGTGGTACCATATCAAAAGTCCATGATACAGAGATCAGCTTGGCCACGATCATCAAAAATCTTCACTAGACCAGTCAACTGAGTTTCACAAGATCTCCCACTTCTGAAGCCATGTTGTCTATCACAAAGTAGGGAATGCTAATTCCAGATGATTCATAACATTGCTATGGATTACGTGTTCCAGTTGTTTGCATGCAATGCAAGTGAGAGATACTGGCCAGTAATTATTTGGAAGGGATCTATCCCCTTTTTAAAAAACTTGGGTTACATTAGCTTGTAACCAGTCTTTGGGTAATGCCCCTATGATGATCGATTTTTGGTATTTGTTCTGTACGATAGGCGCAACACTCCCAGCACATTCCCTTAATAAAATCCTTGCAGGAATGATATCCGGTCCACTTGCTTTATTTACAGCTAACTTTCAGTTGTAGTAATCTTGATATCGAGCATGGCTGGAATTGTATTATCCCCCAAATCTGGGATAGAATCGATGATCTCGATTGTAAGAACCGAGCAGAACTGTTAAGTGCTTCCGCTTTTTCCTTTGCGCAAGAAACTATACGTCCCATAAATGAAAAAGTGGAGACACCAAACACATCACGTCGGAGTGCCTTGATATAGTTCCAAAATAGTTTACAGTTGTCCGATTGTAGACAATCACCAATACTACGGACGTGTTCGCAGTGAAGTTTTCTCATCTGCCTGTCATTTTTACGCCTAAGTTCCTTAAATTCATCCCAGAGTTTAAAGTCGCCGAATTTCTTTGCCTTATTATAGAGTTTACGCTTTCTTCTAATATTTTCCTTCATCGCACTATTAATCCAAGGCACACTTAATTTGAAGGATGTTATTTTTCAGGGTATGTTAGCAAATGTTAGGGTTTGTAGGTTGACAAATGATGGATTGTTGGTGAAACACAAGTCCAGTATACTGTTGTCTCTGGTTGGTCTCAAAATGATCTGATTAAAATTGTTGTCAAGGGCAATATCAAGCATAGTTTTACTGGGACCCGGGTACCGGCCACAGGATTTAAAAGAATTAGATTCCCAGTTGACATCGGGCAAGTTAAAATCACCCAAAAGCCAAACAGAAGCTCGGTTTGGTATGCTTTCAAGCGATTTTTGTAGGAGTCGAACATAGTCCGAGTCCGTTTTTTGAGAGCGATAAAATGCTCCCACTTAGACAAGTGCTATACCGTTCACATGGATACTTATCCATTTCAACTCGCAATTCGCTTTGTCTAAGCCCTGTTCTTCTTGTGCAATAACTTCGTTTTTGCAGAGTTCCCTAACGTTGGTCCCACTCAACAGTGTTCGTCAAAGTTCACTCGAGAAGGAAATTGCATTACTACTGGAAAAAAAAGAGCTATAGTTCCTCTCCCTGTGAACGCAGCCATCGGGGTCACTTTCACATTCTTCCTGGCTCCGAAGAAGTCCGGCGAATGGCGACCAATCATCAATCTTCGGCCTCTGAATGCTTACAATGTATATTTGACCAAAGCACTTCCGGATGGAAACTTTGGCCACCGTCTTGCAAACCCTCTTACGGGGATGGTGGGCACCATCTTTAGACCTGAAGGTTGCCTACCTTTATGTACCCATGCATGCCAACCATCAGAAGTTCCTGCAGTTGTGGAAGTGCCATGGTCCAGTTGTCAGAAGCATTGAATTTGGGTCTGCGGGTAGTTTTGCAGGTTGGGGGTTCAAGCCCGACCTGGGCTAGGACACTTTTACACATAATATGGGTAGAGGCATTATTAATGCCTTGCTGGAGACTAGTTACCCATCCCAACCCTATTCGTGCTGTGAAGAGATCAGAATATCTTGTTTCAGTGTGATTGGCCGGTTCTTCCACACGTTTCTCTAGTAGCCCACACCTCGAGTTTCCTTTGGCCTTATGATGGGCAATTTGCATTAAAAACAAATCAAAACAATTAATTTACCAGAATGTATCCTATCAGTTTAGGTGCCTTCCCTTTGGCCTCCCCACAGCCACCTGTGTGTTCATCAGAATCACCAAGGTGTATAGCTGCAGCCCTACGCCGGCAACATGTACACCTTTACATATCTGTTTGGACGGCTGGCTTATTGTGAGCCCCTCTTGGTCAGCCGCCCTTCAGGCCTTTTCAAAGACTGTTCAGCTTATGCAAGAGCTGGGCTTTATTATCACTGCAGAGAAGTCTTCCCTCATCCCATCCCAAAACCCATTGTTTCTGGAAGCCCACCTCAACATGACCCCTTCCTTCGAACACTGTGCAGCCATGTAAGAGTGTGTCTATCTGTTCCTCTTATCAGCATCACTTCCAGCTCAAGTCTGGCTTTGTCTTCTGGGTTTCATGGCAAGCCTGTTGGACATTGTGCCATGGTGCAAGATGCATACGTCAACTTCAACTTGACTTGCTCTACCATTATCATCCTCGGAAGGATGTCATACCAAGCTGGTCCCTTTAAACAACATGATTCGGTCCTATTTCAAATGGTGGCTGTCTCGTCAAAACCTTCTGTACGGTACCTCGTTCCCACAACCTCCTAGTCCATCCTCCTATCTAGCCTGGTCAAGGCACCTGGATCTCCTGATAAAACCAATCACCAAGGGTCTCCATCCAGATTCAGATAGTCTTTATCTTTCTGTCTGGACACTATCAAAATTTCTTCTCGAACAGCAGGCTTTTCTGACACAGCTGCAACCCTGGCAGCAAAGAGCAGAAGGGCTTCCACAAGAAAAACTTTGGACAATAGATTACAGCACTACATCAAATGGTGTTCCCAGAAAGCTGTTGATTTCTATTGTGCAATTCTAACAGACATTTCAGATTTCTTCGTCCGATTGTTCCAATTTGAGACTACCATATCAGCCATTGGAGTTATTCACACGTCCCCCCCCCCCCCCCCCCCCTTTCCCCCTACATTTCCGGTGCCCCCCAGGTGCCTTCCCAAAAAAAACTTGATATACCCGTTTTCTTCCCAAACCAAACGGAGACTCAACAGACCATATAAGTTGGTACACCCAACCCCCCCCCCCCCCCCCCCCCCCCCCCCACTCCCTCTCCCACTAAACAAATTATAGTTACGCTACTGGGAATGGTGTGGCTTGCATGCTTTTTCAAAGGCAATATCCTAGCTAGTAATTTATTTTAAAAAATTGGGGGGAAACTAAAAATGCTCAGGTTTGCTAGGACTTTGTGGAATAAAATAAATGAAGTTTACATTTTACAGCGCTTGAACTTGTTGGTACCTATACAGATACAATGACATTATCGTTTCGTGTTTCTAAGTTTAAACTCAAGTCATAATTCAAGTATCACCATCGTTCACGTCAGTTTTTTCTCTAATTGTTTTGCCACTGCTAAGACTATAGTTCAGATTCAGATTGGACAATTGGACAATTGGACATAGACAATCAATCGCGTTCTACACAATGATTACATTGTATTGTGCGATTAATAATAATAATAATAATAATAATGAGATTTGTAAAGCGCACATATCCACCCTACAGTGTGCTCAAGGCGCTGTAGACAACAACAAGTAATTAATCCTTAAAAATTTGCGACATCAAGTAAGTCTTAAGAAGCGATTTGAACCTAGTTGTACAATGGCATGATCTGAGTTCAAGTGGCAATGAATTCCAAAGTCGAGGAGCTGCAACAGAAAAAGATATGGTGCCCCATGTTCATTTAGCAATTGGTTCCTTGAGAAGTTGCTGGTTACTTGATCTAAGAGTTCTTGCTGGAGTATATTCATGTAGTAGTTCCTTAATGCAGTAGGGAGCCTTGTTGTTGAGAGCTTTGTGGACCAGAAGCATGAGTTTGAAAACAATCCTTTGGGAGACAGGAAGCCAGTGTAGTTCTTTCAAAATGGGGGTTATGTGACAGTTCCTCCTAGATAAGGTGATGATGCGGGCAGCAGTATTCTGAAGACGTTGAAGACGGTATATTTGATTCTGAGGGAGTCCGTAGAGTAGTGAATTGCCGTTGTCTAGTCATGAAGTCACAAATGCATGGATAATGTGCTCGGTAGCACTTCTATTCAAATACTTGCGAATACGACCAATGTTTCTAATTTGGAATGATGCCAAACGGACAGTGTTAGCGACGCGAGGTTTAAATGTCATTGCTGAATCAAATATAACCCCCAAGTTCCGGGCCTGCAACGATTGGGCTATCTGTGCATCACCGATTGTAATAAATGGCACAGACACCTTTTTTAATTGTTGGCGTGATCCAAACAAGAGAAACTCCGTTTTTTCCTCATTCAGCTTTAGAAAGTTGTTTTTCATCCAGCATCGGATCTCAGAGATGCATTGCTCCAGTCTTGCAATCGAAGAATCGGCAGGCTCCTGTGAAGACTTGTAGTTATGTAGAGTTGAGTATCGTCAGCATAGACGTGGTAGTTCAGATGATGTTTCAAGATGATATCACGAATTGGCAAGGTATAAAGAGTAAACCACTGTGGGCCTAGCACAGACCCTTGTGGTACAGAGTACTCTAAAACAACAGGATCTGATATTGCATTGCCAATGCGGACATGCTGGGTTCTATTTGAGAAATAGGACCTGCACCATTCGAGAGCCGTGTCGTGTATACTGAGATAGTTTTGAAGTCGAGATAAGAGGATGCCATGATCAACAGTATCGAATGCTGCACTCAAATCGAGCATAACCAGCGCAGTGATATCGCCATTATCCATCGTAGACAGGATATCATTACTGACCCTAACAAGCGCAACTTCCGTCCCGTGGAATGGCTTGTATGCAGTCTGGAAAACGTCCAGTCCATGGAAAGCTCATGGTCTTATATGTGGTCAGAGATGCGGGATGAGACAATACGCTCGATGGTTTTTCCTAGGTACTTCAAGTTTGAGACGGGTCTGTAGTTTTTCAGAATCTCCTTGTCCATGCTGGACTTCTTTAGAAGTGGCCGAATGTAGGAAACCTTTAGGTTGTCCAGAAAGCAACCAGAATCCAACGATTTGTTCACCACCTCGGTAATAAAAGGAGCAAACACATCAATGTGTTGCTTTATCATCATAGTTGGAATAGGGTCAAGTTCGCAAGATTTTGACGGCGAGTTCATGATGACACGCTTAATTTCGTTAACATTTGTAGGCTCAAAATAAGACAGTCTGCACTTGGTATCTGCACTTGGCTCTACTAGTGGGACGGGGTTGGACACCGGCATCATTGAGGATCGGATGTTGGTAATCTTGGTGACAAAATAATCTGAAAATGCATTTGGCACATTACCACTCAGCATGACATTTTCTAATGCTAATTTCGGCAGAGAAAAAATAAAATCGCGATTCTTTGACGAAATCGGAATCGATTCTGAAAATGCTGGAGCCACTCACCACTACTCTTCGGTACTATACCTTGCCCAAGGCACAAAAGCTACATGTATACAGGTTAGGGCCTTTCACTTTCCTGAAGTACATGTATAATACTGTGGCGGGAGCTCCCCGGGCTGTTAGGAGAAGTCGGACACTTAGGCGACAATCTTTTTAACCCAAGGCTCTTCCCTAGATGAGAGATCACTCGGAGTGACCTTCAAGGCTTCGGGTGCAGGTCCGTTTTGGTGGAAATCTACTGCTGAATATGTTGATTGTGAAATTCTCTGTCAATTGCAAAATAGACCTGTAAACAAAGACACCTTGACAATTGGACTGTCGGTGAGGATCAACAATGATGATTTATTCTTAACAATCAATAAATGTACAATAATTGGGATTTAATTGGGGCTGTTGTATTACCAGAGTCTTCGATTATTGGGAAGGAAAACCTACTGCTTATAGCATCAACAATGTGCAATGTCATGCGCAATGTACAACAGCATACGCAATTATGTACAACAGCATACGCAATATGTACAACAGCATACGCAATATGTACAACTGCGTACGAACGCAATGAACTAAAGCGTACACTGTATGTACGCAATGTACTACAGTGTGCAATGCGCAACAGCATGTGCAATGCGCAACAGCATATGCAATGCACAACAGCATATGCGCAACAGCATATGCGCAACAGCATATGCGCAACAGCATACGCAATGCGCAACAGCATATGCGCAACAGCATATGCGCAACAGCATATGCGCAACAGCATATGCGCAACAGCATACGCAATGCGCAACAGCATACGCAATGCGCAACAGCATACGCAATGCGCTACAGCATACGCAATGCGCTACAGCATACGCAATGCGCTACAGCATACGCAATGCGCAACAGCATACGCAATGCGCAACAGCATACGCAATGCGCTACAGCATACGCAATGCGCAACAGCATACGCAATGCGCAACAGCATATGCAATGCGCAACAGCATACGCAATGCGCAACAGCATATGCGCAACAGCATATGCGCAACAGCATACGCAATGCGCAACAGCATACGCAATGCGCAACAGCATACGCAATGCGCTACACCATACGCAATGCGCTACACCATACGCAATGCGCTACAGCATACGCAATGCGCTACAGCATACGCAATGCGCTACAGCATACGCAATGCGCTACAGCATACGCAATGCGCTACAGCATACGCAATGCGCTACAGCATACGCAATGCGCTACAGCATACGCAATGCGCTACAGCATACGCAATGAGCTACAGCATACGCAATGCGCTACAGCATACGCAATGCGCTACAGCATACGCAATGCGCTACAGCATACGCAATGCGCTACAGCATACGCAATGCGCTACAGCATACGCAATGCGCTACAGCATACGCAATGCGCTACAGCATACGCAATGCGCTACAGCATACGCAATGCGCTACAGCATACGCAATGCGCTACAGCATACGCAATGCGCTACAGCATACGCAATGCGCTACAGCATACGCAATGCGCTACAGCATACGCAATGCGCTACAGCATACGCAATGCGCTACATTCTTCTCTTATCAATGAATCAGTGATAATTAACAATCAGTTAGTTTATACAGAATAAAAGTGGTCAACTGCACCACCTAATAATCCTTAATTATTACGAAGCTCAGTAAGCTACATCACGTGGTCAACTGCACCACGTTAACTATAACTTATGGTTGGTAATAATACAAATACAGACTGAGCTTATACAATATAACCTGTTCACAGTAAGCTCTTTCTATATGGCGTGAGCCTTACACCGCTTAAACAATATACATGTACTATCTTTACAATAAGCTATCTTTATACAGCGTAAGCCTCACACAGCTTATACAATTATAATTCTTAAATATAAAGAAACACAAGGTAAAGCAGGGTAATGAAACACTTAACAGGCAACCTAATTAAATATTCTCAGAGTAAGCCTCACAAGGTACCATGCACCTTGACCAGGTTTAGCTCACTGGCAGCGAGCACAGGTAAACCTAGCAGGTTCCACCATACACCTGAATAACTACAGTGATCAGAGAATAGCTCAAAGGAAATCTGACTAGACTACACGGGACACTTAAACCGCTAACTCAGTAAACCTCTACGGGGACAACTAGCTCAACAACCGGGACTGCTCAGCCGACGCCACGCCAACAGGCATGAAACATACACCCAGCGTGCAAGCCTTTCGATCCCTCTAAGCTTCGCTAAATCCCCAACCAAGCGGTCTACCTCGCACGTTTAACCCAGGGACCCAGTAATCTAACAACCAAATTTTACGCTGACTCACCGGTCACACCCGTTCGCCAGCAATACGCTAACGGCAACACTCTTTTGTATATCTTCGGGTACTTTAGGTACTTGCTCTAGCATTGGAAACTGCGCGAAAGGCCCAAGATGTGTCGACATTGCGCTACGGCGATTGGTCACCACGCGCTACTTATATGTGCAGTACCCGGGCAGAAGCTACGCGCGCCGGTAATTGGTTGCTTAACCCTGATCATGCAGCCGCGCATTGATGATTGGCCACTGCGCCATGTATCATCCTGCATGAGCAATATATTTTTAGATTAACTAGACTCGAATACGAATCGGCATATACCCTGTTCCGTTACAATACGCAATGCACTGCAGCGTCCGCAATGCACTGCAGCGTCCGCAATGCACTGCAGCGTCCGCAATGCACTGCAGCGTCCGCAATGCACTGCAGCGTCCGCAATGCACTGCAGCGTCCGCAATGCACTGCAGCGTCCGCAATGCACTGCAGCGTCCGCAATGCACTGCAGCGTCCGCAATGCACTGCAGCGTCCGCAATGCACTGCAGCGTCCGCAATGCACTGCAGCGTCCGCAATGCACTGCAGCGTCCGCAATGCACTGCAGCGTCCGCAATGCACTGCAGCGTCCGCAATGCACTGCAGCGTCCGCAATGCACTGCAGCGTCCGCAATGCACTGCAGCGTCCGCAATGCACTGCAGCGTCCGCAATGCACTGCAGCGTCGGCAATGCACTGCAGCGTCGGCAATGCACTGCAGCGTCCGCAATGCACTGCACCGTACGCAATGCACTGCACCGTACGCAATGCACTGCACCGTACGTACGCTATACACTACAGCGTACGTACGCTATACACTACAGCGTACGTACGCTATACACTACAGCGTACGTACGCTATACACTACAGCGTACATACGCTATACACTACAGCGTACATACGCTATACACTACAGCGTACATACGCTATACACTACAGCGTACATACGCTATACACTACAGCGTACATACGCTATACACTACAGCGTACATACGCTATACACTACAGCGTACATACGCTATACACTACAGCGTACATACGCTATACACTACATTAATACATGCAATAGAAAAACATACATGTAGACTGGTTCTAATTTCATGCACTTTCCGGCACAATAACATACGGTATCTGCATACAAACATTTTAAATAACGTACAAAGTAAGAATGATAACGAGGTATGTCTGCTATCATGTCGTGTGCAGTTCATGGCTTTTTGCCTCCCCTCCCCCTGAGGGCATACAAACCCATATTTTAACATAAACAAATTATTTGTTTATACCATGATTTGATGCTTTTTAAGGTATTGAGAAGTAACAATTAAATATGTCATTTTAATAAAGACAGTTTTGACACTGAAAGGGTAACATTTTCTTAACATGTATGTTTCTTCCAAAGGTATTTGAGGAAGAACTTTTTCCCGATGCATAAAGACCTCAAGTTTGCAGGTTTGTCATCAAAATGCTTGTTTTTGCACTGTAAAATATATGATACATGTATGTTTGAGAATACTGCTCAAGGTAAACTGAACTGAATTAAAAACATTATTTTTTAATATTGCACTGGGTAAGTTAACAGATTTTTACTAACCTTCAATATAATTTGTGTTCTTCAAAAATTGACCAGTCATCAGGCTGTATTTCCAAGTGGCACCAAAAATTGGAAAGGGGTGTCATCAATTTCATGTTAAAACCACTGTTGTTAAGAAACGGAGGTTGGAAATTGATACTGGTACTAGCCTACTTCTATCCAAACCTAGGAAAATACATGTACATGTATGAATACAAAATAGGGAGCAAATTTTGTGAATTAACTTACAGAAATGTTAATTCAAGATTTTGATACTGTACATGTAGTTTTCATCGTTTTCAACCGGCTGTTACTGCCTGAAATCTTTCACGTTGATGAAGTCCATCTTGATATTCGGATCAAAATGCAGGTCAAAATGTTATACTAAAGGCATACCCAGCAATTGTTTAAAAAACCTGTAAAATTAATGAGTCATCAAAGCAGTAATACGTGTACATTGTACTACCCTGTGCCCTTCCAATTCCCCACCACCTTTCTTCAACTGGGAGAAGGGGGGGGAGAGCAATTTTTTATTTTATTTTTTTTTTTTGGGGGGGGGGGGGGGTGGTTGCACATGCCCCTGCATTGACAATTTCAGTTGCCTTTCTGCAGGACTGCTTAACCCTCTAGATTGCCCCCATCATCTACGCATTGATGAGGCTTGTCCATATAGAGAAGGTGTGGTGCTAGACCGGGCTGTGGGCCAAGGAAAGGGCTCAATCGTTAATGTAGGTCTTCTAAAGGTAATGCCACATCACTGTCACACTTTCTGACACTTTCATCAAAATGTGCCCTTTGCGGTGGTAATCGCATTTTTTGTATTATCATTTATTAATTATCATTTATTAATTATCATTAGAATGAATATTAAGGAACAAAATACTACATTTTAGTCTCCAAAATGTTGCTATTGTCAGCTATTCATTATTTCAGTCTTGTGTTTCTTTAAAAAAAGTTGCTTAAAAAGTGTGAAACTACCGGTACATGTACATGTAGGACCTGTTTTCACACAGTGACATGTCACTATGTGATATGCCTTTTTGTCTCGCCTGAACAAAGTTCTGAAAGAGACTATGCAATCACTTTTTCTGTATATATGTAGATTGTGTGTATATTTTACATGTACGCTAACATTTAGAAAAAATGGTTAAAGTTAAAAATAATTGGTTCAAATTGGACTTCAACTTTGCATGTTCGCAACGAAAAAAAGTCCTATGGTGTCCTAATTTGCATATTTCAAAAATGGTTGTGATGTCCATAATTATGTGTCATGTCAGTACAGAGATTTCACGGTGATTTAAGGGTGAAACTGCATTTCTATTATTCAAGAACTTGGCCATAAAATATTCAAAAACTTGGCCATAAAATATGATGAATCCTGAGAAATTTGGATACCTAAACAGTTGCGATTATTTAGCCAAGATGTATTTATTTATTTATTCATTTAAACCCCTTCTAACAGCAGAGGAACTGCCAATTACAGGAATGAGTGTGCCAAATAATGTTAATCTTGAAAATAAAATTAAATTTCATTGTTTATTTTAAAATTGTATGTTCAATTGATTTAGGTAGCATAATACGGTACGGTAAATAAGCCGTTGCCCTTCTGCTCACAGCCTGTCCAATCACAGTCATGTACCATTTGATGTTAATTTAGAAAATAACATTTTATTGTTATTAAATTGAACATTCGATTGATTTTTACGCAGCATTATTCCCTTCCAATAATACGGTCAATAAGCCTATTCATTGCCATGGCGCTTACAGGTAGGATACACCATTTGCAGATATCAAAAAGATTTACTACCGGATTATGAAGAAATATCTTACTCATCTGAAAGTAAATAATTGCGCTAGATATTCTTTAATTATTCGCCGGACGGCGATCGTGAAAAAACACAAATAAAATAAGAATAACTGCTCGACGCCGGTTGAAAACAAGCGCTGTTTTTCGTGCTTTTCTCGGCATTCATGATTGTAAAACTTGGGGCAGGTTAGTTAAACGATATTTACTATAAAATACAACCCCCCAAATCCACCCATTCATGAAAATTCAAGCAATTACCAATGGTGTATTCTACCTTTATGTTGACGGCATATCCATTTGACCACCGACGTGGTTTCAAAAAGGTCCCTCAAATGAAAACTATTCTTTTGCGAGTAAAAATATCCTGTACTAAACCTATGGAAGGCATTCCGGAAATGTTAAACGGGGACAATAGGGGTACAGCAGAGACAGCAGTCACTAGTGTACTCATTTGGTACAACTGGCTAGATTGATTGATATTGGGATATAAATGTATGTGATCTGTCTCCAGCACATTTCGGTAATTTTGATGACAGTTTATAAATGGCTCCTGTTCTTGATGTAGGAAGTGCGGATTGACAGACAGTTACAGCCAGGATTGAGGGTTACAGTAAAGATGGCAGATGATGACTATATCAACTCGGGTATGAACAAAATGCCAAGACAGTGTTAATCTTTTGGTATTCGGAGATTAATTCCTTCCCATTGTACATGTACATGTATGCCTTTACACAGTGACTTGATTCATTACCAGTGGTCATCCCCCAACCCGGTCATTATCACGCAGTAATAACCGGGTACTCGAACTGTTATTACCTAAATAGTGTGTGGGGTTGTTTTTATTTAACCCGACAATTTACTCAAAATATGGAATACATATGTCTGGCACTTGTTTGCAAAATATGTGACTGGGCTTCTGTTTAAAAAAGAAATTTAAAGAAACAAGTCCAAAAGTAGCATCATATTTCTGGACTTCTTGCATGTACATGTACCGTAGCTTCATGTACAATGTACAGTACAGTGAAATTGAAAATTAACACTGCGAATGGGAATAGGACATTTTGGGGAAAATAATTTAATTTCCCATTCACATTTCTTTTTCCCATTTTCTATTCAAATTTTTCCATCTGTGTGAAAAGATGTGAACATTGGTTTCCCCAAAATTGGTTTCCCACTTGTGTGAAAATGTATGAAAATCAATTTCCCACTTGTGTGAAAAGGTGAAACAATTCTGTGTAAAAGTGTGAAAACAGTTTCCCAATGTGGGAAAAAAAAATTCTATTTTTATCACACATTTTTACATTTTGTGAAATAAAAATGAAAGGTTAACTTTCAATTGCACTGTACTGTGCATATATCTGAAAAGGTTTAAAATCCAGAACAAACAAAACAACTGAACATGTACATTGTATTTCAGTCGTGTGAGTCAGACACATAATCTGGAGCGTAGATTGTTAATATTCTATAGTATAAAAGCAAAAAGCGGTCTTGGCTTTTATAGTCTGTAGTCGCATTTTAGTTTCTTTCCATTTCCATTCCAGCAAAAAAATTGATGTCAGCTTAGCTTGGTTTTGATTTTGCAGAAATGAAAACATCACGAGGTACAGTGGTGGCACCTGCAGCACCCTGCACATCAGCTGGCCTCTACTGGGGTTACTCTGTAAGGCTTGCATCAGGCCTTGGGGCTGTATTCTCACAATGTTCTTACAAGGATGGATATGATGTCACACTAGGAACGTCAGAAAGGGGCACAGATGTAGACCAGTTACAGCTGTCTGGTTTCAGGTATGGACTTGGCTACTGACAGGTTGTTGAAAGAGAAGGTTGCAGGCTCACAAGACATGCATAATGGTGGTGCTTCCCTCCACATTGACTACACAAACCAACCTACTCTCCTCCCCATTTTGTGTACCACAATTTACAATTGTGTGAATATCACAGTCTACGTCATTCAACTTACCTTTAGAGCACTTTACCTATGTATATTTCCCTAGACCAGCAGGTTTTACCAGCGGGTTTTACCACTAAGAGTTTACACAATAGTGCGTTTCCTCTTTTCTATTAGCTGCAGATTGGGTAGGACGCATTTGTAAAACGCTCGTATAATTGTCTGTCTTGTGGACTACCCATTATCCCTTGGACTTCGACGAGCATTCCACTTGCTATCGATGTCGTGTTTGTTGCTGCGAAAATCCTTGCAACGTTTGCGACCGTTTGACTGTTTGACCAATAGAAAATGTTCACCAACTGGCAGGACAATCAGACTCGCCCTTTCCCGGGCTTGTCCTCTTCATCGGCCTCATGATAAGATATTTTTACCACTGCATGTACATGTACATTGGATAATTCCAAGGATGCTACCCCCATTTCTACCGCTAATGCTCTAATTTATAGCATCAAAGACCCTTCGCATTGTGCATGGTTTTGGTGTTAACGGTTCCGCTCCTGCCGGTCGTTTGGTTTTTACTTAAAATTTCAGAGGAAGTGTTCCGTATACCCCGGTTAATTTAAGCATGCCAAGGGAAGATTTTATGTCCGTGGGAGTCTTTCTTTCACCCCCATCGGCCTCAACTAGTTACAGCACCCAACAGAATTTTCCATCATCCGCAGCAGGATTTTATCCATGATTCAGTCAGAAATTCTGACCATTATTCCTATTACGGGTTCTAGTCCTATTTACTGGTCGAAGAACAAGCATATATCATTTCGTCTCCTCCTCGCTTCTTCTCACGCCAACATCGAGACGAATGCGTTGAGTTTTCTCCCAGATCTCATTATTCCACACGGCAAGATTAACGCTCCAGATCTCGAGCCCCACTTCGACGTGGTACCCACAACAGTTCTCTTTCACATATCTCTCCTCATCTAGTCAGTACTTGGACTCCAGTTCAATATCTAAAATTCCTTTCACCTTCACATAAAGAACCCCCGGTCGTCTCACCTTCTGTAGGGATTCTACACACTGTCCCCCTCCCCCAGAAAATACAATTTTCTGTGGACAGTTCTTGTGCAGACAAACTCTGGATGAAAAGCATGGTCCTTCTTACAATTAGAAATATGTCTTTTCTGAGGTCTAAGGTCTCCAGTTTCTTACTGCTTCTCAGATACCTTTGCCCGGATTTCTTAAGACCCCACAATAGTTGACCCGGATCTTTTTTTCAAATGATGTTCACATTCATAAATGACTGCCTAAGGTTTTGCCTCAAGGAATTTGCAGTTGGATCTGTCATCCCCACATCAATTCACAGGTCTAGGATCCTAAACTACATGTTTTAGCCTTTCCAAGGCTCTGGGGAACAAATGGAGTCCCTGACCGGCACCGATCTCTTCAACAACAAATTTGATGACTCCTTGCTAAAAGAAGCCAAACGCCTCAAAACCCAGGAAAGGATCGACTTTATATCGCATAAGTTCCTCTTCTCACAGAAGGGGCTCTAGCTTTTAGTTCTAGATACGGTGGTTCGAAACAAAACCTGGCTTTCTGCTACAACCACACTCCAGAGTTCTTAGTGAACTTAAAATGTCATAATTGGTGACTCCCAGGTCCTGAAGGTCGACTTCAGGAATTCTCCCACGAGTAGACTCGCATAACCTAAAATTCCTCAGTTCTTCAGACAGTCTCTTCGGGGTACCTGTTGGAATTTACCACGCTACCGTTCTCTCAAGAATTATATAATTACCTCAAGAATTACCTCAACTCCATTCTCCTTAGATTCTTGCTGTCGGGAGTCCCTCGAGAAGAAGATTTTATCTTGCTAGAGAAGAAGGCAATAATTCCAGTTCGTCGACCCCAGGGTTTTATTCAACCTTCTTCCTCGCTCCAGGGAAGACGGGCGACTGGCGTACAATTATAAATATTCGGCAACTAAATAATTTTATTTGCCCCAAAAACATTTTCGCATGAAGACACTAGCTGTCATTCTAAAAAAAAATCAAGAATAATGGTGGGCCACCTCTAAAGATCTGACGGATGCATATCTTAACATCTCTATCCACAAGAATCATCAACAATTCCTACATTTCATTTACCAAGATACAACCTACCAATTCTAGTGTCTCCCATTCAGCCTCGCCACGGCCCCACGTGTCTTCACCAGAACTAGAAAGGTGTTTGCAGCAGACTGACTGATAGTTGTCCCATCCCATCAGATCACCAAAGAAGCTCTCTCAAAAAATCACTCAAAAAATCAGATTCATTATCAACTCGAAGCAATCTTTTGTAACTTCTACACAGACAACTACATGTAAATTTGTCAGCGCATGCCTGAAAACCATCACAGGTAGAGCCTCTCTATCACTAGATTGATGCCTAGCCCTGGATAATTTTTTTTATCTGTTTCTTTCTGTAACATCCTTTCCAGATCAAGCATTACCTCCCTTGGTCAGATTTCATTGCCAAGCCAGTTCCAGTTTCTCCATTCATTAGAAGACATGCAAGAACCTCCTCACTGGCCCAATATTTCCTAGCCAACTACGTCAGTGACCTTAACTACAGATGCCTGTGAGACTAGTTGGGGAGCTCACCTTAACGACATATCTGTTTTGGGATTATAGTCCGTCGGAAAGTCTTCTTCACATGAACCACCTAAAACTCTTGGCTGTTTTAAGAGCTTTTTATAAGGTGCCACACCTGGTAGAAGGTCGCTTGGTCCTGATAAAGACCGACAACTCAACAGTAGTGTCTTACTTGAATCGTCAGGGAGGCACTCACTCCCCCTCCCTCTGTAAGCTGAACTGGGAACTCCTCAAGTGGTGCATCCCTCTGAGAATGTTTCTTCTGTCCAGCAACCGGAGCCAGATCTAAGAGAGATCTGGACATATCGCACATGGTTAGCCGTGCTCCGGTGTCCCCGCCTGCACTGAAGTTACACCCGTCTACGTCTATTGCCACCGCTGACAAGTTGCTTTATGAGGCTTGCCCCTCCAAGCATGCCAGACCGCTTTTTCTCGTCAAGAGGTACTCGGCCCTCGCATTCGGGTGGTTCACCAGAGGGCGACGAGGAGGTGTCCCAGTTGAAGCGACTGTTCATAGCGCTCAAGAAAAGAGGTGTGCTGTGGGGCACTGGAGGGCGCTATTGTGTAAACTCTTAGCGGTAAAACCTGCCGGTCTAGGGAAATGTGCATAGGTAGAGTGCTCTATAGGTAAGTATTCATTCGTAAACCCCATTCGCACTTCTGTGGGGGGGGGAGGGGGGGGGGGGTGTTTAAGAGGATGCTCATGCAGGGTAAATGGTTGCAAAAAGAGATGAAACAAGTGTAAATGGTTTCTTATTACTTGAATTAGTTGGTTTAAGTTTACTACTTCATATTTGGTTTTGGGGCAAGATAAGGGAAAAGTCGGATTAAGTGACATAAAGGTAAAAAGAAAGTGTGCCTACTGCCTTAATAATTGTGATATAAACACACTTTTTTAATTGTGGTATATAGACAAATTAAGGAGACTAGGTTGAGAAAAACTGAAAATTTCTACGACCCCGCATGCATACTAGTCTTTTTATAGGTTTTTAATTTATATTTTGTTTCTCTTTTACTGTAATAATACGTAATTTGTAACTCAAATATTTTAAATTATGAGCATGTTCGACAAGTCAAATTTGAATGAATGAATGAATGAATAAATGATTATCATACATTGGTTGACGGAGCCATCTCCGTACCATGTCTGTAGTCTACTTTTAAAATTGTGACGTATTTCGAGCAGAAATCTAGACAAAGGTCCTGATTGATTGAGAGGTGTCATCTGACCTTGTTCTCTAATAAATCAATCATGGCAACCTCCATGCAAGGAACGAGTGTTTGACTGTGCAACATTAACGACGTGCACATGGATTCTGAAATATAATTTGAAATCCCAAGGTAAGACTGCCATATGCATCTGGATAGTAAAGGCTGAGAATTCATAAAATACATCAATTATTGCAGACTCTACAGATCGTTGCGTTTCCCAGCACAACAACTACGTTATGGTGGGTGGTGGTGGATATAGCACAGCATATTGGAATTGCGTAATGCCCGGATAAGCTAGCCATGCCAAGTTGATCGTCGGCCAAGGCACTAGTAAAATCACTTTTGCATTACAATAATTGTCGTACTGAAATGTCAAAAGTTGGAAGTCTGTAGAGAACATAATTTTAAGGGTTAGCAGCTTTCCAAAAGCCCCCTAAAACAAGCCTGCTCATTGGTCAAAATCTAGAGGTCAAAAAGCGGTTGTAGTGCATAATTAATAGATGCTAGTCCAACAATCCATCAAAACTGCAAGGCCATTGGTGACATGAATTATACTGTAAATTGTAATAACCTTTTAATATTGGATGATATGAGAGTGCAGTGTTTTGCAAACTCTTTTCCTCACAGGCATTTATTGATAGTGTTTGGTGGTCTCAAAGGCCTTGAGTACAGTCTGGATGCAGACCAACAACTGAAGATCTCCGACACCAAACTTCTGTTTGACCACTACATCAACACCTGCCCCACCCAGGGGAGTAGAACCATCAGAACAGAGGCAAGTATAGAGTCAATCAGTGCCTTGTACTACTAATAACAGTTTATTTGTTTGGCCAACATTGTGCAGTTGGAAACCATACATTTCTTTCAGTTTTACAACTGAGCTTTAAACCCTCCTAAAAAATACAGTCTGTACAGTTAAACTGTTACAGTTAAACTGGTACTGTTACAGTCGACGTGTTCAACTATACACTTCAGTACCACGGAAAGTCTCTCAACAACCGCCTAATGTACTTCCTGGGCCCAACCTATCGTTGGTCGGAGTACTACTGTGGTTCCGGCAACAGCAAGTAGCAATCCCTGGTGACATCAAGGCGATGTTTCATTGTGTATGCACTTCAGAGTGTGACTGTTGTATGTTCGGATTTCTATGGAAAGTGTTGGGCCCCGATTCTCGATCAGTTGGAGGAACTGGAATGGAATGTGCTTCCCTTCGGCACCACCTTTAGCCCAAGATGCACCGATCGCCCTGCAGGAGTATGTGAAAAACGTGATTCCCAATTCAGACCGAATTGTCAGGAGTGTGACAGATTCGTCTGATGTCAACAACTGCCTTGACAGCAAGTCGGCAGTCCAAGAAGCGCAAGAGCTAGTCTTGAAGCTCCATCAGGCGTTAGACACTGGTCAATTTCCCATTGTTATTTGGGCCGGCAACTTCCCAGAAGTGGTCTCCCAAAAGCTTGTTTATGCAGCACTGAGAGATGGCTTCACCTGGGATGTTCTAGTATGGGCGCACTCTGCGAATCTAAAGGTGAACCCAAGCCAGAGTTTCTCAGTGGCAACCAACGAATGAAGGCTGAACAGGTCAATAGTTTTCAAGATCTCGCAGCTTTAACAGCCGGCAATCCTGTTTAACAAAAAAGCTGTCTGGTCAAGCTGGCTCCAGAGCTCGATGCCAATACCCAATTGATCCGAGTTGGCGGAAGACTCCTACAAGTGGAGATGAATGTGAAACGCCTAGTTCTCGACTCCAAACACCCGATAGTCCAACTGCTGATCAAAGATGCAGATCAAAGATGTCTTGGACACTGGTACGGTATTTGCTGATATGCAAAGACGTATTTGGTTGTTGTGATGACGCCAGTCCATCGAAGTCTCCAGGGCATGTGCACAGGCTGCCTAAGGACAGCGTGGGCAACCCTCGGTCCCCAGGATAAAAGATCTACCTCCTGCCCTACTGCGAATTGGCAGGCCAGCATTCTATTCCACCGGGGTAGATTTGTTTGGCTCCTACATGAGCAGAGGTGGGAATTACCTTGACTTGCTCGAGTTCGTTGATGACGATGCCTTCCTTCTAGCCTTTAGTCACTTCCGCTCACGGCCCAGCACAACTCATGAAGTTTTGTGCGTCAATGGGTCTGACTTCAAGAGAGGTTTTACCAAATTGACAAAGGCATTTAAGAAGATGGAACCTCACCTTCCGGAAAGGCTTGCGAAACAAAAATTCCATTTCAGGTTCAACCCACCATCTGCACCGCACTTTGGTGGGATGTGGGAGAGGAAGACTCCCCAATTTGTTTACTCAGTTAACCTAGGGGGGCACGTGCCCCCGCGGCCTCCCCCCTCCCCCTTGGATCTGCGCCTGATTAACTTTAAGGGGTTAAATCTTCTGGGGGAAATAAGGTGAAATCAGGAAAAATCTTCTAAACAGTTATCATGTTTTTTTGTCAATTTAATTACGTCCACTTTTTCTATTCTCAATTGTGTTAATGTGTTTCACCCTCCCCAAAAAAAATATTCTCCAGGAGGCCATTCTCATCTCGCTATCTTCACTGAGGTCAAAGTTCAACCAAGTGGCATCTCATAGCAATCATACTTGAAAAAGGTAAATTGCCGTGTTCCAGACACCACAAACTGCATAATATTTGTACTGTAACATCATCCACATAAACTAAACTGAGGGAGAATGGCCAATTAGCCATTCTTTGGTTTTAGAAAGAAAATGTCCACCTGCATTTCTTAAAGAGCAACTCAAAAGGGGTTTTGTTTTTTCCATAATCAACAATTTATCAAGAAAGGGTAGATTTGGGGGTTGTATTTTACAGTAAATATCGTTTAACTGTCCTGTCCAAAGTTTTACAATCATGGATGCCGATAAAAGCACGAAAAACAGCATTTGTTTTCAACCGGCGTCGAACAGTCAATCTTAGGTTCTTTGTATTTTTTGCTATCGCCATCCAGCAATCGTAAATTTTAAAAATAATTACAGGATATCTAGTGCAATCTTTTTGCTGGATGCCTAGAATCAATATTTACTTTCAGATGAGTACGATATTTCTTAATAATTCGGTAGTAAATATTTTTGATATCTGCAAATGGTGTATTCTACCTTTAAATTCATGACATGTTCGTGCAAAGATCTAATGCACGCGGCGTGCTTATTTTTTCTTCTGCTCATACTTAAACCTTTGCCTGCGACTTCGGAATCACTGAGAAGTAAATAGAAATGAAAAAAAAAATTGAAATATCAAAACTTGTTATAGGTTCATATCAACTGATAGGAATGTTTCTGATGCACAACAGGCGCCAGAATGTGGCTGAAGTCCTCGCAGTAGCCTTGAAGTTCTCACTGTGACGTCACAGGCTAAAAATAAACACAACGATTTGACCTCGCGTGTTTCGCATTTTTGCCCGAGTGGGCGCAGAGAAAAGGAAAAAAATACCTTTTTTTTCCCTGCCTGTTATATACGAGCAAATCCACTTTATTTCTATTTTTTTTAATGGTTAGTCTCTCTCCAAAACACCGTATCTCAAAATGTGTGATATCTTTTGAGTTGCTCTTAAAGGATCACAGAAATAGAAAATAAAAAAGTCCTTATATGATATAAAACATATGTTACATAGGTTACATAGGTTACAATACACCCAATAAAAAAAATTGTGTGTGATTTTAGGGTTATTTGAGCCATTACAAATTTCAAATTTCTCTTCGATCGCCCCGCCCAGAAAAATTCCTCCTTTGACAGAATGCCTGGATGTCGAAGTCGTGACGTCACGTAAAGAATAGCTTTCTTCGCGATTGATTGCGATCGCGTGGTTACGTATGTACGCACGTTCGAAGAAATGTACGTATGTACGTACGATCGAAGAAATGTACGTATGTACGTACGATCGAAGAAATTTGAAATTTGAAATTTGTAATGGCTCAAATAACCCTAAAATCACACACAATTTTTTTTATTGGGTGTATTAATACTGTAACCTATGTTTTATATCATATAACTTTTTATTTTTCTATTTCTGTAATCCTTTAAATGGCAAGTGTTTGCTTATACAAGGTGAACCTAAAAAAACACAAAAAACCCACCGGAAAATGGCCATAATCCCGAAAGTATACATTTCATGGAAAAACTGAAGTCAATATCAGAAAGTAGGAGCTATAAGCTTTCCTTTGACACCTACATCGCAGGCCTACGGTCAATGGTAACTGAGTACCATTGTCTTGAAAACCATAGGCAGATTTCAGAAATATCCAAATCAATAATTGTGTAAGCCACATGGAAATGAACCATCCCTCTTCGCTGTCAGTGGTGTGCATCCAACCGCATCTTTTCGTGGCCCAGGTTCAATACCCTGACCTACCGGTAACTCCATGTGACTTTTTCCTTTGGGGATACCTTAAGAATAAGGTCAGTCTACGCTAGTCCCCCACGGGACCTTGTGGAATTACGGGAGAGGATTCAGCAAGAAGTTGACATTTTACGACAAGATCCGGGGATGGTGAGGAGAGCAGTGCAGGATATGTAAAGACTATGTGAAATTTGCGTTGATAGAGGTGGCGGCCATGTTGAAGAAATCGGACCTTAAGGACTGAGAAAGATGCTTATGAAAGCCAAATAAGTGTTTTCATTGTTATTGTTTCAAATAAACAGGTTATAACAAAGGGAATTATGTTCTTGTTCTTTTCCAGGCGACCTTATTTGCCTACACGAAGATAACAACACGCACACCTATTTGGACATTTCTGAAATCTGCCTATGGTTGTCAAGACAATGGTACTCAGTTACCAGTGACCGTAGGCCTGCGATGTAGGTGTCGGAAGAAAGCTTGTAGCTCCTACTTTCTGATATTGACTTCAGTTTTTCCATGAAATGTATACTTTCGAGATTATGGCCATTTTCCGGTGGGTTTCGTTTTTTTAGGTTCACCCTGTATATGAAATCACTCCCTGTACACGCAAAGGTTTTGCGGTATTCAGAACAGATGACGGATAAACGTGCAACGAGCGAGACAAAAAATATGTCAGCAACTGGCTTGCAGCAAGTGAGGCCGGAAATAACAGGATGTGTTACCCACAGATGACGATCCCGTGCCTGGGTCCGGTCATTTTCAAAATAATCCCGGTGCAAACTGGTTAAGGACACAAAACACATAGGAATCTACTGTTAGGCGACACTGGTGATATGAGGATCACTTGTCCAAGAAATTTGACATTTAGGACTCCGAGACATGTATGTGACAGGGAACAACGTGGCTCTTTTACATTTGTTTGTGTCGTGTTGCAAGATCTGTTGTGCAAACCTTCTCTGGTACAAACCGATAACTGCACAAAAATGAAACCATACTTATTTTTATAAAGTTATTGCAGTTAAATGACAATAATTAGGGATATGTTGAAATAATCTTTTTGACGTAACAAATGTTACACGAGGGTACACCGTGTTACTTTGTTTATAGCTACTGATTAACCAGTTCTCTCCCTTGGATTATCGTAACATTCACCGAGGCGCGGGATTATTTTTAACGAAACTCGACCCGAGGCGGGTTCAGGCCGATGGTATTGGCAAGCACACCCATGCTGACAGACATTTCCGACCTTGCTCGTGACCTTGCTAATTTGTTTTGAATCTCAGAATTCGTTTGCGTGTATGTATACGTCCTTCGGCGCTAAATGGTTAAGCTTGTATAGGCCCATTCTGTGTGTTGTATAACGAACATGCATAGCAAAATTTGTGTAGTGATATGTAGAAGTTCTGAAATTGTCTCAACATAGGTTCAGGACATAAGAACACCATATTCCAACTTACTACTTGTAACAGAAAAATCCACAGTCTTCACACAAACCACTGTGATAACTTCATACCAAAAAGATGAGTTTAATCTTCAGAAAAAGCCAAATGAAGTTGTTCGCCGTTTGTTTAATGAAAAATGTTCACTGTCAATTAGTAATAATGAATAAATGCAATCAATTCACATAGTATTTTGAATTTTAATTTTCACTTATTTATTGCAGTTCATGGCATTTTGTTGGTCAAACCTTGCCTTTCTTCTGTGCCACATAACATTTTCCATTACATTTTTTACAGCCTTTATATATATTCCTGTTTAAATTTTATTTTTGTGTACGTAGGAAGTGGTTCGTATCTGTTGTCATTTTTTAATATGTTTACAGCATTTGAAAATTTATGAAATTATTTAGGTGAATAAGGATAAAACTGCTGCGAACTGCTTACTGGCTGGAATGACCTGAAATATACAAATCAAATAAGTTAAGAGGGCCTAATATTTCGATCTTAACAAGATTTTCTTTAGAGACTAAATGGCTGTGTACAAGAAACAAACATATATAGGGCAACATACAACATGACGCACATCATGGATGGAGGAAGAAAAGCACAGAGTCCAAAGGAACAATCAACAAAAGGAGGATTAGGCTGAAGGATTAAAGGGTGAGGTCAGTAAGGGTAGGATCAAAGTCAGGGTAGGGTCAGGTACATTCTCTCTCAAGAGATACAGCGGTGCTCGATGACATGCGATCACGTGACCAATTGTCAAAAAAAGCTCACAAATTTCTTTCACCAACGGACTGTAGAACTGCTAGGTTCTATCTTCTCCCCAAGATTCACAAAACTGGTAACCCTGGTAGGCCCATTGTCTCGGGTAATGGCTCACCCACGGAACACATCTCCCTGTTTATTGACAGTTTTCCTAAACCCCTTGTCCATAGGATTCCATCATACATCCATGACACCCCAGACTTCCTGCGCAAGCTCGAAGGAATCAAGAACCAGATTCCCAGAACGGCCATCATTGGGACTTTTGACGTCTCATCCTTGTACACCAACATACCACACGAAGAAGGTATTCGTGTCTGTTCCATACCCCTAGCTAGGGCAGGAAACACGACCCCTCACATAAGTGACATTCGCGCCCTCATGAAACTTGTACTCCTCCAGCTGTCACCCTAGGCATTGTAAGACTGGTATAGCCTTTAATCAGGCCCTCAGACTCAAAAGGATTTTTTGTAACGACTACGATTTCTCCCGCTATTCACAGATACTGAAGAACAACTTGGTTGCCAGGGGTCACAGCTCCCACCAAGTTCAACGTACCATTGCCAGAGCCAAAGCTGTACCCAGAAATTTGGCTCTAAAGGTAAAGACCCTCCAGGCTAATGCCAAACCCATGATCATCCTGGTAACTACCTTTCACCCCAGTCTCCCTTCCCTTCGCAAAATCACTAACGACAGCCATCACATTCTCCACACTTCAGATCACCTTGTCTGTGCTATCCCTGACAGCCCTGTATTAGCTTATAGACACCCTCGTAATCTACGAGACCTCATTGTTCGAGCCGAAGTTCCCAACTTGGATGCATCTCCTCCCATCCAGCACGAAACTTTTAAGTGCAGTTCCAGATGTGTGGTCTGCCAGATCCGCACCAGGAGTCTGACTCCTTTTCTGGCCACTCTTCTGGTACTACTCATAGAATTATTGGTAACATCACTTACAGTACATCTAATGTCATATATCTCATCTCTTGCAGGATTTGTGGAATTCAGTATGTTGGAGAGACCAAAAATGCCCTTAAAAAGCGTTTCTACGGTCATCGATCGACTGTCAACACCAAGAAACTGGATACCCCTGTCGGACTTCACTTTAACCAGCCTAACCATTGCATTTCCGATATGATTCTACAGGTAATAGAATCACTTGGCCACCGAAAAGAGTCGGTCCTCGTCAGAGAAAGTTTGGATGAATCGTCTTCGGACTATTCAACCACATGGGCTTAACATCCAACTAGGAAATGATTAACTTTTTTTTCTATTTGTCATCTGTTTCAGATTTATTCCTTGCCAGGATTTTGTTTTTGTTTGTTCTCACTCCTCATCTGGTTTCCCCCTGTCTATTTTCCTAACCCCCCCCCCCCCCCCCTCCTCATTACTCCTATTCATACTTCTTTGTTAGTTCTTCCCTTTGATCTCCACCCTGGACCCCCTTCCTTGTGGTTTTACGCCTTCTGTTTTTGTTCCTACCCTGACTTTGATTCTACCCTTACTGACCTCACCCTTTAATCCCTCAGCCTAATCCTCCTTTTGTTGATTGTTCCATTGGACTCTGTGCTTTTCTTTTGTGTTTCTTCCTCCATCCATGATGTGCATCATGTTGTATGTTGCCCTATATATGTTTGTTTCTTGTACACAGCCATTTAGTCTCTGAAGACGATCTTGTTAAAGCCCCTTTCACACCGGGCCTTGCGTAGAGTTGCGTAGTGTTGCGTACCGACTACGCCGATTGTACGCTACTCTACGCCGGCCTAGGTAACTGTACGCTGAGTGATCCAAATGGGTACGCGAGATAAAACATGTTTAATTGTTTTCGCGTACCTTCGGCGTAGACACTATATGCAGAAAGTATGCATTTTGTACGCAAGTCTACGCAACACTACGCTACTGTACACCATGCCTACGCAACACTACGCTACTGTACGCCATGCCTACGCCGATTGTACGCTACCCTACGCCAGTCCGACGAAGCATTAAAAGCGTATAAAGGTGTCCTAGATCATACCTGCGCGCAGCGTAGCCACAATGACTGCCTGATCCCTGCTGGACTTTTCATCACTATTCCTGCAGTGCTAGATTTTATTCGTCCCGCTGAACTATATTAGTACTGGACTGCAGGCAGCAGTGGACCGAGGGGCAGAAAACAAGGTTTATATAGCGCCAATGGCTGCACTCGCGGCTCCTACGCAGCCGTAAGCAAACCTACACCAGGCCTACGTAAACGTACGCAACCCTACGCCTGTCATACGCAAGCGTACGCGTATGTACGCCAATTGCATAGGCCGTAGGTACGCGGTGCCTACGCACATGGTACGTAACCTTACGCCATCGTACGCCAGCCTACGCACAAACTATGCAGGGACTATGCCGAAACAACATGTCATTCTTGGGTGTTATTGTGTTTAACTTTATTTTCCTGATCAAACTGGATTGTTTTTGCGATATTACCTTTGTTTCCTGTGATATTATACTTCGTGTTAGCGAAATTCGGTCATTTGTGTAGGAGCTTGAGCAGTTTGAAGTTTTAGGGGGTTTTTCCGCCAGAACCCACCAATCTACCTAAAAATTGCCAAATACCCCTACAGATTGGTTCGATTCCAGCAAGTGAGGTATCATTGGAAAGAGCACAAAATCCTCTATCCACCAATATGTCACTTGACATGCTTTTATGTGTTGACCCAAATCTGGGTCATTTAAGGTGACCTTGACCTTTGACCTCAATTATCTTAAAAGTATATGCTCCGGTTTTGATGAACTTTTTGTATTCGTGAGATAGTTAACTGTACATGGCGCACACGAAAAATCAGCTTGGGCAATTACCAACTCCAGGAGAAAAATGACTTTAACTACCAACAAAATTTGTAATATCACTCCTATGACTGCGGATACAGTATTATCAACTATTATGCACGTATTTTTGAATTCGATCTCGGTATTTTCAGTGCCCGCCTCTGAAGTAGGTAGACTCCGTTATGGCGTAAAAAGGCAGTATTCAGAATCTTATAGTAACTCGGTTTACAGTAGCCACGGCGGTTAAGCAATGAATATACCGAGATCGAGATACATGTACATGCATAATAGTTGATAATTGTGACTGTATCCGCATTCATAGGAGTGATATTACACATTTGTTGGTCGTTAAAGGAAAATTCCCGGCTCAATAATATTTTACCTAGTCTAAAAGAATATGGTAACATACTGACTCTGCAGAGAATTTGTTTTTATTCGTTATCGAGAACGACACACGCGCCTATTATATTCACGATTTCTTGCCATTCAGGAGTAAAAGGGTGCGGCCATATTGTTCAAATTTTTACCTCAGTGCACATAGCTTTTTTGCTTTTTTTGCTTTTTCGCACTGGTAATCTGCACCTTGACGCGGCCAACTACATTATGCAGACGTATGCTGTACGGCGCACACTATTCCGAGTACATGTTTTGCATTGCTGTGCAGAATATCGACTTGACGCGCCAGAAACTATCGTTTATTTTTGTATTTTCTGAGAAGAATAGAAAATCTGTGAGCTAGTAATTATGGCATCAGGTCCTTCTCCGTATGATTTTGAGCCCACTTTCACATGTACAGTACACATTATGTATACACTATACCCTACACAAAAGGGTTCACTTGCATTCCTTGCGCGTGCAGGGCCGCTATTGACCGGGCTTCGCGTACTAATGGTGCAGACACTACGTCACATATCTCGGATGTACCGATAAACCAGAACAACATGGCGGCTCGCATGACGGTAAGCGCAGTGCGAGAAAATTTCTGTTTTATATGATTACCGAAACCGATAAAAATGAAATAAAAATCAAGTCACAATGGCAATTGACACTCTTTAACATTATGCAATTATAAACTATGGGTGGAGTTTCCCTTTAAAGTCATTTTTCTCCTGAAGTTGGTAATTGCCCAAGCTGATTTTTTCGTGTGCGCCACGTATGGTCAACTATCTCACGAATAAAAAAGGTTCATCAAAACCAGAGCATATACTTTTGAGATAATCGAGGTCAAAGGTCAAGGTCACCTTAAATGACTTAGATTTGGGTCGACACATAAAAGCATGTCAAGTGACATATTGGTGGATAGAGAATTTTGTGCTCTTTCCAATGATACCTCACTTTCTGAGATCGAACCATTCGGTAGGGGTATTTGGTAATTTTTAGGTGGATTGGTGGGTTCTGGCGGCAAAACCCCCTAAAACTTCAAACTGCTCCAGCTCCTACACAAATGACCGAATTTCGCTAATATTTTGCGTATCAGAGTTTCTCATGAGTACCTAGCCACACACTAAATTTCATGTAAATCGGAGGGGGTCGAGCAAAAAAGTGTGTGGAATGACCTCTGTACAATGTTAATGTTGGAGAAATGTTAATTCATTACACATCAACTGACCAATCAGGACTCACAACATTTGTGTTCACAAAAGTTTTGTTAAGTTTTGGCGTTTTGTTTAAAAACGCACGTTCTTAACCGAAATATGTTATTATTCTAATGAATCAATGATAACATTTAGATTTTTGCAAACATAACTAAAAACAAATTGTACATGAAACTTTTTTTTTTGTATTTTAACATGAATTATTCGTGGTGAAACCGTGATTTCACCATGGCGGTAATAAGCGAAATATAAATTTAAACCACGACACATTATTAGTATGTAGAGTAGTTGTAAGTTGTAGTCATTGATGTAGTATACGTTATAGTACATGTAGTATAGTAGTTTGGCTTATCGTATAGTATTCAGGCTTACCGTATAGTATTTGTATATCCTACTGAAATTAAAGTGGAAGTTTTTGAAGTTTTTGTTTTACCATTATAGTTTGTAAAATGTTACCTAATTGTTTGTAAAATGTTACCTAATTGTTTTTACCAAGATATTAGGTAAATTTAAGTACCTATTTTCCGAGTAAAATTGTACCCAACTTCTATGCAAAACCTTACTTAACACCTGTTGTGTAAAGTTTTACATAACTTAGCAGGTTTGTATAGCACATTGCAATTATGTAAAATGTTACACAACCTGTGTGTTTTTTTCTGTGTGTGTATGTATGTTATATTCTTGTTAACAAAATCATCTCCAATGTGGCAAGTCACTACACTGAGCCTCGAATCTGCGATCCTATTGGAAAAAGTGATCACTGCACTGTAATCTGGTCACCTCTCGAAACTTGCAATCGTACTGTAAATGCCAAAAAAACTCGCATCACTAGACCTCTGCAGGACTTAAATATACGGCAATTTGGAACTTGGATATGCACCCATGACTGGTCAGCTGTAATGCATGCCACAGATCCCAACCATCAGACTAATGCCTTCTACGATACTTTGAACTTGGCTATTGATTATCACTTCCCAACTAAAACCACAAAACTCCATGTACATGATAAACCATGGATGACTCCAGCTATTAAGTCTTTCATCCAGCAACGTCAAGATGCCTTTCATAGTAAACATACTCAAACATGGAAGCATCTACGCAATAAAGTGGTCAGAGCCAGACGCATAGCGAAACAGGAACATTATAACAACAGAGTCAAACGTTTGAAAGTATCTAACCCAGCTGCATGGTACCGTGAGATCAAGTTGATAACAAATAGTCACAAAGAAAGCAAACCAATCAATGTGCCGGGGATTGATCAAAATAATTGTTTCGATATCGCAAACAGCACCAACGAACATTTTGCTTCTGTTGGTAGTGATCTGCCATCCATCAATGTAGAAGAACTACCAGCCTACTTGCCCTCTCCTGCTCCTGCCCCAATCGTCTACCCTTGGGAAGTGTATCACCAACTAAGGCGTATTAAATGTGGCAAATCGGGAGGACCGGATAACATCCCAACACGCATCATCAAAGAATTTGCATGCGAACTGAGTACTCCGTTGACTCTTATTTTTAATACCTCTCTTGAAACCGGTATTGTTCCTGATGTCTGGAAGAGGGCCATCGTTGTCCCTATTCCCAAAAGTTTCCCAGCATCAGTCGACAAACTGAGACCAATTGCTTTGACAGACCATTTCGCCAAAGTTTTGGAAGGTTTTGTAGCCAGATGGACAGTGAATGACCTGGAACCTCGCATGGATCCGCAACAATTCGGCAATCGAAAGGGCCTCTCGACTACACACTGCCTAATCGACCTAACGCATACCCTGTATCAGCATGCTGAAAGTAGAAATGCAACATCTACTTTTGTTTTGACGGATTTCAGCAAGGCTTTCGATCGGATCGATCACAATATTGCCATCACCAAGCTGACAAACTTTGGTGTGGAACCTTGCCTCGTTCACTGGATGGCAAATTTCCTCACTAATCGTCAACAGTGTGTTCGCTATAAGGGGTCACATCTAATTGGACCTCTATGAATGCTGGGGTGCCCCAAGGAACTCGACTGGGTCCAATCGTGTTTTCAGCCGTCATTAATGATGCGTGCCAAGATCTCAATGGTTCTACTCGCTATTGGAAATACGTTGACGACCTGAGCATATAGTGGAAACCCGTTCTTCCCACGATCAACCACAGATTCAACAATCCATAGACTCCCTTGTGCAATGGTCAGTCTCGAACAACATGTCACTGAACCCCCGAAAATGCACATACATGGAAATAAATTGTACGCGAAACCCCACCCCACCTCCAACTGTGCGGATCAATGACATCACCTTGGACCAATCAAAATCTGTCAAATTACTCGGCGTTCATATCCAGCAGAATTTGAAGTGGGATTCCCATATTGACAGTATACTCACACGAGCTAATTAACAGTCGTTTCCACATGATTCGTGTTCTGAAAGGTCATGGTTTGCCAGCAGATGACCTTATGACTATCTACAAAGGATACCTGCGACCACTTCTTGAATATGCGGTGCCTCTTTGGAATGGTGGAATAACGCAAAGCATGTTCAACGATTAGAATCATCCAGAAGCGTGTCATTAAGCTCATCCTGGGAGCTGACTATAATGGCTATTTGAGTGCGTTATTGTCCTACGATTTACATACTCTTAGCGATCGACGGAGCTCTCTATGTTTAACATTTGCCAGGGAGCTTATAAATAACCAAACCTTGTCGCATATCATTCCACTTCCTAACATAAATCAGCGAGTCCTTCGCAAGACTAACTTGATACCACAACCGAAATGCAAAACCAACAGATTCAGAGACAGTGCTGTACCCTACATGATCAGTTTAATTAATTCTGAATAATCCCTCTATGAACGTGATATTTTATATTTTATACACTGTCTTGTTTTACACATTGCCTTGTCTTGTTTTTGGCTTGCTGATTCGAATCCACAAACACACTCTTTTTAAGAGGCACCAAACTACCAAACTTGCTGGATAGACCGTAGTAGTTACAGCATAAATTGTTTGATGATAATTTAAAATTTCTATTTACGAACTTCCCTATATTTTTATTGGTCTTTATTCTTAGACCCTTTTGATGTTTATACATACATTTTTAAAAATAATGTGTAAATGTTGATGTAATTCAGCCCCTGGGCTGCCATGTCGATTTTTGTATCAATAAACCATTTATAATTATAATAATAATAGTTTGTGTGTTTAGTGCTGTCATTTTAAGAGGCAGACTTCAATCTCGACCAAAAATGGTGACAATAATATTTGGGTAGGGGGGCTTCAGATGACCTAAGATATTAAATGTCAAAGATCATTTAGGGGTCAAATGACGTAATTGTTAATTTCGCTTATTTCACATGTTTAGTGCTGTCATAAGTCGGACTTCAATCTCAATCAAAGTTGGTGACAATAATCTCTGGGTAGAAGGACTTCAAATAACCGGCAGAGACAGTAGAGGTCAAAGATCATTTATAGGTCAATAGACGTAATTGTTATTGTCGCTTATTTTACATGTTTAATGCTCACCCATATGCATGATATGCCTGATATTTGCCTGGCGTAATCTAGGGGTCAAATGCAAATATTGTTTTTGTTAGTTTAATTGTTTGGTGCCGTCATTAAAAGACATCAATTTCTACCACACTCGGTGACAATAATTTTTAGTTAGGGAGACTTCGCATGAAGTCAAAGGTCATCTTGGTTCACGCGAGGTAATTTCACTAACTGACTATAAATTCTGCCAGCAGGCCAGGGGGATCTCGCAAGTTTCACTTACACTTAGTATGTTTTCGTTCGTGAGCACGGAACGAAAACCTTGTTTTCAAGTTTTTATTTTGTGCCCATAAAACCAACTTTGACTAGAGCATGGAGGATTCCTCCATGACCTGAGTATTACCTTTGACGATTTTATAGGGCCTTCCCCGAAAAAAAGCAAAAAATACTTGAGACATTTTCCGTAAAGTTTTACCCCTCCCCTGTACATTTTTCAATAGGAAGATTTCGCTTTTTGCCTCGCTCCACATTTTGCAATCAATATCACCATAGAGCATATCATCTATATCATTAAAGGTATACGCCACTTGCAGAAATATCGATACTACCAAATTATTAAGAAATGTCTTACTTATTTGAAAGTAAATAATGATTTATAGGCATCCAGTAAAATGATTGCGCTAGATATTCTTTAATTGTTCTGAAAAAATTTAATGCAATCGCAAAAAAACAAGAACCACTGCCCGACGCCGGTTGAAAACAAACGCCGTTTTACTTTGGCTTTTCGTATGCATCCATATAATTTAACAGGTCCGTTGAACGATATCTCATAACAAGCCCCAAAATCCACCCATTCATGATAATTCAACCTTACCTTTGTATTATAATATTTACAAGGAAATAATGTTGACATGGACACAGTGGACATCCACAAATAACACTGTCTCGTCTGTCTGTGTTTATAATCGCAAACAATATAAACAAAACACAATCGTGGCCTTTCATGAACAAGGCTACAAAATGAAACTAAAACTCCTGTGACCTATAGTCGGAACAGAGCCTGTCGTGACAAGCGCTCTAAATTTGGCGGTCATGTCGACTCCAAAGACGAAACGTGTGTTTACACGCTTTTTACTATTGCGCGGCTAACCTTGCTCCTTTGCCTTATATGGAAGGCCTACTCGGAACCTCCGTTGGCATTCCAGTAAATTTTCTTTGTTACAAAGATTACATTGTGTAATTGGGGATTGCCCTATATGACATGTACGTGTACTTCGTGTTGCAACTTGTTCCCGAGTCAGAGCGGCCATGATTAAATACATACAACAAATAGAACAAAAGACGCGTTGGCAAGGACTAAAGCACCAACTACACGTATTATATAAATTCGTATCCTTCCTTGGCAACGTTGTTTTGGTGCTACTGGTGAGTCGATGACGTGACACATAGAAATTCCTTTCATGAAGGTAGATGACGTACACATGTATCACGATTGATGATTGGGCAATGCCCAATTCATTATTTTATCACGTGGGCTGTCTCATAGCTATTTTTGGTACGCCCAGCTCTGATTGGACGGCTAATTGAATAGGTGACGTCAGCGGACACGCTAGATAAAGAAGTGAGTGAGTAACCGTCTGTCTTTCATTCATTCATTCATCCGGTGTTGATTGGGTGCGTTTACGTTCCGATTACTACCAAAATTCTAACAAATCTCACCAAAGCCGATGTGTAAAACGCTTGTCTGGCATCAACTTGGATCATAATAATACCATCGCAGTTACTGGCTCTTCTAAGTGAGAATTTACACCAAACGTTTACAAACATGGAAGCCCAGCAAATCATCACAATGTCCATCAATAAGATCACCGGCTCGCGTGGACAACGCGGCGGAGTGAACCTTCGGAAAAATTTGTTGGTGGCCACGGTGCTTCACTCGGCTCGGGCCATGTACTACGAGGAAATGTGCAATAGGATGACCAGGAATGCTGAGCTGCAGTCTAGAGAGAGAGATACGAGTAGAGAGGCGGAGGAAGATGACTGTACTGAAGCCCCAGACTGGGGAGATTACAGTAACTCTGATGATAAATCGTATGTGGAACAATCATGTGAACGTGTGGAAGCTGAACTGACCCAAACACAACCCATGGAGGACAAAGAGAACTGTCGGCCCACTGATTCCTCGTCGTTGCAAACCATGCAAGAAAAACCTGAACTGAACAATACACGGCTTGTTGTAGAGTCGAAGCCGGACTCGTCATCGGACAAAGAGCGATCAGTGCTCGGACAAAAGAGCACCAACTCGCCCTCGTCGACATTTGGCTGCAACGTTTGCAAGCGCAAGCGCTCTGACTCGTCCGAGGAGCTGCGGGAAGCATGTGAATCCATCCTGCCCAAACGGGCTAAATCATCGGACACGGAGTGCCAAACAGAGGATCAGCCATCAACCCCTACACCATCGGCAAAACAGAACTCGGAGGGCTCTATCACGAGCTTGGTCAGTATTTTCAAATCCGGTTTTCACGGACTTTCGGGTGATGCTAACCCCAACGGGGGGTCTACCAACCACCTTCAACAGTCGTCATACGCATCATCAATGCCCAGACCGTTCGAGCAACTACAGATGCCAATTGCCGCCTGTTGAACAAAACTCTTGGAATACAGAACTATTTCTAAACTGTTGATGTTCTTTTTAGTCATCTATAACATGTTGATTTGATTGATTTTTATCTGTACGATTTCAATTATGTGCCTTAGGATTCCAGCTTGCCTGAAAATGTGCAAAATGTGAAGGAAAATTTTTTTTGTCATTAGAATCAAATTAATATAAAACATTGCCCTTGCTGACCCTACGCTCTATCTTTATAATTTGTGTTAACTCTTTATAAAAAGCTTGATTGGAAAGTGAGAAATTGTGAGATTCTTTTACCACGCTGTTTACACCACTAATCTATATTATAGAGAAGTGGGTTACACACAAAATGGAGCACATTCGATTGGTCACCAAATAATGCACGTACATGTACTAAATTGCAAAAGTATAATTTGTTTGCTTTGTATTCATAGAGTGCCTTGCTCTATGGATAAATGCCGGTCGCACAATTGCTTTGTCTTGTACTACTCGTGGGTCTTGTATGGTTCTGCTTCGGGGTGCTCCCACCATGATAGCCTGCCAACTCGCACAAAAGGACCACAGGCAAGGCGCGAACACTGAATGCGTGGAATTTTTCCCGCCGGATAAGGGGTCATTTATGGGGGAGAGCGACCGCATGCTGGCCTCGCCCTACATGGCATGTTTCGCTATATAACACAGTGCAGGAAGTGTAAGCTGTGCATTTCCGTTGTTTATTCAGCTCTACACCAGTGAATTTCTTTTCCCACCGACATTTTGCCACGTACACACAACAACCCTGTTAGTAGTAGTAATTATCAACAGGCCTGTGGAAAATCAGGAAAAGTGGCAAAATCTGGCGCATTGAGGTTTGATATTCGCCGGTCAACAAAGTTTTAAAAAACATAATGGTCTCACAATTTCACATTTTCCTTTCTTATACCATGGAGGAATACTTATACATTGTATCTCGTAATTTAGGAAAAAGTGGTGGATCGACCGAATTTTGTGATGTGGGAAGCCCTTCCCATCATAGACAGGACATAGTTATTTGTGTCAACTTCCTCGATTATGTGTCAGTGCTTCCCGCGGGATTACGTGCAATAAATACCCGGTGCGATATGGATATTGCAATTATCTGCCAGCATTCCAGCTAAATCCTATCGGATATGCCGAGTTTATGATGTATCTATGCCTCATATCCGGGAAATGCTTTAAACACAGTACATGTAGTCATGTACAAGTAGGAATGTACCTAATAGTAATGGTGATATTCTTTCTTTTGTTTAAAACTGCACGTCTATTTCCCGCAACTATGTTTTCAAACAAAAATAACACCTTCTCACGTGCATTTGTATTTTGTCCTGAACAAAAAAATGAATTTTGACATTAATTTGCAACAATGTTTAGTTATACAAAACTCTATAGTTTAAATAAATTTCTAAATGGTCATCGATATTTTAGTTTCTATCACATCGGTGATTATTATTGCACCACCACTCTTCCCCGAAGTGAAGTTGACACAACGCTACTCTTTATGATGAAATAATTTGGGTAACATATGGCGATGTTTGGTAATTTTCCACTGATCGAGTACTACGAGCTCGACATCACGTGTTTGTTACTGTAAAGGTCAAGCTAAGTGAATGTGGATTACAAAGTCCACATCCGCAATAGCCTTTATATGGGTGGCATCATATAAAATTCACCATTTACGTAAATTTGACAAACTCACGTATAAGTGACAAAAATGTGCACCAATTCTTACTCTCTATTTTCCGTAAGATTTCTAAAGTTTACATGTACCAGTTGTATTTATCAAACTTTTCAACATGCCTTTTAGCAGACTTTAAGACATTGGGCCTAATATGTATATATTTTTATTCCAAAACATGCGACCATTGTTGTGGTCAGAAAAGAAAACCTGAATTTGTGTGTTTTGTTTTTTCTTTATTAATTTTCTTAATTAATGTTTACTTTTAGTGTTGCGTTTGGTCGAGTCGGTAACAAAAACCTCTGATAGGCATATCACACCAACTTTATGACTTGCATGGAGACAAAATGACCTGGGTGACCTTATGTTGATTTGCATATAGCTTGTTCGATTGCTCATCCTCGCTTATTGTGGTGTTATCCCTTTGGTTAAAGGTTTTCAGATACCGAAAGATTTTATTGGCGAAAAATAATAAATATCTTACTTCTTTGAAAGTATATTATGATTCTAGGCATCCAGCAAAATGATTGCGCTAAATATCCAGTAATTGTTCAAAAAAAAATCGAATTGAAAAGAGAACACTGCCCGACGCCGGTGTGAAAACAACGCCGTTTTTCTTGCTTTTCTCAGCATTCATGATTTTAAAACTTCGCAACAGGTCAGTTAAACGATATTTACTATAAAATACAACCCTCAAAATCCACCCATTCATGATAATTCAAACATCTACAAATGGTGTATCCTACCTCTAAGTCGGTAAAAAAAAACTTAAATTAAAATGTTTAATGTCAACAAATTTGATATTTCCCTCTACGTTTCGTTTCCCCAGAACCCCCATACAAAAATAATCTTATAGGCCTATCTGATTTAGTTTTTGACCAATCAATCTATTTTGTCCTTTATTTATATTTTTAATCAGTGTGCAGTACACATTCATGTGCACACACAATTGTACTATTTTATGAAAATGTGCGTGTAATTGTGCGTGTACATGTACACTTTACAGTCAAGACCATTATTAGGGTTGAAAGAAAGCAATACCGGCTCGCCCTAAGTATAACCTTGTTGACACTATGACGTGGCGTCAGTACGTATGCTGCGCATGCCATGTACATGTACATGTACATGTATAATGTGTTTTAGTGACCCAGCACGCACTGTGCGCTTGTGTGTACATTGTACATACAGTACTACATGTACATGTACTTCTACAGTGGTACATGTACATGTACACAAACAAGTTTGAATTTTTTTATTACAAACTAAATTGTATATTAATGATTAAATAAGGTTTTGCTCCGGTTATCATATCATAAATTCCGTACGCCCTCAGATTATTTGAGTTCGGTTTAATTCATGAATGTAGGCCTCGTACTTTAATTTGTAGAGCGGCAATTCTCCCATATTGAAAACAGATTGGTTTATGTGTCGGCGAAAACCATTTTGTTATTTATTTACGTCTAACATAGTTTTCTGCGAATTCCCATAGCGAGTTTTACCGAATAAATCAGTTGGATTGCACAATATGGTGTGTGTTTTCGTCGCCTATATGGTGTGCGTAGGCCGCGGATATGGTAGACTTGATGTCAAGTCGTTAGATAGTCGAGTTTCATCCGTGAATTTCAGTCGAAATTCATCGGCACGGCTGGTTTAAGACTAGTAACGTGTCGAGTTGCGACAGATCTAACTTGACTAATTTAACTTTGAAATCTGCAAATTGGGAACGAGGCAACCGCAACCTCCCCCGTCTATATACCGAGTGGACCGCTTATTACCGACTTGGCACCAAGTCTAGGGATAGGGGGGCGTTATATTCAGCTTCGTGAAATATGTACATGTATGCATCTCTCGCGGAAAGACGCATTACTTAGGAAATGTACTGGCTCTGTATGATGTTTGCCCTAAAGGGCCTAGGCTTGGAGTGGCTCTATTTTAGTCGACAATTTTAAATACAATTGTACATGTATTGGGAGAATTTTTTATTCCTTATTTTCTGAATTTTTTTTGCACTATGTTTATATGACAAAAACACGAGAAATCCATATTGTAGGATTTTGAGTTTTAGTGATTCTGGTACATCTTACGCTTTTGGAGAGAACATTACATAATGTAGTTAGTTTAGGCGCGCAAAGCGACCTCCAAATTGTCTTTGTGACGACGTGACGTGACGTGTATTTTACAGTGTGTCTCCCAAACAAACAATCGTGTTTGTTCCCAATATACAAGTTGCACAGCTCTTTTATGCTGTTGCAAACCACACATTTTTTACTGAGCAACTGACGCTGGTTCAAATTAAAACATGCCCCCGGGCATTTGTACCATACACGTCGCGATCATTCGCCACATCCTGAACAGTCATAAGGAAAAAATGCGCTCTTCTAAAACCACGAAACCGCGCCGCCTATCTGCACATTAGGGTATCTGCTCGACGTGGCATGGCGCGCGTAGCTGGCCGTTTCCTCGTGCCGATTATAATTCAATTTAGACAGGTTCGTGTGAGATACACTTTTATCTTGCCAACATCAAAAATCATAACTACTGAATTATTATAGAATACCTTATACTTGACTGTAAAGTGAATCAAAGTCTCAAGCATCCTTTGAATTCACATCACCTGGTGCTGTGGTCTTAACAGAAAGTTGAATTTTGTATCAATTTCCAACGTTTGCCGGCCAGAAATCTTTGGAAAAACCGGAGTACGTGTTTAAGGGTGCACTATCCTAATTCAAGCCCCATTGAAAACCGTGTAAAATCAACAAAGTTTAGGGCCAAGTTTCATGCAAACCATCACTGGGGTTTATCAAACAACAATCAGATTATTGTATTGGCCTTTATCTTTCCATTTCTTTCCAATTTTGGGTGGCCTAGCCGATTACATTTTTTAATATTCACACCAAAAGAAACTCACCTCCCGAAAAGTGATACTTTCCCAGCCTGCACGCAGCCATTTTACAAATGGCATCCCTTCACGTTCTAGGGCAATTAGGACCCATTTTTCAACCGTAATTTTGTCAAGTCTGCCCTCAGATTGAAGCTCAGAAACCAGGGAGTTGATCCCATGCTATATTTACACAATCCCACCGTTTCTTTTACCAAACGGCCTCCTTTTTAAAAAGAAATTGTGGGGGCACATTTCATGCTAATGAGATCGCAGAGAAATTCTCCCTTCAATTAGGGTAGTGCACCCTTAAGAACCCGGTTTTTTGTTCCGCGGAGCGTGAGTTCGAGTCCCAGTGTCGACACGTGTGTCCTTAAGCAAGGCAATTAAACCACTATTGCTTCGTCCTTCGGATGGGACGTAAAGCTGGAGGTCCCGTGTGTTGTGTAATGCACGTAAAATAACACAGTAACACTCATCGTAGTAAGAGGAGGGGTCATGCCCCGGTGTTCCTGGCAGCGCCTCGGAATAGGCAACTAGATCGATGGCGCTTTACAAATGCAGATTGGATTGGATTGGATATTTGTAAACACTGCCCGCATTTTATTAAATTTAGTTAGTCTTTATTTTATTTGCAGTACGGTTACAAGCCTAAACTTTAAATCCGGTCAGCATCACGATATTTACTAAGCCATTAATTTTCTTAAATTACAGCAAAAGTTGTCCTTTAAATTGTGAACTGTTGAATGGGATGGTGACAGTTTTTGCATTCTTGCCTCACTTTTAATACTCTTTTTTAATGTGCGGCTTAAAACATTAAGGTATGTTAAATGACAAATATTTAATTATTCATCAGAGAAGATTGGTATTAATTTGTAATTAACTTTTCGTCTTTTCTATCCGCCAGCTCCAAAAAAGAAGGTTTTACCTCACTTTCAATTTAATACGGCCGACTCATAAAAAATAAAAAAAGGGGGGGAAATACCTTTAGGAAGTCAGTGTGTTCCATATTTGGGTGGTATTGATCTGGGTGGATAGGTGGAATTATAACTAGAAATGCGTTTGTGGACAAACAGTTTCGGCTCTTTGGAATGACTCTTTGACATGTGACGACGACATGACAATATCCCTTGAAACTTCATTTATAAACGCATGTGACGTAAAATGCTGGATATAAATACACCTTTCATGTAACATCACATGCCTCATGGTTTAAAGGTAAGATACACCATTAGTAATTGAAATACTAATTGAGTAATTGAGGCAAGAACAAACACTTTAACGAAAACAAGAGCTGTTTCGGCGAGTGCCGAAACAGCTCTCAAGCTGGGATAGATATAGATACAAATATAGATGGTACAAACATTCGGCAACGCTTTCCGAGAATTTCAGTAATAATCTTAAAAGAACAGCACATACGCAAGATACAAAAACTAGGCTTATATTGATTTTATGTTGGTCAGAAAATTGTAAATCATTTTTTGAGTCCATGCATGGCTAAAATGTTACGTTACTGCTGTGTGCATTGTATCGATGTAAAGGAACAAACGCGAATCTTCCCTTTCACCTTGTTCATCACGTCAGTGGGCGGGAAACCCATTGAAAGCGCACAATGTCCAATGGCGAAACTCGTCCTTGATGCCCCTCTTTCAACTCGAGCGCAAAGTACCAACTAGGCATAATGAGGGCAATATGAAAGTCAACAAAAGCAACAATAACAACAACTGAAAGCAACAGTGACGTATTCCTAACCTCCATATTATTTTGACCTTTTGCTTGTCATGCGATTCTCAGGGTCTAATTTAATTGGAGAAAAAGGAAAACAATGATTTCCAAGGCTGTCACAGCTGGCCGAATGTAAGCTGGATGGTTGTATAAACAAGTCATACAATGTATAGAAATTATGGTCTAAACTAAGATCTGAAGAATCTATATTGCTCTCTTTCCTTTGTTTCTTCATGGTTATTTCATTATATTAATTTGATTGCCCGGTTCTTTAGTAAAATAATAAATAATAATAATATATGTTGATTTAAAGAGCACTACACATGCATGCGCCTCAGCACTCTGTACAATAATAAAAAGTGAATAATCTTAAGAAACTACAACAAATCATTTAAATTACAATACAAGCTAAAAATAATTATTAAAGTTAAATCATTATTCAAAGTACAATGTACAAGCTAAAAAGGTACGTTTTCAATCCAGTTTTAAAAGCGTCCACATTACGCAAGAATCGCAAGTTGTCCTGCAATTGATTTCATAGTAATAGACCTGCAGTAGAGAAAGCCCAGGAACCGTAATAGGCTGTCCTGCTCTTGGCGGTTCTCAGTAAACAATGGTTTAACACGTCTGGTAACCTTAGTGATACTTGACAAGCAAGACATTTAATTCACCTATCCCTCTATAGTTAACCCCGTCTTGATACTCATCCCCCCCCCCCCCCAATTTTTTTTTTGTAGGAACAAATTATAGTCTGAGTAAACAAAAGAACATTAAGGTCAATTTTGTCAGAAATATAATAAGTGTGCCCAAAATTTCTGGCTATTCTTAATAATAATATCTTGGATTTATATGGCGCTTTTCACACCCGAAGGGCATCTCAAAGCGCTTCCAACATTATTACTCCTGGTCACTGGGCCATTTTCAATCCTTAAACCATCTCAGCTCCCTGGGGAGTATACAGCATGTGCTGCAATATATGCGCTACTACTGAGGCTAAATCAATCACAATAACCATCTCTGCCCTCACAGGTACCCATTTTACCCCTGGGTGGAGAGAAGCAATTATAGTTAAGTGTCTTGCTCAGGGACACAAGTGTCACGACCGGGACTCGAACCCACACTCTGCTGAATAGAAACACCAGAGCTTGAGTTCGGTGTCCTTATCCACTCGGCCACGGCACCCTACAGACAATTCAAATTTCATTAAAGTGGAGCTGAACATTGCATTTGTGTTATCACCCGTTTATTGTTTCATCCAATCATTACCATTCCAAATCCCGTTCTGATAGCCGAGCGAAAGTCAACGTGTGGATTGGTCTGATGGGAAACAACACCACCCTTGGACCATTGTTTTTCAATAGAAACATAATATGGTGTGTAATTCTTGTTTTTCTCAGCCTATACTGTTCCTACAAAATAGACATTCGGAGGAGGTGAGTAGCAAGGCGGGTTATCTTGAGAGATTGGTGAATTACAATACCTTGCTGCCACCTTGTTACACCCGATATTATAATACTCCAGAGACACCCCCTTTCCACGTACAAGTGCCAAACCCCTTCCCCTTTAGCCTGAAACGAACACACAAAAAAGCTTCTTTTCGAACTTGGCTCCCGGAATATTATTGGAAATATGCGATGTCCCTGTGTCGGAGACATCGATTTGGAAAACAATTTCCTGGAATTTGGGTTGCTGTCAGATTGGATTGGCAACGCCAACTCACAAAGGGTCTCACACAATGTCCAATGGATGACTCAACAAAAAGTCACTTTTGTGCGTAGCACAAAGCGGTCAAGGGTCGCCGTGGTTATATGACTAATCGCTGTGGCGATGAAAACGAGAGGTAAAATTAATAAAATAGCGCCGTATCGAAAATGAAATCATGCATCAACTTAATAATCAGGTGACGATTAGAACCGAGGGAGTCACTGAGGGTTTCTGTTTCAAGTCCCAAAGTTGTATTTTATCATCCATAATTATCCCCAACATTCCTGAATCCTCAAATGTTAAAAGGAATGTACACGCACGCTTTTGGGTACGGCTTTTATGCAATCGAGTTTTGTTGACAATGCATTGATATAATAATATTTACATCGTGATCATGTTGTAGTTTTATGTTCTTACACTTCTTGGTATTGTTGTAAACGTTGTGACATTGTTTTCTGCATTATATCTTTTTATGAGGGTAAATACATGTACATGTATATGTATAATGTTGTGATAATGTTGTGAAAACGTTATAGTGTTACATTGTACTTAGACCCAATTTACATGTTAACCCCAAGTGTGGGCGTGGTAAATCTTGGTGAAACAATTTTGTCACTTTTTTTCAACGTGAACATTAATTTATTTGTAATAGCGATGTGTTTTAGGGTTTTTTGGTAGAGATAATTCTGTAAAATGTAATTACTCAACGTCTCAATAAAACAAATTAGCAAAATAAAACAAATAACGTATTTTTTGTATTGCAAGCTGTGATTACAGACGGCGGTGATAGGCGATGATGGTTATAATGACTTCAGACAATAATTTTATGTTGTGTCTCATTGAATCGTGATGATCTGTGTTGACTTCATTATGTACACCACACTTACCCTTTTCCTACTTCCAAATCTCCGGGTTATCTGAAGGGTAACGGCGAATCTTAATGAAATACCCCGAGGCAGCGCCAGCGCTTCCACTGCACTTTTTCCACCCCGGGTTAAGACAACCAATTCGGCCGTTACCCCTGCTAGCCCTGATAGCTACCCCTTTTGGGTAAACTACAGAGAAAACGCAAAATGCTAAATATTTTATGGCGTAAATTTGTTTCTGTTTACATATTATTTAAATGGCTCCGTGTTTTACTTTGTCTGCAAAATGAAAAGAAACAGATTCGGCAAAATTACATATTTTTACATGTGTACATATACATTGTATACAGGAGGTCAACCCTATGGTCAAAGCCAGATCCACCCCTGAAACAGAAGTTGTTTTTTTTCTTGACTGTTTTCTCCAATAATACAATGACGCACCCAGTGCACGGAGTAACTAAAGCGCGCTTACGTCACTGCCTGACCGGTCATGTTTTGGTTGCCTCCTATTTGTTTGTGCATTATTCTTCCCTGCTCGCTGAGCCCCCATTACAGGTTTTCGGTTTCCATGGAGATGATGCGCTGGATGCTGCGAAAGATATATTTATCTTCACGTCTCATAGAGGACTGACGTAATTCAGGGGCGGAAATGAGATTTTTTCGGTCACCTTGAGTTGTAGTGGATGGAAATAAGAAGTGTGCGAAATAATTGCATTGGATGAACGGATGGACTATTAGTATTAACATTGACCGTTTGTTACGGACTGTCACAATTTGATTTAATTTATCTTAAAATTGTCAGTCTTATAGATTGTTTGACTCCAACCTGAATTAATATGTTTAGAAACTTTTTGTAGTTGTATAAAGGGATAGATCCGACCTGCATTTTTTAATGTATTAACTGTCCACGAAGTTGGAATGCGATTAAGCTTATTGTTATACATGTACAACTAGCCTAATACCTTGGATTAAAAGGTGTAAGCTGTTAAAAAGGTATTGAACCATGGTGGGATTAAATACCTGCCTGTGTCCTAGCAAGTAGATTAACCTATTGTGTTTGAAATAACTTGCATTACTGGTTTTGGGTATAAAACCCACATTGGGGCGTTGGCTAGGCACTTGGAGGCGAGACCAGACCGACACTATGTCAGGGCATTTTGTGCTCTAGTTTGTACCCGCAGTTTGGTGGGGAGTTGTAGGTTCTAAGTGAGCCGAGTTTCTGCAATTTGTTTGCACCATTTGGGATGAGTCCCACCATTCTCGTCTCCTCGTCACACCAATGCGTAGACCAGGTTATTCGACATAACCTGTAAGTATTGTGATTTATTTAGTTCTTAATTTAACATAAAAGATTCAAACTTGCAGTTAAATTAATTATGTCAAATGTTGAATGTATTGCCTTATTTATTGGTGTATAAAATGTACTTCCATTTTTATAATTATCAAGTTGCAATACATTGTATTAGTTACACTTGTATTGAATTTTATAACCAGGTTTTTTTTGTCTGGGTATGACGCCGTCTGGTGCTGTGCATGGTAAACCCCACATGGAGACGGACATCCTGGGCGGGCCGAACTGAAGTCGTCCATCGACCAGGAGGATCGTCACCGGGTTATACATGGGCAGGGGAAACTAGACCAGAGCAGGCAGCACCAGTACCGGTACCACATCCAGGCCATACGCCATTTTGATTTGGGCCCACCTTTAATTTGTTGAGATGTAATGTATTATCGAAATCGTTAAATTCTAAGGATATAAAATAATTTCAGTGTATGTTAAATTTGTGGTCGTAATTTATGTATTAAATTAATTATAGTATTGTATATTGGGTTTGTCTTTTCATTTTGTCTGAGTTGAGTCTTTTCCATATAGTTTGACCGAATGTACCATTACGGGGTTCTTCTGTCTGAGAAGGACCCTGTGACGCGGACAATTCAAGGCCACTTTCCTGAAACTCTAGCCGATAGCATTTTGAAATAGGCCACAGTTTTCCATAATTTAAGAAAAGGAGGATAATTAGGTGTGAAGACGAAGGGATTGCAACATAAGTAAGGCCCTATGAAAAACAGGTGTTTTTTTACTGAAATAGATTAGAAAAAAAAGCAGATTGGGAATTATTACGATGCATGTGGCTCGTTTAAAGAGAACCATGTTCTAAGCGCGCCCAATATTGGGCTACAAAACGCGTTTTGAATGGATATAAGATAATTTAAAAGTAAGATATATAAACATCCACACATCCATCCTTTAAAGTATTTATCTGTACATCATTGGTAATGATTGGATATGATTGAATTATCATGAATGGGTGGATTTTATATTATTATTATTATATATTTTTGTTTGTTGGGGGGTGTGTATTTTATATAGGTTTTCTCGGTCAATTTCGGCAAATGAGCAGCCAATTTAACCACTGCGCCATTCTATTTCGCGCAAAATCGAATGCTGCTGAAAATGATCATTCGATTTCGTTTTATGACTAGTCAAATGTACTGTTGCGTCATTCGGTTTAACAAAATAATCATTCAATTTAACAATTCAACAAAGAAGCATTTAAATTCGCAGGAGGGTTTTCAAGGCGTGTGTTTGGTCATTCAAATTCATTTTGGGGCAGGCATTTCTGTAATTTGTGCAATCTAAATAACGCTCTGTTAGACTTTTGTTTCCTTTCGAATGTTAAAGACATTAATATGGTTCATTTATTGGCACTTGAGTCACTTTGCCGATGTACTTCGAAGACGAGCTTTCCCTACAGTTTTACACGCATATTTCTAGAAATGGCATCTCGTGGTCGCTACGCTAGAGTGTCCCAGGTTGATCGAGAAAGGTTGATTGAGGCCTTCGAGGGAAACGAGCAAGACTACCTTGAGCTTGCGGTCAATTTAAACATCAACAAGTCCAAGGCAAGATTAATTGTTGCAACATAGTTAAGGACTGGAAGGCGAGAGACGCTGGCAGTAGGAGAAGCAACCCACAGCATGGATGATGACGTGCGAAACAATCTGCAAGTCATCCTTGACACCAATCCAGCATTGACACTTCAGCAGAGGAAGGCTAGTTTGAGAGAGCATCTGCTAGAGAAGCCCGAGGTTTCTACTGCCACCATAGCCAGGGCCTTGAATGGGATGATGATTACACTGAAACTAGTGGAGGACGTCCCTGATGCAAGAAATTCCCCTGAAGTTCTTGATCAACGCGTCCAGTATGGTGAGTGGTTCCTGCAGCATGGCGTTTTGGCGCATCTAATCTTCATTGAAGAGGCCGGTTATAACGTCTGGACTTGACGCTCCCAGGGTTGAGCTCCGCGAAGAATCGCCGCAAGACGAGTCGCCGACAGACAACGAGGGAGAAAGTAGGAGTAGGCTTACAGTTTTTCTCAGTTGCTTTGATGCACTTTCCGAGACAGTAACCTCTTTCTCAAAACTCAAAATGCAATCCCCAAAACACTGAAAGCATTTATCACAACGCTGTACCACCCGTGCAAAAGCAAATATAACAATAAAAATGCTAACAACAGGCGTCAAAATACACTAAGTCAGTCGATTGCTACATCAATGTAACCAAATGCACAGCTCCTTCTGATCACTGCGTCAACACCGACACCCAAATGGCGAAGTAGTTGCATCAAAACTGGACAGAGTGACAGTGTTGCTGACAATGTAAACAACAAATGGACACACTATATAAGAACAGACACATTTGTGATGGCGTGTATCTTGAATGTATTACGTGTATTACATATGTACATGTAGTAATATTGTTTTATTTCTTATTTCTTTATTTATGTATAGCATTCGTGGACGGGCAGCAAACCATTCCCCGACAAGAAGGGAGCGGTGGAATGAGACATTATCCCAAATCACGACATAATTTGGCAAGTCAGGATTCACCACTCCCCTCTCATTCTCAGGGATGAACGCATTGTACAGCCCCCCCCCCCCACCCAAAGAAATCCAAAAGACGGGCTGTGTTGAAAGATCCGATGGGGGAACATGGTGGATTACGCCATTGTTAGAGATGACAGCACATTGATATGTTCCCCCCACGCTGGCCTGGTACATCAACTGTGGCACGGTGACCGATTATGTTCCTGCCTCGTTTTCTGGCCTTGTTGAGGTTGAATCCTGCCTCATCCACATACACAAATGTATGTGGGGTGTCATTCGCCTCCGGATCCATCGTCCTCTAAAGCACAGCGGTTCACATCAATTCCAAATAGAGGACACAATACAATGTAAAACAACACACTGCACTGTATAACAACAGCACATGCACCGTGTGGTCTGCTTATGACATACATACTATAATACATGTACAAAACGTATATGTAAATTGTCAAATTGTCATGATGTACTGCAATGGTGTTACAGACACCAAACATACTGTTCAGACTCATACCTGTAATTATTGGAATCTTAGCTGCTTCGCCCTTTCAGAATTCCTTTCAAATGGAAATGTGTAAACTTGTTTCATTGACATCTCGTTCTTCCTGAGGACCCTGTCAATGGTGGAGAGACTCACAGAGTCAATGTTACCAAAGATGCCATTATCAGCTATGACAGCACTCTGGATCTCTCGCAGTCGGATACAATAATTGTTAGCTTTCACCATGTCGACTATGGCTACCTCTTCTTGAGGTGTGAACATTCGGCCTCTCCCATCAGCGTGGGGTAGTGCTTCAATTCTATAGATATAAATGTTACAGTAAAATGAAATGTGTTACAGCGTGTTATTTAATATGACCAATTTTACAGTCAATACCTGTTATCATTTCTGAACACACGTATTATCGATGCCACAGTGGACCGGATCAGCTGAGGCTGCACTCGTCGACCTGCTTCAGCCATACTTAGGCCATGATTCACTACATGGTCAACAATGGTGGCTCGTATCTCATTTGGAACATTCATATTCCTTCTCCTGCCTATTCTCCTGCCTCTTCCCCTGCCTCTACCCCTGCCTCTTCCCCTGCCTCTTCCCCTGCCTCTTCCCCTGCCTCTTCCCCTGCCTCTTCCCCTGCCTCTTCCCCTGCCTCTTCCCCTGCCTCTTCCCCTGCCTCTTCCCCTGCCTCTTCCCCTGCCTCTTCCCCTGCCTCTTCCCCTGCCTCTTCCCCTGCCTCTTCCCCTGCCTCTTCCCCTGCCTCTTCCCCTGCCTCTTCCCCTGCCTCTTCCCCTGCCTCTTCCCCTGCCTCTTCCCCTGCCTCTTCCCCTGCCTCTTCCCCTGCCTCTTCCCCTGCCTCTTCCCCTGCCTCTTCCCCTGCCTCTTCCCCTGCCTCTTCCCCTGCCCCTTCCCCTGCCCCTTCCCCTGCCCCTTCCCCTGCCCCTACCCCTGCCCCTACCCCTGCCCCTTCCCCTGCCCCTTCCCCTGCCCCTTCCCCTGCCCCTTCCCCTGCCCCTTCCCCTGCCCCTTCCCCTGCCCCTTCCCCTGCTCCTTCCCCTGCCCCTTCCCCTGCCCCTTCCCCTGCCCCTTCCCCTGCCCCTTCCCCTGCCCCTTCCCCTGCCCCTTCCCCTGCCCCTTCCCCTGCCCCTTCCCCTGCCCCTTCCCCTGCCCCTTCCCCTGCCCCTTCCCCTGCCCCTTCCCCTGCCTCTTCCCTCTCCCCTTCCCTGCCTCTTTCCCTGCCTCCTTCCCCTGCCTCCCCGTCCCTGCCTCCCCGTCCCCTGTGCACTCTTTCTCCTTCCCTACCACCACGCACTTTATGAGTACTGAACATTCAGCATTTCCACCTTGTGTGATGGAATGGACAGCATTATGCCCCGGTAGTAGGCCTATTCAAATGTGTCAGTAAAGAGCAGTTACTCACTCCCATCGTGCTGGCGTTATCTTTTGTACAAACACAATGCTCATTGTACGTAGTATTTTGCATGCAATGATTTACCCAATGCACAACTGCGGTATTTCGAATAGAAAAGGTACACAGTCAGTTGAGAAGAAAACAACCTGTTTTGCCTAGAATGTCAAAATAGAATGAAAATTGCATCTGTGCTATGGCAAGTGCGTTTAGAGTTTTGCATTTTGTGTGCACACAATGGGAACTGGAAATAGTGGATTGGCCAATTGCATTCATGATGTGGGGTTTTGAGACGCTGTTAAAAAAAATGAGGTAAGAGTTTGGGAAAGTGCATTAAAGCGATTGAGAAAAACTGTAAATAAAAACGACAAGAAAAATGTAAACTGTCAAGTTCGATGTAAAACAACCGGGTTTTTTCGTCTTTTCACTGAAACGGTAAGACATTAGACTGGTTTCCTTTCAACCATATGTTTGAAATACGATAAGTAAACAATCAAAACATAACGTTTTAAGGGATTTTAGGACATAGTGTCCCTTGAAATATTGGATCGACCTAAATAACTCACTAACCGCCATCATTGAAGAAACTGGCGGGACCTTTTGCGTGTGAGACGGATAACTTGTTTCTTGGATTGGGGCAATAGGCATGTTTGCCTGTGGTTTGCAGAGGAACACAGAATGGATTATCTTTTGTTCGGCTAGCACTTTGAGCATGAATGAATGATTATTATAATTAGCACGGAATTGGTATCCTAACCAAACCGTTCTTCCTGTCTGAGGCTGTCTCTGCGGTAGAGGGTCAAATTAATAAAACCCGTTGCATAATGTGTACGTGCGTGGCATTGTGCCCGTGCACAGTACTGAATGTGATGCATAGTGTATTCAGTCTAATATTAACTGTACATGTATAGTCTTTCTGCTTCGGCATTGCATTTTGAACGTTTGTTTCTATGAATCCGCATGGAATTAAACAGATGGCCGGAAACAGATGGGTCAGGCTAAACTGATGCTGGTTCATACCGGAAATCCAGCCTGTTTATATAAAAACCATATTCGCAGAAAGGGTAGACTATATACATGCATATACTGCCACAGAGAACCCATTAGGAATCCCCCCCCCCCCCCCCCACCCCCCCCCCCCCCCCCCCATCCCCAATTGACAAAATGTTATTTATAATTCGTCAACAAAATGTTTTCATTCTCCTTGTATGCCCATAAAATTGGTAAGCAAATAATCCCATTGTGAATTATGCGTATCATATTGCGTTCAATCCTAATTTCCAGCTCCCATCATGACTCACATTAAATTGTGACTCATCTTGCCACATCACAAGATGACACAAGATGACATGCGATTGAACTGAAAACACTCGCAAGTTGTAGAATGGGGAATACGAAAGGTCATCTAGTACATAGTTTGTCTGATACATCTGTATGTGCGACAGAGGGCCCGGGAGAGGTCATGAAACTTAAGTTTGACCTTAAGGTTGAATCTGACCGGTTAGAAATTTGTCTACATAATTATATTAATGTGTTCATGATCAGGTACAGTTAGTGTACACAGATGTCTGTATACAAGTTCACACACGTTTGTTTATGGTGTAAATCGAGGAGTTTCCTTTGTTCCTCTCGACAATTTCCTTTGTTTGTACTCGAATTTTCTCGAATCTCAATCAAGGTCGTCCTCGATTCTAACCCTAACCCCAATTCACCTTCGTGTGGCAAGGTATGTGTCCTCCATTATTTTACACCATAAACAAACGCACGTATAATATGTATACAATTACAGAGCAAACAAGTTAAAACATAATAAAACATATTTCAGAAAAGACTACGTTTATTGATAAACTTGTAAGAATAATTGCTGCAAATGCAATTGAGATAAACGAGACGCACGTAAGAACGAAATTAAGATGTGTCATTAATTTAAAACGGCAACCAAGAGAATTGACCCTATACAGAGTGCCCCCCCCCCAAAAAAAAAAAAAAAATAACAAATAACAAATAACAAATAACAAATACCCCCAAAACGGAAAACAAATATCTTAACGGACAAACATACTTTCACCACCCTGAGACCAAACCTATCGAAGTTCGAATCCCTCTTCTGTCAGTTTTTTTTGTTCATTTTAAAACTCGACTTTGTTTCAGCTTTTGCTTCGTCTTCAAGGGATTTTTTTTATAGAACATGATGTTTTGAGACTTTAGTTTGTAATTTCTGTGAAAAGTTCTTCACCAGAAACACTTCCGTATACGCAATACACGTGAGGTCAGATGTATGTAGACAATGTCTAGGTTTGAGGAACAAAAAGTTTGTTTTGAAGTCAAAAACATCGGAAATGTTCTTCTTTTTATTTCCTTTTGTAAAGACTATGTAAGAAATATAATTAGCACCAATAAAATACTCCACATTGCTGAAAAATTGACAAAAGGTAATCGAGGCTGAGTCACCTTTGAACTGTGGTTCATGACGTATACTGATATGACCGTAATTATATGGATTTATACACCTATAGTCGACACGACGCGAAATAATCGTCACTTGTCACTGACATGTCCGGCCTCCATTTATGTTTCAATGTGACAATTATCTAGATAAAGCAAATGTCTCCAAAATGTTGTCTTGCTTTAGGAGCATAGTCCAAGCTCTGTCAAGTCTTAATATTGCATGTAGTGGAGAAACATCGCAAATCGTGAATATTTATGTCAATATTCGCTACAAATTTCACGACTTGACGTCAATAATATTAACGAATTTGGGATAAGTCGTAAACTTTTATCGCAAAATATTGACGTCGATATTCACGATTTGCGATGTCCATCCAGGGCCACCATACGTTTGTGGGGTATTCCAGTCGGGTGACTCATCCATTCACGTCACATTTCGCACATTGTGTTTGTATGTTTTGATCGAGGAGACGATGCGTCATTCCCCCTCGACGCCCAAATTGGGCGCTAGAAAACGCTAATCGAGCTTCTCAGAATTCAGAGAAGGAAGTCAGGACTTTTCAAATTGCATGAAGCGCGCAGCTGAGCCGCGGAACTGGTGACCCCCCATTCACAGGTTCAAAATCTATCAAATCAGATCAGAGCTTAAAACGCATGAGCGTTTTATATAATCATGGAGGAATTCCTTCTTATTCCTCCATGATATAATTATGCCCAGACAATAGGCGGTGGGCACAACCTAAGATGCGTCATCACCCAGATAGCGTCATCACCGAGATACCCGCTGGCTTATCCCGCAGTACTATCCTGTTACAGGAGTTGCGGGTTCCAGTGGACCGTTGGTCGGTATTGTCTTGTGGACGTACTGGCCATTAGCCAGTGGGTACTGGTTATGCATGGCTCATTGCTAAGTTATTTTTGTTTAGTTTCTAGTCCACTCTAATGACAAATCGCAAACAATAAATTATTGTTATCTCTATAGACAATAATTATTAAACGTAAGATACACCATTTGCTTTTGTTGTAATTTTCGAAAATGGATGCGGGTTAATTAATTGATATTGTATAGGAAACATTGTGACACAAACCTTATACAGTTTTGTGTTAGATGCTATAAAAAAAAGGAGAAAGGGTTGCAATTTATAGACGTCAGGGAATTATCACTCTGCTCTGATTAGGAAACCAGACTAGTTGGCTGGCCGTTGACAAATCACGATATTCCACTTTTCTTGAAAACCATAACACTCTATGTGCCATGATTTCCAGGTTATTTACTTTTAGCACAGTAAGATATTTCGTAATCAATATAGTTTTTCTTTGCAAATAATTAGGCACATTTACTATACTACCCTTCAACGACAAAGGAATCACTTTGTCACGGGTCATTTGAATATCTTGTGATCAATAGACCGTAGGCATAATGCCTTTTGTTTATAACTATTATGCCCTTTAACTTAAGGGAGCAAAGTCGGGACCGTGACGGCAAATGAAGTGACGCTGGCGCTCCTATGAAAGCACACGTGTAAACAAAGCGTGACGTCATTCGGTCCGGAAGTTATCCATCATTGCAATCTTCATTTTCATATAATTCCAATCATAAAATATTTGGCGCCAGACATTATTGTTATGTACATGTATATAATTAAAATACAAGTATAATGTATATAACTAATTAAACGAAACTTGTTATCATTGTTATCATTGTTAATTGTTAAATGGTGCCTACAATCATATCGTTCCTAGATGAAACTGTACTTTGTTTTTACAGCTCCAGATTCGAGTGTTATCTATACTTGTGATATAGTAAATATGCATGCATGTATCTGCATTTCCTGTCAGTGTCGCCGGTTCAGTATCACTGACACTATGTCTGATCATACCGCCAAAACATATTGACCTATATTGGGAAACAGTAAGATTGCCTTTATACGACTTTCCCGTACGCAAGCCCCCCCCCCCCCCTCCCCCTTCCCCCTCCCCTTCCCCCTCCCCCTTCCCCTCCCCCTCCCCCAATGTACACCTAGTTATATTTAGGAAAGATCTATTTCGAGTCGAGCAAAGGCAAGTATATGAAGGGACCATAATATAATAGTTTGTAAACAAAAATGCCGGCCAGAGATTTTTGTGAAAAACTGTTAATCGATCAATCTCTTTTTTATAAGTATTTAGTTACATACTCGTATCAAACTTTAATGTTTGCTGACATCATAATCAACTTTTGTAATTGGTTGAAATTTTACTCGAGAAATAAAGAAAAACCTATAATTGGTAGAAAAGCTTCGCCACTCGAGACTCCCCTCTCCCCCTTACAGTCGCTTCACAGATTCGCCACGCCACCTACATGCACAACCACGATGGCCTTAATCATTGTCATTGTGATGACTCATTTAGCAATTGGCCTTGCAAATGACGTGGCCCGCACACATAGTTTGAAATCTGCAATTATCGTCGATTGATTCTGCATCATTAACATTTTGAAATAAATTAAGAGGGCTTGATATTTCTAGGCAAAATGACAGTGTACAATAACCTATGCAAATTAAAAATGCACCGTAACCAAAATTGCCACCGGCTTACGTGAATCGCTAAATGTGGCCGAATGAAATGGATTATACCACTCGAAAACAACAAAATTAAGATTTTAAACATTTACAATGTCAGGGGATTTTAACAAAAGCTGTTCAAGGGAGCAATGTATTCGTCAGTCTATGAATTGAACCCACCTAATTATAGTAAAATTTCAACATTTCCAAGCGGTACGATTGTGCATTGAGCATACCGTTTAATGTGGCGATAAACATGATTTTGGCAATTTATTTAGTCACCAAAAACGCGGCTCTTGCACGAATTTGTGCTCTTTTTTTTTAAATATCAAATACCAAAAAACGAGGTGTGTATAACATACACAAAATTAAAATCCTACACCACCGATTCTCAAAATTGCAAACCCTGCAGTTATTAAATAACGGACAAAGATGGTCAGTCGAATCTGTATAACGTGATTGTGAATGCACGACAGCCACGTGTTCATAGTACATATTACGTGCATGTCATGTACATGTACTTTATACACGGCGCACGGAATGACGGTGTACTATCCATGTGAAAATCGGACTCAATTTCCGTATTATTGATTAAACCCTCTAACGGGAGACGCCACTCTCCTAATTATCAGGAGTATCACTTAATTATGCATGCGCCATACTACAAATGAGTCCGTGTTTTATATAGTCTGAAATTAATGTGAGAGAAGTTTTTCGGACGGGAAAATGTGACATATGGGGCCGACACTGACCGCGGCCGTGGAACGGTAGTCAGGTTGTCGTAGCGGTTCTTTCCTCGCCTTCCACCACTATGACCCGGGTTCGAATCCGGCCTGGGCCAAAAGTGGATTGAGTTTTCAGTCTCTGCCTGACTCCGTGGGTTTTCCCCAGAATGTTCTTCTGGGGTTTTCCTCCCACCTCTTAAACTGTAATTTCTTCACGTTATCTTCCCTCACCCTATAATATTGGCGCTATAGCGCTGTTGAGTGTGAAATGAAATAAATAAAATAATAAAAAACAATTATAGGGTGTGCGCGCGGCAGAAATCTGGCCTTGGGCGTGTGGCCTTAAAGTCACCTCTTTGTGCTTCGCCTTTTACTCACCAAATACCATTCTGCTGACGCGCGGACAGACTCAGAAAACGAGCATTGTTGGGCACTCCTTTGTTACTTCTCGAGGGTCATACAATTGATTAGTGTTCATGCGTTTTGCACGTACATAAGACGGTCATTGTGGTCTTGGCCAATGAAAAGCTCTGCTTTGCAGGCTCCACCCCAAGTGTCATTCCCTTCGACTGTCCACGTCCTTAGAATTCCACAACGAGCCCCGTCTGCCATTGTTCGTTTCCTTTCACTCCGTTGATTTGCAACGAAGGTCGTGAAGAGGACAATGCAACGCTATACGTCATCGAGTTGTTCACGGCTCAGAGGTTATAGGACTCTTTAGGGAGATAGTGCAGGCCCGTACAAAAAAATAAATAATAATCAATAAAAAAATCCAAAAAGTTCCACATTTGCCGGAATAAATAACGGTATTTTGATGTAGAAATAACGGTACTGTACTACAAAAATAATAAAATGACATTGGGATCCACACTTCTCGTAGGGTATTTGACCTATATCGTGCAGTCAGCGGCTTTAAGAGTGTTCTTTATACCCAGCACGATATGTTATAGAGGGGTACCCTATACCCTATACACAGTCCACACTATTACCTAACACATCTCCCTTGAAACCTAAAAAAATTCCTAAGATACCGGGAATTTGTATACACGACGTATCATTTGAAAAGACTCACAATCCTTCAGGCACGCGTCTTTTACTTTACATTTGTATACACGACGTATCATTTGAAAAGACTCACAATCCTGTAGGTACGTCTTTTACTTTACATTTGTATACACGACGTATTATTTGAAAAGACTCACAATCCTTCAGGCACGTCTTTTACTTTACGTATACACGACGTATCATTTGAAAAGACTCACAATCCTTCAGGCACGTCTTTTACTTTACATTTGTATACACGACGTATCATTAATTTTGAAAAGACTCGCAATCCTTTAGGTACGTCTTTTACTTCACATTTGTATACACGACGTATCATTTAAAAAGACTCACAGGCCTTCAGGCACGTCTTTTAATTTACATTATTTTGTATACACGACGTATCATTTGAAAAGTATGGCACTTTTAAGACCTTTGATGCAACCGGGATGTCTTTAGATCGTGACTCCCAAAGCAGTTCACTTTTCTCTCCTGGCTTTGCTCCCCGGGGAAGCCCTGCGGGTGGCCTACAAACATTCTCTTTTGTTGATTCTTCAGCCGAAAACGTGACCCGGTCATAAGGTTGCATCCGTACCCTCCGGGGCTATGCCAACAATGCGCACAATGTTTGTACTGGTGGCGGTGGAGTGAACTTTTTTTCAGAGGCCAGCGGAGAGGGGGGGTGGGGGGGGGGGGGGGGGGGGGGGGCGGAGGGAGGCCCTTTGAGGCTGCGATTGCGAAACGCTGTGGTACCGTCCATTCTCAAAATAGGGGGGAACAATTTTCTTACGTGAAAAATAAATATTTTTTGGCATGACAAAAAGTTGTTATGTATTGAAGATAAAAAAAACACGTTGACGTACCGTTGCTGTACGTGTAGATTGTACACAATTAATACCCGAACGACGTTAACAAATACCTCCACTAAAAAGGGCAATAATAATCGATAAATTGTGGAAAGTTCTGCTTCGAACCCACTAATTTGTTTCCATGGATACGTTAAAAAGGATGTAGCAGTGACCTACTGAATTATAAAAAAAAAATTGTCTGTGAACCCCATGCGTTTTATCGTGTTATTTTCGAACGAAAATGGCAGAAAATGACATCTCCCCAAAAGGTTTCGTGTAGATCGTGCCTGTGTACCTGGCTTTGCGGACGTGTGAGAAATCACTGATTCGGGTAGCGATGCACGGAGCTCATTGAGTGCAAAATGTGTACGTGTTTCAATGCTGCGCTTCGAGGTATATTTACTGTATGAGATGTGCGGCTCGTGAACGTGGAAGAATGAATGAGATACATTTTAACGGTGGTGGCGCACGTTTTTGGTATAGTACTTTGGTTGCTATGGTATAGTCTTTTGGTTGCTACTGGTATAGTACTTTGGTTGCTATGGTAGTACTTTGTTTGCTACTGGTGTAGTGCTTTGGTTGCTATGGTATAGTACTTTGGTTGCCATAGTATAGTACTTTGGTTGCTACTGGTATAGTACTTCGGTTGCTATTGTATAGTACTTCGGTTGCTATGGTATAGTACTTTTGGCCGTGCACAGAAAGATAGTAAAAATAGAAAATACACGTAACTAGCTCTCGGCCAATCAAGGCACAGCAGCTGTGGGCGAGGTGTTATAATATAGGTTTTCCCGGCGAATTTAAACATAAATTCAATCAATTTAATACCCGGCTCATTCAATTTCGTTTGAAAATGAATACTCCGTTGCATCAGCATTCAATAGTCAAAAGGAGTAATTCCATTTAAGCAGTTAGCATTCACTGGCCGAATAAGATCATTTAAATTCACGAGGTCGCAAAGATCATTCAATTTGGTAATAGCCAGCAGCAAGAGGCCCGTCAGCCTTTCATTGTCATTAATTGGCAAACATGTTTCAAATGTTCACACTCAAATTAGTCTATGGTACCGGTATGTGCTTTCTGATTTTGTATGTGCCTATATAAAGGCATTCATTTCCCACACTAATTTTATGTGCACATTTTTCGATAAAACATAAAGACTAGTGCAAACGAATACAAGACTGTAGCGAAAGATTTTGTTTTCATTTCAAACTTACCACCATCACTTTTCCAAATTTACTTAACATTCTTCTAGATATAGGGTATACAGGCTTTAATTTTAACAATGAGTTAACAAAGCACAAGGAACAATTATTGCAATTAAAACAAAACACATGAAATGAAATGCAAACAACATGGAAACGCATCTAACAAGAAACACTCAAGTGCCAGCATATTACCATTTATAACACCTCACTCACAGATTCTGTGTCTTGATTGGCCGAGAGCGCGTCACGTGTCACTTGCTATTTTTAATTTGTTTTACTTGCGCTCCAAAAAGACTATACCACGCAGCCTCGTTCTGAAAAAGTACTATGCGCATAGCAACACACGTACTATGCGCATAGTGTGTTTCGGTGCATTGCGTAAACATTGCTCTATCACCCTCGCACCCGTTCATCAAGGCAACAAAGTACACGTATGATTGAGAAAAAGGAAACGAAGATACAAATAGTCGGGTGCCCTTTCAAAACGCAAATTTAACGTACATTTCTTTCGTAAACAACGCACTGCTTGCACGTAGGTTGATCACTGAATTCGGAGATTTGTTGTCATTACTATACTTTCAGGAAGCTTAAATTGTGCAGAATCTGTGAGTGAGGTGTTATAAAACAAATATTGACTGCTTTATTTCGCGGTATAGTAAAACTAGCCTCCCTTGGTGATCCATGGAGCATTCTATTTTCCCTCGGCTTCGCCTCGGGAAAATAGAATGCTCCATGGATCACCTCGGGAGGCTAGTTTTACTATACTACTCAAAGCAGTCAATATTTGTATAACAGCTTCCTCGAATAAACAAGCCACAACTCATGTTTAATTTGAACGCACAGAAGTTGAAGTTCGTTGCCTATAAACGAGAAAGAAAAGAAACACTAGCAACAAATTAACGTGCACTTCAATGCGTCTTAATTTGAATTTATCAATTGTAGATATGTAGCAGAAATTCAACTGAAAATGGTGAAAATGTAGTCTTGAATGCCTATAAATGAAATAGGTTGACGAAAGCGAACCTGAATAAAAAGAACGAAATCATGTGTGCACAAACACGAAAATTAATGCAATCGTAGCTAAAAAGAAAGGGGGAAGTGCTTGAATTTGAATGTGTGTTAATGAAAGTGAAATAATTTGTGATGAAATTGGCCGGGAAAACCTACACCAGCTAAACGCTCGCAAGCGATTTTATGTGACGTGTTTTGCGATGTAGTCAGTGGGCTTACGGGGGCCCATTATTTTGTGTATGTTTTAGTACACTCTTTGAAACTTTAAGGGTCACACATGGATAAATTAACAAGTGCAAAGCACTTGCTGCCATTTTTTTTCGACCAGAGAAAAAAAAATAAGAATGTTGCCTCTTTTGGGGTATAGGGCCACATTTTACAAAAGTAGGAGCGGAAAAGCAAAGGTGGAATATCTACTTGAAACAGACCATTTGGTGCAGTTTTCCCATCCAATAAATTTAACAGGGATGGGCAGAATATCTACATGTCAAATTGAAAAAAAATTGTTCGCTTTTAGGAGGTGTGTCATAACTTTTGTCTTAAAAAAATTGCAATATTTTGCATATAAACCAAAAGCAGCAAGCTACCCCAAATTTGATTTTTAAGAGTATTAAAGAACACACATAAAGCTCTGTAATGTTTCTATTGAATTTTAGATGATACTCCTTAGATTTTAGGCGACAAACAAACTTTTTTTAAACGTTATAGGCCTATAGGAACAAAGTGAATTCTTATTAAATACCAGTTTTAAGTAATTTATTATCTGAAATCATCAAAGTACCATTTATAATGTATATATATATAATGTAAATACGTTCAAACACATACCCCATTCCAAAGGAGACGTATGACATCCACAAACACTGATAAAAATAAATCACAAATAAATCACAAATCACAAAATGGCAGCCCCGCGTAAAGGGCGCCCATCATACTTGATACTCTCCTTCATTGTTGTATAATATAGGTTTTTCCGGCCAATTTCATCACAAATTAATTCAATTTCATTAACTCGCATTCAAATTCACGCCCTTCCTTCTAATCCGATCCACTAGGGTTTTCTTTTTAGCTACTATTGCATTCAGTTTCGTGTTTGTGCATACATGATTTCGTTCCTTTCATTCAGGTTAGTTTTAGTCATTCTAATTCATTGATAGGCAATCAAGACTACATTGTCACCATTCTTTAAGTTGAATTTCTACTACCTTTCTATAATTGATGAAATCAAATCAGCACTCATCGAAGCGCACATGAATTTGTTGCTACATGTATTTTTTTTCCCCGTTTATGGGCAATGAATTCAACTTCTTTGCGTTCAAATTAAACATGAGTTGTGGCTCGTTTATTCGAGGAAGCTGTATGGCAATATACTGGCACTTGGGTTGTTCTTGCAAGATGCGTTTCCGTGTTGTTTTCATTTCATTTAAGTCATGCGTTTTGTTTTAATTGCAACCATTGTTCCTTGTGCTTTGTTACCCCATGATTAACATTAAAGCCTGTACCCTGTATGGACATGTTATGGTGATAAGTTTAAAATTAAAACAAAAATTTTCGCTACAGCCTTGTGATCGTTTGCACTGGTCTTTATGTGTTCTTCTTTATTTCTGCTAATGTTCGGACCATGTAAAATTAAAAACTAAACAAATGTTTTTAAGAAACAAAAGCTTAACCTTATCAGGGGGTCGATATAAAATTAACCAAACAAAATGTTGTTCTTTTCATGTAATATTTTTTTCAGAGGTCCCTTTTCCCCCCTGTTTTATCAAGTATATTTTTCTTCTAATCGTTTCATTATCTGAAGTTTATTTAATCTTCAATGTTTACTGACGTGCTAGGTATCTCGCCATGCACGTTTGGCTGTGGTTGTACCATTTCACACACGTTTTAAGAGTTATTTTGCCGACATTCATGTAATACTGACTACGGGCAGCCATCTTCTCGATCAAATTCGCTCTACTTAAAGGTATACAACGCAGAATTAGTGTTGAAATGAATGCCTTCATATAGGCACATACGAAATCAGAAAGCACATACCATAAAAACGAACTTGAATGTGAACATTTAAAACATGTTTGCCTATTGATGAAAATGAATGGCTGACCAGCCTCCTGATGATGATGATGATGATCATGCATATTTTGTAAAGCGCCATCTATCTAGTTGCCTATTCCGAGGCGCTGCCAGGAACACCGGGGCAAACCCCTACTCTTTAGCGAAGAGTGTTACTGGGTTCTTTTACGTGCATTACACAACGCACGGGACCTATACAGCTTTACGTCCCATCCGAAGGACGAAGCAATAGTGGTTTAATTGCCTTGCTTAAGGACACACGTGTCGACACCGGGACTCGAACCCACGCTCTGCGGAACAAATAACCGAGTTCTTATAACCGCCCGACCACGACACTCCTGCTTTTGTCTTTTACGAAAGTGAATGATCTTTGCGACCTCATGCATTTGAATGATCTTTTTTGGCCAGTGAATGCTAACTGCTTAAATGGAATTACTCCTTTTGAATGTGAATCCTGATGCAACGGAGCATTATTTTTCAAATGAAGCTTAATGAGCTAGGTATTAAATTGGTTGAATTTATGTTTAAATTCGCCGGGAAAACCTATATTACAAAAAGCAGTCAGCCTATTTCCTCCATCTTAAAATACCGCTGGATTTGTTATTAATACTGTGAAAAGGTGTGTGTGGGGGGACAGAGGCTGTTTAAACAGAAGCTGCACTGCGGCGGGAGGATGAGAATTAGGCAACTAATTACTTGGTGATTCCTGCACTCTAAAAACAGATTGGTTGAAAATAACCAATATATTGGTCGATTTCAACCAATCCAGTTGGTAGATATGTGGATAACCAATATATTGGTTAAAATAACCAATATGACATTGGTTACCTATTTAACCAATCCATATTGGTTATAAAACCAACCAATGCAATGTTGGTTAATTTAACCAATCCACAATGGTAGGACTCCAACCAATTTGTATTGGTTACCACGTAACCAATCCATATTGGTTATAGCACTAACCATACATAATGGTAGGGCTGCAACCAATTCATATTGGTTAACACGCAACCAATTGCATTGGTTATAACAAATGCAAAAATACATTATTGGTTAATTCAACCAATTTATAATGGTTAGGCTACAACCAATACTATTGGTTGTTTTTATGTATTGGTTCCTACGTGGACAAATTACGTAATTAAATAATACCAATGGAATTAACTTATTACACACTGCAAATACACATAAATACAATAATAACCTATTACCTACTGAACACTTACTACAAACTTAGCTACTGCCGTTGTTAGTTTTATAGTTCGCTTTTTTTGTCCACGACGAAGTCACAGCTAGTTTTTTATGAATAATGTCAAAATTTGAATACAAAGGAAATGTAATGTGAATTTTTCACTATGTTTGTACAAAAATCTAAATTCAATCATGGAATCGTTTGAATAATTACATATTAAGGCCAAAAAAGTGCATTTTGGACTAAATACTACAATTTAACATCGACTATTGTCAAAACAAATGTTCTCACTTCTGATTGGTCAGTTGCTGTATACAAGCTCAACCAATATGACTGGTTGAAGGCCAACCAATCTATTGGTTATGAATAACCAATAGATTGGTTAATACCTTGGTTTCAAGCTCAACCAATATGACTGGTTGAAGGACAACCAACATATTGGTTATTAATGACCAATAGATTGGTTGATACCTTAGTTGCAAGCTCAACCAATATAACTGGTTGAAGGACAACCAATATATTGGTTATGAATAACCAATAGATTGGTTAATACAATTGGTTACAAGCTCAACCAATATGACTGGTTGAAGGACAACCAACATATTGGTTATGAATAACCAATAGATTGGTTAATACCTTGGTTACAAGCTCAACCAATATGACTGGTTGAAGGACAACCAACATATTGGTTATGAATAACCAATATATTGGTTAATACCTTGGTTACAAGCTCAACCAATATGACTGGTTGAAGGACAACCAATATATTGGTTATAAATGACCAATAGATTGGTTGATACCGTCAACCAATATGACTGGTTGACGGACAACCAACGCATTGGTTACGCTTTAACCAACACATTGGTTAAAAACAACCAATATGGGGTCAACCAATTAGATTGGTTGGTCTTTTAACCAATCTGTTTTTAGAGTGTGCTTCGTCATATTTTCACGTGATAGCCGTGATACATAGCGCCAAACCGTCTGTGAGGAAATGAATTAAGACTAGAGGTTATGACCCACCAGACGTGGCTAATTAGAATAACATTATAACATCCATCGCACCAGACATGCATGACGTCTTACAAAAAGTACTTTTTAAAGTGTCTATTTCCCAATAGCCGTGTCTTGTGTCAAAATCAATGTCTTTAAAAATTGTGTTCAAAATAACTTTATTGCCGTGCCATTATCGGTATACATGTACATACATGTACTTGTCCAGTATTCATTTATAACCCAAATGGCCACAGTAATCAACAGAAGGCACTGTATATTGTAATACTTGTTTGACCCAACCTCGGCTTCGTCTTAGGTTGAGATTTTATGTTATTTACATATAGGTTTTCCGGTCAATTTCGGCAAAGGAGCAGTTACCCACTGTGCCATTCTATTTTGCGCAAAAATTAGATTTTGTTTTATGACTAACCAAACGCATTGTTGTGTAATTTATTAGATTTAACAAAATAACCATCCAATTTAACAATTCAACAAAACAGCATTCAAACTCGCAGGAGCTTTTTGGAAGCTTGTGTTCGGTCATTCAAATTCATTCTTGGTCAGGCATTTTCGTCATTATTTTGTGCAATTTACAACTTTTGTTTCCTTTAGAATGTTAAAGGCAAAAGTACGGTTTACTTATTGGCACAAAAGTCGACATATAAACTAGGATAACAATAACCAAAGACACAAACAAACACAAAAACAATTTAGGACTTGGTCAGGTAACCAATTTCAAACACCCCCTTCAAATAAAATCACAAGAGCAACAACAAAACAAACCACTATGCTTCATATGAAAGCTACAGGGAATTAAACGAATGAAGAAAAATAAAAGGTTTGACTGACTTATAAGTGAAGATACGAAACAAATGTCTAGCATAATATATTTGTTCATCTGATTATTCGCATTTCTTTGTCGTACTTATCTGAATTCTCATTTAGCGAAATTTGTTGCCTCTTTACAAAATTTAAAAAAAATCATTAAAAATTTACAGTCAAACTAGCTTTGCTAAATTGAATAATGATTGTAAGTCACGGAAAAAAGAGCGACGATATGCTAAATTGAACACATTTCTAAAGGAATTTGAATGCCTCAAAACTAAATTGAATGCCCAAATTCTGAATTGGAAACACGGTATAAACCGAGGAGGCAAAGTCGCTTTAATTCGAACGCACGACAATTAAATTGGCTGCTCATTTGCCAAAATTGACCGGGGAAACCTATATTTATTTTATTTTATTTTATTTACAATTAAAAAGCCAGTGAGTGGCAAGGAGGAACAGGTCTTGCTTTGGAGAATCTTTAATATCCTCACAAATTATTTGATTTGGTGTACCTGATGCAAAAAAATGGAACTCATAGATCCCATAGGCCCAGTGTCCAGTGGCGTAACTATAGGATTAAATTTGTAGGGGGGGGGGGGGGGGGGGGGGCTGGGGGTACACCATTTTTTTAAGGGGGACATTGGGTGGCAACATATTATGTTTGTTTGCAGTTTGAAATAGGGGGCGGGCGAGAGCCGAGAGCACTGACCTTTAGGAGGGGAGGGGGGGGGGGGGGGGGGGGGCAGACGTGTAGGCTAGGCAATCATCCACACAGAGGCAAATGTCCCAATGTCTAAAATCGAAAAACTTGGTCCCATAGTCAATTGGAAAATTGGGAAATTCCTCATAACTCTGTTAATAATTATCACATTTGGACGTTTGATATCTCATTTTCTTTCAAACCATACCTATATTATCTATGTTGATTTGACATTATGTGTAGCATTCTGTAATCCATTATATTTAAACATTTGTTAATTTTTTATTTGACATGGTCCGAACATTAGCAGAAATAAAGAAAACATAAAGACCAGTGCAAACGATCACAAGGCTATATAGTGAAATATTTTGTTCCACCACAACCTTTCAAGCAAGTTACCTAACAGTCTTCTATAGATACAGGGTAGGCTTTAACTTTAATCATGGGATAAGAAAGCAAACGGAACAATTATTGCAATGAAGACAAAACACTTGACGCAAACTGGCAAACAATAAAACAACACAAATAAAGAAAAATCCAGTGCCAATAAAAGGGTTATTGTCAGCTTCTTCGAATATACAAGCCACAACTCGTGTTTCATTTTAACGCACAGAAGTTTAATACATTCATTGCCAATAAACGAAAAAGGCAACTAAACGTAGCAACAATTATACATGGGCGCATGTGCGCAGTCTAGATTGATTTGATTTCAGGTAGAGGCATATAAATTCAACTGAATATGATGGTGAAAATGTATAGTCTTGAATGCCTATGAAATAAAATGACTAAATGAACCTGAATGAAAAGAACGAAATCATGTGTGCACAATAGTACTACTAAATGCAATAGTACTACTAAAAAGAAACCCTAACAAGGGGGGAGGGGCGAACGTGAATGCGTGTTAATGAAATTGAATTAATTTGTGATGAAATTGGCCAGGAAAACCTATAACAATAATCATGCTTATATAGCACTTTCCATCGTATCAACAATCTCAAAGCGTTTTACAATAATTATTACCCCTTTTATTAGGCCCTGGACCACGCGGCAGCCATTTATCAGGCGCTTAAACTGCCACGACCCCCACAGGTACGAGGTACCCATTTCAACTCATGAGTAGAGAGGGGCAGTTAGTTAAGTGTCTTGCCCAAAGGCACAAAACCATGGAACAAAACCATGGAACAAAACCATGGCAGGGTTCGAACCCACGCACCATCACACATCGTAACCACTGGGCCATGGCGCGCGAGAATGGCTTTATTGAAATTCCACTTAAATAAACATTTTGTCACCTTTCCATTCCTCATGGGAGCATACCCCTCAGGCGGCTGGCAGTCTGAAAACGCTGCCCCAAAATGATGAGGTCCAACCCGTACTTTTGATAACGCGATCCTGGGAAAGTCCCACTTTGTCACCGCGTCTGTACTGACCTGCTTATCGCAAAGGTCATGTGCTTGTCACGGTGAGTCACCCATCGTGTCCATGCACGCCTCACGCGAACGGTATGAATGATGATTGATGACAAAAGCATGAAATTTGGCACACAGTCATAGTATACCATGGTAACGATATTCGGCCAAGGGGCTATCGCAGAGTTTGCCCTTTGGCAGCCATTTTGAAAACTTTGAAAATTGCTTGTTATTTTACCTATATTTTTTCAAGAGACAATTCTGCGATGGCCCTATAGCCAAATCGTTATCATGACATACTATAATTGTGTGCCAAATTTCATGCTTTCGAATTTGTCACTAATCTGTCTGACTAATATTTGCTATCGTCGGTTTCTTTATATAGTTTTCCACGTGCTCATAATACATGTTCTTCATTTTCTCTTCAGGGTGTGATATGTCATCATATACTATAGACAATTCAAAGCTATTAGTATGGGGACCCCGACTTTATTGTATACGCTGCAGTTTCAGAAAGATGGCCACCTAAAAGTTGAGTGAGTGAGTGAGTGAGTTTTTAGGGTTTAACGCCGTACCAGCATCAATGGCCATATTCACGGCGGGAACAAATTTCATTCAACAATTTTGTATTTCATTCAACAATTAATGTGAAGAAGTTACAGTTTTAGAGGTGGGAGGAAAACCCCAGAAGAATATCCTGGGGAAAAACCCACGGAGTCAGGCAGGGACTGAAAACCCAATCCACATATTGGCCCAGGCCGGATTCGAACCCGGGTCATAGTGGTGGAAGGCGAGGAAAGAACCGCTACACCAACCCGACTCCCCCCCTAAAAGTTGAACATGTAATAGCATAAATATTATGTGCCCTCTACTCATGTTCCCGGCGTTCGCATGGTGTTTTACATAAATTTGGTAGAGATGATATCAGAGGTATTATAATTCAAGGTGATCTGACCTGCGAAGTCAATCGTCAACAATATTGTATGCAAAACACGTACGGGCAAGATACAGAGGGCACATCGTCTACGTAGCCCTACATAATAACGACATATTAATTGGTGTTCTGCTTACAAAACATTATCGTTTTTGTTTCAGTATAGTGACGATTCTGAAAGAATATATGTTAGCTTTGTTCATGAACTTTTTGATAAATTTGTTTTAACTTCGAAGAAATTGAAACGTATGAAGTGTGGACAAAATGTTATTTTCAATTCTGGTTTAGGTTTTGGGTATTTCCTTTTATCCCCCAGTTAAATCAGATATATTACATTTACATGTATTTAAACATTCTGAAAAACCGAGGCTACCAAAAATGCCTCTTATTTCATAAGTAACCGTAACCAGCCTTCTAACCAATACGGTACATAATATACCGCGCAACCAGGAAGTTTTAGTTTGCACAACTGTGCTACACTGCATTATGGTTTTTGTTTGTGCTTGTGGTAATTTCAGTCCATAATAGGGACATTTCATTTCCAGAAGATGGGATTATTTCCTCGTTGGCTTATCAAAAAGGTAGATTCCCGCACTGGTCCCTTTGCAACTCAAGTTCAACTGCATGCTGACCTTTTTAAGTACATGTAGTAGGCTGGAACCATCCATTGAGTTATAATAAACAGGTCCAAAAAATAAGCCCCCCCCCCCCCCCCCCCACTGGGAAATGTGCATTTTTCTGGAAAACCGTTAGGCTCCTTAACCTGTTACAAAAATGTAAAATGTAGTCTGAAATGTTACACATTTACTGTGCAATAAAATTTCACCCAACAGTTAACCTTCGCCTTAAAATGCTGCCGTTTATTAAATGTGATAAAAATAATGACACTTTCTTGCATAGGGATTGGACAAATGGAGAAAATCATGTTTTTACTGATTTTTGTTTTAATATTCTGTTCTCACTTAAATTAATTTTCCTAAAGTGTACAATAAGTGGTTGATAAGAAAGTACGGCCAACCCATTACTGAAACGAAAGGACAAACAAAAAACATCTTTCCATTTCCACAAAACCTTTATGTTTAAAAAAAATGTTTTGCTGGGATGACTCTAATTCACTGTACTTCGAAAATTTAGGAAATTAAAAACAAAAACAAAAACATTAAATGCATGTTTACATTTGTACACTTCAGGAAAATTAATTGAAGTGAGAAAAGAATATTAAAAAAATCGGTAAAAACATGATTTTCTTCATTTGTCCAATCCCTATGCAAGAAAGTGTCATTTTTGTATTGGTCATGACATTTAATAAATGGCAGCATTTCAAGGCGTTGGGTGAAACTTTATTGCACACTAAATGTGTAATATTTCAGACTACATTTTACACTTTTGTAACAGGTTAAGGAGCCTAACAGTTTTCCAGACAAAAGCACATTTCCCAGGGGGGACTTATTTCTTTTGACCTGTTTATATACCAACTAAGCAAAGCCTCATTAAAGCATATAGCATCACCAATCTGTTCATCCCCACGCATACGATTCCCCTTATGAAACTGCATCCCGACGCACCTCCTGTTAAAATTCCCTTGAGGAAATATTATGGAAAAATTGCAACAAGTAACAAGTAATAACGAGTGATTCGGAAGTCGGAGGCAAAGCTAGAGCCGAAGCCAGATACGAAGCATGGTAGATGAAGGGAATTCGAAGCACCGCGAACCAGTCTACCATAACGAATATTAATTTTACGCGTTACCGAAATAACAAAATCGGGCGATAGAGGGTGTTATTATTTTGCACGTATGATTTTGCCACAGTTTTGTGTTTATGGTTGGGTTCGGGCGGTCTGTTCTTGACACGCGTAACTTGTTCTTGCAAAACCCTGATGGATAGGTGTTAGTGTTCTTGTTCCAAGTGCAATGTTCAAGGGTCGCCGTACGGTGGCCCTGGAGGGACACGCATCCATATAGTGAATAATTATTGACTTCAATATTCGCGACAAATTTCACGACTTTCTCCAAAGTCGCAAATATTGACGTCAATATTGACGTCGGTATTCGCGTCAAATTTCAAGACTTTTCCCGAAAGTCGCGAATATTGACGTCAATATTCGCGACAAAATTCACGACTTGCCCCCCAAGTCGCGAATATTGACGTCAATATTGACGACAAATTTCACGACTTGCTCCCAAAGTCGTGAATATTGACGTCAATATTGACGTCAAATTTCGCGACTTTCCCCTAAAGTCGCGAATATTGATGTCAAATTTGACGTCAAATTTCACGACCGGACATAATTTTTTTCCAGCTAGCTAGGTTTTGGCTAGTCTTGCTCCAAGACCGAGTGTTTCATTGTTTCGGGGAGCGCCGTCCGTCTATCATCAATACTCCGAAAAATGGCTTATTGAGGGCGCCCTCGATTGTCACGAGAGATCAGTGGATTTGTTTTAAAGGTAAGATACACCATTGGTAATTGCTTGAATTATCATGAATAGGTTGATTTGGGGGGTTGCATTTTATAGTAAATCTCATTTAAAGGTAGGATACACCATTTGCAGATAAAACAAAGATAACATAAGAATAACTGCTCGATGCCGGTTAAAAAAAACGCTGTTTTTCGTGCTTTTCTCGGCATCCTTGATTGTAAAACTTTGGACAGCTCAGTTAAACGATATTTACTATAAAATACAACCCCCAATTCTTCTCATTCATGATAATTCAAGCAATTACCAATGGTGTATCCTACCTTTAACTGGCCTTTACGGGGTTTTACAATTATGGATGGCGAGAAAATCACGAAAAACGGCGTTTGTTTTTAACCGCCGACGGGCAGTTATTCATGTTATTATTGTCCTTTCTCGATCGCGAATTTTGTTTTATAAAATTATATTTTTCTGAATAATTACAGGATAGGTATCTAGCGCGATAATTTTGCTAGATGCCTAGAATCATTATTTACTTTTAAATAAGTAAGATATTTCTTAATAATTCGGTAGTAATTTTTTCCGATATCTGCAAATTGTGTATTCTACCTTTAAGTTCAGTTCACGCGATTTGTTTCTGAACTTAAAACAAATATACTGATCTCTCGTTACATTCGATGGCGCCCTCCTCAATAATCCCGTTTTCTGAGTATTGATGAACTGCATATAGACGGACGGCGCGCCCCGGACAAATGAAAAACTTGGTCTTGGAGCAAGACTAGCCAAAACCGAGCTTGCTGGGAACAAATTCGCGTCAAAATTTAGGTTTGGCCGTGAAATTTGACGTCAATATGTGACGTCAATATTTGCGACTTTAGGGGCAAGTTGGCGAAATTTGACGTCAATATATTCACGACTTGGGGGAAATGTCGTCAATGTTGACGTCACTATTCGCGACTTGGGGGGCAAGTCGTTAAGTTTGTCGCGAATATTGACGTCAATAAAGTTCGCGACTTTCGGGAAAAGTCATGAAATTTTGAGCGAATATCGACGTCCAATTTGACGTCAATATTCGCGACTTTAAGGCCCAGTCCCACTGCACTTGCGCACGAATTACTCATGAATTGCGCATAAAATTTTCTTTGTGCGTGATTCGTCAGTGATGTGCGTAAATCCCACGTGATTCACACGTGGAGCATCAGTTTTTGTAAGTGATTGTACGCGGAGACGGGTTTGTGCGCGATCGCCGGTTTTGAACGGTTCAAAAAATTTTCCACGCACAACGTGCGCGATTATACGCAGTTTATGCGCAGTTTATGCGCAATGTACGTAGTTTGGACGTGGAAGGTGCGTGATATGTGCGTGATATGTGCGTGTTCTGTCAGTGCGCCCTTCATCAGTGATACATGCGTGCTCCATGCGCGGACCGTACGTGATTCATCAGTGCTCGTGCGCTGTTCATGCGTGATCCATACGTGTTACATTCGCTATACATGCGTCGATTGAACGTCAGAAATTGTATCGGGTTTGGGCTTGTGCGCTGTTGTGCGTGGAATGTTCGTTCTTTGTCAGTGATTGTAAGTGATACATGCGCAGTTTATACGCGATTCATCGGTGATTCTGACCACGCACAACCCCAGAAAATGACCAATTTCTCCACGAACAATCACGCACAAACCAATTTTATGCGCGATTTATGCGTGATTTATGCGTCATTGGCAATGGGACTGGGCCTTTAGGGGGAAGTCACGAAATTTGACGTCAATATTGACGTCAATATTCGCGACTTTGGGGAAAGTCGTGAAATTTGCTTTGCTTCAAATAGCAAAGTTAAGATAGCTCTCGAGCGTTCTGTTAATGACGTCACGGTGTGTAACGATGTCAGGATTGTTTTTAAGTCTGTTTATGGCGAATAGGCCTAGTTCTTGTGTGGTCATGTTTTTTCTGCCGATTCCTTAGCCTGATGTGGGCCAGTTCGAATTTTTCTGGCTTCCAAATATTCTTCTAGTGTTGCACTAGGGGATGATTTTGGTTTCCATTTTGATGGTGGTTTGAAAGGATGGTTTTTGGAGGTTTGTTACGCATTAATGAAATTCTTAGTGTTCGATTGAAGGTACTGTCACTTACAAGTGAAATGCATGAGTAGGTACGAAGTTTAAACCTTTTCCTAAAGCAATTATTTCAGTTTGCGATAGTGTTGCTTTGGATAGGTTCGTTATGAAAGATTGACATTGTTCTGCTAGTGAGCGCAAATGATTGGAGTTGGCTCGTTTGGTTTTCGATTTGCATTTGTTAGAGAAATGGTTAGATTTCGATTGACTGAGTTTGAATATAACGGATAAGGTATAGGGTGGGTTATATTCAAGTTTATTTATTATAATTATTATATTATAGAGGCAAGATGACGGATTTATCTCTTTTGAGAGAGTGTGGTGGTCCTGAAAAGGACCGTTTGGTTATGTGGTTAGAGATCGAATAGTGTTGTCAGTTTCTTTTGATGCTTCTTGTCGGTTGGAAGGGTCTTGTGAAGGAGCTCAGGAGTTGTGAGCGTTGGGATGGGCCCTGGAATTCTTGAGCAAGCTTTTCTTGGGCTGAGCGTCTGGTGTTGGTCAGCTGGGCCTTGGTGATGTGGAGTTGATGCTCGTATTCATGCAGCGATGTTCTTTTCTGGAGATTGCTTCAGCAATCATGCTGAATGACCCCTGGAATTTTAGGGCTCGCTGTTGACGTGGTGGCCGTATTTTTACCTCGATGGTGGTGGTGTGCTAGTCTCGATTGACCGGGAAAGAAGTCTTATTTGGCGGGTGATGTGCTCCTTGACAGACGTCAAAATGTTGAGGTTGACTGCCAGGAGTTTCACCAGTTTGAAGTTTTCCTCGGATAATTTGTGTGCGACCGTGGTTGATGCGGTTCTTGATGTGGACGGGCCAAAGTCTAGTTCACAGGATAGAAGAAGTGACTTATTATCGCTTTGAATGCTGTTTGGGGACCGTTGTCCGCACGGGATGCTAGATGAAATGACCGGGAGCTGGATGGAGATGGTGGAGGCTGGCTGGACTTGCTCTTCTTGCGTGAGTTGGACTTGCTAAACTTGATGCAACTGTGCAACAGGTTTATTAATCTGTTGCTGTGCCCTCTATTTGATAGGAACTTCACAGAAGTTGCAGATACAACCACAATTGTAGGGGGAGGGGGGGGGGGGGGGGGGGTGTCATAAATCTACCCGTTACATGTTCATTATGTATGCCTATCCATATCCACATAGGCCTACTATCATTATATAGTATACTGCTGGTCTTTGTATTACTAGTGCATTTATTACTACATTTTCATTGCCGGTCTCAGCACCGAGACCCGAGACCAGACATCCGAGACCAAGACAGAGTCATTAAGATTCGAGACCAAGACCGGCTAGCCGAGACCGAGACCAGGCCTCGAGACCGGTCTCGAGACCAAGACCGGTCTCGAGTACTACATCACTGCTTCAGACATGGGTAGGGATTCCCAGCGTGTAGATTTAACAAAAGCATGTGAGGTATTGTATATAGGGACCTACTACAGCACCAGCATTTTGTAGGGATGCACAAAAATGAAATTTCTTAATAATTGGTATTCTGCACTAATTGACCCTTGGCTCTAATTACCGTCCTAATTATAATAATTTATGAAACCAAATACCATATCGTAAAAACTCATCCCGTGGTGAAAAAGAGAAAGTTCAATGGTTAAGGAGATATTGTCAAAAGAAGTGAATAATTCTTTAACAATTTCCATTCATTTCGATACTTTGACATGCTGTGTATGATTTATTAAAAAAGAATTTACAAAATTATTAACATCATAGCATTTATGAGGTAAAATAAACCATTTCTTGTGAAAAGCTGAAATTTGCACTTAATGACCTTTGACCATAATTACTGACCTAAAAAAATTAGGCAATTTTGAGAAACACAAACAAGATATTCTTATTCAGCACAAAATTTTCTTTCAGAATCACCTATTTGTTTGCTTTTCCTCAAAAATGCCTCATGCAACTTAAATAGGCACATTTCTGGATTTGTTGCCTAGACTATTAGTTTTGCAGTGATTGACCTTCATTTACATTGAGACGACAAGAAAATAGTTAGGTTAGGTAAGGGTAGTCTGGTTCCCTGACCTGACAATGTTTTTATACAGACTATTAAAGTGTAGGTCAGTTTGCCGCCTGCGACATAAATAGATTATGACGCACTGTACACTGCGTAGCTATTTTTAGACGATGCAGCAATTAAAGCTAAGGCAGTTAGGGCAATTAAATCAAATCAAACCATTTGAGCTTTGGTAATTCATGTTTTATTTTACTCAATGATTTTTTTAAAATTCTAATACAAGTAATAAATTAAGATAGAAATCTTAAGATAGAATGTTCTTATAAATGTATGGAATGGCAAGTATTTCAGCAAACTTTTATATTTTCTTTTCGGTCATGGTACACAATATATTAAACATTAAATGTTAGGGGCTGGTGTTGATCAAAATACATACTTTGTGTAATACAACAGGTAAATTGACTGGAATAATTATTCACAAAGAGAAATCAAATTACTATGAACTGGTAAAACAATGCCTGAAAAATAGCTTTGATCTTAAGATTTGAGTAACAGTTTTGGCTGTCCGACTGTGACCCGTTTATGCTGGCCTGGCAGGTTTTTTTTTCAGTGAGTGGGGTTTTGTGGATGCTTAATTTCCCATCAGATGAGGTTACACACTTCAAGTTTCTTCTGTGCCAAAAACTTGGAAAGAAGTTGTTTTTTTCCAGATCATTTTTTTACCCCAAACCTGAGTGTAAATTCTAATTGACTGAGCATTTTTGAAGTTGCATGTATTAAAAATCCATTCATTTTCAATTGTTCACCTCTCAGTCCCCCTTTCTCAGAAAAAAAACTATTGAGGGGGGGTGGTGGCTAGTATGTGCATGCGCTTGCATATGTAGGCCTAGGAATAGTTTTGCAAATTAGGCAGGCAATTTGAGCAATGAAAAAAGCAACACTTTTTTAAAATTCGAAATTCAAAAAAAGTATGAGCAAACACAACTTCACAAGTAATAGTAGGCCTATACTAGGCCTATGTTATAGGGCCTACTACATGTAATTCAAACAATTCGATCATCAGGGAACGGAAACAATATATTCTAGGTCCAGCCCAAAAAAGTGTGATTAAAAAAATATCTAATTATCCTACAAAAAGACTCGAATGGTAAATGTTGTTTCCCCATATTACCTAGAAAAAAATCATAGTAGGCCCTTACCTTCCATTCCAACTAAGCATAAAACCTTACAGGGCGCCCTCTGTTGTGTACGACATGCTAATTCCATTTTCTGAACACCCGTAGTACGTCCGTACATAAAAATGGTAAAGGCCAACTTAACTCCGTGCGAAGGAAAGATGGCGGCCATTTATTGTTAGACTAGTATTTTTTCGCGTTACCTCAAGCACAATAACACTCTTTTGTATTATTAGTATTACAGTGCTATACTTTTTTTGTCAATATAGAATACGTTTTGGATGTGTTGTCAGTTAGTTGTCGGTGATTCAGTTAGGACGAACAAGGGGTACTGCCACTGTCTGTGTCAGAAGTATAGACGCTAATCATATTTTGTCTTCCAAAGTTCCAATCACGTGCGACAGAATTACTTGCTGTAGCTTCGACTTTGGGGTTGAACATCTCTAGATTTCCCATTGCCAAGTTGTCAACCAGAAATAAGGTACATTAACAGTGTAGGCCTAGCCCATAATTAAGGCATTTAAATCATAAATGAATAGCTTGATTGAAAATTCCAGCTCTAAACTTGTTTTACTTTTATGAGATGGGGTCTAGCCCATTGGACGACGTCTTCATTGCACTACGACTAACGTCCAGGATTTAAGACCTCTGTGCAATACGACTCAAAAAAGAAACTAATTTTACTCTCGTTTTTACCTTGTTGAAAAAAGCAATTTCTCGTCTATGCATTCTATGTGTCCTTATAGTATGAGAATGGGGGGTTAAGAAATTCCATATGTTAATGTTATGCTGGCCGACGTTTTTTCAGGAAAATAAACTCACAACAACGTTAAACTTGTAGACTCTCTTCGTCAGTTTCACATCGAGTTCGTACGTGTGTGCGTGTGTATGCACATGCGGTCACGCACGCCCTTGGCTCTCCGCGAATCCGCGATCGATGCTACATGCTGCGCGCATTGATATCGAGCGTGCACGCAGCATCGCGCATACAGCGCACGTCGTATACGAACTCGAGTCGGTATGAAACTGTTGAAGAGAGTCTACAACTTGTACAAGTTTAACGTTGCTTTTGAGTTTAATTTCCTGAAAAACGTCATCTAGTGTAGCATATGGAATTTCTAAACCTCCCGTTCTCATAGATAAGGACACGATGATAATATGTGAGGGTGGAATTATTGTCTACAATGAGGTAAAAATATTGAAAATTTCATTATAATTTTTTTTCGCCCACGTTTAGAGGCTTCGTATCCTGGACTCCCTCCGTAACGTAGGGAGGTTAGGGAGTCCACCTGGGCTAAGATGGGGTCATACTATCACCGACAACACACACAGCACTGACAACACACCGACAACACATCCAAAACATATTCTATAATATTGACAAAAAAGGTATAGAATTTGTATTACGATACAAAAGAGTGTCACCAAACTTGAGGTTGCATTTCATCTGTGAAAATAGATTTTTTTCCATGCGAAAAACTATCTCTAATCTAATTAGCATGAATGTTTACGTTGGCCGCCATGATTTTGCCTTCTGGCTGCGGTTTGATATTATGCCCGAGTCTATGAGATGTGGCTTCAGCCGCTACCATAGTCTCGTGCGTGATGCATATAGACTCGTGCGTAAGGCGCAGCCAAGTAATTCAGACCTGGCCAAGACCAACTTTCGCAAAATTCATTTTTACAAAAAAAATGTAACTTCAAGTTGTGTGACATTCTTTTGTAATTACACTTAATATAGAATATGTTGGATGTGTTGTCGGTGTGTTGTCGGTGCTGTGTGTGATGTCAGTGTGTTGTCGGTGACTAGCACATTTTATAACGAACGCATGATGACGGTGCGTATACAGCAATGCGTGTAAATTTGCCCCGTGAACAAGATGACGCATATTATCGTGAAGAATTCGGATTCGATCAAGTTGAAGCAGATAAAAAGACGTTTTTCTATTGAGTTTCTGGGGTCTACAGCTGTGCATGTGTACAAAACAATGGCAGTCAAATTCCAAGCGCTTCCATAACCCAAAAAGATCAATGCTCAATATGCACGACCAATTCGGTTGTTGGTGGTCTTATGGATGGCGATCTTATGGATGACTTCATCTTGCCACTTTTTTTGGGGGGGGGGGGGGGGGGGGGGGGGGGGGGGTAAATATGAAATTGTGTCTTAAATTACAGAATAGCTAGACGGTCTAAAGGTACAGAATCCTTGCAACATTAACAAGGTCAGTACTGCATGGAATCAGACTTTCATTTTTAAGGAGCGCGATCGCGCTCGCGCTCCTCCGTGCTCCCCAATATTTTCAAAGAAGAGCAATTTACACAGCGCTCCTTATTAAATTTCACAGGAGAAGTAATTTTTGTCAGTTTGATTTGTAACGCGAACCGGAGCAACGTCCGTTGATTTTGTGTGGTGGAAAAACCTATACTACAGTACTAAGGTACTGTTTTTCTACGTACGCTTGCGGTATACTCACGCAGTATGTGTGCCGCGCCGGCCATGCGCGCCAATGCATGCGCTAGCGTATAGCTGGCCATGAACATCGCGAATAAACACAATGACACGATCCTCTGCAATGCACGTGCGGGTGCACTGTTGTGTACATATATGTACTGTACATACTGACATACGTGTACATTATGTGCGTTTACAATACCTGTAAACAACGCCAGTAAAAAGGTCACAGTACAACCGCAGCTAAAATACTGTAGCTGTGCACTGAATATACACGTTCCGTACAAAAATACCAGGTGTGATTTTCAGTGCGTCTGATCGACCGTGAGTGCCTGACGCGTGTGCAATACGCTTTGTGGTAAAATAAAAGTGGTACATTATATATGGCACTGAGACTAAGAGGTACTGGTGCGCAGGCACTGTAAAAAAAGGGTAGCTACATGTAGCGCGTGCATTAGCAAACTTTGAAAGCGACATGTTTTGAAAGCTTTGGAAGCGACATGTACCGGTAGGGCGAAACAGCTCGGCCGAAACAGCTCTTGTTTTCGTTGTTTTTTCTTCTTTTTATAACAAATAGCTCTCCTTAAATCAACATCAGGATTTAACGAGAGCAATTTTCAGCTGTTCTCGTGTTTATTAAAATGAAGGACTGTGGAATGATTACTGTATCCATTGAAAACGCGAGCCCAAATTGCGTTTTTTGTACCTTTTCTTCATATCTACAATGTCTTGTACAGAGCAACGAATCGGGACCTTCCGCCATTTTATACGGCTGCTGTGTGGCTCACAATATGGAGAATTTCCAATATTTGAGCCACATTTATGGGGCTAAAGCCCTGTTCGCACTGGACTTATTATGATAAAACATACCGAGACAATGGGTACTTTTCCCATTTTAAGTCCAGTGCGGACAGCCTAGGACGTTTTCCTCTCAGGTACTTTTCCCGAGTCCAGTGGTTACTTCTACCGGCCAACTGCTGCCCGGGAAAACTTCCCTGGTCACTTTTCCCTAGACGATAATTCCAGTGCGAACAGCGCGTGTCGGTAAAACGGCCCAGGAAAACGTTCATCCGGCCCCCCAGTGCGAGGTCATGCTACACAAGACACCGCGGATGCGCTCTTTGCATTGTTTACGTGCGGGCACGCAGATGCATACAAATTGCATCGTGATCACATTCGCATGTGGTTCTGCAAAAAGATGACGTAGAGTTGGGGTTCCTTTGGTCAATATTATGGCAGATATTATTATTGATACAGTCGGAAGTTTGATTGGTGCTACCAGTGCATCATTTCCAGACGATAATAAAGAACGTCAACATGTCTTACGACGAAAGAAAGCACGACAACGGATGCGTCGGCTAAAAACCGACGATGGCGTCAATAATGTGATCGGACAAAAAAACCGCGTGCGCGCGAATGGGTACACCGGGGTAAATGCAGAAAGGTCACGCAAAGCGCCCTCACGAGTCATTATAATGACAGCTCGGCTACTTCTCCCGCGGTCTCGGTAAAATTTTTCCGAGTCGAAAGTCCAAGTGCGAACAGCGGTAACATTTGACCATTTTTGTACTTTGAAATACAGTAATGATGGTTTTTGCCCGAAATAGGGCAATTGTATTCAAAACCTGTAAAAAAAAACAGACACGCACCCACACATTATTTTAGTACATTATGGGGACAATCCATAGAGTTTGTGTGCTTAACCCTAACTCCCTACACAACACAGGAAGTTGGAGGATTTTGAAGGAATTGTATTGTTCAATAACAATGGTGAGGGAGTTATGGTTAAGGAAAATATACACTAAACTCAAACTCTGAAAATGTCAACACAAAAATGTTAACACAAAAATGTTAACACAAAAATGTCAACACAAAAATGTCAACATCACCCCAATTTGTCGTCTTCTCCATTTTCTTTTAGTAAAACATGAGATGGGGTCATACTATCACCGACAACACACACAGCACCGACAACACACACAGCACCGACAACACATCCAAAACATATTCTATAACATTGACAAAAAAGGTATAGAATTTGTATTACGATACAAAAGAGTGTCACCAAACTTGAGGTTGCATTTCATCTCTAATCTAATTACCGTAGCATGAACGTTTACGTTGGCCGCCATGATTTTGCCTTCTGGCTGCGGTTTGATATTAGGCCCGAGTCTATGAGATGTGGCTGCAACTCAGTCAGATTTTTTAAAACAAACGAAAGTATCCCCATAACTCGGTGTACATGTAGGCCTACCCATCAATGTGTATTAAACACTATCAATTGTGGACCACCTACCGATTTTGTCTCTCTTTTTCGGAAGGCCTCCTATAGGTTTTGTACATGATTTTTCAATCGTGGACGGTCAAACATGTGCGGTCGGTCAATTGTGCACGGTCGGTCAATTGTGCACGGTCGGTCAAACATGGACGGTCGGTCAAACGTGGACGGTCGGTCAAACGTGGACGGTCGGTCAATTGTGGACGGTCGGTCAATTGTGGACGGTCGGTCAAACGTGGACGGTCGGTCAAACGTGGACGGTCTGTCAAACGTGGACGGTCTGTCAATTGTGGACGGTCGGTCAATTGTGGACGGTCGGTCAATTGTGGACGGTCGGTCAATTGTGGACGGTCGGTCAATTGTGGACGGTCGGTCAAACGTGGACGGTTGGTCAATTGTGGACGGTTGGTCAATTGTGGACGGTCGGTCAATTGTGGACTCTTTGTCCCTAGTCCCCTATAGCAGGTGTAAACTCGCACGCATACAAGGTACTGAATTTAGAATCGTAATATCTTTATTGGCTCAAGCAGTGGCGCGTTCATTTTTAAGAGTTACACAAGTGCCGGTACCTTCAATTGAATTGATTATTTCATCGACGACTTTATTCATACATTTCTGAAAGATTCTTCATTGTGGAGGAGCAAAGAGGCCTATCTCACTCCCGGCAATCCCACAGGCTAAGAAAGAACGGCCCTGCGTTGTCCGATTCACCGGTTGTCCTATTCGTCTTTTTCTGGTCTTCCCGCAGTGCAACACCAAACAGCCGTCTTTAATCCAATACAACTGGCTCGCTAATTGTTCCGCTGTAAACTGCAAAGCATCGTCAGCTTGCAGCCTTAAATTGTAGTCGGTCATGAATAGTCTGGAAGCGCGACTCATCATTTGCCATTGTTTTGTACACAGGCCAGTTATTGTACACTCCCAGAAACTTGATCGTTTAGTAATTGTGGAGGAATGTTGCTGTTTAATAGAGTAATGCCATCGTACAAATATATACGTACATGTAGTGAGTGTTTGCTTGCTACCGTATGTAAGTTCATGGAAATTGAAAATCCAGAGGACCCAATTTCTACATGGACATGTACACACACTACATGTATGTCTGTCGGCTCGTTGCCTCTAGCTCTAAATTAGATACCGAATCTCCCTACATGTACATGTCATTAGCTTTAGGGCTGGAATTGACAAGCTACAGTGTATACATAGATGCCTAACGTTAAGTAGTAAAAACGTTAGGGTTAGACTATAGGCTCCAATACTGTGGTCGGGTATGCCGCGCTATAGCAAGGCCACACGTGAAGTACCCTAGTTGGTTGTTTACTATTTGTAAAAAAAATGTCACATCGCATACATGTATACGAACATTTGTACTGTAACTATCGGTAAGGGTGTGCGTTTACGGGTAGTACGGGACCCGGGTACCCTATTCCCGTCACGGTCGGGTACCCGGGTACCCGTGACTATTATTAGAATCATAACAAAAACCCGGAAGTATACACCGCGTCGGCACGTGCCCAAAAATCCTCATTTTTTAAAAACCCCATACAGCCTCAATCCTCAAAAATCCTCCTGAAAACTGCAATGAGGATTTTTGAGGATTGAGGAGCGTTAGGGTCATAAAATGTGTTGCTGCACGTTGCGGCAACACAATAAAGCTGGTGTGAATATGCAAACATTTCCAACTGACCCGAGATATTGCCAAATTTGGACTTCTGTGGCCTGGACGACCAGACCAAAGTGGATAGGTCCGACACAGAGCTCCACGCTATAAGCGTTTCGAAAAATGAGAAAGGAAATGGTATGTTTTCACACGCACAGAGAATAGCGTGTGATGATGACACGAGGGCTGTGTACGCGCACCATGTGTTCCTTCCTTAATGCGTGCGCAGTTAGCTAGGTGTACATGTACCACCGTTCCCGCCGTCCAGACGATAGTGCTGTCTAGTTTTGTCGAGTTCCCAAATTTACGTCACGAACAGCGCCGCCATTTGTCTTGGACAGTGTTTAAACAGGCTAAGAGGGGGCTAATCTAATTTTTGCTGATTAACACAAATTAATGTCATTTTATACCATTTTAAAACCCCTTGTCATGTTACTTACACACCAAAGCACATTTCAAACTATTAAACAGCAATTCTTCCAGAAAGGTCTGCATGAACCCTTTAACCAGTTCGCGCCGGATGACGTATATAAACGCAAAAATTTTCCCAAATTTAAAACGAATGACGCATAAACACGCCAAGTTCAAGTTCGGAAATGTATGTCAGCAGCGCGCAAGGCCAGAAATGCGTGGGTGTGCTTCCCGGCACTATCAGCCTGAACCCGCTTCGGATCAAGTTTCGTTAAAAATAATCCCGCCCGTCGGCTCGGCGATGTTAAAATAATCCCGGCGCGAACTGGTTAAGGGGGAAAATTTCACAGTTTGAAAAAACCCAAACACATCCACCTTGCAAGACAAGAGATTTATCTGTTAAAAGTCTTTACATTATTTTGAAGTCCGAAGGATAATGGAGGGACTGGGAACTAGTCTACCATGTGTTACCAAAATAAAAAATTAGTCGATAGAGGGTGTTGTTACATATACTTTCAGTGGATTTATAATTTTATTGCAACAGCCCCACCATACTTTTAATGGTACAGTAACTGCCATTTTATGACCTTAGATTTTTCCCTTTGGCAATTTTCCAAAAACCCAGCTGAGGCTCCAGCTCCATCACCATTGCTAAACTGCATGAACCAATGCAAAATGGAGACAAAGATGGTGTTTGAAAAACAGCCAAAGCTGCAAAGTCGTGATTTTGAATTGCTTTTTACAAAAATTGTATTATTGTCTGTATGTTGCTTTTGTTGCCAGGTGTTTGGTATGCTGACGGCGTCTTCTTAGTGATTGTTAAAAGTCATGGAAGAGGAGAAGGTAGTCCATGCAGGCTACCTGCTGCATCGACCTGTAGGAGGTATGATAGTATACTATGTACCGGTACATGTACATGTACCGGTTATAGTCAAATTAATAGTCACCTACATGTACATGTATTATGAGCAAGTTCGGGTGCGAAAAATACAGTTCGACCATTAGTCAGTCTCTGCTAAACTAACGCGCATGCGCAACACAGTTCGCTCGAACAGCTCTAGTTGACCTATTGTTGAAAAGATGGCAACCGCTTTGTTTACATTTGCGACATGAATGAGATGGGTATTGGCCATAGAGCTACCGGTACATTAAATTACTAGAGTGCGGAGATACTTTGAATCCATTCTGCTCGCAGACAATTTTAATTCATGTGCGTGTTGCAGAACATAATAAAAATTGATGGATTTAATTTTGAAAGTGTACCCTAAATGCAACGCGCGTGCAAGTAGAACAGACGCAAACAACTTTAAGCGCGTCATGTCAGTTAAAAAAAGTCGCGGCAAAATTAACTGCAGCATGTGAATACACACGCGCATTTGCGATGTTTGCGCTCATTTGCTGATCATGCGGTTCGGTTTTGGGCGTATCGGCTTTGATAACGCACTGTATAGAATACAAACGCGGATATGCAAATAGCCGTACAAAATTTTGATGCGCCCAGCTCGCATAACTTTGTACATAAAGCCAGCGCTCTAGTAATTTAATATAGCTCTATGGTATTGGCACAGTTTTCCCGCGCATATACCGGTACCGTAGGTAGGATAAGTTATAACATTGGTCGTGTTTGTCAAAAACAAGAAAATTTACCATAAGGCCTATCAGATTTGCACCTAACGCTGCCTTAATTACACGCCGACTACTGCCATCACTTTTTCCACATCACTAGTTCTCTCAATGTTTTCTTATAAACAGGTCCAAACAAAAAAAAGCCCCCCCCCCCTGGGAAATGTGCATTTTTCTGGAAAACAGTTAGGCTCCTTAACCTGTTACAAAAATGTAAAATGTACCGGTAGTCTGAAATGTTACACATTTATTGTGCAATAAAGTTTCACCCAACAGTTATCCTTCGCCTTAAAACGCTGCCATTTATAAAATGTGATGACCAATAAAAATGACACTTTCTTGCATAGGGATTGGACAAATGATGAAAATCATGTTTTTACAGATTTTTTTAATATTCTTTTCTCACTTCAATTAATTTTCCTAAAGTGTACAATAAGTGGTTGATAAGCAAGGACGGCCAACCCATTACTGAAACGAAAGGACAAACAAAAAACTTCTTTCCATTTCCACAAAACCTTTGTTTAAAAAAAAATGTTTTGCTGGGATGACTCTAATTTACTGTACTTCGTAAATTTAGGAAATAGGCGACTAGAGTAGTCCAACCATCCTGCGTTCGAGTGACGTTAGTCAAACTATGGTTAACTATACATTGTACAAATAGTTCGCGCCTGAACTTGCTCTATGGTGATACCGGTAGTTGAACATTGGTTTTCCAGAGGAGGGCAGAGCTGATTGGAAAACACCGCTTTAACCTCTTGATGATGGGAAACGACTATATAGTCGTGTCCCGCTAATCTGTCCAAAATGCTGTGGACAGCTGTGCTACATGTATGCTGTAGAACATGACCTGTGTCAAGAGGTTAAGAATTTATTTTTTCAATATCCAATTTCTCAATTGGATGAATTTTCTTGTGAGTTTCTCAAAGGTCCCCAATGTGGCAATTTTGTTTTCACGTGTGATGCTGCTGACAAGTGCTACTGTAGAACAGGTGGGACGGCATAATGTTACCGGTATGTTGGACATATTCGAGAAAAAGCTTGGGATTTACCAACAATCATTGGAGGGACTCAGATACTCTTAATTTAAAAATGTTATAATGCAGACAGTAATTAAAGTCCTGTACCGTACACTGCATGTTTTGATCATCTCGATCTATAAGCCTGTCTGCTGTGTAGTGTTTCATTGCACCAAACATTTAAAGCCAAGTGAAAACACAAACTGTCGGAGCATGAACATACATGTACATGTACTACGACAACGTCTCAACAACGTTACGACTCGTACAATGCTGATGGAGTGGACCATGATTTTTTCGACCACTACCGTAAAGCAAGACTTTTTGTAACTTTCCAAAAAATTGTGCTCCTCCACGGTGACATCACGTTCCACTACGGTGTGCTACGGTGGACCACGATTGACCACGATTGACCACGATTGACTACGACACCGTTGCGTACGACGACATTGCGTGATTAAATAATTGAACAATCAAGTACCGGTACATACATGTAAGAAAGGGGCTTACATGTACAGTGATATTATTGTGCACTTTGTGACTAAAGCATGAAACTTGACATGTTGGTTCTCCATGCCATGAAAAAAATATTCAGACGTGAAGGCATTTTATATTTGACCTATGGTGACCTTCGAGAGGTCAATGACCTTTACGCTATTTACCCCTTTATTGTGATACAACTTGACACCCGATAACGTCATGATGACAACATTCTACCAGGACAGCATTCTTCCAGGACCATTTGTGGAGGATGGTCTAATAAGACCAGTTTCAAATGTCGTACTTATGCTGTGTCAAATAAAATTGAATTTAGTGCAGTAGAACAGTGTAAGCACGGCAGTGGTTTTAAACGTTGAACCTACCTGTAATTACAACGGAGAAGCTTTTTCAGCTAGCAACGATGTCACATGGGATGGTCATGTACAATCTTGCTGGTTTCACACATGCCGTTCCTCGTTCATTTTATACACGGATACCAGGGAGGTTGGATTGTCTGTTTTACTTCTGAATGATAAAGACGGGAGTTGACCACGACAGCAAAATCAGTCGAGCAAGATGGCATGGTTAGTGACTCCCCAACTCACTCTTTCTTGCTGTTGATGGAGTAAGTGCATGGAGCCCTCACAACACAACAGAAAGCGTGCACAGAAAAACAACCAAATTTTGTTTGTTGGTTACATGTATTTCTTCACTCGCACCCATGCTGGGAGTATACATCCCAATTATGAACTATATTGGGGGCCTGAAGTTTAAATTAAAGTTACATTCGACCCGGCAGTAACACAACGTTGGAAACCGCGTCGTGCCACTGCCGTACTAAATTGCATATAAGATTTGTTGCCGTACTCAGATATTCAATGTTTCTCTGCAGCTTTGGGTCGCTGGAAGAAGAAACGCTACTGGTTCCAGTTGGATGAAGTGTCCTGTCAGTTGCGACTGTATAAATCCCAGATGGAAATGTGTCACACTGTGGGGTCAGTAGACATACGGGATGCCTGCATATCCATTCTACCAGACCATCAAAACCACATTCTTGTTGCGTGAGTATACTGGTAGATACATGTACGATCCTTCCATTCTTTCTGTGGACCTCTGAACAAAAGATGTTCACAGGATGCAGGAAGAGGGTACGGATTGTGGACTTGCACATGTTTTTCGCTCTCTAAAAAAGAGCTTACAAGGAAAAATGGGGTTAGGGTTATCTGTAGAAAAATGAAGGGAAACACCTGAGGGCCCAGTATCAAAATTTGGGGTGCAAACTTTTCTGGAAGCGAGAAAAAATAGTATTTAGCTAACGTTCTCTTAAACTACACAATGTACAGGAATGTCTACAGTACAGAAATGTATGAAATGTCTGTCTGCACACAGGATACATGTATGTGTCATTTTGGTTAGCTTAAAAAAATTGGTCTTATATGCAAAGTTGAAGTCCAATAGTCCAACCTAATGATGTCACGCTTTGTTTACACATTCCTATGAGCCCGCCAATTCCTACTTCTTCTGGAGTCCCAACTTTGCTCCTATAAAAACTATACCCACATAATCATGATCATGATGATTATGATTGGCTTTTGACCAATAGGAAATATGCACACTGTGTACAATGTACATGTATGTGTACAGGGATTCGATACATGAAACATTTCAGAAGCTGGGTGTTCATTTGTAGATTTATCATTGTGGATGTATCATTGTAGAAACAGTACAGGAAACTGGCTTCAGATCTGTGCATACATTTATCTAAGCTGTACAGGGGCCAATTTCACAAAAATGTCCTCGGCATGAAAATTCTTCCTTGACAAAATCAGGGCTACAAACGAAATTTTCAGGTTATGTTTGTTGTTTGTGGCTGGTATTCAGCTGTTTTTTTTGCTTAGCATGAAAAGCACATAAAGTTTGGGCTTGTAACCTGTTTTTTTAAACTGAGCAAGACTGTTTTGTATGTATTACATACAGTATTTTATGAAATTAGCCACAGGCCTACATGTATGTGTATACTAAATTTGTGTCTATCATTTCCCTAATAGCAGAAGGTCATAAGTCATTCAAGGGTCACAATAATTTCTGGGTTTAAGTGATGTCATACCGGTAGACTACATGTACCAACTAGATTTACAAATGTAAGTGTTTGAAGTGAGCTTTGCTTGATGTTGTAAACTGCAAATTCACGAGCGTCATAAATTTAATATATATTTTCAAATAAGTTAAGAGGGCCTAATATTTCGATCTTAACAAGATCTTCTCCAGAGACTAAATGGCTGTGTACAAGAAACAAACATATATAGGGCAACATATACAGCATGATGCACATCATAGATGTGGAAGAAACACAAAAGAAAAAACTCAGAGTTCATGGAACAAACAACAAAAGGAGGATTATGCTGAGGGATTAGAAGAATCTGAACAACAAATTGTAAAGTTGGTAAAGGGTACTCAATTCCAAAATCTAGAATTGGTTCCTGGCATCAATGATTGGGTACTCGAGTACTCGATTCAGATGCACAGCCCTACTTTTCACACAGAACACCTGTACATTATACATGTACTTGTACATGTCCACAGTCAGTCCCCCCTGCACATAAAATTAATCTTTCCATCTAAAAATCATCTAAAAAGGCACATGATGATGTACATGTACATGTACATGTACATGTACATGTACATGTATGCACACAGTTGTTGACCACATAACAACTGAGGATTGATCATTTGACCATTGTTTCCCTTTGTTCCTTTACTATAACCTATGTACCCGGTACATGTAACCCCATAAGGCATTAACCTAACACTCGATGGCAAATGTTAACAAAGAAACTGTCGTTTGAGGATTCTAAAGAGACCTTTGTTCTCTTTTGTTTTTCGATTCTCGATCGTAATTAATACAATGTAAGAGCACCGGTACATGTATGTAATGGTAGGAAACAAATTCAATCTTAATATGCCATGCCTTTTACCACAATGATGCAGGAAGTAAGCAGCACACAACGGGAAAAAATAGAATGCTTGTTGAATCACATCGGGAGGCTACATGTAGTTTTACAATACCTCCAAGATATTTCTGTACTAGATACTTGCAATGAGCTATAGAACTACGGTACAGTATCATTACTGTAAATAGAGTTTGTATAAATGGTGTATTGCAACACATCCCTCGCAGCTAGGCTGTGGTAAATAGAAAGAGAAAGCCACTGCACGTATAGTGCATTCCCGTAAATCAATCTCTGTTTAGTTCTTGCTGATGTCATGTATGTAAGTAAGTAAGTTGGTTATTCATACTGTTTTTTAGATGCAGAGGAAAGGAACACATTCTAATTGCAGAGAACCATCGGTCTATGATGCAGTGGCTGCAGAACCTACAGGTAATGTTGCCATTTTAATGTTGTTTCTAAACTATTATGTACATACACATGTACATGCAGTCGTGAACCACATAACGACTGAGGATCGATATTGTGTTTCCCTTTGTTCCTTTACTATACCCTAACCCCATTACCTAGCGCTTGCCCCAACGATCGAGGACCGATTTCGGACAAGCAAACCGTCCTTCGAGGATCCTTTGTAGTTTGTTCCCTTTGTTCTCTTTTGTGTTTCGATCCTCGATCGTAATTCGATACAAAAACATGTAGGCCTACACTCTAAAACACAGTGTTTCCAAACTTAAAAAATAAAAATCAGTGCTCCCACGGGTGGGTGCGAGGTGGAGGTGGGTGCATATTGGGTGGGGGATATTTTTATGTTAGAGGGCGCAAATTGCATGCGAAATGTATCAGTGAATAGCAGAGACTGGGTAATTCCACCGTTACATATCAAGGTGACACAGTAACACAGTGTTCTAGCCAGGCATTTAATAGCGCTAGCACCCGCTACGCTTTGATAAAAAAGTGCTATGTACTTAAATTATGCCGCTACACTACTGCTACCCTATAAATTGTGCCTATTTTAAAAACTAGAAGGGCGCTTATAGAGTGCAGACCTTCACCCCACAGCTCCTTTCTCATCTGGAATTATAATTGGCTTGTAATAAGTTCCTTGACCATGAAAACATTTCTTTTTAAGCTTCCATTATTTATGAGATGCGGTATAAAAACAAGTGCAGTTATGGGGTTCAGTTATGGCTAAGGCAGTGTACTTGTGGGACCACGACGATTATGTGGGACCACGACGATTATGTGGGACCACGACGATTATGTGGGACCACGACGATTATGTGGGACCACGACGATTATGTGGGGACCAAGACGATTATGTGGGGACCACGACGATTATGTGGGGACCACGACGATTATGTGGGACCACGACGATTATGTGGGACCACGACGATTATGTGGGACCACGACGATTATGTGGGACCACGACGATTATGTGGGACCACGACGATTATGTGGGACCAAGACGATTATGTGGGGACCACGACGATTATGTGGGGACCAAGACGATTATGTGGGGACCAAGACGATTGTGGGGACCACGACGATTGTGGGGACCACGACGATTGTGGGGACCACGACGATTATGTGGAACCACGACGATTATGTGGGACCACGACGATTATGTGGGACCACGACGATTATGTGGGACCACGACGATTATGGGGGACCACGACGATTATGGGGGACCACGACGATTGTGGGGGACCAAGACGATTGTGGGGACCACGACGATTGGTGGGACCACGACGATTATGTGGGACCACGACGATTATGTGGGGACCAAGACGATTATGTGGGGACCAAGACGATTATGTGGGGACCAAGACGATTATGTGGGGACCACGACGATTATGTGGGGACCACGACGATTATGTGGGGACCACGACGATTATGTGGGGACCACGACGATTATGTGGGATCACGACGATTAAGTGGGACCACGACGATTATGTGGGACCAAGACGATTATGTGGGACCACGACGATTGGTGGGACCACAACCATTATGTGGGACCACGACGATTATGTGGGACCACGACAATTATGTGGGGACCACGACAATTATGTGGGGACCACGAAGATTATGTGGGGACCACGACGATTATGTGGGGACCACGACGATTATGTGGGGACCACGACGATTATGTGGGGACCACGACAATTATGTGGGGACCACGACGATTGTGGGGACCAAGACGATTGTGGGGACCACGACGATTGTGGGGACCACGACGATTATGTGGAACCACGACGATTATGTGGGACCACGACGATTATGTGGGACCACGACGATTATGTGGGACCACGACGATTATGGGGGACCACGACGATTGTGGGGGACCACGACGATTGTGGGGGACCACGACGATTGTGGGGGACCACGACGATTGTGGGGGACCACGACGATTGTGGGGACCACGACGATTGGTGGGACCACGACGATTGGTGGGACCACGACGATTATGTGGGACCACGACGATTATGTGGGGACCAAGACGATTATGTGGGGACCAAGACGATTATGTGGGGACCACGACGATTATGTGGGGACCACGACGATTATGTGGGGACCACGACGATTATGTGGGGACCACGACGATTATGTGGGATCACGACGATTAAGTGGGACCACGACGATTATGTGGGACCAAGACGATTATGTGGGGACCAAGACGATTATGTGGGACCACGACGATTATGTGGGACCACGACGATTATGTGGGACCACGACCATTATGTGGGACCACGACCATTATGTGGGACCACGACCATTATGTGGGACCACGACCATTATGTGGGACCACGACGATTATGTGGGACCACTACGATTATGTGGGGCCACTACGATTATGTGGGACCACTACGATTATGTGGGACCAAGAGGCTTATGTGGGACCACAACAATTATTTTCCATATAGGGTTATTGGGTAAAAACTACTAAAACCATTACAAAATCATTCAAAGTGATTTTGGCCTGTAATCTTTAAAACCTTTGCCGCCCAAAAATTAAGGAAAATTGCCAGAAATCACCCCAGAATGCACAATAGATAGCATAGAATCTAAAACTTTTCAGGCCCGCTTGGACCCCACGTCAGAAAGGTTTCTCGCTTTGCGCTCGCATTGTCCAGCATTAGGCTAAATGTCCCTACATAGTGCAGCGGCTAAACAACAAAATTGTGCACTTTTTGAGAAAAGCATGAAATTTCTAGCATAGTTAGTTTTTACCATAAGGTTTATTTTCAGATGTGGAGGGAAGTCAGATTTGACCTCTGAGGACCGTTAGAGGTCAAATTCAAAATGGCCGCCAGTCTGCACCGGGTCTAATGTTCCAACGAACTTAATTTGGGAACCAAACAGTGTGGACAAACATTTAAGGTGTAATTTCAAACTAAATTGGGGATGCCAATTTATTTGGTGATATTTTTGAGATCGCCAGAACTCAAGAATATGCATTTAGGCGAAGGTCAAGGTCAAATTACGTCAAAAAAGTGAAATGTTGTTAAAACTTCGCCTCCATTTTGACACTTAAGGAATAATAATTGTATACAATAAACAGAATAGACCCATGTATAAAATTACTACCACTGTAACTATTCAGACCAAAATATAACAGTCTCCAGAACAGACGCAGAGTGCAGTGCATTTGAGTGCAGCTTTGGCCCACTTGCCGCAGCGTCCAGTGCACCCTTTCTTGCAGCTACAGTGTATCAATTCATGGCACGATTTTGATGCCTCAGGGAGAGTGGTCCAAAAAGGCTGCCACCCAGTTGTTTGCTTGGTCCAACCCCAGTCAGATGGCTCTAGTATCTCTGGATCCTTGGCCAATGCCTGGTTCCAACAGTTGGCCTGGTAGCAAGTGCGCTTTGTGTGCTGTTTGAGTGCTGGGTTGGAGGAATGTTCTCTAGAGTTCTAGACTGTTGTGTGAAGAGCTGTTGCCTGGCATCATTCACGTCCATGCTCTCACTGGTTCAGTCGTACATCAGCACCACAAATCGCTCTAGCAGTAACAATGACCCTTCACTGACCTCACTTGGCATGCATAGTAGTTCACTAAAAGCACCATTCACCTCTGGGAACGACTTCCAAGTTTTCCAGGCAGTCTTCTGTTCTCTGCCAGCGAATGCAGATACAGTGTCACACCCTGTAAAAGCGTGAAAGACTGGGAGATTCAGACACTGTGTTGGATTCATTGTGGCAACCATTTCGTGAACAGCTATGTACCGAAAGCTTGAACCGACACCAAAGGCAGCCCACAGCTCATCAGGAGCTGTCTTGCTGAAAGACGCCACAGCCAGTACCACCACATCAGTATCAACGGAACGTATGGTTACCTTCTTACAACCCTTTTGCACAGCATCTGCCACATGCAGAAGTAGACGAGTGTCAGCCTCTTCTTGCGTACATGGGGCAAGGCGGGCCAAGTACAACTCGGCAGGAGAGCAGAGTACTCCACTTCCATCTGTTGCATACAGTTCATTGCCCTGTGCTAGAGGAAGATGAACAGCTTGGCGTGACAGGTAATCAAACAATTCCGTGTTGTTCTCATTGACTCGAAGGAAGTCGTTTTTTAGCAGCACAGTAGAATGAGCCACCCTTTTCCTGGTGCCCTTCCCCTCTTCTGTCTTGTTGAGGCTTTCAGGCTGGCAGGTAGGTATACATCCCAGACAAGGTTGCTTTTCTCGAGTTGAGCAGAGATGTATGGAGCAAAAAATATTTCCCCGTACTCTTAAACAGTTTAGCATTTGAACCACAGCTGCACCATCGAGAATAGTTGCATCAGCCAGAGGCGCACTATTGCTTTTGATCAGATCTGATTCCAGGCAGCGAAGTAGATCTGCTTTAACCCCAATCCGCATTTTTCCTCCAGTTGACAAAGCTGGCGGGGCTGCCTGGTTTCCATGGGAGAAGAAATTATCCATGTCTCCATCCCGTGTCTGACAGGAGATGAACAACCTCGAAAAAAGACCAAGGCCACTCTTCAGTGCTGCGAGCTGTGCCTTCTGCTTTGACACAATCTTGACGGGTGGTCTACTGAACAGTGGCAACTTGTTCTTTGGAAGTGTTTGTGCGACAGGTGTTGTACACTGCTCAAGCCTTTCTGTCACAAACTTCGTGTACTGCTCCTCACCAAGGGTCTCGATCCTTGTCACCGTTTCAGCCACTTGGGTGTCCATGATTTCGCTTGTGTCAATGACTAGTAGGTCTTGGCTGTGTTCTAGCAATGGATTCCCCATATCTTCCAGCACTGTCACTTGCTGCTTGTACTCCAGGTTGCTGGTCATGGTGATGGTGTCCAGTGTCACCAGCATATCCTTTTGTTTTATGGCCTGTTCTTAAAACTCTGTAGTGATCCTGGCAATTTCTGGGCCTGCTACCATCCAGCGTCTGAGTGCTCCTGGATTGCCAGTCAGTTCAATAGCCCCACCATTGCATTGTTTTGCTCATGGCACTGGTCAAGTGCCATGGCAGAAAATTTGTTGCTGGTTTTGTGCACCACAAAATTTCCAGACTTTAATTCTGCTAGGACATCTGGGCGTTTTTCAGCGAGAGTCGTTGTGTCACAGATGTGTACGGGAAGCCATCTGGAGTAGTGCGTGTGATCTAGGGCGAACATCCAGGGCATAATCTGCGTCAGGGATTCCACGTACAGCTTGAAGTTACCTTCACGAAGTGACCTGATGTACCTAAGCAAGAGAATCTCCAATGACAGGGTCTCAAGTCAGTAGTCAAAGTGAACACTGGCCTTTGCTCGCCGTATGCACCACTTCTTAAAAGGTGGACTGTCTGGTTGCATGGCATCAGTATCATCGGATGTGCAGTCATTACTGTAAGCTTGTGGGAGGAGTGTATAAAGGCGTGTAGCTGTGACCTGTTGTGCTTGGCAGTTCTTGGTGACATTGCTGCCATGTATGAAGGAATTTGCTGTTCTGGAACTTGCAATGTCAGCCTGTACCAGGTCGTTCGTCAAGCCACTGTCTTCCAACCAGTCTCCCAGCAACTTCAACGTGGCCATCTCGATTTCTAGACCGACCAACATGATCACATAGTGATCATCTCCGTGAGTAGCTGGCCAGGTCACTAGACTTCTATTGGAGCATACAGTGGTTGGTCAGCAGTAAGGACAGGAATCTGACCAGGGTTCAAGTGCCGAACTGCTGCCTTGACGATGTCTTGAAAAAACAGAGGTTTGATTGCGTTAATTGCTGCAGGTGGGACGACAGCTCTGTGCATGTGTGTCAGCGTGGCGGGCAGACCACAATGTCCAGCTATCTATGGTAGACTTTTCAACAGCCATCATGACTTTGCTGAGCCATGCATACTCATCTTCTGTAGTAGCTGCAGCAGCCAGGAGGCTGGAAGGTTTCACGGGACCTTGTACAGCCGGCGCACTAAAGTCCGTTGTCTTGAGGGCAGCTGGTGGCACAATTGTGTAGGCCGATGGCAGAGGTATCACTGACTTGGTGCACTACAATCAGTTCCACCATGTGTGTTTGACAGATGCTGCATAAGCAAGATTCCGGTGCCGTGGAAGGAATCTTTTGCAGTTGCAGAGCTTGGATTGTGGTCGATGTTGTCCACAGCTCATGTTGTAAACAGTCCAAGACGCAATTTTGGTGGGCACACCACATCTTCCAACCTATCTAGTTCATTCTGTTTATTTTTTTTTAATTCTCAGTGTCAAAATTGAGGCGAAGTTTCTCAAAATGTCACTTTGTTGACGTACTTTGACCTTGACCTTGATCTAAATGCATATCCTTGAGTTCTGGGGATTTCAAAAGTATCACCAAATAAATTGGCATCCCCAATTTAGTTGAAAATGGCACCGTCAATGTTTTTCGACACTGTTGGCTCCAAAATTAAGCGCGTGTTTGTACATTAGACCTGGTGGACTAACGGCAATCTTGGATTTGACCTCTGACGGTCCTCAGAGGTCAAATCTGACTTCCCTCCACATCTAAAAATAAACCTTATGGTATATACTAACTATGCTAGAAATTTCATGCTTTTCTCAAAAAGTGCACAATTTTCATAATATGAGAGCTTATCCGCTGTACTAACACTATAATTTCTCCCTGTATAGAACACTGAAATACATGTACATGTACCTGCGCAGTCAAAGCAGATTTTACTTAAATATTTTGCACTTTGTTACAATGTACTTTAGGACTTCATGGTGAAATTGTACCCACTGCAAATGAGTGTTAGGGACGTTACGTGTTCTGACACGGTTTTTAAACTTTCGTGACATATTGGTATTAAAACTCTGAAGTTTCTGGTCAGTTTTTTTTAAATAACTACTAATAAATATTACTTACCTCTACAGACATAATTGACAATTTAGAAAATGTTCGCCTTTTGTGGAAGAAACCACATATATTTGTGCATTGGTCCCGTGTGTAATTTGGGAAACAAGCAGCATGCATCGAACATTGAATGGAAATGAAATGCGAACTCTGTCATGTACGATGTTTCCTTTCAACCATACATGTATGTTTGAAATAGGATTAAAGTAAACAATCTACAACATGTCGGCAGTGGTTCTGTTTTTTGTTTTTTTTACAATTACAGGATATCTAGTGAAATAATTTTGCTGGATGCCTACGATTGTTGTGTCATGTATTGTATCCCTGCACACATGTACCGGTACATCAAATTGTGTAATTTACATGTACTGGTACCGGTACATGTTGAGTGTACCCAATGTTATTGAGCATGAAAGTTTGTTTCCAGTCAAATAAATAGAAAGTACCCTTTGGGGATTTGAAATGATAGAGCTTGCATCAGTAGCTTGCGACACCATCTCAGTGGCTTTGTTAACTGGTGTTGTTGAGACCCTCACATAACTCATCATGTGACCTTGGAAGCTTCTTCACACAACAGGAGGTGATCGTAAACATTGGCCAGCTCATACCTTCCATCTGTGTTATGAACACGACGCCATTTTTTAGGCCACACAGTCTCGCCAGCAGAAATAGTTTAATCAGCTCGTCTACAAAAAAAAAAAAAAAAAAAAAAAAAAACCATCAGAAATCAGAGGCACATTATAAATCGACCATTAACACGGGCAGATGGGCGGCGCAATTTTTTTTTTTTTCGGACATTTAAACTAGAAGAACAATTTAATTTGGGGAAAGATTTAAACTTTGCAGTGACACCATGTAAACTCCCAATAGAAGAGATGATGGTCAACACAGAATGTTATGCCATAGGATAATACACAAAAAATAGCACCACACAGAGTCTTAGAGACACCATGGTTAAAAGGTATCTAATGCTATCAGGATCAATCACTCAAGATATTACCGACTGACAAAAAGAGAGCAACAGTGGTGATGAACAGTGAGGACAAACCAGTAAGATCACTGATTTGTTGAGTGTCACTAACACTTACATGTACTAAACTAAAGAAGGACCTCGCATCCAAGTTAAAATCCAGAATGATCGCGATTCTGAGGAAGTGGCAGAAAGGTTCAAACCCTCTACATGTACCTGCGACTTTGTACCACAGAATCTACAATGGAGGTACCCAAACTGTACGGTTTGCCTAAGATTCACAAGAATGGTGCCCCTCTCCGCCCAAAAGTGTCTTGTATTGGCAGTATTACATAAAATGCAGCTAAAACTTTGCCTAATATCCTGATCCCTTTTGTTGTGAATACACCGCATCACATCAATTCAATTCTATTCAATTCAATTCAATTCAATTCAATAGAACATTTATTTCCACACTCTTACTCTTAATTACATTGAATCATACATGTACATTAAAAACAAGTGTGGAGGCATCATCCTTAAAAGCTAAAGCTTGTGGCGGATGTGCCCTACAGAACAGGACAAGACAAAAACACTGATTAGAAGATTTAGTGGTGATCACATAATTAAATAATACATGGATCGGTTAAACATGTTAAGTATGGACTTGATATTAAGCAAGACACATTACAGTCTAATATTGGCTAAAATGACTTAACAAATGACAATAAATTAATTACTGTGGGAGTTAAGTAGAAATGATTTCAGTTTACATTTGAACGTATATTAATTGAAGGGCAATTACATGTAGTTACAGACGATTAGAGATAAAAAATACATGTAGTATGTTAAAAAAAAATTGTACGAATCTGTTACGTGAAACGGATTATGTAATGATTCAGGAAGTTGGTTTATAAATTTATACATAAAAACGTCTTGTTGAAAGACATTGATATTGTTAAAAGACAAAAGGTTGTATTCCTTAAAAAAAAAATTGACTTGTACGTGTTATCCCAAATAACGTTACAATAAGAAAGGTAAAAGATAATTATTGAACAGTACAAAGTACGCAAAATGCTTGATGGAAGAGTGAACTTCAATCTACTCTTGATGCCTATATTTTTGGAAATTTTGTTTTCTAATTCCTTTATAATGGAGTTTCTAAGAAAGACATAATTCATCAATATAGACACCAAGGAATTTAGTTTGTGACACTTGCAGTATAGGCTTGTTGTTAATTTTAACTTGACAATTAACCCCTGTTCGCACTTTACTTATTATGATAAAACATACCTAGACGATGGGTACTTTTCCCATTTTAAGCCTAGGACGTTTTCCTCTCAGGTACTTCTCCCAAGTCCAGTGGGTACTTCTACCGGCCAACTGCTGCCCGGGAAAACTTCCCTGGTCACTTTTCCCTAGACGATAAGTCCAGTGCGAACAGCGCGTGTCGGTAAAAGCGGCCCAGGAAATAAGAAACTGATAAGAAAATGTATCCATTGATTTCAAATGGAGAACTATCTTCATGGAGCCAAGTTTTGGTAAAACCAAGAATAAAAAATTGAAAATTCAGGAGGTTGAGATGATCGCAGATATTGCAAAATTTGTGTAGAAACTTCTCGCATTTAGATGAAATGTGGAAAAGGTGTTATTAATGAGTTTGTTTTTAAACTTTTCATGAAATTAATCACAAAAAAGATAATCTTAAGATTGAGTTATGTTGCCAACAAAATTACTGTCGGGATCATTATCAGAGTTCCCTAGAAACTGGTTAATAAAATTAAGAGGATTGAGTTGGAGATTTGAGAGTCTATCAGTATTAAATATTTGGTTAGTTTGAAGTTTTGCAAGGGCGACATGGAAATCCAAGTCATCCTCGAAATGATTAAAGGGCAAGGCGTACTGGTCGTTGACTACTGCATAGTTTACAGGTACTAGCCATTAATTGTTAACCATACAAAAAGAAGTACAAGTGAACAATTTTCCTAGTAAGCGCCAAATAACATTCTTCAGCTGTCAGTTTATTGTGCCAGCTAATATCATTAGGTGGTAGCCAAAGTGATGTAACAAACAGTAGGTCCCAACAAGATGCACTTAGTTATAAACACAAGCCATGAACGAATAATGAAAAAACAACATGTGGCAATACTTGCTCCTAGAGAATCATAATAAAAAATAATCACATATTACGTTGATTTACAGATAATAATTTATAATTACCGGTAAACTGACGAGTCTTCCAACACTGAAACTCAACTGACGATTGAACAGATCAAACAGAACGAAACAACATACTTTGTTTATGACGGCACAATTTACCAGCAAATTTCACACGAGACTGCAATGGGTTCTCCGGTTTCCCTACTGGTTGCCAACCTACATACATGTATGGAGGATTTTGAACATCGAGCGTTGACTAATGCCTCCAAACCGGTGGTCCTGCTATGTGGACGACACCTTTGTAGAGATACTGGAGTTGGCAATCCAAGAGTTCACCCAACACATCAACAGCATTGATCTCAACATCAAGCTACAGATTCCAAACTTGCGTTCCTGGATACTTGCATTCAAGTAAAAATGACGGATCTACTAAGGTGACCATCTTTCGAAAACTTTGGTTTAATCACCACCTAGCACACAAAAGGGCAGTGGTTAGCACTCCACATGCCACCAAACTGATCAAGTCATCATAGAAAAGGAGGACTATGACACTGAATTGCATCAAATCAAGAACACTCTTACCGCTAACAACTGTGGACCAACCGTGGACCTTCAAAATCCAGAAAAAGAAAAACATCTGGAGCTAGGTACCTTGGCCATTGTGTACGAAGTCTGTCTGAACACGTGTGAACACGGTGTCATGGTAGCACACACAAACCGTTCAACATCCTTCGCTTTCAGCTGACCTACCTCAAAGACAAGAGTCCAGACCTAAACAAATATGGTCTGGTGTACCATATAACGTGCGACTGTGGGGACACCTACCGGTACATGTACACTGCTGAGACAGGACACACTCTGCAGACCCGTTACAGAGAACATGTGTACATGTACCAGTAGTCCTGCCCTCCTGACGGCAGTGGGCGAACATACACTGTATGCCAGGACACAACATCTTCGTGGACAATGTCAAGATCATCACCACGGAGGACGACTTCTGGAAAGGCAAAATCCGCGAGGCCGTGGAAATCAACAAACATTGCCCCGATTTAAACGGAGACGGAAGATATGAGCTGGCCCACATGTACGATCGCGTCTTGTCATGTGACTAAGCTTGGTCACATGACAGGTCACAAGAGGGTCTCAATAACGCCAGTTGACAAAGACACCACGATGGTGTTGCAAGCTCCTGACACAAGCTCTGTAATTTCATGTCCCAAAAAGGTACATGTACAAGTTGTAATAACCTGTTTTGGGTTTGATAGAAATGAATAAAATCTTGACAATGTGATGTCATCATGACAACCTCAAAAATGCGAAAGGTCCGATCGTCATGAAACTTTGTGGGTAGGTCCAGTATATATTGGTCTTGTCTGGGCTATGCTACAACAGAGGTCTAATAAAACATTAATTCCCACAGGGAATGAGTACTTTCTGCCTGTTTTTATGGGGCTTACTGCCTTTCCCATGTAGCTGGCCATTGTGTATAAACTGTGGGGAGGGGATAACAGATTTTGGCAATTTAGTCACCAACAACGCGGCTCTTGTGCGAATTTGTACAATTACTTAAACTACATTTTACTGGTACATATACGTACCAGTATACATAATTATTATGCACTGCTATTTAATTGCGTCGTGTGAAAACAATAGGCCCTATACAGTATTTTTTCCCGTCAAAGAAAAAAGGTAAATTTCTTGGGGGTTTTCCCAAAATGCATGCCTTTTTTTGATTGACACATTTTAATACATTGTAACTGTGTCAACTTTGTTGTATGTTTTCGCAGGAGGTGCGGGATTTATTTTCCTGCGTGAAGAGCAATCGCAACCAAGTCAGATTCTCCAAAGCATTAAGTTACAAAGCAACATCGGTGAGTACCTGTACATTGTACAATGTAGATCTATGTCTTGACAATACAAGGTTTACATTGTATGCCTACATGCTTGTACATGTAGCAGTTGAACAAAACAAAATAATTGTTCGTACAATGTATACTGGTAATTGTGTACATGGAATTTACAATCTAAAGGTGTATGGGAATAACATTTTTGTCATAAAAAAAATCAAGCTGTGAAAGAGCAAATCTTCATTTTGTAAGTCACATGTTTCTTTTTGAAATGATTGCTTTAAATGAAAATGCCTCGTGTATTTGTTGGACCTAATTTTCTCACAGTAAACTGTCACAAATATCCGGGATGAGATTCTTTTGCCTTGTGGCACAATTTTGACTTTCGTATTATGACTTTATTGGGCTCCAGGATCATGGAAAATTGTCATTTGAAGTTCTGTCATTTATTGCATACTTTCTTCAGAAAGATGTTTTGATTTTTAGTAGTGCTGGGCGAGTAATGATTTTTTTCCACTCGAGTACTTGCCAACAAACTACTCTCAAGTAATTGAGTACTTGAAGTCCTTTTCAATTTTCACAAGAGGGGAAAATGACAATTACACGTGTTTATCGTGTGTTTTCATTCAACGGTAATTTCAAAGCGAGCTCGGCAGCAATTTGGTTTCTTTTATCGCTTAAGTTCCAATTCAGAATGTTTTTTTTATTCCTCCATGGTAGAATTGAAAATCAATATAGAACGTTAGCTATCATATCGTAATACCATAGTAAGTTGGTAATCCCACCGTGTTGCAGTATGAATTACGCCCCGACGTTCACCGAGAAACGTCCGCCATCTTTTCTGGAACGTGTTCGGGGGTTAGCAAAATCCATTCAAAACATGCAAGATAATGTCACTGTGCATTTTAAGTGCGTTAAGATTCCATCAAGTCACAAACACATGTATAATACCGACTGACGATAATTTATAGATTGTTAGTTTTGTGTAAATAATTTATAGATTGTTAGTTTTGTATAAATTTATACAAAAGGGCCTTCGTTATTTAATTGTTCAAATTGTGTCGTGAAATATTTTATGTACTCCCCCCAAAAAACCTCTTCAATGGTATAACCTTCAAAAAGTCATTTTTTGAAATCGCTCCACTCCACGGGCGCTCCCACCACATGAATAATACTTTAGCATGTTGGTTTAGATTACCTAAAGATTTCCATCCAGTGAATCGTACATAATTTAGTGACAAGCAGTGACATGAACTTTTTTCAGTGTCGACATCAGCTTCTCGCTTTAAGGGTAGGGTACATTTAGCGTTAGTCCATTGGCGAATGCGTGATAGCCAAGCCAGGGAATCCAGGGAAGTCAATAGCCTATCACCACGTGGTAGTAGTACGCAATTAACAGTACGTATTTATAAATCACGCACATGCTTTTGAACCACAAACATTTTGCACTCTACATGTAGATCTGGCCTGGCTATTACGTACATGTACTTGGCCCAGGGCTCTCACACGTGGCAGTGGGGGATCTTCAGGACCCGGTTAAAACTCAGAATTTGCTCCACCTCGTGAGTGAAGAAGTTACTATTGAAAATAATGTGAAGTGTTTTATTTAGTTGCGATTGTTTTTGAAGTGCGACAGATTCGACACCACAGGGTGCTTGGACGGACTTTTATACTGGCTGCCGAACCGGACAGTGTTCGCTCGGCCTATATGCTTGAGGCACTGTCAGCCTGGTATGATATCAGCGATGCAGAGCAGGCCGTTCGAAAAAAACCTTCTGACCGGCTGGTTCAATTATTTCCCGCTCTGTTAGACCACTCTTGGCAACGGATTTTATCTGCTGCTTGGGGTTGCGGTTACCCAGGTAGATTGGAGGCTTTACCGGTGTCGCTGAGCTATCATCGGCCGCAGTGCCGGAATACATGTAGCTCAGTGACAGTTGGGAGAGCGTCAGACTAAAGATCTGAACGTTCCTGATTCAAACACCGATTTGGGCAATTCGCCTTCAAGCATGAATGGGCAATGAACGGGCGGGATTATTTTTAACGAAACTCGATCCGAAGCGGGTTCAGGCTGATAGTGCCGGGAAGCACACCCACGCACTTCCGGCCTTGCTCGCTGCTGACATACATTTCCGAACTTGAACTTGGCGTGTTTATGCGTCATCCGTTTTGAATTTGGGGAAATATTTGCGTTTATATACGTCATCCGGCACGAACTGGTTAAGGTTTAAACAAAATATGTAAACTACAAGTCATTTGAGGTTGTCATTTGAGTAAACCCGATCCAAAATAAGTCTTGGGTAATTATGTGACCTGTTCCAACAAAACCCGGACAAAGTCGCACAATGTGTTTTATTACGATGTACATGAGTTTGTGAAATCATTTCGTGGTAGATTTTACCGCTTTGATGTTTTGAGTTTTTCTGAATCACTAACTATAATCTAAAATCTCCCCCAAATTGTGATTTGTTTTCGATTTTGTGTAACAATTGTGTATATAATGTGCTTTTCTGAACTTCAAAGCTGTTTATCTCATAATTAGGTTGTCAGGGTTTTATCACTAAATTCTTCCCCCAGGGAAGATAGGGTGGGGATACATAACGATATACGATACATCATTTTAAAGCCGAGTACCTAGAGAATTTGAAAATGGCAAATAACAAAACCCTGAAATTGTCAACTTTTGCCGGTTTTCATTGGAGCAGATCACATATTGTACTTGCATCCTCACTGTGTTTTAATTATTTTCTGAGCAAATTCTGCTTTCTAGTGCTTTCTCATTTTATTACTGGTCTGTTGTGTTCCAGTAAAACCGGGCAACATATTATGTTGGATCTTTTGGTTTACCCTCTCCTTCTTAGAGAAGCCCTTGTCCTCTACTTTTAATCAGTGATTTTAAATTCTACAGGATCCTGTTTTTTTCATTTCATAATTTTAGATTTAGATTTTTCTATAATTTGTTTGCAATAAAACCAACATTTTCATTATGTGCAGGTAAATTTGTGAATAGTGTGGAAAATGATTTCTTTCCCAAAAGGAATTTGTTCATGGTTAACGGTATTTGGAAGTGAACCTTGGGTTACATGCCCACATGGAATAGGTGACACTTTTGTGCCACTTGTTTCTAGAATAAGTTCTTTACAAATTGTAAATCTAAATCTAAACAATAACGAAATCTAAACAATATATAATTCGGTTTCTGATATTTAAAATGTGAATCACGGGTTACACAAGGGGTGTGCGTAAAACAGCTGAGGCTACCGGTAATTTGAATTTGTTCATGTTGAATGTAGCACAGATCAAGGGTAATTTTGTTCTTGTGGATTTTTGTTGCAGCAGGGATCTCCTTCCAAGGGCCTAGCCAGTAGCCCTGCTTCCTCACTCAGGCGCAAACACTCTAGCCGCAATAAAAGCAAGAACCTGACGGATCTACCAGCATCATTCTCTGTCTCTGTAGAAACAAATGACAGCTATGCCACGTTCAAGGAGAACCTGGTGGGATCCCTCTCACTACCCAACACCAAGAACAGCTTTGTCTATGGTAATCTTGCTTTTGTAGTACCCGGTAAACACAGCTTGTAAACAAAAGCATTGTTAATATTAACAATTGAGTGCACACAAATTGACAGTGAGTGGACCAGTTTGTTAACCTCAAACTGGTTATCAACAGCCTTGTACATGTACATATACATGTACATTATCGGTTTTCTCGGTCAATATCGGCAAATGAACAGCCGATTTAATTTTCGTGCGTTCGAATTAAAGCTATTTTGCCTCTCCAGTTTTTTGTTGGCGTGCCAGACATCTTGGCATATGTTTGGCATACATGTGTACAGTACGTTTTGGTATGGTTGTACAGCTGCATGCAATTCACTTGGGTGATGACATCAACGCTCTGAATGGCTGCTTGTTGAAGGAGATCGCTCCTCCACTGCTGCATGTTCATTCCTGCTAATACCGGGCAGCCTGTCTGTCTCCGACACGTTGCCACTCAGGTAACCCAAACCTTTAACTGCAGCCTTGAATGCAGAGTGTGCCATCGCCGTGCTGTTCAGGAATGAGGAGTAGGGAGGGAGGCGCTTCAGCTGGATCATTTGGTTGGCACCTTCAGGGAGTTGGGCTCGCACCTTCAGGGAGTTGGGCTCGCACCTTCAGGGAGTTGGGCTCGCACCTCCTCGAATCTTTCTCGCGTCACAGTTTGAAAGTGCACTATTAGCCTACTTCACTAGAAACAGCGTAGGTGACATTGCAATTTCTCCCTCGTTGTCTGTCGACGACTCGTCTTGCGGCGATCCTTCGCGGAGCTCTACCCTGGGAGCGTCAAGTCCACACGTTATAACCGGCCTCGTCAATGAAGATTAGATGCGCCAGAACACCATGCTGCAGGAACCTCTCACCATACAGGACGCGTTGATCAAGAACTTCAGGGGAATTTATTGCATCAGGGACTTCCTCCAATAGTTTCAGTGTAATTATCATCCCATCCAAGGCCCTGGCTATGGTGGCAGTAAAAACCTCGGATTTCTTTGGCAGATGCTCACTCAAACTAGCCTTCATTGTTGAAGTGTCAAGATGGGATTAGCGTCAAGGATGCATTGCAGATGGTTCTGCATGTCATCATCCATCTTGCTGTGGGTTGCTTCTTCTCTTGCCAGCGTCTCTTGCCTTCCAGTCCTCAAATATGTTGAAACAATTAATCTTGCCTTGGACTTGTTGATGTTCAAATTGACCGCAAGCTCAAGGTAGTCTTGCTCGTTTCCCTCGAAGGCCTCAATCAACCTTTTTTGATCTACCTGGGACACTCTCGCGTAGCGACCACGAGATGCCATTTCTAGAAATATGCGTGTAAAACTGTAGCGAAAGCTCGTCTTCGAAGTACATCAGCAAAGTGACTCAAGTGCCAATAAGTGAACCGTATTAATGTCTTTAACATTCGAAAGGAAACAACAGTTTAACAGAGCGTTTTTTAGAGTGCACAAATTACAGAAATGCCTGCCCAAAAATGAATTTGAATGACCGAACACACGCCTTGAATACGCTCCTGTGAATTTGAATGCTGCTTTGTTGAATTGTTAAATCGAATGACGCAAAAGTACATTTAACTAGTCATAAAACGAAATCGAATGACCATTTTCAGCAGCATTCGATTTCGCACGAAATAGAATGGCGCAGTGGTTAAATTGGCTGCTCATTTGCCGAAATTGACCGAGAAAATATAAACATGATTGTTCTGCCATTTATTTAGACTGTACTTGAATAAAACCAATTCACACTAAAATATTGTTAATCGATGCAGCTTCGCCACCTCTTCTTCTATGCGTGATGGCGGAGTGATGCAAACAAACCATTTACAAATGAAACTGCAGAATCCTTAATGAAGAAATTGGTAGAACATTAGTACCGGTACCATCATATCTTTACTTGAATCTGTATAAGGGCCATGACAGCCAGGCATCATCCCAGTTAAAACATGATGCAGAGCACCTACATGTATTGATGCACTAAGGTTAGCGACCCTAGGTGCATTTGAGGAGTTCCAGGTGGAAAGCTGCTATTAAATGATTACCGTATACTAGGCACTAAGAGCTTTCACTTGATATCGATAAAAGTGGCTTTTAGTGGCTTTTGCGCCTGAACTCTTCATTTGTACTGTATACTACATGTACATACATGTACAATGTATGTACTTGTACCGTATGTGTGAAGTACCGGTAAGCATACATGTACTGGAATCTGGGGCTATGACAGCTGGGCAGCTTTTTTTGATTTGTTTCCAAGCCACCTGCGTATTGCACTGTTTCCATGCCACACACAGCTTTGCAAGTGAGTTTGGAATGTGTAATGCGCACGATCCATCTATTAAGTCATGCCCCATGTAGCATTATTACAAAATTAAAAAATTCATGGTTTTATGGTTTGTGTACTGAGTGAAGATTTGGACCGAGTGAAATTTGTGAATGGAAAAATTTGTTAAGTGTACGTACACGACGCTTGTGTATGCACGTACACATGTGCAGTGCCTGTGTAATTGCCCATTGTTGCCCGATTGGCACGTGTTCTTGTATGAACAACTTGTGAACACACACAGGTATACATGTACATGTTTGCCAAAGGGGACCTTATCGTCCTCTATTGTTCAACGTCTCCTATTGTTCAACGTCCCCTAATTAAATGCAGAAACAAACAAACACACGCTCTGATTCTTTTGGTACATAGCGTTATGGGGACAACCCATAGGGTTTGTGTGTAAACTGAAATCTCTCTAATCTCAAACTCAGAACACTCAACAATTCTAAAATTTTCAGCATCACCCTAATTTGTCCTCTTCTACATTTTCTTTCATTATACCCTAACCCGATTTTACCTTGTTCTACCTTTACTGAACACCCAACGCGCTATGGGGACTTGAAAATGTCCCCACTACTCGGTCTGTCTTTTCCAAACAAAAGAGCCTGCCCCCTTAACGCGGTGAGTGCCTACCCACATACACACAAAGGTGTATACGCCTCCAATCAGGGACCCGTATTGTCCCATATGATTTGTACACGAATTTGAATCGAAGACTTTTTCTATAGACGATGTGCCCTCTGACGATGTTTACATATGCGTATAAAATTTGGTTGTGGAGTGACACCACAGGTCAGACCACCTTTGAATTATGTGACCTCTGATGTCGCCTCTTAACCAAATTTATGTAAAACACGATGCGTGCGCATTTTTTACGGGCACATTTGAATATACCGTAGATGTAAACAGAGGGCACATGGTCTATATGAAGCAAGACATAAGATGGGGAAAGAACGGGGATGTACAGTACTACATGAGTATGTATATACTATGTACAAATGCAATGTCGATTTTTGTGCAGTTGTATGGGCATGTAATCCTAACTCCCTAGCTAGGGGTGAAATAAAAGGATTTAATATTTAATATTGAAATTAAAGGATTCAGGACCATAAGTGTTGCTTACTAGTACGTTTTTGAATATCAATGACTAATTTATAACATTTCAAATATTTTTTTAATTATTGAAATTTAGTATTTTTTTGTTTTGGATCAGATTCTGTGGAGACATCTCCCACCTCCATTAGAAGTTGCGACAGCATAGCATCACATAGCTCCACAGAGGAGCTACCAGTGTCATCAGGTTGGACCAGTCCTTTGGGGGGAAAAGCCCCAATACATGTACATGTAGACACCGGTGACCAGTAAGTCCTGACAAATCCCAGCAAAACCGAGCAACATCCTACAAAATCCAGAAAAATCCAACAAAATCTTATATGGGCACTAAATAGATTGTGTTGATCTGAGGAAGAAGAGGCAAACAAAAAACAAACCAGTTTTTTGAATTAGTGTTTTTATAGCAGAGTTTACGGAAAATTTTAAATTGTGACTTGAGGCATAACGCTTTAGGTACATGTATTCCTGATAAGACCACGCTAGAGTACCGTAGCCTCGTGGTCTGGAGCATTGAATTTGTGATCTGGAGATAATTCTGCAGGTTGTGGGTTATCGTCCAGTCTGGGGTTATGGTGCGTGTGCCCTTGGGCAAGGACACTTTATCACTGCACTTTTTCACGGCACTTCGTCACGGCACTTCGTCACGGCACTTTGTCACTTATTGCCTCTCTCTACCCAGGAGTAAATGGGTACATGTACATTGTATCTGTAAGAGCAGATATTGTTATTGTGAGCACCAGTATTAGACTATTGGTGAATAAGTGCACTTAATGAGTAAGGGAAAATATGCAGTTAAAACATGTTTAAAACCGGCTCATGGGCCTTGACGAGGGTCGTAAACAATGTCCAGTCCCATTCAGCAAACTACAAATTTATTCCCATTCATAAATAAAGTCAAAACAAGTAAAATTACAAGTTTCCAATTATTAGGTTCATGTTTTGTAAAGCGCCCCTCTATGCTACCGGTACGTTTATGGTGTATTCTCGCTCGCGTAATCAGTCCCACATATAAACAACTCCTAATGTGAAAATTGGCGCGAAATATAAACTTATTGGTGACCTGCTCCAAAAAAAGGTGAGTTGCGCTCTGCGTACAAATATATGTAATTTTTTTTTTTTTAAACGACATCTTTAATATCTAATATCTTTAATATCTAATATCTTTAATATCGAGTATCTTTAATATCGAGGTGCAGAACAAAAACCAGAACCAGATATCCTACACTATTGCCTTTGTTAGTGGCACCTAACAACACACTTGTCACGCCCTGGACATCAGTAGAAGCATCCGATCAAGGAATCAAGAGTAGTACTAGTACGGAAAAAGTAGTATGACAAAAGGATGGTCAACTGAGAGTAACTTCTTAGCAAATGCAATGGAGAGAGCATCAGAGCCAAAGAAACAGGCTTCAAACAAGTGTAAAAAGAGTGAAGGAAGAGGGTCGTTCGACTGCAGGATTGAAGCAATCTAATATTCTACCCAATGGCAAGACGATATAGAGAGACTTCCTGCAGGATTTTGAAGCATGCAAGATAATGATTGGACAAACGTGCAGGCTTAAAAAAGGTGCTATCGAACAGACTGGAAGGTACTGTAGTAGAACGATGATGTACAAAAAGTTGAAAGACAGGCTGGAGAGGCGATTGGGACCGTCGTTGGTATGCTTTGCCGTCGTCAGGAGACTGAGAGATTCCAACAGTGAAGTGGAGTAATATAGAGCCTGGAAGCGATGAAGCATACGAAGGATGTAACTTGTCATATGGAACATGGGAGATGCTAGATGATCACTGATGCGATGAAGTGTGCAAAGAATACAACTCCCCAGGAGTACTCATGCAAGACGTGGCAGATGTTGGATGATCACTGAGGCATGTCAGTGTAAATGGAGGGGGTGGAGAGGAGGGTTCCTAAGGATATAGGGGACCCATAGGCTAGAGAACTAAGTATATTGATACTAGGAGGTGATAATGGTGTGCCAGATGTTGCTGATGTAGAAACCGATGTCTTGGGAAACCGTGTTGTGCTTGACGATTTCGATGGCTTTTCTGATGCGGCAGGGGTATCGGAGGAGGCTCCACCTACAACAAAGCTCGGCATCTCGCCAAGATACTTCACCCCCTGGTAGGCAACACCGAACACCACATCCAAAACTCCGACCAGTTCGCCACCCTCATCCAAGACATCACCCTCCAGCCGGACAACATCATGGTCAGCTTCGATGTCTTCTCCCTCTTCACTAACGTACCAACTTTACCAACGTACCCACTTTCGATGCCACTATCATTGACAAGGACAGACTCCAAGAAGACACCATCTTCAAGGACCGCATCGACCTCGCCCCTGACCAGCTACATGATCTGCTCTTGCCTGTGTCAACTCATCTAACTTCTGGTGGCAGGATAAATTCTTCGAACAATTGGCTGGAAACCTCCATGGGATCTCCTATATCCCCGGTTCTGGCCGACATATTCATGGAAGAGTTCGAGCAGACCGGCATCACCACATCCTGAGCCACGCAGCGCTTTTACACGCTTTCTACTAATAGCGCTCAAAGCCCTGTGGACATACGGCAAGATCCGTGGTTATTAGCGCAAAAAATCATGCGCCCAATCAGAGCCCCCGTTACAAACAGACCAAGGCCATTTCCCAAACCCTGGCTTTGGATCCGTCTCCGGCTACAGCCTATTGCTAAACTTTATGAATGAAGCCTGAGACGAAGACAAAGCTGGGGTTCGAAAACCAGCCAAAGGCATGAGAACCAACGCGCATTTCTATTGGTCCATTCGCTTTGACATCTGAGGTGTTCTCACAAATGTTCATCCTCCCATGTAAAAATTAAAATTAATCGGAAAAATTGTAGAAATTAACTTACAGAAAGTGAAATAAAGCCTTGCTATTATATATTATACAGAATACGAAACATAAAAGACTGAAAAGCTACGTAAACGCCAATAAAATTAAATATAGTGGTAGAAATTGTCATTTTACCAGGGGTGGACGTTCATATCATGTATTGTTCAACTTGTTTAATGATTGCTGCGAATGTCCGCAGGGTTTAAGGGCGACAGTTTCAGAGCCCGGTAAACTCTGCGTGGCTCAGGATGGCATCACCACAGCAGACCAATTACCTCGTGTGTCTCCGGTTTGTGGTTGACACTTTGTCAGCTGGCAGCATGGGCACGCTAACCTCTGGCTTTTTCTGGAACACGTCAACGGGCTTAGCAGCAGCATCCAATTCACCATGGAACAAGAAAAGGAGGGCAACATCTCATTTCATGATGTTAAGGTGTCCAAAAAGCAGGACAGGAGTCTTGCTCGCAGCAAACTACTGCAAACCAACCCACACCGACAAATACCTCCACATCAGTTCATTCCATCAACCTAAGACCTAAATTTTCATCAACCAGGTCCTCGTCCGCAGGTCATACATGTACGTCTGCAACAAAGAACATCTCACTTGGGAACATCACATCACCACAGTGCCGCAACAGTGCTGCAACGCAATGGATACCAAGCCAGCCAAGTCGAGACACAAGACACCGGATCCAATCCCGGCCGAAGGGTCACCTATACCCAAAGCCAACTAGTTGGGGCTCCTAGCTTTATTACTCTCCCCTACCGGTACCTAGGTACCGGTAGTACAGTACTTCACACCACATCCGGCGCATCCTCCACAACGTCGGAATTCAAGTTTTCCCCACAGCTCCCCTGAAGATCCAGAACCTGCTGACTTCACTCAAGGACCGGCCATACACAGACTACACTTCCCATTGAGTACATTTGGCAACACGCTTTTTCAAACTATTTTCTACCTACACAAAATATTATATTTCACCAAACCAATTGTCCTATTAATAATTTCCACACTACCCTGAATAAGTTGCAAAAAGTTACAAAGTTATGTAAATTGGAACATATGTCAATGACTGTTTAAATGTACAGCAACACAAACTGTCTACAAGCTTAGTGCGAAGCCGTATTTGATGTCACGTGACCACTTAAACCCCATAAAGGTCACACGCAATGAGTAAAGTACACATTGTAGTACCATACTCCTAACTTCTCATAAGGGCCAAAAAGACTTATAAAATAATGTGGGATTGCATTGGGAATTACGATGCCATTTAGAATGAAAAAGTTAAAACTGGCTTATCGGCCATTTAAAGGTAGGATACACCATTTGAAGATATCAAAAATATTTACTACCGAATTATTAAGAAATATCTTACTTGAAAGTAAATAATGATTCTAGGCATCCAGCAAAATTATTGCGCTAAATATCCTGTAATTATTCAAAAAATTTTTTTATAAAACAACATTTGCGATCACCTTCTGGCGATCGAAAAAACCCCAATAATAACATAAAATAACTGTCCGACGCCAGTTAAAAACAAACATTTTATTGGCATCTATGATTGTAAAACTGCGGACAGGTCAGTTAAACGATATTCACTTTAAAATACAACCCCCCAAATCCGCCCATTCCTGATAATTCAAGCAAATACCAATGGTGTATCCTACTTTTAAAACTAACCACGTGTCATGCGCTTGACCAATATAAATGTCTAAACTGTCTCAGGTATTTATGAATATTGTACATTATTCTTCCAAATAGGCACTTGGGGAGACAAATTAGCGTAAGTTTTTAGGTAATAAGGAGACAGTGGCACTTAGGGAGACATTTCAGTGTCTCTCTAAGTGTCTAGCTACCCTAAAACATGATATTTGGGACTTATTTTTGTCTTAGAACGACAGATTTGGGTCTAAATAGCATAAATCTCAAAGATCATTGAGAAAAGGGTTAGGGTAAACAAGTTAGGACTGTTTTAAGTTTGTGTACATCTCTATTGGATTGTCTCCCCAAGTGCCTATTTGGATGTATTATTATTATTATTATTATTATCATTATTATTAATAACCCTAATACTCCCAGGTCCTTTTTAGTCTATCAAGAGGTTTCAAGGATGTTGATGGATTAAGGAGAGTCAAGCCCAGCCATGTGTTTAACATGTTGATAGATAGTCCTTGAAAGATAATAATGTGCCTCTTCGGTGTCATAATTTTATATTTTTGAAAATGTCAAATGCTTTGTGAGTTTTGGTAAATTTCATGACATGTTGCTACAGTCCATTGACTTGAGTAGGATGCTCAGTGAAATACTAGATTGGTTTCCGATGTGATACATGTATATATTATAATCTGTTTTTCTTTGCTCTGAGGCCTATTTGTTTGCAGTTTGGGGTTAAATATGTATAGATCCATTGTGCACTGTGGATTGTTTAGCTTCCCCTTACAAATTTGGTTTCAGTATCGAAATATTGAAGGACATTTCTGGTTTTGTTCAAGTGAAACACATTCTAACCATGTACAGAGAAACAAAATTGCCCCCCCCCCCAAAAAAAATGACATTTAAAGTGCAGATACTCCAAATGTAAATCCTTTGATGCATTATTCAGCTGTCACTGGAGAGATATATCTGAGCCACTCACATTACCGGTACATTAACTCACAGTACAATTTGTCCACTCATCTTTGGTACAAGTTAAAACATAAAAGAAACTAACAATCAAATGTAGTACTCCTCAGACATAAAATAAAAACTTTTTTCTCTTCCAAATAACCGAAACTTACAATAATACTTGTGTAACAACAACATGCCAAACTCAATAATTTTAATCAAAGCTTGCTGAGCTGAATATATGTAAATGCATTATTTAAGAAATCGTTTTTATAATTTTTTTTATTTTTTTTTATTCACTTGAGGTCAACAGTTAGGACTGGTGAGAGGAGTGGTGACATGGAGACATGGCGACAACTTGACAAAGATGCTCTGATTAGACAGCTGCAACAAATGAAGCAATTTATGGAGTATGACATTTTAACTATTGACCCTAACAGTGCTGAATATTCAATACAAATTTCTTCACACCATGGGCGTTAGGGTTAATGAATAGAAAAATAACCACCATAAAGAAAAAGCTAACTGAACCCCAACCATAAGTAATAAACAGAATGCAACTGCTGTTAGACTTTGTTAGTCTGTGTATGAACCTGCACTTCCTTTGTATATTTCTGGTTTGAACCTGAAAACAACACTGCTAATGGATCACAAAACCCAATATGCTGTGGGTAAATTATTCTGTTTTTCTGACAAAGTTGACATCTGTGAGTAGATGTTGCAAAAACACTGCACAACTACATCTTTTAAGCACATCCTGAAGTTTAAATTTTGTCTTTGAAGACATTTATTACGGTGTGCCATCTTCTAAATTACGGGGCAAATAATGAAAACAAACAAACATGCATGGTGGCATAGCGGCAGGTCACATCTCATTACATTTTGAAGAAGGATCATAAAAAATATATAAAAGAAACCATAAAACCAGTGGCCGAACTGAAGATTTTGTGAAGTAAATGGGTATGCATAGTGTTCACTTGATGATAAAAGCATGACATTTGGTACAGTCGGAATATATAATGAGAACAATACCTGTATTTGGCTATAGGGCCATTGCAGATTTGTCCATTGAAAAAGTATAGGTAGAATAACATGCAATGGCAGCTATTTTGACAATTTTGAAAATTGCTTGTTATTCTACCTGTATTATTCAAAGGACAAATCTATAATGGCCCTATAGCCATTAGCCAAATAACATTCTAATGACATACATGTACTCTGACTGTATACCAAATGTCATGCTTTTATCATTTGATTGTGGAATTTTGGAAAGTCAGAACAAACTTACAGAAATTAGTTTTCATAAAGTGCTGGGAATCCTGATACGTTGTGTGGTGGATTTCTAATGTGAAAAATCAACTGTGAAGTTGACATGTTTCTCTTCTGTCAAATGCTGGGTGACAACATGTATTGTAAATGTAAGTATATTGCTGTTTAAATAAATATATACACCAACTTGTGTTGTTTGATTGGATGTAGAGAAAGCAGGAAAAACTTCAAGAGCCTGGAAAACCGAGAACAGGCCTACAAGCAGATGCTGAAGAAACGTGAGCAGGACATTATGCACCTTGATGATAAACTTGGAATCATGGAACAGGCTCACCACTTGAGAAGGTATGGCCATCTTTGTCTATAGCTCTCAGAGGGCATTACCAAGCTCACTACATTGAAACATGCAGTACTGTACAGGGAACAGTGTGTATTGTTTTGCATGTGGACAGTACAATTTCAAATTTATGGGCTTGAACCAGGTTGAGCCTTGTCTATACTGCCCTACAATGGAAAATTGCATCGCTTGCCAACTGCAAGTTTAACCATACAGGAGTATAGCTTTGAGAACCTCTGGTCAATAATACACCTGACGTGTCCAGCCTGTGCTTTCTCCAAGAGGGTGTCAATACTAGGCATTCCGGTGCGAGAGAGAACCTTGGTGTCAGGAATTGTGTCCTGTCATCTGATCCTCATCAATTTGCAGAGGCTGACTGTGTCAAAGTGGTTTAGCCGTCTTGCATGTCTGCTGTAGAAAGTCCACAATTCACAAATGTAGAGGAGCGTTGTAATCACTACAGCTTGGTATATCTTTAGCTTAGTGATTTAATAGGCTGATACCCCTTTGTACCAATACATTGGATTGAACCCCCCGAATGCTTTGCTGGCTTTGGACATTCTACAGGAGACCTCTTCGTCGATGTTCGCCTGGCGAAACCAGGTGCTACCCAAATAGGTGAACTTGTCCACGTTGTTGAGTACAGTCTTCTTGACTGTAATGTTGAGTTTCTGGTAGGGCTGGCCTGGTACATCACTTGCCTGGTACATCACTTCGGTAATTTTTGTACTGATGGTAAGTTTAAAGTTGTCGCACACTGCTGAGAACCTATCAGTGCTACATGTAGTTTGCATATTGAACTCACTGGTGGCCTTTAGAGCACATTCGTCAGCATAGAGGAAGTCTTTGATGACTGTCTCTTTCACTTTGTTGAAAGCCTGCAGGCGGCGTTGGTTAAACAACTTCCTGTCTGACCTGTGTCTAATGTGAATTTATTTTTCACTCTCAAGGGTGTTGGTGCCAAAACAAAGCCTGGTTTCACACCATTTGTCACAGGGAAGGCTTCTGATGATTCTCCGTTACGTGACGTGTACGGGAGCCATCATGAAACTGTCTGTCGCACCATGGTGACGACCCAGCCCGAACAGCCAAACTTGGCCATTATCTTCCAGAGACCCTCTCTGCTGACGGTCAGACTGGCCGGGACTACCCTACAAATGGTGGTGAAGGCTGCTTTCTTAGCGGCTAATGTGAGCTCGTTTATAGTGACGTCTTCTTTGGAGGCGATGATGTTCAGCAAACCAGTTCTGGTTCCAACTCCTTGCTTGTAAGCAGATGAGTAAACTGCTTCCTTGAAGACAGACCAATCTGCTTCGACAGGAGAGCTTCCTAGCTGCAAGTCGTCTAGCTTTTGTCCAGGTCACAAAAGCGACCAGTCACAACCTATTTTTGATTTATTTTTGAGATGTTCAGCTTCGGAAAGGTCTTCTTTCTGTTCTGTAGCAACTCTGGCGTTGCTGTGATGAGAGCGTCGAGTTCTGAATAGAGTTGGTCAAGGTGGGTGAGTAGCAATGATGATTGTTTCACTCTCTTGTATCAGCTCTTCAGCCTCACCCATTCGTCCTGGCTCATCCGGATCCAGTGGCAGGACAGGGTCAAGACAACTGGAAGATGAACATGAATGCAGGAGCTGCCGGAAGATTGACAGTTGATGTAGCCAGCCGACTGTCAATGAGGCTCTACTCCAGACTTATAACGGGATTTAAAGGCAGGGGCCTACCGGTATTTGCCCGTAGATTGGGGAGGCAGATTGCCGACCTGGCTAATGAGTTCTACCTACCCAAGTTTGTGATCAGAGTTTTCCTTCTCCTAGGTGGACTGACAACCAAGTATGATGAGCTCCACTTACCTGTATCAACCTGGTTATAGCGCCGGAAATTCGCTGACCCCCTCTGCCTCTGCCAATGTCATTTCCATTTTTTCAGAGACGCACAATTGGATACTTTTGCAAATAGTGCGTGCAAGTGTTCAAATGATGCGCAGCGCACACGTTGGCGCTACTATTAGTCAATTAAGTGCGTGACGCACGCGAGTAGCTGCAATCTGCTGGCTTAGAACGCACACTAAATTGCAGATAGCGGTCACAATTCAATTGTGACTCTGCAAATTTTGAATTAAAATCAAAGTCTTAGAATATTGTTTTCTCGGAATATGCATCATTCACAGAGCTGAAACTGCCTTTGTATTGCGAGTGCTTTCGCTGTTTCAAACGACAACTGACAAATGGTTTATTGTCCCTTTAAATTTTAACTGCTTCCAAATGAGCCTTGTATGCTTTGTTTTCACAAAGCCAGAATGAGGTGACTCATACTACAGTAGAAAGTTACTATGTACATGTATGTGTATGTATATCAAACATGATGGGGGATCCATACCAGATTATTCAGTGTAGCAGTCATTTCTTCAAAGGCCCTGGGCACTCTAAAAATGCCAATGTTGTGGCCACATGTAATGGAATTGCTAGGAAATAATAAGGTATGACATTTTCAAGAGTTTTATTTAAAATCAGACATTTAGAATCTCAGAGAAAGCCATTGAAAGCTGTGCATTTTCAGATATTAATTTTCAAATTGTTTTCTTATTTTTTTCTTTTTAATCCAATCATGTCTCTGGAATACGGGTTTTCCTCAGCAGAATTATACTGTATTTTGAACACAGTACATGTACATACATGTCTGTTACATGTCTGTTACTCAAAATGTTGGGTTTGTTTTGCGAGAGGAGCAGGTAATTAATGGGAATTTGTTGTGATGGAGTAGTTTGCTCTGCAGCATTTTAAAATTGCCAAAGTATTCAGTTGGATGTTTTGTTAACACTACTTCCACCAGAAGACTTGAAAAATGACCGTGCCAGACAGGATAGGTATAATTAACTCAAAGTTGGGTTCCAATCTATTGAAATTGATTGTACTTAGCATATCTGCTGATGGTTTACAAATCATCCAAATACCTTGCTGAAATATAGTTCTATTGTTGGATGTTAATTTGTTTGTCAGAGATCTACTATCACCAGAAGACATGGATGCAGCTCAACAACGAATTCTGGACCTTCAAGACACATGTAAGGTGTACCAGGAACAGAATGGATTCCTGAATACAGAGGTCCGGCGCCAAGCTAGCCTGAGACAAAGAGAACAAAACAAACTGGATATCACGAACAGGTCAGTCAACCATAACCAGTGGCTGTGAATGGCAACTCCCCTGATAATGTTTTAGGGTATCAATTTTGCTTTGCATTTACTACTTTCACAAATACTAATGTCTCTTTACAACTCTATCATAGTACACTGTTTGATTGACAGGTTGGATAGGTGCATTTTGAATTATACCCGGTAGGTTGAATCCCAAGACCTTTGTTATCCGTGTAGTACAAAAATATAATAAACACAAACATTTTCTTTCAAGTTATCTTTGAAATCATTGCCCCCAGAGTGTGGGATTTACAAGGCCTGTTGTTACAATTTCAGGGTAATAGATGGTCTAGAATCCAGCATTATCAGGAGTCGACAAGACTATTTTCAGTTGCTGGGTCAAATGATTCAGGTGACATCATTGGATCTGAAAGATGAAATTTCTCTACAACTCAGCTGGCATGATAAGGTAAAAATCCTCTCTCAATTTTGTCATCATTCTTTGGAAGTATGCGTTCTTATTGTTATAGGATCTGTGCCTCTTTTTTGGCTTTGCAATAAAGAAGTTCTAGACAATAAAAGTTGTTCACAAGTTTTTGACTATATTAGTGCACAGGTGTATGTTTGTGTGCTATAATGTTCTGTGGGGCAATACACCCATAGCTGTACATGGAACTGTTTGTCTTGGATTGTGTGTTTTTTTTCTGGCAAATAAATAGATACCTTTTCCGTTTATAGAAATTCGAGAGGTTCCTTGGGTTATATGATGAAGCTAGAGTGCAGGATCCATTACTACCAGACCCAAGGTGAGATTTCAGCCTTTACAAATGTATGAGCTATATGTAGCCCAGTGTGGATTACATGTAAGACAAGCCATCAAGAGTTTTAATGAACACAAAAAATGACTAATAAAGTATACACTAAGCTACATTTAGGGATTTTTAGCATGGGGCATTAACCTTTAAGAACTGTTGACCATTAAGCTAATAGATAAAAAAGCAATTAATGGTATGGTATGACAAGGGTAAAGTTCAAATTTTGCTGTCGCACCTTTTTGAAATGTTTAAACACTGGGCTAATGCTGCCTTCCCCAGTATGTGTGTGTCACAGGTAAGAAAGGCACGGAGCATTGATCTTGGACCAAAGGCATGGATCATTGATCTTGGACCAAAGGCACATCAAAAACACCATGTTCAATTCAATAATTTGAGATTGGGTAAAAGGTTTAGGAACATTTGTGAACACATTTAAAAATGTTTTTACTAACGTAACTAGAAAACTGTTTTCTAATAAAGAAAATATGTCACCTCTAATACCTACAAATACCTACAAATGTGCATGTGCAAGCAATTCTGCTGATGAGAGAACAAAAAATTGGTTCACCATACCCACATACACAAGTGTGTAAACACGTTCCAAGGTGAACCCCCTATTGTCCTTCTTTTATTTGTATTTGGACACGAATGTCAATTGTAGACAATTTGTCAATTGTGGACCTATTGTTATCAACGTTCACGATTGGCGGTTCTTACAAACGCATACACATACACTGCATGTCCCAGAATCCCTTCCGAGGACTGGCCTTCTTTTTTTAGTGTGAGCTGTTGAGTATACGCACTTTTTTGGCCGGCTCTTTAGCATTACACTATACATGTACATGCTTATCAGACTTACATGTATCAGACACGGACAAGACCCTACCAAAACCTAAAAGGACATTATTTGGGGTTATTACAAGAAAATTCATACTCACCCTATTTTTCTATTCATAGTTGAATTGATGATATTTTTGTTTACATTTTTGGAGGACCATATTTCTAAAATACATTTTTACCCCAAAAAGAGGTGCACATGTTGAATGCACGTCTGCAAATTTGTATCCCTGTGAAGACATCTCTTTGTTCCTCATGTAATTTTGTTTTGGACTGTCAACACATTTCTTCAACATTATTATTTCAACCACAGTTAATGTTCCGTGTTGGAATTTGGACCAAATATACCCTTAACCCGAAACCTAACCCAAACACTAACCCTAGTTTTTGAGTGAAATCAATGAATCTATTTTGTGAAAACCTTCTGGAGACCTATTCATAGAAATATACCAAGTGGAGATCTTTTGACTCCCATTGTCCCCATTGTGTTTAGGTCTCTACAGGGTACCAAACTTAGAAACATTCACTCTACGTCATTCAACTTAACTGTCGAGCAATCTACCTATTTTCCTAGACCGGCAGGTTTTACCGCTAAGAGTTTACACAATATCGCCCTTGTGACCTCCTACCTCTGGGGCACGCCTCGTGCACTTTCTCTTTTAGCTGCAAGTCGGGTAGGATGTGTTTGTACAATTCTGCATAAGATTTTTATATTAGTTATTGGCTACCACCCAAAAGCTCCTTTCCAAAAATAATCACTCCTAATCACTTATAAATTATGGTGATCATGGTCCTTTGTGGAGCTGCCGTATCCATCAAAGACCACAGTGATCCTGAGGGAATGTCTCCCCATAGACTTTACAAACTTGAGGTCAAATTATTAGAGGGCATCAGAAGTGGACCCAAAGTCAATGGTAAGAAGCTGGTTATTGACTCACTCAAGTTCTTCAACCGCCTCACCGTCATCAGTTGAGCGTGAAATCAAGACCAAACACGCCCTACGATTTGAGTTGACGCCAACACCGATGTCTCTATTTGACAAAGACCAAAGGTTGCGAAAGCCAGACAAGGCTGCCCTAGGCCCCTAGCAAGGGTCCTGAAGGCATTTGTGGAACCCGTAGAACAACACCCCCTGCACGATCCTGGTTGATTGATGGTGGGTGGCTCCTGCACAACGTCAGATGGGAGGCTAACCTAACATGGAGTCCAGTGTATTTCTGCTTGCGGCAACTGTCATGGTAACTCTTGCCAGTACATCAACCAGCCAGATGATGAGAGGAGTGTAGGATATGCTAAGGAGTAGAATGATTAGGTTGAACTAGAGAACTGACTACCCGAGGTTTCAATTTCTATTAATTATATTTGTTATGGCCAGGGAGTCATTTGTACTCAAAACTAATAATTGGAATCGAATGAACACCCCCCAAAAAGACCTACTTAAACATCCCACAAGCTAATATTGGCAAATTGTTATTTTTCCATTGTTTCGCCCAAGATATCCGGGTACCCAACTTTGATTGGCTCCTATAATGTTTCACAAAGATTTGGGATGGAACAAATTCAGAGGTGTTAGTAGACAGTTGGATTTTAAGCAAGATAATAATACAAATATACTTAGCAGGGCCCTAGAACAATTTTTTTGGGGGTTTCTTCCCCATATTAATTAGTACATTTCTGGCCAAACTATAACTTTATCAACAATTTTCCATTTTGGGGTCATTTTGGACGTCATTTTGGCCACCATCTTGAATATAAAGCAAGATAATAAAAAAATATGCTTAGCAATTCACATTTGTCATAGAACAATGTTTTAGTGGTTTTTCCCCATATTAATTATTAAATTTCTGGCCAAACTGACTTTATCCACATTGTTTCCATTGTGGCAGCCATTTTGGCCGCCATCTTAGATTTAAAGCAAGATAATAATACAAAATATGCTTGGAAAGAGTTCACAATGGCCCTAGAACAATTTATTGTGGATTTATCCCCATATTTATGATTATTTTTGGTCAACATGTAATTTTTTTCTATAATTTTCCTATTTTGGACGCTATTTGGAATTGTAACTTTTTCCCAAGGATTTGGGAAGGATTAAATTGAGAGGTGTTTGTAGACACCTACATGAACACATTGGTGAAGAAAGCTATTGGTAAGCAATTTTTTTCACAGATTTTTCAAGATCATAGTTAAGTTTTTAATTTCAGAAAGTTAAAGGCCACACCGTTAATTTGCTCTGCACTTTCCAGCAAAGAACTTGAACGTTGTACCTTTGTCATAGAGTGCCTTTACCTCAGTTTTCCTCTTTTCTTCTCTTGCCAATTCTGCAAAGTGAGGTCATCCAAGATAAAAAGCTCTGACCCTTCCAGAGTTCGTTGCCATTCCTTTATCACTCTCACTGTGTCCTGGTAAGACTGAAGCTTAACCAGGATATGGGCTGGGCGACTGCTCACTCGATGGGCACTCTCGATACGAGTGGCGCTTGGGTCCTAGCCGAACAAGATACTGAAGATATCCAAAATCTTTTCTGCACAGTTTTCGTTCTCTGACCTTGACACTCCCACCACTCGGAAGTTGAACACTCTTGAGTTGAACCCTGCTTGGAAAGTAGGAGTTTTATGGTTGACAGTTCCTTTTTGAGGAAACTAAAAGACTTCTCGAGGCCTGTTTTGGCCTTCTCTAAATTGATGATTCTGTTGAAGCAGCTAATCTAGGCCCAGTCGTGCAAATAAGGAATGCACGGCAATGGTTGGGCGATTACGTACAATAATTCAATAGACGCAGAGCTCTTGGAGCACCTCTTTTCTTGGTTAATGATCAAGGTCATTTTACTGCTTCCATATTTGAAATTAACTAATAACTTAGACAGTTCAGCCATTCCTATTGGTCGAGCAGCCTATAAAACACGGCCCAGCCAGTTTTAAACATATTTTTGATGTTGCGTCGAATTTGGGCTCCTGTAAAGCCTGGCCATGACCCTTTTTATTGGTTGAAACCTCACACAGCATGTGCAATACATTCAATGAGTCTGTACATGTATTAATAGTCCCAATGCCATATCACGTCATACAGATAAGAGTACGTGTGTAATGCAATTACCATTTATATAGCTAGAGGTGTTTTCTTCAAAACATGAGGTAAAATTGTTTAATAAAATAGTTGGAAAATAATACATTTTTTACTTGTTTTGACTTTTCGACCGAAATGTATAGGAATTGAAATAAATATGTGGTTGGCTGGTATAAAACAAGTATGTTTACAGCTGGCTCATAGGCCTGACCATTGACCGGCCAACGTTTGTACATGTATTCTCTTTAATAAGGGCATAAATACAGTGCAGTGCAGTTGAAAGTTAACCTTATAATGTGAAATTCTTTTCACAATTTTTCACACAATTTTTACACTTTTTCACACCCTTTTACACCTGTTTACACACACAGCTTTACCTTACATACGCACTGTGGACATTCCTTTGTATTCGTGTAGTTAACAAACTTTGACTAAATACTCATTTTTCTCGCTTCCCCAAAACAAATTTACCCTCAAATTAGGATTATGGGCCTCTCAGCTGTCCCTTCTATCTTGTCTATATCCTAACCCGTTTTTCCTCTAGCGCTCTTTTTCGGAAACTGAAAAACGGATTGTGGACGTGTGCAAGTCCACACACTGTAACCTCTTCCCGCATCGTGTGGACCTATATTGTTCGGAGGTCCACAGTGCGTATGCAAGACTAACTCACACACAGCTTTACCTTCTGTATGTACTGTGACATTTCTTTGTCTTCATGTAGTTAGGGAAACATTGGCTAAAATACACATTTTTCTCGCTTGTAGGACATTTTTTGAAACCCAAATGTTGATTCGGGGCCTCTAATGTATTCCCCTTTATTTTGTCTATAACCCGAATCCATTTTAACCTTAAGCTCTTTTTTAGAAAGGGTAAAACTAACTGTGGACATGTGCAAGTCCACAATCGGTAACATCCCTCCCGCATGTTTGTAGGTCCACAGTACGTAAGAAATTTGTGTACACAATGGAAAACTAATTTTTTCACTGTTTCGCATTTTTACAAAATTTCCTATTCCCGTGTTCAATGTTAACTTTCAACTGTATGTGGTTGGCCGGTTTTAAATGTACATTTAAAACTGGCTAATGGGCCTGGACGCAATAATGCTTGAGCTAGCCAACCACATTCTCCTATTCATAAATTCCTTAGGGATTTAACTAAGTTTTCAACTATTTTGTTAAACAATTATATACTTTGTGAAATGTTTTGTGAAATGCCCCTTTAGCTCTTTTATGGTGTGTTCCTCAAATATCCTTACTAGCGTGATCGGGCCGGGAGGTACGGCGTAGGCATCCCGCATACTGCACTATGTTACCAAAGTTGTGTTCTGGTATCTGAAGCATTTGATAATTTTATGAATACAAACCAAAAATGAATTAAAAAAGGTCGCAGTCTCAGTCTTGTCCAAGCCAGGTCTCGGAGGGCTGGTCTCAATCTCAAATGTGCGGGTCTCAGTTTTGAATGTGCAGGTCTCGGTCTCGAATGTGCTGGTCTCAGTCTTGGATGCCACTGTATCGGATTTTGTCCTAAGACCCGTCGAGACTACAACAATATACGTTTCGCTACACAAATTACGTTGCACCACAAAAATCTAGTCTTTATTCCGAACATAAACGATGCTGTAAGACACTGCGTAGAGAGAAAGGGAGGTCAAGTTTTGTGAATTACTTAAAACTGTTTTATCTCCACCAATGTTTGTTTTTATGAAGTCGACCTGTTACACTATATGTCGGCCATAGACTGGTTCTGGTATTTTTATTTATTTTTGGTCTTGGTCTTGGTCTCGAAAGTTGTGGTCTCAGTCTCGGACTGCAAAAGTTTCGGTCTTGGAAGTGATGGTCTCAGTTTCGAAAGCCTTGGTCTCGGTCTCGAAAGCCTTGGTCTCGGTCTCGAAAGCCTTGGTCTCTGTCTCGAAAGCCTTGGTCTCTGTCTCGAAAGCCTTGGTCTCTGTCTCGAAAGCCTTGGTCTCGGTCTCGAAAGCCTTGGTCTCGGTCTCGAAAGCCTTGGTCTCGGTTTTGGACACAACACTGGTGGTGACGCAATTTTATTTGTTATCGTCACTTAAATTGCTTGTGCATACACATTGGAATTGCATTTGTACTGGTAGGTAGCGGAGATTAGTATTCCCTTATTTGAATGGGATATGAGTCGTATAATAAAGAACACTGCCAGACGACTCTCAATATGTGCATGGTGGGCTATGTATAGTCTGGTTAATGATATTTGAAAGGTTTGCATGGCGTAAAGGCAATAAGTTAAGTAGTTTGCGGTAACACCACGGTAATACTCTTTAATGAGATGTGTGGTTTTGAAAAGAACCGGGGGAACTTGATCTTTCACATAGTATGATCTGCCCGTCATCGGGAGACTGAGATATTCCAACGGTAAAGCAGGGTATGGAGCCTGGAAGTGATGGAGGGCGTGGAGGATGCTGGATGATCACTGAGCCATGTCAGTGTGAAGGAAGGGGGCGAAGGGGAAGGTTGCCAAGAGTATAGGCGACCCATAGGCTGGAGAAGTGTCCTAGGGTACAGGAGACGTGTGACGAGGTGATGATGGGGCGGGTACAGGAGACGTGTGACGAGGTGATGAGTGACGAGGTGATGATGGGGCGCTAGATGTCGCTGATTTAGAAATCGATGCCTTGGGGACCGTGTTGTGCCTGATGATTATGATGGCTTCTCTGAAGCAGCGGGGGTACTAGCGTTCAATGCTGGTGATGAGTTTAGCCTGGTTCCAGTTGATCTGATGGTCTTTGATGTGGGATTGCTTGACAAGGAATGATTTGTCAAAGTCTTCCTTTTTGCCATGGGATTTGTGTTAGTTGAGTCTGGTGGGAGGTCCCTGCCAGTCTTGCTGATGTACATCCTGTACACTCCTGTTCTGCGCTCTGTTTGGCCGGTCCTTGTGTGAGGTCAGCAGGTTGTGGATCTTCAGGGGAGCTGTGTGGAAAACTCGAATTCGTGCTTGTGGAGGATGCGCTGGATGTGAAGTACTACCTAGGTAGGGGAGAGTGATGGAACTAGGGTCCCTAACTAGTTGGATTTGGGTATATGTGACCCTTCGGCCGGGATTGGGTCTGAGGTCTTTTGTCTTGACTTGGCTGACTTTGTATCCATTGCGTTGCAGCGCTGTGGTAATGTAGTGGAGTTTCTAAGAGAGATGTTCCTTGTTGTTGCAGACGTATCCTCTGCAGACGTGGGCCTGGTTGATGGAAGTCTTGATCTTGGGGTGATGGAAGGAACTGCTGTGGAGATGTCTGTCAGTTTAGGTTGGTTTGTGGTAGTTGCTGCGAGCGAGGATCCCGTCCTGCTTTTGGGACACCTCAACGTCTATGGTGAACTGGATGCTGCTGTGAAGCCTTTTAAGGTGTTAAAAGAAAAGTCGGAGGTTATCCTGCCCATGCTGCCAGATGACAATTGTGTCGACCACAAACAGGAGACACACACGAGGTCTGTGGTCTGCTGTGGCGATGGCGGTCTGCTTGAACTCTTTTATAAATATGTCGGCCAAACCTGGGGATATAGGAGATCCCATATAACCCCGCTTCACCGTTGCAATCTCAGACTCCTGATTACGGGCAAAGCATACTGTCCACAATATTGAGTTTCCTCCGGTTCTTTTTAGAACCACACATCTCACTAAAAATTATTACCGTGGTATTACCGCAAACTACTTTTCTTAATGGTTTCTACACGAAATTACACATTTTGTAGTGATTCCCGACAATACGTAAACAGGTTCTCAGTAGGGGGACAACTTCTCATTAATTAATCACTACCTTGTACATGTACATCCAGCAATCATACAATCTGCTAAAGCTGAGTAATCGCCTGTGTTGTTTTACAGAATCGTGATGATGGAGGGACATACAGACATCTATGGCTTTCAGCATCCAACCAACAACCAGCCATTACTATTCCATTATCTCTGCCAGATACTGCAGGATCATCTCATTGCATATTCACGGGTAACCTAGCACTTCTGATACCTTTAATCATTTTGCTTCTAGAGCATTGAAGCATGTAGCACATGGAATCGTTATTGCTGGTGTAGTGATTATCCTTTGACCTTTCCACACTGTGGTCTCATCGGAACCGCTTGATAGTCTGAGGGGTCCATAGTCCAAAGATTTATTGATCCAACGGTTCGATAATCCAAACACACAAATTGTCTATATGCAAGGGTTCATTAGTATGAAAATGAAATAAGGCTCAATTATAATTCAAACATTTGATGCGATAGCTCAAAGGTTCCTTTTTTTTCTCAAAGGTTTGATACATGTAATCCGAAGGTTCATTTGTCTAAAGGTGCGATGGTTCGAATTTAGAATATGGTTAATTAGTTTGAAGGTTAAATAGTCATAAAAGAAAACAAGAGGCAATAGTAGAAAGGTTAATTAATCCGAGAGCACACTGGGTTTGGTAGTCCAATTAACAATAAGGTTCGATATTCCGAATTGACAATAAACTATCAAACGGTATTGTCAAGTCAGACTATTAAATCTCATTGTCGATTAGACTATTGAACCAAATCAATTCGGACTATTGAGCCTTCAGATTATATAAACCGTATTTTATTTGAACTAATAAACCCTTCAGACCTTCAGACTATCGAATCTTTGGACTATCGAATCTTTGGACTTCCGAATCTTTGGACTATCGAATCTTTGGACTATCGAATCTTTGGACTATCGAACCTTTTGGACTATCGAACCTTTGGACTATCGAACCGTTGGACTATCGAATCTTCGGACTCCCCGAGTGGTCCCCGGCTCATCTGCCCCTGTTGTGTACACTCTTGAGTGAAACACAAACCTGACCGGGCTGAAATCTACCCAGGGTAAAGTGCTTCACATTGTAGAAGTTTAGGGTTTCCAAAGGTCATGAAAAGAATTGTTGTCCTGAGAAGTCATTGAAAATTGGGAAAAATTGAAAAATCTTGAAAATCAAAATCATGCATGTTTTTTTTCTCGATGGGCTGCTTTTGATGTGATAACGGAATAATGGGTAAAAATTAAAACTTATTCTCAAAAGCTGACAAATGGTTAGCCCAACATCAGCGGTTCATCAGTAGCATAATTGCAAACAAATTTTTTTCTGCAAAATGGCGTTTATGTCATAACAATTGTCATATTTTAGTCCTGGAAAGTTCTGGAAAAGTCATGGAATTTGGTTTTCAGATTTATGTGCGAACCCTGAAGTTGTAATTATTGGATTCTTGTTGGTGCAAAAGACACTTCAAAATCTAGGGGATTGAAATAGGACCAAAACAGAGATTTTGGACAGTGTGGAAGGGCAATTGGATAGATATTTTTTCTTAACCAGTTCGCACCAGAATTATATATCTGTCGCTTACATATATATCCTGCAGTGCACTTGATATGTTTATCCGCCGTCCATTTTGAATTCCGGAACAACTTTGCGTGTACGGTACATACACATCCTCCGACGCGAACTGGTCAAGATCGCTTGGATTTGTGGTTTAGGGTTTGTCTACAATCCTAGCTGATTTTATTTACCTTTGTCTAATCGTATTGTTTTTTTAATTTTAACTTGGAAAAAAGGATTTTCCTTTCTGCTTTTCTGATATGCTCCATTGCTTCTTTGACCAATAGCAAGTGTACAACTTGCTAAAAGGAAATAAGTTAAGAGGGCCTAATATTTGTATCTTGACAAGATCTTCTGAGAAAAAAACTTGCTAAAATGCACGCACACTCGCAAGAGACACTCGCAGGATTCCCAGCCTCTCCGGAAAACAGGGAAAACCTTAAACATGAATTTATATTTTTGCAGCCGGGGGAAAATTGCTTAATGAATTTCGGAAAAACGATTAAACTTGGGGAAAACTTGGGGAATTTGAAAGTAACTCAGAAAGGAAGCTCTACTCCAAGTGCATTGATGTACACACATACAACATCAAGACAACCTGGCTGTGGTGGCTTTTTTAATAACATTGACGCTTTGTGGATATTACCGTGCTTTGTTAAAAAAACAACTTGACAGCAATGTTGTTGAAGGATCATTCCTTGTCAAATCACCAAATGGGTTAAACCCCACTCTCATAAAAATTGTCCATATTTGTTTTATATTTGTTTTAAACCCAATCACCTGCTATTTTTGGTGATTTTTGCCAAAATGGGCAGGACCGCCAAAATTCAAAGGACCATACCTTCATATTGAAACCTTTTGATCAAATCTGCTGATTTTGATTTTATTGAAGGGGTAACATAAATAATTCTAGCACTATTTGTTGTCCAAGCAATTTGACTCATAATGAACTTTAGACCTACATTAAGTTTAACCTTGTGGATCATGAGATCGTGAACTGAATCTGGTTTAAAATTATAAACCAACGTGTTTTTTACAATATTATCAACAAATTGGAGGTCTAATATGTTTTTGTTTGTTTCCTAGCTCATGTCAATTTTGGCAAAATGTGATTTTCTTTGTATATTGATGCAAATAGATGTATGTAAATGTACTAAACATGTACATGATCCATTTGCATACAATATACAGTAATATCACACTTTGCCAATTTTGACATGAGCTATGACGCAAAAAAAACCATATTATACCTCCACAAAATCATGTTGGGTTATAATGTTAACACATTGTCGGCTTAAGGCCGAGTGATCCACAAGGTCAAATTCAAGTTTAAATTAAAGTTAAAGGGTTATTGTAGGTCAAATTGCTCGGACATGAATAATACAATGCTAAAATTGGATTACAAATGATGTTACCTTTTAATGAAATCAAAATTAGCAAATTTGGTCAACAGGTTAGAAAGGTATGTTTTTTTTAATATTGGCAGCCACACCCTTTTTTGTCAAAATTGCAACAAAACAATTGCAGGCGGTAGCACAAAAAACAACCGACTGCTTGGATGCCGCTAAAAATTGAATTGGTGGCTTTTTCTTGCAAAACAACCATATAAAACAAATCTAAACTAATTTAAATGGGTTAGGGTGTAAATTTTATTTTTTGGAGGTGTAATTTGACACGGAATGACCCTAAAATAAAAATGTGTGTTTTTTTATTGAATATTTGAAAATTTTCATGAAAACATTAGGGAAAACTCAGGAAATGGTCATAAGGTGCTGGCTCGCGTATATTGTACACCATGTACCATATATACATGTAAGTAATGTTTTTTATTGTGGTTGTCCTATGATATAGGAGTCTACAAAGTTGATATTGGAAATGTTGTGACCTTGGCAGAATTGGCAAAATGCTGTGCTGATCCAGTGGATCCATAATGCTGCTAATTTATAAGCAGAAATGTCACTCTGTATTAACTTGATGTGCAAGGTGAAAAGTAGCTGAGAAAAAGACACAGATGGTAGGCATAGCATGATATTCCAGCTGTTAATTAGTTGTTGTTGTTGTTGTTCAGCGAATCTGTTATAACCTTTAAAGTTGGCCCTTGTATTTGTTGTATTGTCACATTGCACAGAAATCAACCGAGATTAGCAAGAAATGGGAGGAATGTGTTGGCACCATTGAACAAGTCTCTACCATCAAACAGGTGTGAAGCAAATTGCAGAAGTACACATGTGCATTTAGACATTTAGACATTTACACATTTAGACATTTACACATTTACTGTGTTAACATCAATACATTATTGTGTCTTTGCCGATGCGCAATTATAAAACTGCTGAAATTGGGACGGTGTCAAAAAATCCTATATTTTCCCAAATGACTTTTAGTTATTCTTCTTGTACTTCTACTGGACACCAAGGTTTAAAGACTGTGTGCGCACATACGTGTACTGTCTCTTGACTCGGGACCCAATAGACAGATAGGAAGAACTCATGCATTGCCTAGACCAACTGGCTCAGGTCAAGACAATGTGCATTTGTGTGCAGTCGGAATTAATTATTTGTGCACATTTTGAACAATACCTTCAGAAGTAATACCGTACATGTAAGCCTTGCTACTAAGCTCAACTGGCCAAACAAATCACTTTCTTAAAATATGTAGCTTTCTGTCAATAATGTACTATTAAGTTTACTTTATGCGGTTAAGAATGAACAGGACAGGACAGTCATTGAGGAATGAATGAATGAATCAATCATTTTTTCTTCATATTTTAGAAGTGTTGCACATTATACTACGATCACAATATGTAGGGGTTCTTATCAAGCACAGTCCGCTGACTTAGCAAAGCTCGCGAACTAAATTTGGTCCTTGGCTATGGCTTGAAATTACACACGATGTTACCACAGACTCGTGTGTAATTTCAAGACTTGTGTGTAATTTCAAGACTTGTGTGTCACTTCAAGTTGTAGCCAAGTAATTCAGAAACGGCTGAACGTGTGGTGGGTTGGATTTCTGACCAATTATTTTTTGATGGAGCCTCCAATCCAATCTAATGTACATGTAGACAATGTACGTGGACCTTGTGCATCCAGGAGTCAGCGAACTGTTTCTGTCGTCGCGTTTCCTGTACCAATTATGTATTGTTTCAGGCCTTGAATTTGGCATTTTTTAGGGCAAGGCCACTTTGGCCTTGAATGAAGCAAAATTATGAAGGGCACCAAGGCCAGTATGTAGGGCACCAAGGCCAAAAAATATTTGGAGAAGGGGCACGGAGACTAAAATGAGAAAAAATCTTACGCTCCGGCTGCCGTGCATGCACTGTACATGTATTTGCAATGCAACCCTAGGGTGTGTGGAAAATCATATTGAAATTTTAGGCTGTTCACTTTACGCGATTGCGCAGCATTGTTGATTTTACATATGTGACCTGTTCCAACGAAACCCGGACAAAGTCGCACAATGTGTTTTGTCACAATGTACTCCTGAAGTCATTTCGGGATGGATTTTACCATTTTGAGGTTTTTGTCCTAAGTCACTCACTGTTAATCTACAATCTCCTCAAATTTGAACAAAATCCGTCCACCAGAAGTGTGTTGTTTTGTCAATTTTGTGAAACATTTGTGTACAGAAATAATACGCTTTTCTGAACTTCAAAGCTGTTTATCTCATAATTAGGTTGTCAGGGTTTTATCACTAAATCCAGACCCCAGGGAAGATAGGGTGGGGGTACATATGTAAATGATACATCATTTTAAAGCTGAGAACCTAGAGAATTTGAAAAAAGCAAAATCTGAAAAACTAAAAAGTCGACTTTGTCCGGGTTTCGTTGGAACAGGTCACATATTTTCTTCCTCACAAATTCAAGGCCGTTCATTCAGTAGGATAACTTCATCAACAACTTTGGACAATTGAGGCACCGGCCGCGTGCATGGTGATCGTGACGACTATCGTTTGCCTCGTACACGAACAGACATGCGTATTGTGTACCGCGCATGTAAATAGCACTGAGAAAGAGAAAGTCAGTTGACTTTGCACGTAAGATCTGCCGTACTTACTCCAGCTGCACGTGTGTGTACAAATACAGACATTATTTTTGCGGCGCTGCTAGAAGTATCGGCACACCCCCCCGAAACTAGCTGGACTCGACTAGACTGTATATACAGTACATAACGTACCCTATATTTACGGGGCCTGATCGCAAAGCTAAATTCAGTTTGTGTCGTTAACGTTGCTGCGTGCGCGATATATAACGTATGCAGCATAGGTATGCAGCCAGCGTACGCTATATTTATAGGGCCTGATCGCGAAACTAGATTCAGTTTGTGTCGTTAACGTTGCTGCGTGCGCGATACGTAACGTTCGTATCCAGCGATATGTTTTATAACAATGATCCAGTGATTAGAATACTAACGTTAGGCTCAAGTCAAGGATGTTTTTGCAAAAAAAGGGCACGACGTCCAAGGTAGAAATGGGGCAAGGCAAAACTGGCCGTGAAGACGGCAATTTTTAGTGGGGCACCTCGACCATTAAAAAGGCAACGACGACAATGGCCGTCGTGGCCGTCGTTTAAAATTGTTGTATAGTGTGAGACCTGACTTTGAAAAACAGGGATTGCTGCGCGCTCCTGGAGAAAGTCGCTTTCATGTTTTATCAAACTGACGATTTACATATATTGCTATTGTTATATTAACAAACATGAGTAAAATGGAAACAAATAGACAGGGAAAAATGAATTATATCACAAACGTACACGCAAGTAAACTGTAAATTACCTAATAACAATTTCCGCAGATGGGTTATTCCATGTCCGACCAACGCACTGGGGGGTGGGGTGGGGGGGGGGGGGGGGGGGGGGGTGCTTGAGCCCACTCCCTCGAATGTTGTCAATTTTTTTGGTTTTTTGTTGTTGTCAAATCCTGGGTGCGCAACTGCTGATAGTTTAAAAGTACGAGTCTGGTTGGACCGCATCAGCCCTCTTCATGAGTAATTCCCCAACCAAGAATAATTTTAGGAGCAATTGAAACAGAACAGTAACTTGTGTTAGTGGATTTCTAATATAAAGTCTAGAAATTGACTACTTTTTTGTAACCTACCAACTGTACAAAAATGGTCATAAAGCTGTAAATTTAGAAGACCCCAAGGTGTTCTTAGTGGGTTCTGATAGAGAAAGACATGCTCTATCAAGTCATTTTCATTTCGTTGATTTTCATTATTACAAAAAATAGGTCAAAGGTCATGGTAACATATGAAAAGTCACGGTGACCTACTCAAGAATTGATTTGAGCATGCAATTCTCATTATTTTAATACCAAACTTGCGTATATTTGATGAAAATTAACATGGTTATGACAAATTTGTACCAAAATGGTAAGCAAGAGTAGGCCTACATCCTCGGGTTGGCTAGTCAGGTTGGCGTAGCAGTTCTTTCCTCGTCTTAAACCGCTGTCACCCGGGTTCGAACCCCACATGGGCCAATATGTGGATTGGGTTTTCAGTCCCTGTTTGGTTTTGTGGGTTTCCCCCAGGATATTATCGTGGGGTTGTCCTCCCACCTGTAAAACTGTTATTTCTTCACATTTCACTGGGCCCCATGGGACAACAGTGAATTCCACTGAATTCCACTAAATGGGCTACTGCCCAGTATAAATAATTAATGAATAAACACCTCCACAATAGATTTATATTAAACGATCCAAATGTTTTGACAACAATGTGAATACGCACGAGTCTATAGTAGCGGTTGCAACCACATCTCATAAACTCGTGCGTAATATCAAGTAATTTGGACACAACCTTAGCTTAACTTTCAATTGCACTGTACTGTACATGTATATTCATAACCAGTGGACAGCTACTTTTTGCAGTTAATCAATTGCCTTTTCAAATTTCCAAATTGCCTTTTTTTTTTCACAACGAACCAACAATTAGATGCACTTTTCATGTTATTTAATTCTTTTTACCAAAATAGTTATAGAAATAATTTTATAATATTTTTCTTGTGTTGAGGAAACTTCTTTTTGACTTGCCATGTGTTGCATGACAGTAGACAATGACTGCACATTGTCAGGCTGTAGCTTTAAAAAAAAATCTAATGAAACTTGTTTGTTTCAAACAGGATGACCTTAGAGAACTGGTGTATGATGGGATACCAACAGACTACCGTAGTGAGATCTGGACCTATCTTGTCCTACAACGAGTCAAGCAAATCAAAGCTGAGAAAGTGAGATATTATGCCTTTAATATGTGAATCAGTGTAAAAACAAAATTGATAAATTTGAATCTTACTGCAACATTAAAACAATTCAACTGATTTGTGAGCTTATGCTACATGTACATTTATAATACCTGTACCACACCATGCCTTGGGCATAACCAGTTTGCGCCGGGATTAATTTGAGATTGACCGAGCTCGTGTACGAGGTTCTTTTTCACGAAACTCGATTCTTGGAGGGTTCAGGCTGATATCAGTGGGAAGCACACCCATGATATTTCCAGCCTCGCTCGATAGATATGTCTGGGCTCGCTTGTGACATGTTTATCCGTCATCCGTTTTGAAGGTCGGAAAAACTGTGCGTTTTTATACATCATCCGACTTGAACTAGTTAAACAACCGTCCAGCACACAAATAATTTCTTCTCTAAAACTAAAAGCCTGCTAGCTGGAGGAATATGTGCCGAGTCTTTTTTTACCAAAACAGCTTTAGACTTGGGCATTTAAGTGCAAAGATGCTATGAGTAGGTGTGCTCATTGACATGAAAATAAAGTGTGTGTGCAAACTATGGTGCGAAATACGGTACCCTCTGGAGACATGAACACAATGTGTACAATGGAGACAAAACGTCTCCGGAGGGTAAATTTCTATAGATGAATAGGTCTCCACTGGGAATTTCACGAATTAGATTTTTGGATTTTACTTAAATTACTCAAAAACTAGGATTAGGATGTGGGTTAGGGTTAGGGTTTGGGTTAGGGTATAATATAGGGTATATTGGGTCGAAATTTCAACCCATGAAAAAAAATATGGTTAAAATGGGAGCATTTTGAAAAACGTGCCCGACTTTCTAACCATTTTGTACACGAGAACAAAGCCATGTCTCCATAGTGATACAAAAATGCGAATACATGTGCCTGCATGAGGTATGACCAACATAGTGGAGCTCCTGTAAATGGCTACATGATGTCATCTGGTGTTCTGACTGTCTAGTATCCAGGCTGTGTTGTAATGATGACAACATTTCATTAAACTCTACCGGTATATTTATATAAATCAACAGTATTTTGTGTGTGAATTGTTTGTCTTTTTTGCAGAGTGAGGATTATTTTCAGTGGCTGTGTAATCGCATTGGGACCTCCTCCTCAGTGGATAAATACAGGAGACAGATAGAGCTGGATCTGCTACGCACCATGCCACATAATATCTACTTCAATAGCAAGGATGCTGAAGGGGTAAGAATCAAGCAATCTCTTTAATCTTGTCATATCTGGATTTGTTCACCGACAGTCAAACTGGCTGAAACAATGGGCCGTATAAAACAAAACTAGCAAATTCTAGGAAGTAGAAGCACAGAGTAAAAGCATTAAGGAAAAGCAAAAGCTTCAATTCGTATGAATACAATTTAGTTTTACTGTTCAGCATTTGCTAACTGAAATACATGTAGTAGTAAATGCTTCTTTACTTGCAGTTGATTGTACAGCCAAATGGTTTATAACATTAGAGTCTGTATTGTGTGTACGTAAAGCCATACACACAGAACATCCTGCAAGCTACAGGGGTGTTTGAATTAAAACAGAATCTCAAGTTGGAGCTAGTGCGGCTGCTTTCTATCCCCAAAGGGAGCAGATGCTATTTTTTATTCATAAATACCTGGGACAGTTTAGGCATTCCTATTGGTCGAGAGCCCGTCACGTGGCCGGTATTAAACGGACGATAAAGACATGGCTGGAAGTGTTTAAACATAGATGGAAACAACATTCCGTCCCCAGGGCTCACTTTATTTCCAACCCTGAACAGTACCTCGTCTCCAATAATAAGAGCAGGTAGTGTTGAGCGCGTACAGCTCGACACCTTGGGAACGAGGTTGCCAATGGCAGTAATAGTCTGGTTCACAGTAAATACGCTTTATTGCATGTATTGTGCAGAGAGCGACAGAGGCGGAAACATGTCATTTGACACAGACAGAATGGCGAAACACCGAAATTTACTTGCCACAATTTTCCGGGATTTTCGGGGCTTTTTGGGCTGAATTTTACAAAAAAGGTATTTATGAATGGGAATAAATGTGTGTTCGGTCGGTATTAATCACTCTGTTTAATACCTCTTGAAGTCTGGGTGCTGATAATTACCCTCGCCTTCGGCTCGGGTAATTATCAGCACCCAGACTCCAATCGGTATTAAACAGAGTGATTAAAACCTCTCGAACACACATTTATTCCCTTATTCATACTACCCAATGTACTGGTTATTGCCCATTGACAGTTATTATGAACAAAAGTGATTCTTTTGCCATTACTGGGGTTCTATTCACCTTCTCCAAAATGTTATCCCTGTGGAGGCATGACGTTATTATTTCATTTGTTTCTGTACATAAACAGTAGCCCATAGACTTTGTGTACATCATTCCTTTTCAAATTAGACCATTTGAATATGCACAGCGTCTTTAAGCAGTCGACTACCCAATTAACAGTCCCTCGGGCCTACGTTGCATATCTAATCAGTGCTGCTTCACAAAGGAATTGCGTGCGTGGGCATAGTACGTGTTGCGCTTTATGTAAACAACCGCCGATCTGCGATCGTTGTATGGCTCCCTAGCTTGGAAAGCCTGTGGCGAAATAAGGAAAAAGATAAACTGCTGGATTGAGTTTGCAAAGACAAATGTGTGAGTCAGGGAGCTGATCTGTAATCGTGTTGTTAGCACAGCGGGCGTTCGCACTGCGTAAAAAGAAGACTCGTTGTGCTCAATCAAATATCGAATACAATTGTCTTTGGCAAAGACTAGAGTGTTTAATAATACTTCTTTAAAACTTCTTTCATAAAATAAGCAATACCAAACTGTTGCAAGTGACTACTTTTGACTACTTGACCTTTGACCTAATAGGTGAGTCAGTTGCGCCAGATCCTAGAGGCGTTCTGTGTTCATAACCCCAAGGTGGGTTACTGTCAAGGGATGAACTTCATAGCAGGGACCTGTCTGCTCTTCATGGATGTGGAAATGGCTTTCTGGTAAAATGATAATCAATTTATTGCCCATTAATAAATACCTTGGAGAGTTGATAGCTTCTGATTGGTTGAAACTCGATCGTGTGGGCGGGCGTAGTAACGGTCTGGCTTTTAAGAAGAAGCAAATAAATGGCTCCTGAACCAGCTTTGAGCAAGCATCATGTAAGCCAATGATTGGCCAAATAATACAACAGTCCTACGGCAACTTGCAACATTACGTGTACGTACATGAATAAAGCATGCGTCAAATTTCGATACTGCGTGTGCTACATGTACATGTACATGTACGTGGGTGCTACATGTACGTGGGTGCTACATGTACGTGGGTGCTACATGTACATGTACATGTACGTGGGTGCTACATGTACATGTACGTGGGTGCTACATGTACATGTACGTGGGTGCTACATGTACATGTACGTGGGTGCTACATGTACATGTACGTGGGTGCTACATGTACATGTACGTGGGTGCTACATGTATATGTATCATCGATTTATGAGCTATACAGTCGGGTCGCAAAGTTTGGGTAATAATAACAACGCATATTGAAGAGACAGAGTACCATACAAAAAGCTAAAATCTGCCCCCTTAACATGAACAAGAGATTCAGGTTGGCATAGTGGTCATTTCCTCACCAATCACCATCCACCGCTATGACCCGGGTTCGAATCCGGCCTAGACCAATATGTAGATTGGGTTTTCAGTCCCTGCCTGACTCCATGGGTTTTCTCCATGATATTCTTCTGGGGGGGGGGGGGGTCTCCCACCTCTAAAATTGTACCTTCTTCTCATTGTCTTCTCTCTAAATGTTTCTTCAGGCTTTTTGAGGGATCCTTGGTTTTAATACCAGAAAAAAAAGTAAAAATAATAATAATAATTACCTCCAAATGTAGTAATAGGGAGACTTTCCTATAGAGACGTGCACACACAATTTCTCTTTTTTCTGCAACTTATTTTTCCCAGTGCTTTTTTCACAAAATTTTGTTTTTATATATTTTGGACCCTACTCTACAAATATAACTAATAAAAACAGTTATTTTTTTGGTCTCCTTCTAGTAGCTAAACAAATATGGAGACACCCCAAAGTCTCCCTATTAGAAAAAGTCTCCCTATTACCGATATATTTACCCTAAAGTGTCTCCCTATTGGTACATTTAGTGATATGACACAAAAGTCAAAAAAATATCAGCAAAAGAAAAGTCACACAATTTAGAGCATTTTAACTCGGTCTACATGTATTAAAAGCGGCTATTCCTCAGCCCGGTCTGTTGTCACGCAGTGAAGACCAACTCCTATCTCACTTTTATTCCCAAAATGAACAACACACATAAATAAATAACACACACAATAATGAAAAAAACCTGATTCATTAAGCTAAGATAGTGATGGGTACCAGCCATCGTGATGCAGAGCGCAAAGACTTGGAGCATAGCGGGTGTATTACAAAAATGGATTGCACACACTAATGAAATATTGTTGTTTGTGTCTACCTGGCACTTCATTGATATACAAAAGATGGATGCCTACATCTAAATTACATATATTGTATACAATAAAACACCTCGTCAGACTAATAAAAAGTTCTGATTAGACATATTTTGTTTTTGCGATGACCTCAGTTCGACACTAATGGCCTACAGTAGAACTTGGTGTCTGGCATAGATTTTGCAAGTTTTTATCATATTTATGATTAAGATGAAAACAGAACTTTGGTGTTTGTGGGTTTTTGCTCAGGTGCATGGTTGCTGTAGTTGAGTCTTACTTTCCAGCCAACTACTTTGATAGTAGTCTGATTGGTGCACAGGCCGACCAGAATATTCTGAAGGACATCTTGGAACTGAGACTACCTCGACTCCATGCCCATCTAGATGATGTAGGCATTGAGATGTGCTCATTCACACTGAACTGGTTCCTGGCTATATTCTTTGATGTTGTTCCATTTCCCGTAAGTACCCTGTATAATGACAGTTATGTGCCTCAGATGAGTGATAACAGAATTTTGTAATTAAAAGTTACTGGTAGTGACTTTGGGCATAATCCCTGGCTACATGTACATCATGACATTATACAGGTTTATGGTTTCTGACTAGCGTTTCTTGATCAAACATTAAAAATGCGGTATAGAGCTGGATTGATCAGTTGGTAGGGCATTAGAAAAGTGTTCTGGAAGTCACATACATGTATGTAGTCTCAACTTCACATTTCAAACACTTTGTTTCACTGACCAAAATTGCTATTCATGAATTTCCATCTCATCTTTGAATGATAAATAATAACTTTTATTTGTAATTGGCCTTTTCATTTTTTTGAAGATGCTGCTCCGTATCTGGGATTGTTTTCTGTTTGATGGCCTTCGAGTTCTTTTCCAGTTCTCCATCGCATTGCTGCAGTACCACGAGACATCGTTATTAGAAAAGAAAGACATCTTAGCAATAATGAAGGACACCAAGTCTATGGCTAAGTTAACGCAGGACGTTCAAGCCATTGTCAAAGTAAGATCTATTGAGTTTTCTTCTAATTTTATATAAACCAATTTGTACACATTAGAATCATTGACAAATGACATTGAAGTTCTAGTCACAAAACCATCAATATTTCCAGAGATCTTCCTGCATTTTCCAAATCCTCTTTCTTGTTGCAACAAAACTTGCCCACATCCAAGACGAAAGTTACAAATCAAAGTGTTTAATGAAAACATGCAAATCAGTTATAAGGCCTACCCGGGTACCCGGGTACCCGTAACCCGACCGCTGATTGCGGGTACCCGGCTCCAATTTATCGATTGTATTACCCGAAACTGCCTTCGTAATGTTTGTTGACACATTATTTCAGAAAGGCAAGCGTCTTTTATGTTCATTGCGTGCCGATAAATTGTTAGAAAACATCTGAGTAAAACGTCTCCATTTACCGAAAATTTCCCGATGTCTAGCTAGCAGCCTAACGGATGATTGTGCTTTCTTTGTAGTCATTGTGATAAAAAAAATGCCTTTGAAGTCTATTTACCGACAATTCTGACAGCGGCTATAACTTGCGGCTGACATTGTATCAGTGTTTTGTTACAGTTGTCCTTTGAGTAAGTTTTTCCCGAGGTTTACTTTTTGGAAAATGTGCTGAATTAATTCACGATCCCACGGGCCCGTACCTGGAATGTGGTTTTGAAACCCGATACTGCAGGAGAGGTATTTGCTTCTATTGTATCAACTCTGCGGCCAGCCGCGGTCGGCTTTTTTGCTACATTTCGTGTCGGCTCACTCAAAGGATTTAGTTCATTGAACCTTATTTATTTTGGAAAAAGACGTGCCACTGTAGGCGTGCAATTATGGGGAGCGGCAAGTCAATTCATTTACAAACATTTATTACAAGCTGAGAGTAAACTCCACGCAGTACGGGATCGCTGTTGACAATCTGGCTCTGAAAACCGCGCACTTAACTTAACTATCTTGTCTTTTTTTGTCACTGGACCGCCGGACTACTTAGAAAAGGGTTTTGACTAGACCGCCGCTGTTTTGACTAGAATTTGTTTGCGGACCAGCGTTAAGGCTGAACCCCGAGTTGCAAAGTAGGCCCGTGCATTTTTTTAGTTGCAGAATGCACGCCATGCCAGCGTTGCAGTCGCGCTGCAGCTTGTTAGTGGAGTGAGCGGGGATGTACATGCACGTGCCGACGCGGTGTATACTTCCGGGTTTTTGTTATGATTCTAATAATAGTCACGGGTACCCGGGTACCCGACCGTGACGGGAATAGGGTAACCGGGTCCCGTACTACCCGTAAACGCACACCCTTAATCAGTTATACAACTTCAGGCTTACAGAGACTGAGGGCACACTCAGTACAATTTATATTAAGTTTCTCAAAATATCGTTCAGCAATCACCATCATCATCTTTTAAACTTTTGTGTGATTCCCTGTAGATTGTTAAAGACAGCAACAACAATTTTCCATCCTTGGCCTGGATCCAGCAAAAGCAGCAGCACTACATGAGCATCCTGCGAGCTGTCTATGAGCAACAAGAGAAAGCCAGGGAGGAGTTTGAAAGACAGGAAGGCCTTGCTCCGGCCACGCCCATCTTCCATAGTGAAGGAGAAGACAGTCTCGTGCAGGATCTCAAGATGGATTGTGCAGTGGAGTGCTATTCAGGTATGAGAATGATTTCACCTATCCATGCAACTTCTCTTCAAGTTTACAGGCAAACTATTTATAAAGTCTTTGGCAGATACCAAATCTGCCGTATTTGGATAAAATGTCAGTGAGTTTTGAATGTGAAGACCTTACATGTGCAGTGGAGAGAACAATTGTTGATGGCCAAAATGTTCTTATCCAAACTTGTTGTTATCCAAAATTGCTTTACATATTGTATAATATGTAGTCATGTGGGGTGTATACAATGTATATTGTACTTGTTAATGTTCTTTAAACTGATTTGAACATGTTTTAGAGCCTCAGAATGTACAATCTAGGTAAAATGGCTCTGTCTTGGTACATGTATAAACTACTTCCAGCATTTGTTGATATTTGGGTGTGTATTCCTCTTCTAAAGACAAAGATAGGTTAGCACACATCTATAGGAAAATTAGTTGTGCAGAACCTGTTATGCTTGGCAGTGCATATGTGCAGTACATCGGGTATTTACTCTTGATTAGGTCACACAGTGTCCTCTACATGTACATGCAGTCCTTCTATTTTTTAAATGGATTCCACAGATGATCAGTGCAAAACAACTCATAATGCCAAACATAATTTGTCATTATCTTTTGCAGGCCACTTACTAGTCTGCCGTGGAGAGTTGAGGCAAGGCTGGGTTGGACGAGTTAATATTGGCAAATGCATCAAGCAGAACTATGGAATAAGGGTATGAGGCAATATTGGAGTGTAATACAGGCTGTCCCACAAAGATTAGTACCCATTAATGCCCAAAATGTTCATTTGGTTAGTTGTTTTAATAATCAACATTGGCATACTGGAACTTTTCATAAGAATTTCAGATCATGAAAATCAGACTAACCAAACTAAAATATGCTTTATTTGGTTACATATGGTGATTTTATCCTTTGGGCAAAGTGAGAAAAGAATTTTTTTTTTTTTATTATTACATCTCCTATTAAAGGAGGTTATGTTTTTGCCGGCGTTTATTGGGGTGTTTGTTTGTTAGCAGGATTACGGAAAAACTACTGGAGGGATTTTAACAAAACTTGGTAGGTAAATAGCTTATGGGCCAAGGATGATGCCATTACATTTCCAGATTGATTTCCAGGAATCTGAATCACTTTAAATTAATGTTTTAATGTTGGGAGATAGGGTGCTTTTGCGGTTTGGGCGCGTTGTTGCGAGTGCTCTTTTTCTAGTTTTAATCAAATTTGAAGTTTGAAGTTTTAGTTGAATTTGAATAGCAAAGTCTTAACTTAACTAGATGTTCGCGTTTTTTGAGTTACAAACGCAAAGTGGTCAGGCTTACATCTATTTTATACTCGCAGGTCTTTGTCCAGTTATTAAAATACAATAGATGTTTTAGCATTCGATAAATTTCATGATACATCGATACAGTATGTGCCTAACATCATCAATTACAATGTGCAAAGTAAATACTGATTTTTTTTCAGAGAAGATAGATGTTCATGAAGAATTGAAAGAAACTTCTGAAAATATAAAAATTGTCATTTTTGTGTATAACAGCTATTTTTTTGTTTAATGGCGCCAGAGCATTTGAAAGCCAAAGTCAACATTCTACCGATGAATATGTCATGATACTTGTGTACAAAAATTAATGCGACACAGATGAAATTAAAATTAAAATTTGTAGGAACAAACACACGTTTGTTTTCAAGACCATTACAGTATTATGACCAATCACTGTTAAACATCACTGTTAAACGAATTTGCAAGAATAGGATCTAGAAAACTGAAAAAAAATAACAAACATGTGGCATTCATAATGATGATAAACAAGTGTCCCCAAACGACTTAAACCATACACCTGTAACAAGTTATGTACCACCCTCTTTTGGCGAGCATAAACTGAGTGGATGGAAATCCCTACTCGCATGTTCCTGGGTCTTCGAACAAATTTTGTTTGTTGATATCATGTGGGGGTGGGGTGGGTCTAACCTAGTCTGGATCCAAGACCAAGCTACCCGTTCATTTGTTCCGCGGCGCGCCGTCCGTATATATCTGGGCTTATTGAGGGCGCCCTTAATTATCGCCAGATTTGTTCCCCTATCTGAGGGAATTTTTTTTTCTTTTTCGAAGACCCCTGGCATGTGCACAATATAGTCATGTACAGTGTCAGTGAAGGGAATTCCTCATTGTACATGCACAATAACCAGAAGCGCCATGAGCTATCTTAAAGGGACAATATATCATTTGTCAGTTTTTATCGTTTGAAGCAGCAAAAGTGCTCAAAATATAAAGAAAGGTGCTAGACAAACAACTTGATGAACTTTTTAGCTCTGTGAATAATGCATATTTCGGGAAAACAATATTCTAAGACTTCGATTTCAATTCAAAATTTGCCGAGTCACAATATCTGCAATTTATGGCGCATTCTCAGCCAGCGAATTTTGAAAGGCCGCTCTAACATTTTATGACGTCATCAGTAATTATTTTGAAAAGTACAACTAGCCAGAGACTAACATCGTTGAAAGCAAGTTTTAATCTTTGTCCATTTTCAAATTATAAGGCACTTCCAGTTTCGACCGGAAGAAAGAGTCAAGTGATTTCACACGCACAAGTTGAAATGAAGATCCTGGATTATTCTATCAAATCCCGCAAAATTTCAGTTCATGTCTTTCACGTTTGCTTTTTTATTGTTTTTTCAAAGATTAAATTTATTAATCTTTAATCGCTTGTTATTTGATAGGCATACATGATAACATCACAAAATGTATAACATCTACATACCAGGGTTCAAGTTCACACCAAGTTTTATCATCATCATGCACACTGTTTGGAAAAAATACACGATTTCTGGCTAATGTCTTCATATTTAATTCACTGAACTTTTACCTTCCGGTAGACCTGGAAGTAAAGGTCAAGCAAGTTTATGTACATGAAATATGTTTATCAAATAATGGAATATACTCTTGTTGGTATGTGTTGACTCCTAATGATAGTATTCATTTTTAAAATCATTACTTTAAAATCAAAAATACATTAAAGAATATAATGTGTTTTTTGTGTGTGTTATTTAGTTGGACAACCGCATTGTGTGTTTAACCATGGCTGGCGGTGACATGGCACTATTTGGAACCATCTCTAATTTCTTGTATGCATTCAGTATCGGAACTCAGTAAGTATACAGTTTTGTTGCTGGACTATTGATTTTATAAGGGACCCCAGGCCTCGAATTACACGGCGGCCACGACGGCCAGTGCCGTCGATGCCCTTGCAACTGGCCGTGGTGCCCCTCGAAAAAATACCCTTTTCACGGCCATAATGTCGTGCCCTTTTCCCCTGTTGGCCGTCGTGCCCTTTTTATGAAAGTTAAATATTTACTTGTGTTAGTTTTCAGCCTACGATGCATCTTGTGCTTGTGACGTGTTTTAATGTATATCCAGCGCAATCCGCTCGAACGAGTCAAAGGAAGTTGCACTAGCGTAAATTGTTTACGTTCAACGCATTCGCGACTCTCTCGGCACCCGTTGTACACGAACACCCAACGTCTTTAAACAAGGGACCAGTCTAAAATAAAAAACATTGACCAACAGAGGGCGCTCTCTGTTGTTTGAACGCCCTCTTCTGGTGGAATTGTTGCACCGCATGACTAGAAAAACGTTTTTAGTGAATGAATCCCGTCACCGTCCAAAACTTTTCGGATTAAACTACAAGAATTTAATAGAGTAACAATGCCGCGAAAAGAGCGTTTGAAGCGGACTGTTAAAGGTGAACTAGAACACTCTGCTGCCAAATGCAAGAAATTAGACTTCTTTTTTATTTTTAAATTTTGGCCTTGGTGCCCTTTCTACTGGCCTTGGTGCCCTCCCAAATTTTGAATACTCCAAGGCCAAAGTGGCCTTGCCCTAACAAAATTGTAATTCCAGGCCTGGACCCCTTATACATTGATGCAAAACAAACATGGGATAAATATCCTGTGATGGAATAGTCATACAAAAATATTTGTAATATCTGTATAAGCAGGAAAGTAATAATTACCGGTAATGTTTCAAAGAATAAAATGGGTATTGCAATGGGATTTATTAAAAATGAACAAAATTCATGCAGACCCCATCCACTTTTTTTTTTTTGGGGGGGGGGGGGGGGGGGGGGTGGAAGTTTTATCCTTTTATCAATGCTGTGCTGTATTATTTGTGGGCATAATTAACCCTAACAGTGCTGAATCCATCAATTTCAATATATAGTTTTACACACCCTAGGGGTTAGACATAGAAAAGACAATAGAAAATTTTCAGTCTGCAGTCCACCAAAAGCTTCATTTGCTCTTGTTGCTCAGTTTGTTATTCTGAATGATGCAAACATGACTTCAAGCATTATCTCTGCTAAAATCAGATTAATAATGGCTCCTGACCAGTATCCACAAAGAGAATTTGAGAGAATTGCAAACAACATTGTGAATAGCTGAGTTGGTAGAGCACCGACACGGTACATGTAGGTTCAATTTCCGCTTTAACATGTATTGACTAAATGCTGATGATAAGTGACAATCTGTATTTGTTTTAGGGAGGAGCTTTGGTTTGAGAGGTTACGAGACACTCCTTTAAGTATTGTCTACAATCAACAAACAAGGAATGTTTATATTGGATTAGCTGATGGAACGCTGGCTGTTATTGAGGTTAGTATACTCATATGGACTGGCAATGAGGTCACTAGACCGCCTCTATTTCCCCGAGGTACTCGGCCGAGGGAAAAAGGTCCCCCTTTTGGTCACTCACCGGCCCGAGGGGGGGATAGACGTTCTCTAGTGACCGAATCATGCCAGTCCATATGTGTTTTATAACACACCTCGGTCCAAAATATAAAATCGTGATCCGATCCAGACGCTGTCATTTTTCATATTAAGATGAGCCTGGCAAACTTCTTGAGGGCGCTGCAACCAGTCAAACATTTTAAGTACTGCCCGCTTCTGGAACTATTTCCTACAAATTCATGGTGGCGCAAATCTCATGCACTAGCCTATATTAGTTAACCCCACGTGACCGTGTTTCAGCCAACCAGAATACAGAACTAACAAGAGGTGTGTTATAATCTGAATTATTATTTAAAGTTGCCGGAACTATGTAAAATATAGTCAGTTTATCAGGTTTTGTACATTGTAAGTTGGGTTTTAGGTTTGATTGGACCTCTTTTAGAGAGCACTTAATCAGTTCGGGCCGGAGTACGTGTATACTTGAAAAATGCTTCCAAAATTTAAAATGGATGAGGAATAAACACGTCGCAAGCAAGGCCGGAAAAAATTGTTTACTATCCACGGGTGATGCATTAACTCGTCAGGCATGGCGGTTGATGTGTGTGCACGCCGTAAAAGTTTTCTTGATTGTTGCGGTTGACATGGAATACGCGTCAAACATTACTAGCACACGTCGCGGTAGACGTCTATACATGCCAGACGTTACGAGCATACTCATGGTGGATGTGTACACACGGAAATGTACCAGGCATGTTTCGTTGACGCGATGAACATGTATAAATGCTATATCGTTGTATCACTCATCAATGATTAGGTCTATTCAACACCCTAGTTCCATTGTCTTCATTGAATTTATACAGCCGAGGATTATCAGCTGCGTCCAGTAATTCCTTGACATTCAAATTTCCCCACTATTGTTTCTTAGTCTCCTTTGAAATTCTCCAAAGGGTACTTTTCACTTGGGCTTTATACACATATTTATATACATATATAGGTTTTACCGCGTACTATTGTCCCTGGCCCTGTGTGTAGTTCCACGACTTAATAACGAGATTTAATAGTGGGTAGCAGATGACGTGATATTACGCCCTGACTGCAGAAGAAAAGAAAAAAGCCCTTGGTATCTTGTAGTAGTTGCATTATTAAAACATAAATATTTTACTAAATATAGAACCCATTTCTTTTGGTGAAGAGTAAACCCGCCAGTAGTCCTGGTAACTTGAAAATAAACCTGGCACGAACTGGTTGAACGGTGTCATGTCGGGACAAATGTAATGTAATATTAGGGTTAAAGCTTAAGGGTTTTCACAATCGAAAAGTTTTATTTCTGATATTTCATAGGATTGTTCTACTTTACCAGGAATTCCCAGCTCCTCCCTTACGAATGTTGAAGTTGAGACTTTAGACCCCTCTCCTGTTGAAGTTGCAAAAATAGGATTCTGTTAATTGCGTCCATTTCTTGTTATCCTGTTGCTATCCCGAAGATTCACCTTATTCACATATTTTTTACAATTTTGTAATACAAAATGGTAAAATGTTAAATGAGACATTGTTTGAAAAAACAATCTGCTCACTTGGGTATTGAATATTAAAGAACCTAAAACATTCTGGTTCATCTTAGGTCATGTAATAGTAACACTAAATAAAATTCTTTTTCAGAAGGTTGTGCAGGTACCTTTTAAATAAAACAAAAGTAGTTTTGTAAAAATATGTGACATTTTTGTTGGTTGTAGGGTGTAAGCCATGCCAGTCCACGGGATGTCTTCTATCATGCCATTGGTGCCAGCCCGATACGCAGCGTTCTCTATCATCCTGAGCTGGACCAGATATGGTGTGCCTGTGGCAATGCTGTCAACATCCTCAACAAGTCAGTGTGCATATAAAGTGTAGTATTTGATCTAAAACTCTTGATGTCAGTCCTTAACCCAACCCCCTCCTCATTCAGGATATTTTTAACAATCATAGTAGTTAACCAGTTCGCGCCAGAGAACATGTATACACGCCAACATTTTCAGAAAAATCCAAACGAATGAATGATCAACTTGCCATGAGCAACTAGGAGCGAGGCTAGAAATATCTGTCAATGAACGGCTCACAGCTAGCAAATAATCTACATGTACATGTAGGCTGCTTTACAACTTTAGTCATAGCAGGGTAATTCTGTGTTAAATCACCCAATAGTTGAACCCAACCCGCATCAAATAAGTTTATATTTGTTTTATAGGAATATTTTGGGTGAGAAAGCCGATCTAACAATTAGCAGGCGGTAGCTTTTTTCACCGAAAGTAATCCAATAAAACAAATATGAACTAATTTGAAGGGGGTTGGGCAATTTGACCGGGAATAAACCAGCACTGAATTATCAATTTCCTGATTGGTTGTAATCAGTCATGTGTTTCAAGCCTCATCATGGTTACACAGCTGTTTGCCAACTGTACCTTTCTATAATGTGAAAATAAGCTCATCGTTTTTGTGATATCTATATTTTCAGATCTGATTGGTTGAAAAGGTTATTTTGATTCCCAAAGAAGATTAAATATTGTTTTTTTGTCATCAGCTTGCCATAATGTGATGTAGCGTTTTAATTTTAAATCCGCATTTTCTGTGCAAAGACTTAAAAAAAAACGGAAATCGCACATTTCAAAATATTGTAAAAGACCAACTCATTGCAATTCAGAGTTACAAATGCCATATATCAAAAGAAAGCTATTTTTTTGCTCTTTCTGACCAACTGTAAAATTAACACATGAAACTTATTTGTGCATAGCAAGTCACATATGTGACCTGTCATCACAAAATGAGCGTAAAGTCGCACGGAGTGATTTCCAGTACGGCCACTCAAAATCAAAATTCGAAGGGGTGGTCGATTTTGAGATTATATGTTTTTTTTAAAGACTAAATCCCCAACAATCAATTCCCAATTTTTCAGGACGATCGGATTAAAACAAGTTAGTTTTTGAGACAATTTTGACTATGCCTTCCTTTGCGCGTTCACACAATTTCTCGCAAGAAATGCCCGTTTTCTCATAATCTTTGTATTAAGACTCCAGACTAAAATAAAGAAAAAATATTGAGAATCAAACCTCCAAGTGTTATATACCATTGGAAAGCTCCGTTTCCACAGAATTAAGAAATACCCATATCTCAATTTTAGATTTTGCCGACTTTACGCTCATTTTGTGATGACAGGTCACATATGTGACCTGTCACCACAAAATGAGAGTAAAGTCGGAAATATTGAAAATTGAGATATTGGTACTTTCAAATTCTTGAGAAAGAGAGCTTTCCAATGGTACATAACACTTGACGGTTTTGCGATAAATACTTTTTACAGCGCTCTTGAAAGTAATGGGTTTCAGAAAGCGTGATTGTGAGACAACTTACTTTAAACATCTTAAACAAAACATGCAAAAGATTACAAAACAGGACAAGTAAGGTTCGGTTAAGCATAGCAACGGCTAAGTTCTAATCATTATTTCTTCATGAAATTTTCTACACATACAAACTATTGTATAAACAAAAAAATATCAAAATTTCGAAAACGTGGGATACTTACAAGAACCTGATTTTCATATTTAATCACCATGTTAATTAGACCACTAATGGCCTTTAATCCAAACACTAACTACGCAAAATTATGTAATTTAAGAGGTTTTCGATCATCTCATCTCACCCCAAAAATGGGAATATACAGAGGAGGACTTGGGCTTTCCAAATTACTAAAAATCTCAAAATTGACCACCCCTTCATATTTTGACTTTGGATGGCCATATCTCCGAATCACATCGTGCGACTTTACTCTCATTTTGTGGTGACAGGTCACATATGTGACCCGCTCCTATGAAACCTGACATAAGTCGCACAGGCTATTTCGAGATACAGCTCGTCAAAGTTAAAATGGGGTGAAAAGTCTGGCGGACATCGTTTTTAGTTTTTCGTTATTTTGTATTTTTAATATTTATACTTTAATTCACAGTTAAACAAAATCAACTTTATTGATGAAAAAGTACAAAAATCATGCATTTATTGAGGCAAACTGTGTCGTCCTAAAAGTGGTAATTTATCTCCCAAATACATCCAATTTTTCATAGATTATCGGAAATTGGAAGTATGTATGGTATAAAGGTAGTTTTGGTACCAATAGAAAGCTGAAGATGTGTACTAAATGGAAATAACAATATCCCACTTTAAAAAAAACACACTTGTGTCTGGTTTTAAAGGAGCAGGTCACATTAAGTGGTTTTGTATAATACAAATGTAGGGCGTATCTTTTTATTTCAATGGTTTTCATATTTTTTTTTTGCTATTGAAGTTGGACCCGTCGGAAAATAAAATAAAATTCTACACAGGTTAATTGTAGACGATACTTTTTTACATATTTTCATTAGCTTTCAAGTTTACTAGTTTTAGTTTTTATTTGCAAATTGTGTGTGTGAATGGGGTTCCAGATAGGGTCGGCGGTAATAAAAAGGTTTTTTTTTTCTTGGTAGCCTAAAAAAGGGGTAATAAATAAAAAGAGATGTCCACAATTTTAAACTTAAAAAGATAAAAAAATAAGAAAATTGTGTGAAAAATTGTAAAAATTGTTTGCCACTAAAAAGTGTAAATTAATTAGTCTAAAATACAGACTCTTTTGTGGTATTGCGCATGCCTTGAGGTTTTTAAGACTGGCCCCAGTGTTTTATCATCCGTTTAAAACCGGCCACGTGATTGGCTCTTGACCAATATGGAAGGGGTAAACTGTCTAAGGTATTTATGAATGTAAATTATAAATTATGGTTAAGTACAGTGTTTTATAAGGGTAATTTTGCAGCTATCCCCAAAAGTAACCAACCAAAATACTATTGAAAAGCTTACTAATTGTAAAGATATTGATGATTATAAACTTCCTGTGAAATTATTCTGTTCTGGCATGGTCATTTTGCAGAAAATAGCAAAAGAATTCTCTTTTCCAAGTGCCTGAGACGGACTTTTTGACATTTCCACAAATACATGTAGTGCACGCAAGTGTACTATTTTAAAGCAAAATAGTGAGGGAAAAAAAAATATGTAATCAAAATAAAAAAAAAATTAAATCTAGTTGGTTGTCTAAAGTATATCCTATTTACCAAAGTGCCAACATTTCGTGCTACAAACAACTTTTGAGAAGAAAAAAAAAGAAAAAAAAGAATAAAAAGACACAAATAAAAAAAAAGTTATCCTTACAAAAACAATAGCTGTTCTTATTGGGAACATATAATAAATTGCCTCATAATAATGATTTATACCTTTAGGCAATTTACTCGTTCCTATTACTAGTCGAAAACACCAGGGCCAGTTTTAAACACTTTTCCCAATGTCACATGAAATTTGGACGTCCGTGCAATCTGGTCGCCTTGTAATTCTTTTATTGGTTGAAACCTTACGAGGCATGTGCAATACCACAAACGAGTCCGTATTTTAGACTCTATAATTAACGCATCGTGCTTTTTGCATGTCAATGTCCATATTAGGAGTTAGCTTTACCTCCCGAACCAATCAGGCGGGCAAGGATATTCGAGGAACATACTATATTTGTGTTTCACAAAATAGTTATTGAAGTTAGAAACTGATATTTAAAAAAATATTTTTTTAGGGTTTTTAACCTGAAAAGTACAACGTATAATGAATTGGAATAAATATGTGGTTGGCCGGTATTAAACGTACGTTTAATACTGGCTCATGGGCCTAGACATTGGAAACGCGTCCAGGCCCATGAGCCGGTTTTAAACGTACATCCAAAATCGGCCAACCACATATTTATTCCCTTATAATGATAATAACTAGAGATTGTGGTTTAAACTGAACAACCGCTGAGCCGGGATTATTTTAACATCGCCGAGCCGACGGGCGGGAATATTTTTATTGATAGTGCCGGGAAGCACACCCACGCATTTCCGGCCTTGCGCGCTGCTGACATACATTTCCGAACTTGAACTTGGCGTGTTTACGCGTCATCCGTTTTGAATTTGGGGGAATGTTTGCGTTTATATACATTGTACGTCATCCGGCGCGAACTGGTTAATAGACAGTAACAAATGATTTAATGATTTTTTCTAAACATTTTTAGTCTCTAAAGAATAATAGTCACAACAGAGATGTATCTACCATACATGGTGCCATCAGTATTATAAACCTACATGTAACATCTAGCTCAATATAGGAATTGTTTGATTGGTTGATTTCAGTTCTTTGAATGTCACGGATGGGTTTGAGATTTCCAAGAGCCCAGATATCCACATCTCTGGGCTCTACTTTGGTGACCATGGGGTGTGGGTTACTGTCCGTGGCTCAGCTCTTATTATGTTATGGGATGTCCTACAGCTGCAGTGCATTCTACTTCATGATACCTCAACAGACCAAACTCCGATCGTCACAAAGGTAAAATCATAAAATTTGAAGTTTATTGTACACAAACTCCATGGGCAATGATTCAGTCTCTACTGAATTCTCTAAATCTACTGCTGTATGTGCTTTAGCCCTTCAAGTCCTACGTAATGTAAAAGCTACATGATCCTACTAAAACAAAAAAGTCTTTAGGTGATTTTAACCAGTTTGCGCCAGGATTGTTTTACATTGGCTAATGAACTCGATTTGAGACAGGTTCAGGCCGGCACACCCTGATACTTCGGCCTCGCTCACTGCGAGCTGGTCACTGCCAGATATTTCTGGCCTTGCTCGTGACGTGTGTATCTGTTTTAAATTCTGGAAAAACTGTACATGTATACACGGCATCCGACACAAACTGGTTAAATTTTATAATGTCATTGTTGAATGCAAGCTTGTAACATATTTTTTGTAGCCACTTAAATGCCATGACGATCAAACTTTGGCTAATGTGTGATTTAAACATTTGCCTTTTTTAATGATGTTATACGTCACAGAACTTTGTGCATCTACCGGTATCTAGACCTACCGGTAACTGTTAATGAAATGAATCGTGAAGTTAGCATGTTTTGTTCATGAGACATGCTGATAAAATTAAAGATAACTTTTTTAATGAACCAAAAGGGAAAGTGACTAGGTGCAGTTAATACTACTGTAAACACTGAACAATGAAATTGACTGGAGCGGGGCTTGAACCAGTGAGCGCCGGATGCCATTCAAGTGCTCTACCAACTGAGCTATGTCGTGTGTTGGCAATTTCCAAAATTAGTGAATTAGTTATCTTTGTTCAAGGGGCACTAGTCAGAAGTAAGGGTGTGCGTTTACGGGTAGTACGGGACCCGGGTACCCTATTCCCGTCACGGTCGGGTACCCGGGTACCCGTGACTATTATTAGAATCATAACAAACACCCGGAAGTATACACTGCGTCGGCACGTGCATGTACATCCCCGCTCACAGTCGCGCTGGCATGGCGTGCTTACTTCCCCTGCATTCCGCAACTAAACAAATGCACGGGCCTACTTTGCAACTCAGGGTTCGACGCAAACAAATTCTAGTCACTCAAAACAGTGGCGGTCTAGTCAAAACCCTTTTCTAAGTAGTCCGGCGGTCCAGTGAAAAAAAACAAACAAGATAAGTTAAGTGCGTGGTTTTCAGGGCCAGATTGTCAACAGCGATCCCGTATTGCGTGGAGTTTACTCTCAGCTTAATAAATGTTTGTAAATGAATTGACTTGCCGCTCCCCATAATTGCACGTCTACAGTGGCACGTCTTTTTCCAAAATAAATAAGGTTCAATGAACTAAATCCTTTGAGTGAGCTGACACGAAATGTAGCAAAAAAGCCGACCACAGTTCCTGGCTGGCCGCAGAGTTGATACAATAGAACCAAATACCTCTCCTGCAGTATCAGGTTTCAAAACCACATTCCAGGTACGGGTCCGTGGGATCGTGAATTAATTCAGCACATTTTCCAAAAAGTAAACCTCGGAAAAACTTACTCAAAGGACAACTGTAACAAAACACTAGCAGCTGTCAGAATTGTCGGTAAATAGACTTCAAAGGCATTTATTTTATCACAATGACTACAAAGAAAGCACAATCATCCGTTAGGCTGCTATCTAGACATCAGGAAATTGTCGGTAAAGACGTTTTACTCAGATGTTTTCTAACAATTTATTGGCACGCAATGAACCTAAAAGACGCTTGCCTTTCTGAAATAATGTGTCAACATTTACAAAGGCAGTTTCGGGTAATAAATTTGATAAATTGGAGCCGGGTACCCGCAATCAGCGGTCGGGTACCCGGGTACCCGGGTACCCGGCACGGCCTTGACCCACAAACATGTGGCCAGGGATCACACCCAAAGTCATGATACTACCGGTAGCACATTAGCAATGTTGCATTTGACCTGGGAATAGCAAATGATAATAAAGAACGTCAACGTGTCTTACGACGAAAGAGAGCACGACAACGAATGCAATACCGTACCTACGATGGCATGGCGTCAATGATACACCAGGGTCAATGCAGAAAGGTCACGCAAAGCGCCCTCACGAGTCATTATAATGACAGCTCGGCTACTTCTCCCACGGTCTCTGAATAAGAAATACTGTGATTCGAATCGGACGAATCAGTACTGTTTTCGTCGGATTCACCCAAAACCGAGGAAGAACTTCACGATCGTCCATGTTAAATTTGATTACCGTGCACAGAGTGTACGCGATTCGTACACTGTGGGTGTATCAACACACAACAATATGTGCTTACGTGACCACGCGAACCCGTCTTGTACAGGACGTCGCACACCGACTATCGAGAATTTGTCTGGGTCCTGCCTCGGTTTACGTCACTCATTTTTAGTGGCCGCAAAATTTTAAAAGGGGGGTGTCATTTTTTGGACGGCAAATTACCACACTAAACGTACACTAGAACCAATTTTGCTTTTAATTCACATTTAATACACATAAATCTATTAAACTAAAACAAAAAATGCGTAATGAAAATTGCATGTTTCCTTTAAGAATAACACAGCGTTAATGCTTTATTGATTTTGACCGTTCAAAAAAGAAAACAAAAAAACATTTCACAGAGGGAACTATTACGGTATTTATATCAACTTATATCATGGTATTCAGTTGTAACATTTTAAGTGGTATCTTTTAGTCAGGATCGCTTTCACACCTTATCTTAGTTTAGCACTAATAACAATCTTAATCTTCTGGGGCATGCTGTGAATTGCCCCTTTAGAAAATTTGTATGAATGCGGACCTGACCAGAGTATAGGGTTGGTCGGGTCGTCTTCTAAAGGGATCTATTCGTAATGCCATGTTTGCACCCCTTTACCCCCATGGTCTTTCTTTGATCCTACCCACTCTGACCTCATCTTTTATTCCCTTAAGCCGTGTTCGCACTGGACTTTTTTTTGGGAAGGTTTTACTAAGTCGATGGTAAAATAAAAAAATGGTCAAATGTTACCACTGTTCGCACTTGGACTTTCGACACGGGAACATTTTACCGAGACCGTGGGAGAAGTAGCCAAGCTGTCATTATAATGACTCGTGAGGGCGCTTTGCGTGACCTTTTTGCATTGACCCCGGTGTACCCATTCGCGATCGCGCGCGCGCGCGTTTTTTTTCCCGATCAAATCATTGACGCCATGCCATTGTACGTACGGTATTGCATCCGTTGTCGTGCTTTCTTTCGTCGTAAGACACGTTGACGTTCTTTATTATCATTTGGAAATGATGCACTGGTAGTACCAATCAAACTTCCGACTGTATCAATAATAATATCTGCCATAATATTGACCAAAGGAACCCCAACTCTACGTAATCTTTTTGCAAAACCACGTGCGAATGTGATCACGATGCGATTTGCATGTATCAGCGTGCCCGCATGTAAACAATGCAAAGAGCGCATGTGCAGTGCTTTGTATAGCGTGACCTTGCACTGGAGGGCCGGGTGGACGTTTTCCTGGGACGCGTCTAGGGAAAAGTGACCAGGGACGTTTTCCCGGGCAGCAGTTGGCCGGTAGAAGTACCCACTGGACTCGGGAGAAGTACCTGAGAGGAAAACGTCCTAGGCTGTCCGCACTGGACTTAAAATGGGAAAAGGACCCATCGTCTAGGTATGCTTTATCATTTTAAGTCCAGTGCGAACATGGCTTTAGTCTAATCCTCCTTTTTTAAATTGTTCCACTTCACTCTTTTTTTTCTTTTCTTTTCTTATCTGAACCATGTTGTGCGTCATGCTTGTATGTCCCCCTTTATTTGTTTGTTTCATGTACACAACCATTTTGTCTCTGAAGAAGATCTTACTTGTTAAGATCGAAATATTAGGCCATCTTAACTTATTTGATTTGTATATTTCAGGTCATTCCAGCCAGTAAGCAGTTTGCAGCAGTTTGCAGCAGTTTTAATTTTATTCAAAGAAAAAGGTCTGCGACCTAATCCTTTGAACCAGCGGAGCCGAAACCCCCTCGAAAATAGACTAGGAGCCATTTGTTCAGGCTACAGCCGCACTGACAATATGTTCGATGTATGTTCGGTGCATGTTCGGTGCAGACTAAGACTTTCTCCAGACAACAATGACCCTAACCCAGTCAAGGTTTTTACGGATGCCATGCCCCCATAACATAATGCTGGACGTCATAATGCAGGTTAAGACGGGTGCTAATCACGCCCTAGCTGATATCACCCTCCCAATGGTGGCTCAACATTGCCAACCTAGTGGGGCCGTGCTCCAAGCGAACCTCAGGCGTCGCTGACCATTACGACAAGCGCATCATTTGCTGGCCACCCTCCACCCGCACCAAGGTCACAAAAACGTTTTCTAGATGTTGGCAGTCTTTAACGCTCTCCAACGTTTTTCATCTCTCTATCTCTATCTCTATTTTATTTCTCGGGAAACATCAACAAATGCACCGACCAAAATTACAAAGAATACATAAAATAAAAGCTTTAGATACAAAACATAATAACCAAGACAAAGATAAAATAACCATTCAGCTCCCGAAAGATTACCCAAAAGAAACATTGTTCCTGTCGAGGGGTTCTTGTTTTTGGTAGTGGCTTACATCCACCACCATGGGGGAACGCGGTCTGACCAACTGTGTGTGCTCAAATGGGAACTCCTCCATTGGTGTAGTAGATTACTGCGCCCCAAGTTGCTCATTCACTCTTGCTGCTGATTGACCGACCACATGTCGATCTATTTGCTTCACGGGTCAGTCACCAATTACTGATTTACTGCGCGAGTGGCTTCGACCCCTGCGCATGGCAGACGGCAGACTTTTCTCAACGAGCTGCGGCTATTGCATCCTGCAGACGAAGAGCATCGACCAAAAAGATTTACAATAGTAGATTACGCCATTTTCACAAATGGTGCAGAAGCCAATCTCTGCACCCCACAATACTTTTGTAGCGGAGGTTGCAGACTTTCTGGTTTTATACTTGTTTAAAAATAACCTTGCTATGGCCACGATCAGAAATTATCGTTTGGTCATAGCGGCTATCCACAGAAGCATTCTGATGAACTTGTATGTCAAAGAATCAGGCTCTCATTACACTAGTCAAGGGATGCTTGTTTCATGCCCCCCGACGTGTAGGTTGGTGTCCACATGGGACCTCTTCAATGTGTTATCCACGTTATCGAGATCTCAGTTCGAACCAATGGACAGTTTAATTTTGTTGCAGCTGTCTATTAAGGTTGCCTTCTTGTTAGCAGTGAACTGTAAACAGACCACTTCTGGTGGAAACCAAAAGGTGTCCGTCTGATCTTTAAAATAGTTAGTTTTTCATCAGTTGGAGTCCTTTTCCCCCAGACAGCCGGACATCAAATCTTTCTCGTCCGTATTCATTCGTAGACCCCATCCACACTAATTTGTGTTGACTAGCACCCCTCAACAAAGATATTGACTAATTTGGTTAACCGCTAATACAGGGCTGGTTAGCTCAGTTTGTAGAGCACCTGGAAAGCAATCCAGAGGTCGCCCCGCTCCTATGAGGCGCCCTTTATGACTTTATTATTGAAACAAATATATAGAGGATCAAACAAATAATATAAGACCAAACAAATATATATAGGTCGAAAAAAATATTATAAGACCAAACAAAAATATATAGGTCGAAAAAAATATTATAAGACCAAACAAAAATATATGGGTCGAAATTAAATATATATGGGTCGAAAAAAATATTACAAGACCGAACACATATATATACAGAGCGAAGAGTTTCAATTTTATATAAAACGAAGCGCCACCAACGACGGCGGGTTGCAATATTTATAGAACGAAGCGAATTCCATATAAGGAAGAAAAAGTGATAATATATAATTCGAGTTTGCAAATATATAGGACGAGTTTGCAAATTATATACGACGAAGCGATCTGGCAGAACCTAGCCCGCGATTCAACCCGCGATTCAGCTGGCCGCAGCTGTTTATAGAAAATTATAATCCATGCGACAAAAGGAGGTGCTGATTTGAAACTAGATTTACAGATTAGATCAACGAATTTTCGAAAAAGGTACGGAAATTAATCCCCAATTATAGATTAACTTCAACAATAACTACCAGCAAGACTATAAATAGTATTCTTAACATTTTTTTCCTCCAAAATTGCCATTATATTAGTCGATTCCAGAGAACCTCATTTTTAAAATGCCGTCTTAAAAAAAGGGGTACCGCACATGTTTTGTAAAATTCATATTTTTACTTCATAATCGTAATTGTCACCTTCTTGGGCACACTTAATTTCAGCAAGGGCGTATTCCAAAAAGCCGATCCGTTCCAAATAGCCTCCCAATGAAGCAACGTTTTCGACAATATCTTGAAATTTGATGATTTTTACTTCACAATCTTAATTATCACCTTCGTTGGCTCGTTCCAATATAAAGGCGATATGCCCCAACGTAGCATTGTGGGCTTTTCTTCGGATCTGAATCAAATTTAACGTTTTTGTTTGAACCTAATAAGATAATTGAAGTTAATTGGTTAATTTAATTATCGGTGTATATTTAAGTTTTGGTAAAGTCTATCCTCAACACTAGTATCCCCAGGAAATATTTAACTAAACTTGTGTTAAAATGTTGCTTACTCAACCTTTATATAGTGCAGTATAAGAGGACAGATAAGTAATTAGTGAAAACATCTTTACTGATTTTGTTTGCAATATCTTTGTTGTAAAAGTTTAAATGTTTTGGGGAGCATCATTAATATGGACTTGGACTTTTGTAGAAGGGCTGTATGCAGCCGATTAGTACTACCCACCGTCGTTAATAATACGGTACACTTTTTGTTAAGACGGCGTTTTACTAGAAACCTCAAATACAGAAAAAATTGTTATGTTATCAAAAACGTTGCTTCTTTAAGAGGCCGTTTGGAACGGATCGGCTTATTGGAATACGCCCTTGCTGAAATTAAGTGTGCCCAGAAAGGTAACAATTACGATTATGAAGTAAAAATATTAATTTTACAAAACATGTGCGGTACACTTTTTTTTAAGACAGCATTTTATTGATTCGAAAGTAATATGTTGCGAGAAACGCTTAAAAATGAGGTTCTCTGGAATCGACTAATATAATGGCAATTTTGGAGGAAACATTTTTTAAGAATACTATTTATAGTCTTGCTGGTAGTTATTGTAGAAGTTAATCTATAATTGGGGATTAATTTCCGTACCTTTTCAAAAATTCGTTGATCTAATCTGTAAATCTAGTTTCAAACCAGCACCTCCTTTTGTCGCATGGATTATAATTTTCTATAAACAGCTGCGGCCAGCTGAATCGCGGGCTGAATCGCGTGTTGAATCGCGGGCTAAGTTCTGCCAGGTCGCTTCGTCGTATTTGCAAACTCGTCCTATATATTTGCAAACTCGAATTATATATTATCACTTTTTCTTTCTTATATGGAATTCGCTTCGTTCTATAAATATTGCAACCCGCCGTCGTTGGTGGCACTTCGTTTTATATAAAATTGAAACTCTTCGCTCTGTATATATTATGTGTTCGGTCTTATAATATTTTTTTCGACCCATATATTTTTGTTTGGTCTTATAATATTTTTTCGACCTATGTATATTTGTTTGGTCTTATATTATTTGTTTGATCCTCTATATATTTGTTTCAATAATAAAGTCATAAAGGGCGCCTCATACGCTCCAGTCAATTTCTTTGTAAAATTTTCAGAATAGGTTACAAGTATTAATTCAAAATTACAGGATGATGCATCTTGATGTCAACTCTATTCGTACATACACATGTAACAACTTTAACCATTTTTTCTTCGTCTCATTTGTTTTTCTCAGCCCCATGAAAACCTTGCCAAGTCCAAGATCACCTCACTTCTTGCCTATAAAAATACCATGTGGGTAGGCACAGCTGGTGGCCACTTAACCATCTACACAACCATAAAAGCTATATGTATGCAGCCTGAATCTTGTTTGACTCTGGAAAATGGAGACCACGACCACATAGAGGATTCTGAAGAATCGGATAAAGACCAGAAGAGTGAGGCAACAAAAAAACGACCAGAGGCTGAGGAAGTTGAGGCTGAGGAAGTTGAGGCTGAGGAAGTTGAGGCTGAGGAAGTTGAGGCTGTTGGAAAGGATGAGGCTGTTGGAGAGGATGAGGCTGTTGGAAAGGATGATGATGACGATGATGATGATGATGATGATGAACATGTAAAACCACAGGAAACCTCCTCTCAAACATTGAAGGAGTTTGTTGTTGTGGAATCATCCAAAGGGTTGCCAGAGTCTCAGCCTGGTAGTGATACTGATACCAGGACCAGATCACATTTGCCTCATCTTGCCAAGCTAAAGGACATGTCGGGGACTATCACTAGCAGCGATGAGGAGCACATGCCCAAGGCTGGACCCAAGGCTGTCCGTAAGCACCGCAAGGGTAGCCGTAAGGGTCACAACAGCCCCCGGGCACTGCGTAAGATGTGGCAGGTCCGCCAGAAATCCTCCACCTCTGTGGAGCGTCAAGAAGAAGAGCCCCGCAGCTCTAAGACCCTGGAGAAGGTGCAGTCTGTGTTTGGGAAGCTCAGCTTAGGGACAACAGTTCTCAAATCCAAGCATTACCGTTACAGCCGGGAGCTGCGGGATGAGACCCGACGTGGGTCCAAGATATGTCTGAATGAAGTCTCTGAGCCCAGTACCTCAACCATGTCTCTGATGTCGCTGGTAGACGCTGAGTCCACGGTATTGCGACCACAGTCGCTCATGTCTAGAGACTCAATCGGCGATGTCTACATGCAGTATGCATCTCGACCAAGACCACCATTGTTTGATGCATCCGAGATTGAAGTTCATCCGGGATATGAGCTTAACATTGAAGCTAAACGAAAGATCTCCGATTATCAGGTCCGCTGTCTTGTGTTGACAAGGTAAGTAAATGTTCATTTAGATGTATGCATTACACAAAAATTAACAATCCCCACAGAATTTGGTTTGATACTCTCGTTAATAATGGTTTCATTGGTTTACTATTCACTAAAGTTTAAAGGAGTGATTATTAAAAAACCACTGCTTTTCTGTACATCAGTACATGTATGCATGCACCTTCCTCAAAACAAGTCCAAGCCAAGAACCTGCAATGAATGTTTATTGCATTTTCCATTTCCATCTGTGGCATTATTTCCAAAAGAAATTTAGTAATTTGTAATTAACAGTTGTCTAACATGTATTGATAATGTACATGTATTGATAATGTACATGTATCCTGACAAGAAGAGTTAAGTGGATTGGAGTGCCAGGGTCTGGAGCGTTGGAATTTGTGGTCTGTGGGTAATTCTGCAGATTGTGGGTAATTCTGCAGGTTGTGGGTTCGAGTCCAGCCTGCTTCTCCTCACCCAAGAGTAAATGGGTACGGTACATGTACCTGTAATGGTTATTGGTTTAACTTCTTTGTGCTAAAATCAAGCTGTACATGTATACTCCCCAGTGAGCTTAGATTTGGATTGTTTCATTGGCCCAATGATTAGGGGTAATAGTTTTCATTTTCATCAAATTAATTAAACAACACTCAAAATAGTATGTTAAAAGGTTAAAATATTTGTGTAAAAAGATCACCACTTCTCGCATCGAATTGAATGCATCACTCAACAATGATCTGGAAAATATTTTGACTTAGAGAAACGACTGGCTGGTTACTTTCAATGTAAGGAAAACTAAACTGTTGTTTTTGTCTTGATCTAGAGATGATTCATTTCCTTCACTTCATAAATTGTTGTTTAAGGTTGCGATGTTTCTCAGCTTGCGGTTCCATCGAACAAAGACAAAACAAGTCAACAAAATTATTAATTAACCAGTTCGCGCCGGGATTATTTTAACAACGCCGAGCAGACGGGCAGGATTATTTTTAACGAAACTCGATCCGAAGCGTGTTCAGGCTGATAGTGCCGGGAAGCACACCCACGCATTTCCGGCCTTGCGCGCTGCTGACATACATTTCCGAACTTGAACTTGGCGTGTTTATGCGTCATCCGTTTTGAATTTGGGGAAATTTTTGCGTTTATATACGTCATCCGGCGCTAACTGGTTAAGTATTATCTAGTCTTTTGTTTAAAAAAAAAATATTTTTATTTATAAAATGAACTTAATGTTTCAACCAATTGTTAAAGACTATTCACGGTGGACCAAATCTGCGTTGCAGAAATATGTTTTAAAGCAAAATACATAAACTCAAATTGTCAACCTATAAATGTACATGAAGCGGTATATATGTACAGTATACTTGTCTGTGGATTTCATGGAAGCCCTTTGTTAAACATAGATCTGTTTTTTCTTCTTCATAGTTTGGAAGATGGGAAGCCTGCCATTGTTAGTTGTGCTGGTTTCTATGGCGATGATGAATCCATGCTGCGCTGGACTTGTCACATGCGCGAGGTATGTGCAGTTAGATTAGATTGGGTGTTGCCATGGCATCTATATTTTATGCTTTTACATTGGATCTTATATTATACACATAGACTGGCAATGAGGTCACCAGTGTACGTTCATGTGACCAGAAGAGGGTCCTAATACAGTACAACTACCTGTATGTCTTGATCATTTGCATGGTTTTAATAATTACAATGTACATGTACAGGGTGTCTCTTAAAAAAGTATACTCATTTACAAATTTATATTATTGCTGAACTACTAAATATTTTAGAAAAAGATCAATGTCTATGGAAAGGGTAGAATTCGAAAATACCAATATCTTAAATTTCAATATTTCCGACTTTACTCTCATTTTGTGATGACAGGTGACATATACGTACATGTATGTTCTGACACCCTACCGTAATGGAATTGAGTGAGCAATTCACTGTTTGTCATCTCTTCCAAATACTGCGAGAAAAATTATTTGTTCCCTGCTAGTCATTGACTTCTCTGTGTTATTCCTGCGTTATAAGCCCCCATACAAATTAAAATAATGAAAATAGTGAAAAACCTGCACATTTTTAGCATTCGGTTGTTACAGCCGGAATGAAAATTGGGGTCTCAGAACCCTACTTTCTCGACTTGAAAGCATCCCAGACAGAAATATTTATATGGAAAAATGGTAATGGCAAGAACTTAATAGTGAGCTTTTAGACTGATAATTTTCTTCATGAGTTTGAATTTAACGTTGTTTCACACACATTATAGTGCTAACGTGGGTATAGTGCGTCAGAAGTTTATGCTGTCAGTATGACTTCGATGCACGATTGTGCAGTATTAAAATGCCTTTAAATGTCCATCATTAAAATATAGGCATGTTTAAATCTCTAGCTTCTGATTGGTTAGCACTAATCTTGTTTCACGCAATCTGACTGGTTGCATTTTAATTATACCTTAAAATACAATTAATTAATCACGCTCACGGCAACCTAATACTACAGAGATGTTGTTTTTACCTTCACCAAAGTTATAAAGTGTCTCCACTCTATCAAAAGATCTAAAAACAATATTTAAAAATTTGGTTTCAAAATCAGATCTGTATTAAAATTTGTGCCATTGTAATGCATTGTTGCGAATCGTTTAGTTTGTTTACCCTTGATGTTACAGAGGTTACAAAAGCCTTACATTACAATTTCAAGTTTGGATATGAATAAAAAACGCTATAATACAAGTTAGTGTTTTTATTTTCTGGTTTTAAGGCATGCGGAGGCTTGATTTCTCACCTCAAAAATGTTAAAGGCTTGGAGCTTCAGGGGGATTTGCACCCTGGACACCCGCTGTTTTATGGGGAATCCGGTTCTTTTCAGCAAGGGAAAAATCGGAGGCGGTGTTGTCCTTCTTTTTTTTGCCCCGTTATTTGCAAGGATTAAACTCAATTTACCAACTCTCACATTTAAATTTCCCACGAGAAAGAAATTCACACGCTTTTACCAAACCAATTTAGTAATTTACCATTCAATTTCAAAAATTCAAACAAAATTTAACAATTCAAAACCGGGCCTACGGAAGTTTTATGTCATGTACATTCACGCCGGGCTGCGTTGCATTCACGCAAACATCGCCAACGTTTACCAACAATGCGAAAAATTTCCACCGCATTTTTAGACATATGCAACATCAATCCCATGATGCTTTGAGAATATCAATAAGGTTTATTTGGAACGCATACAAATTTGAAAAACATCCGAGATTGCAAAAAGCATCTGAGTCTGGAAAACATTCGAACTTAGAAGCAACCGAGTTTGAAAAAGCATCCGAGTTCACAAACATGTAACATCTGACGTCAAAACATGTCAACAGCAACAATCAAGGAAACTTCAGCAGCGTGTACTATACACGTCCTCTTCTGATGCAAACCGCCATGCCTGATAGGATAAGCGTCATCCGAGGCCTTGCTTGTGATGTGTTTATCTGTCATCTAATTAACATTTCGGAAATTTGTTGCATGTACATGTATAACATGCGTCCGATGTAAACTGGTTTATTCAGTTTGCGCCGGATGACGTATATAAACGCAAAGTTTTCCCCAAATTCCCCAAATTATGCAGATGAACACGACAAGTTCAAGTTCGGAAATGTCTGTCAGCAGCGAACAAGTTCGGAAATGTCTGTCAGCAGCGAGCAAGGCCGGAAATGGGTGTGCTTCCCGGCACTATCGGCCTGAACCCGCTTCGAATCTAGTTTCGTTAAAAATAATCCCGCCTCGCGGCTCGGTGATGTTAAAATAATCCCAGCGCAAACTGTTTAAGAAAGGGGCACACCCGACTTAAGAAATATTGATGTACATGTAATGCATTATATATTATTATCAAAAAGTGTGTTATTCAAGTCTTAAAAGAACAATTCTATAAAAGAATTGGTTTTCATTCCGTTTTATCACGCATGTGAATTCTGCACTCAATCACGTTATTAACTGCACTTTTGCATATTTAATGACGCCACTAAAATTCGAGCACGGATATATGTTATGTGATATTTGTAATATTTTGTAAAAAATTCCCTATTAAAGGTAGGATACACCATAAAATTATCTAGAATGGGTGGATTTGGGGGTTGTATTTTATAGTAAATCTCATTTAACTGACCTGTCTGAAGTTTTACAATTATGGATGGCGAGAAAATCATGAAAAACAGCGTTTGTTTTCAACCGCCGTCGGGCAGTTATTCTTATTGGATTTTTTCGCCATCGTCGTCCGGCGATCGCGAATTTTGTTTTATAAAATTATATTTTTCGGAATAATTACAGGATATCTAGCGCGATCATTTTGCTGGATGCCTAGAATCATTATTTACTTTCAAATAAGTAAGATATTTCTTAATAATTAAGTAGTAAATATTTTTGATATCTGCAAATGGTGTATCCTACCTTTAACACTTAAAGGAAACATGCAGTCTAACATTTTCGTTACGCAGTTTTTGTGTTAATTTAAAAAGCAAAAGTGGTTCTAGTGTACGTTTAGTGTGGTAATTTGCCGTCAAAAAATTGACCCCCCTTTTTAAATTTAACGGCAACTAAAAATTGTGTGTTGATGCACCCACAGTGTACGAATCGCGTACGCTTTGTGCACGGTAATCGAATTTCACATGGACGATCGTGAAAGTTCTTTCTCGGTTTTTAGTTAATCCGACGAAAACAGTACTGATTCGTCTGATTCGAATCACAGTATTTCTTATTCAGACACGGACTCGAGCTGGAATAAATATGGGGTCCCTCAAGGTGCCCTAGGTCGAAGCACGACCGCTCAAAATGTTCGCTGCAGAGGGCCGAAAATCACTAGGCCCACCCGGACCACTTTGCTTTGGTAAGCTTTACTTTGGCTGTCCAAATCCTGCGAAATTAAGAATCAGCCGGAAACAAATGAAGCCTTACTTTAACCTTATTAGTTTTGCTACACCTAGCAGCTACACACCTATAGTCGGTATGACCGAAAACTGTTGTATTTTTACCCTGATTCAGAAAGAAAGACCATGCAATGCGCGCAGTCAGTATACGATAGGCCGGGTAGCAGTGCGTCGAGTCTCTGCCTCAATTTTCGTCATACCCCTCGCAAGGTTTTATAATGAGGCTTCCCTTCGAGGGGCGGAGTGGTTCGACCAACATTTTCAAAAATTATTTTCTCCCATTTATCACAGAAAATAAACACGACCACACACATAATGTTGTTGTCAACTTTATACTTTATTGATTAAATTTTAAGCAACAAAAATCCTTATTACATGTTTCCTTTAATTTTGAAATTTCTTTACATGAAATTTAAAGGTCTATTCGTACCCTTTATGGTCGTTTAAAGAAAATCTGTCGGTTTAACATGATCATTTTTGGCCAAATTTACATGAACGAACATTATGCGCGTCAAACATTATAGTTAACTGAAACAGTACAGTTTATTTCAGTTTGGTGCCTGGCTCAATGTGTGGGCTGTAACATTGCGCCTAACTACGAATGTGACACAGGTTTGTTCGGCAGCGATGTGTTCTCGCTTTTGTTCATAATTGGAATGATCCCCCCCCCCAGTGTTAGTATAGATTGTACACATACCGGGGGTGTGTTTTATCAAAGTTGTTCATGCTTTCACACACATTCTAGTGGTGTCCAAATTTTCTCTCTCTCTTTACAGAATGTATGGATGCAAGTTCCCATTGAGGATACAACTACATGATTTGGTGGTAGAACAGTCATATTTCAGTCATCGGGGTGTTGTACAAATCACATTCTCAATCTACCGGTAACTGTTTGGTTGAAGAGGGTGTGAGACAGGCCATTTGACATATGAGATACTACCGGTAGTACATTATACACTAGGTCAAAAAGTCAATAAAGACTCTGGGTGCTTATGAGATATAGTGAAGTGCTTCTTTTGTTGCTAGAATTATGTATTTTAGGTTTGTGTAGTTATTGTGGCACATTAGGTTTTTTGGGTTTTTTTTTCAGGTGATTACAATTTTCTTGCGACAAACTTTAACATGAGTTGGACCAAGTAAGAAACATGTTTAGCATCTAGTTTTTGTTTTTTTAAGGGACAAGGGACTTTTTATTTCTTATTTATTTTTAAGACAGCTGCCGTTCTAGTAATTGTTTTTTTAACAGAATCTAGGTTTTTTCACATTTCAAAAATCAAAGATCATGTGTACATGTATACGTACGCTATAACAAACATTACAGGATCCACAGATATTGTTTGGTTGTTCGGTACATTTTTCAGCTGCAGGTCTATTACATAGGTGCCAATTTTTCAAGATGGCACCCGTCCTTGAAATGCCAAAATAGCATTTCAAATACTGGTACACAGTGGATTTTTAATATACTGTTGAAATATTTTCAACAACATTGTTTGGTATGTTTAGACAACAATCAAGGACAGTGCGAGTAAGTTGACCTCGAAATCTAGTGAGATTTTACGAGAATACACCACACTCGGGCACAACGACAATATGTATTTTCTTTTACATTATGACTGGCCTATCCGATCAAGGGCAATAAGTGGGTATTGTTAAAAAGAATAAAGCATTCCAATGTACAACATATTAAAAATACTTTGAATTTAAGACTATTATAAAATTAATTTTGTCGACCTCAACTTTCGTTCAATCTTTGTACGGTATACATATGCAGATAACAGTTGGGTAAAGTCTGTCACTAGACTAATCAGTGTTTGGTACTGAGACACTCGCAGAAAAAGTGAACTAGCGAGACTTACACAGTCTATTTTGTTCATCTATTGACTTCAACAAGGATGGTGTTCGGTATAGCCGTATGTTCGGTATAGCGGTGGCTTTATTTTAAAGAGGGCACCTGATGGATCGGCGGCTGAAATTTGCTATACCAAACGATCGATATACAAATTCTGTGGATCCCATGATGTTCGTTATAGTGGCATTCTGGTAGTTAGTTCAAGTGCAGCAAATACATTTGGTGATATGAAACGGTCACACCAGGAACTTGCCTTATTGTTTATACACATATGTACATTGTACAATGTGCATGCATGCACTGTATACCGGTCGTTCAAACATTTAGATTTGTGTATTATATACCAAACTATTTCAGATATATATGCAAAATAACTGTAAAAATTAAATTTGTTTAAATAGTTAAATACATACAGATATTTCATGTAATTGTGAAATATGATCAATTAAGAATGCACAAATGCCATATATTACACATTTGAACATCTATTTTGTTTACCTTAAATTGAAACTAGAATACAAGTTTTGGAAGTAAAGTGACATTAATTATTTTTTCATTGAATTAGATGTACCAGTATCTACCGGGTTTAAAAGAAGTTCATAAACACACCACATAATGAATATGTTTTTGTTGCTGATTGTACTGATAGCCTTTTTTAAATTAATTTTTGTATTGGTTTAATTGTTAAGGTAAACTGAAGTTAAAATTAAGTATACATCATTACATGTGTGCTTGGGATTAATGAGCTTTAATGTATTTATTAGTTATAACCTAAAAAAACCACCTTTTATTTACTTGGGTTTCTAGTGTGTTTTTTCAACCTCATTCGTACATGTACATGTACATTACATTTTACAGACCAATATTGGTTGGAGCCAACCATCCAAAAGATTGAATTGATTAAATGTAAATTACCATGGCATCCACTCAAAATCAATAAGGTTTCTATGGCAACACTCCCAACTACTATACACTGTTTATTCCCATATATTCTTCTAATAATATATGGTGGTGTTTGTGGCCTTCAAGTGGCAATTGGATTGCCTACAAAGGGAGCTGGTCAAACTACATGTAACTATAAGGGCAGATATTGTTGCTAATTGCTAATGATTTTCTTACATTTCTTGATATAAGAAAATAATACTTGTTTCAAGAAATATTTTTGTGTCTCACTCCCTATAATTTTTTTCTATGGAGTGAGGCAAGAAATTGTTTAGCAGTTTCTGCATACAAAATAACTACATAGACAACTAAAACTAAATTCCACTTATCGTCTGTTACTAATTTTTCCGTTCCACTGTTGGAAACCTCTTTCAATACTAGTATTGTCTTGTACTGGTAATCATACCCCTTATGCCTGTTGGACATGATAGGTTGATCAAGTCTGATTGTGATGTAAATCTTAATGAAACATCTTAATGAAACGTGCCTTAAAACAGTCGAAAATGTCGAAAACTAATCAAAAGTTTCATACAATAAAAAAACAACAGAAAAGAGCAAATAGGTTTTTATAGACAGTACCTGAACATTTTGAGGATTAACGTGTGTTTAAGAACCTTAATACATTTTTAATATTTCTGGACATATTTTTTACTGGTGCTATGTATTTAAGCAATTTTAGACGGTCAGACGGATTCAAGCAGAATTTAAATATTTTGTAGCAGATGACACAATGGATGCCTAATTTTTTTAATGGAGAAGCAGATTTTATTATAAACAATGTCTTTTTTATACACATTATCCATTATTTTTCAGAAATAGAAATAGAAAACGAGAATTATACACCTTTTAAATAAATTTAACATAAAAAAAAGAACATTGGTTTTTTTTTAGTTTTAAATATGGTAGGACAGAAGCAATAAACTAATAAACAGTATTTTAATGAATCATTGCCCACATAATAATTATTTATTTGCCTTTATACTGTACCTTGAAAAGAAGATTGAGGATGGCTGATGCATGCACACAATGCTGCTGAGGGGGTAAGATCAACCATAGGCTAAACGTACTAACAAGCAATGTGGAGGCTAGCTCGGCTATGATCTAGTTTCACCCTGAAGGATAGCCAAAAATATTAACCCACTTTTTAAGAATTAAAGGGATAACTTCAGTGACTGGAATGGCCTTTTGGCTGTAACATTTATTTTGTACGAAATTATAATAACTAACAAGTACATAGCTGTATTTGTACAAGTACCTTACAATTGGCAGGTTCTCTGTAACTGTAATGCAAAAGCTTAGAATCTAGAGTACAAATTTGTGTGTCCTCAAAAATGGAGCCATACTATTTGTCATTCCAGTCACACATCTGTATTAAAGCAAAAAGTTGCCTCAAACATACATGTTGTAACTTATTGTTGAATCTTATTTCTTAACCAGGAAATTCCTATTAGCCTGGCATGTATTATGTGGGATGTGACAACTTTTGCTCACCATTTGTTTCGACATTGACATTATTTACTGCTACATGTATATACTAGGCAAATGCCATATTGACTAAAAAATAGTACACTCCAGGTTAGACAATGGGGCACCCTTTGTGAAACACATAAAACATGCAATATTGTAGTTAGCATGCTTATGAGTTGGGAGCTAGATGAATATGACTATGTACTAGGACAGTGCAATTGAAAGTTGCGAATGGGAATGGGAAAAAGTGTGAAAATTGGTTTTCCACTAGTGTGAAAAGGTGTGGAAATCAGTACATTTCCACTAGTGTGAACAATTGTGAAAATAATTTCTCATTCTAAAGTTAATTTTCAATTGTACTGTATCTAGTCTGTCTGTCTGTACGTAGTTGGTACCATTTTGTCTTTTAATCAAACTTGGTTCATTGGAGCCTTGGTCAAGGCGCGTTCGTCATTATAAATCCGTCATTAATAAATTAATAAATTAAATTAATAAAAATCCAGAAATACACGCCACGCGCGCCCTGCATATGCTAGCTTGCGCTTATAGCGCACGGTGCAAAGATACAGCGCAAACAGCGACCTCACACGGCCAATATTTATGCAAATCAACTGAAGCTACTTTTTCATATATCTTCAGTGGATTTTGGCCGCTTGAGGTCGTTGTTTGAGCTCCGAAGCCGCTTCATACGTACCTATAGACGGGTAAGGATGAACGCCTTGACCAAGGCTAGGGTCATAGAGGCAATATTGTAACCTTTATATGATGATGGATTTATCAAAGGTCAAGTACTAAGGCCTAAAGTCATTTAAGGTGAAGTTGTAAAATAAGGTAATCCAAAAGTAGGCGATACCCATGGTTCGGAAACCATTCTTTTTGAATTATTATTACCACCATGGCAGTTACAAGATACCTAAGTACGTTAAGCTACCACGTACTGGTATGAGGGTTATTGATAAGTTTGTGGTCGATACATAGAAGGAGATGCTACATGTATAGTTAATTCAATGAATTTGCTTACATTTCAATTTGTTGAATGATTACACACAGTTTGAAAAGGGTGACACTATCACTTAGCTGATCTCCTGAATTGGGTACAAGAGAAAATCTAAATAATTTGGCGTGGGTGCTCTTCCACTATCCCAATGGTCAAGTTCATGGTGGCTATGGCTATGGCTATGGCTGTCATCCAGAATTGGTCAAACACCTGCCCTGTTTTTTCTGATTTTAGCACCTTGACTACTATACATGTAGCTCTTCCTAAAGTTGAAGAGGGAATATGGTGGTTGCTCTTTTGCCTCGGATGTTGCCATTGATGCTTTGGACGACTTCATAATTGGTGCCCAAGACGACAGCTTCTACATGTACATGTGTTATTGTAGGAGGGGACTACATGTATGTAAGTATTTGAAGGAAAGTTAGACTGTGAACTTATCAATCACACCAGGTATGTATGAGATTGCCTTTTTTTAACAGGAAGGAGGAGGCCCTTTTTTTTACTTTTTTTTTCCAAAATGGCTGCCCCAACACATTTTAATGCGAGTCATGTAGTGAACATATGTCACACCCTATCTTCCTATTTAAAATTAAAACATGGCTCACCCACGATTAAAAATCAAAATTTATGTGGGTCGTTCATGTATGCAGCATACACGTCACACCCTAGCCTTCCAATTAGAACAAATATATTTCCACAGCATGTACACAGTGATGCTAAAGTCAAAAATACGATCTTAAAATTTAATTTTCTTTTTCATTATTATTTATTTATTTTTTATTTATTTTTAAAGATAATACAAATTTCCATTAAAAAAAAAGGAAAAACAAAAGGAGGCGCCCTCCAAAAAGAAAGCGGGCGGTGACGCTAAAGACTTTTATTTTTTATTTGGCCTTATGCCTTGTAATTATGATGGAATAAGTAATCTGGGCTAGAGGAATTGTAAAGAGTTTTAAGCATTTCTGAAGAGTTTGCAACCAAGAGTTACCATTACCAGGCCTACAGTCTTTTTAGTAAACTTCACTGTCTTAACCAGTTTGCGCCGGGATTATTTTAACATCGCCGAGCCGACGGGCGGGATTATTTTTAACGAAACTCGATCCGAAGCGTGTTCAGGCTGATAGTGCCGGGAAGCACACCCACGCATTTCCGGCCTTGCGCGCTGCTGACATACATTTCCGAACTTGAACTTGGCGTGTTTATGCGTCATCCGTTTTGAATTTGGGGAAATTTTTGCATTTATATACTTCATCCGGCGCGAACTGGTTAAATATCATGTATCGGTTATGAACCTATTAATGAAGAATTGCCAAGTTATAACAAATGTCAAATGCGGAACACCATGCATTTGTTATTGATTTATGTACATGTACATGCCAATCCGATTCACCTACATGTATGCAGTGTTTATAAAACTTGTCCATGATGGAGATATTAAATTAGAAATAGGCTTCAGCATGAGCACAGCATTCTGACCTTGTTTCAAAATTGTCATCCATTATGCAGGTAATGCCATGGTGACAGTTGCTATCGGGCTAAGATGAATAAAAACAAGCTTTGTGCAACACTGCCAGTTTGTGTTCAGGCAAAGGCAGCGTTAATGACCAATGGCAGTGGTTTTAGACCACGTGATAGGGTAGGTAAAACACACTGGCTGGTGACTTTAATTTCTGTTACGGCCTACACTCTTGCTTGCAACTAGAACGAGTTGGGTTTTCAACACAGAAGGCTGTGGCTACCAAGCTCTTGCATGATGACATCCTTTGGACAGCTAGTGGGCCTTGTCTTGGTGAGTTGTCCTTGCCTTAACTGACCCTTCAAATCAATAGTTCAAATAATATTCATTGCATTTACTTTAAATATCTGCCACAGTTAAACCTACATGTAGATGAGGTGCAATCTTACAATCCTTTGAAAAACCTCTGATAAGCAAATGAGATCCCCTGCAATCATCTCATCATGCATCTATAAAATTGAAACATGTTGCTCTATCTTTTATGGGATTACTTTTGGAAAGATTCGTCACATTGAATCAATATTCCTAAATACCAATTCACCCATTCCTATTGGTCAAGAGCCCGTCATGTGGGTTGTTTTAAACCACCAGTAAAACTGCTGGATTTTGCAGCACATCGCCTAAGCTAGAGTTGTTCCAAACATAAAATTTGCTTTGGTGAATTAAAAAAAAAAAATCAAATTGGAATGATGGCATTTCTTATATTGCTTTTCCTCGTAAGTATTGCACAGAGATCAAGCTCATTTATTGTTACCTGTCAGTTGATTTAAATAATTTCTCTCTTTTTTGTCACAGGTGTTCTATGGCATTCTTGCTGTATCTGCGAACGGTATGTACCCATACAGTCTGTAATGTATTCAAAGATGTTTTGCAGGATTTACCAAAATATTGTGAAACTTATATGAGGGGTTCTGCAAAATGAGATGGAACTGGGCAGAGGTTGAAATCGGGTTTTTCAATCAAATTCTTTCTAAAATACTTTGTTGTTGTGCCCAGCCCTGTCTCGTTTTGTCAGAGTGCCTCACATTAGATGGGTTATTATATGAGAATGGGACAGAAAGTGTGACATTTTGCTACATTTATAGTTGTCATTGACTCAATTATTTGAATATTTATTACTAAATATATTACATAATAAATATATATAAGGACACCATGCCTCTTTTACATCTTTTTGCAAAATTTATTATACAAGCCAATTCTCTGCATACTACTAACTGACCACAACATGGAACAATACATATTTTTATCAGGTTATTGTAAATAAATTACAAGAGATATATTTTGAAAAAAATATGTTTTAAAGCAACGAGTGTCACACTAGAGTTAGGGGCACTATGTCCTAAAATCCTCGAAAATTTCATGTTTTGGATTGTTTAAAGGTAGGATACACCATTTGCAGATATCAAAAATATTTACTACCGAATTATTAAGAAATCTCTTACTCATCTGAAAATAAATGTTGATTCTAGGCATCCAGCAAAATGATTGCGCTAGATATTCTGTAATTATTCTGAAAAATAGCCGGACGGCGATCGCGAAAAAAAAGAAGATAACATAAGAATAACTGCTTGACGCCGGTTGAGAAAAAACGCTGTTTTTCATGCTTTTCTCGGCATCCATGATTGTAAAACTTCGGACAGCTCAGTTAAACGATATTTCCTATAAAATACAACCCCCCAAATCTACTCATTCATGATAATTCAAGCAATGACCAATGGTGTATCCTACCTTTAACTCTCCTATTAAAACAATTATAGGTTAAAGAAAACTAACTTAATGTCTTACCGTACTAGAGAAAAGGTGAACAAACAAAATACTTTGTTTCCGTTTGATGCGGCGGGCATATTGGAGGTACATGTATTCGTACACGCATTTCCAGCCATCATAAAATTCTGGTATGTATCTTGTACAATCGAAGCGGTGACAGCATCGGACTGGTGCTGCAAACAGTACATCAAATACATGACAAATATCACACCGAGTGGCATGCGACTGTAGTGAGTCATAATCACTCAACCGATGAACACAGTATGCGTTTTGGAGAATTGCTTTCAAAGAACATCTGTGCAACTGGAATCGTGACTACACCTAAACAGCTCAAGTTGTGGGGGTCAGAAAAGTAACCTCAGAAACTCGTTCTACACAAGAATAACACAAAACGCCCAGTTTTTAAGAAATGGTAGATGTTTATATCCTACTTTTAAATGGTCTTTTCGATTAACACAATTTTATAAAAAAAATTGTTTTGTAGCCCAATTGGGCGATTCTAGAATATTCAATTGTTTATACCGGTAGCTACTGATTAATATATTTTTAGGTAAAGAGTAACTAAACATAAAGCTTGAGTGGGGTTTTTGCAACTAAGCTAGTAATGCACCAAAACTTGGTAATGACTTCAGCTTGATTTGTCTATGGTGAGCAGATTTAACATTAGGACCTACATGTAATACGCGCGATATTTTAGAGTTATTTAGAGATATCTCTAAATGAATTTGCGATATATCTAAAATATCTCTAAATAATTGAAGATATCTCTAATTTATTTATAGATATCTCTAAATAACTCTAAAACATGGTCGCATAGTTTATTTTAATAAAATGAGAAACCATAGACTAACCTTGTGAGCTGACATCATTTATTGCATGTTTATTTATTTATTGAATTATTTATTTATTTATTACGTTTTTTTGTACCCAGGGTGTGTCAAACAGTTTAGAAACTGGTTTCCATTGGGGCCCTGCATACATCATTGAATAATATTGGATAAAGTAAATAATACATCAGAAGTCATCAACAAAACTGTACCTCTGTTAAATGGGCAATTAACAATAATACATGGAAATACAGCAACATTTACACAAAAATACAAACAATATTTACAGCAGGCGCGGTTCTAGAGCCAATATTTTAGGGAGGGCTACACCCTTCGCACGTGACTTCACTTGAAATTTTTGCAGATCCAGTATACGTATTTTTTGTTTTTTGTTTTTTTGGGGGGCTAGACAAAGCCCCCCCCCCCCCCCCCCCCAGCTTCCCCCCCCCCCCCCCAGCTCCACCCCCCAGCTTCCCCCCCCCCAAGCTCCACCCCCCAGCTTCCCCCCCCCAGCTTCCCCCCCCCCCAAGCTCCACCCCCCCCCCCCCCCCCCCAAACTAAGCTCCATTCACATCCAGCTCCATTACAGTGGCAAGTTATTGTGTGTGTTGTACGTAACCAGTTCACATTATCCAGTTCACATTATACACGCAAGGATAAATTCCATTATAAGCACGTCATTAGCAAGGCTGGGAATATGTGTCAGTGGCCGGCTCGCAGCGAGCAAGGCCGGAAATATCAGTGTGTGCTCCCCACTAATGCTTGCCTGAACCTGTCTCGGATCAAGGTTCGGGAAAAATAATCCCTCACCTGGGCTAGGTCAATGTCATGATAATCCTAGCGCTAACTGGTTGCCGAACATGCATATCAAAACTGTATTGTGATATGTAGAAACTTGCATTTTGATACCATAATGACTTCACAGTTCACGTGGTGTTTATTTTTCTAAAAGAATAGAACTTTAACAATTTTAAAGAATATATAAATTCAAGTTTGTAAACAGGATCTATAGCTACCGGCACAAGTATTTCAGCTGTATGCAGCTTATGGAATATACAACATTTGCAAACATCACAAAACCAAAATTACCAAATTATTATGAAATACAGTCCAATGTTTGTTGTCTGAAGTCTCCTGTGGGAACTAATTTTCCTGCAAACCTGGCTCTTATTAGTGCTCTCATGCATATATAATGACCAGTACATAAAGAGTGCACATTGCATGTTTGCTTGGCATCATATTGTGTGGATTGTGTTTGCAAGTGTGAGGTAAGGTACAGTTGTAATGGCAAATAATCGATACCTGTATGTGTCTGTACTGGCACCTCATATAATGGCTAGCCGTTGGGAGCTGCTAAGTCAACCTGGCCAACTTCAGAACTTTTAGTTTTTCATTTATCCGTTACTGAAAAAGGCCATAAATCCATATAATATGTTGAAACAGGAAACTTGAGCATTAAACTTTAAAGTAAAAAGAAAGTATATGTGCTAGAAATATCCCAATATAATTGATTGCGACTACACAGTGTATACTAGTATCACCATCTTTATGAACATACCAAACTGAAGGTTGAAAAAGGGTTATTTAACATTTTAAAATGTTGATTTTTTTTCTTTAAACTTGTTTTACCCACCGCAATTTTCGATCTTACAATATTGATTTTGCTATTCCATAAAAACCAGTTCAGTGACGGCGTATTACATGCAGCCGTGTTCTCCAAAGTGCCCTTGCATCCTGAGCCACGCAGCACTTTTACGCGCTTTCTACTAATAGCGCTCAAACCCCTGCGGACATTCGGCCAGATCCGTGGTTATTAGCGCAAAAAATCATGCGTCCAATCAGAGCCTCCGTTACAAACAGACCAAGGCCATTTCCCAAACCCTGGCTTTGGATCCGTCTCCGGCTACAGCCTTTTGCTAAACTGTATGAATGAAGCCTGATACGAAGACAAAGCTGGGGTTCACAAAACAGCCAAAGGCATGCGAACCAACCAACTATTCTCAAAACCTTTAGTTATCTTATGGACCATGTCTATTACGGCGATCTCGTGTCGTTCTTGGCAAACAACTTTAGGTCGTCCATAATAGGAGATGATTAACTCGGCAGCTGTCCTTCTTCATCTCATATCCAGCGCTGACCTTTCGTAGAACCATATACAAAGGCATTCGAATAAACAACAGTGACGGCAGAGAGTCCCCTTGAAATACCCCTCTTCTGATTACTAATCTTACCCAGACTTTTGTTCTTTGCTATCAACGGTGTCCTTCATGTCTTCATACTGTTGTTCAACAAAAGCCTCACCCTCTCAGCAGCCCCTACTAAATTCAAACACTTCACGATCCACGAATGCGGCACCATATCGTACGCCTTCTTGTAGTCAATCCACACCATCGACAAGTTGGTCTTCCACTTTTTACAATCTTTAAACACAGACTTGTCAGTCACCGGTTGGTCTTTCTTTCCCCTTGACCATTTCTTACATCGTTTCTGCTTATCCGGAAACAAACAATTCTCCTCCAAGTGAGAGTAGAGATCCTCAGCTATCAGACCAGTCAAGAGCTTGTAAACAACGGGAAGACAAGTAATAGATCTGTAATTACTTGCAACGTTTTTCTTCTTGACATCCGTTATGAGCAAAACAGTCCTCTCCCCAGTCATCCACCTTGGCAGATTCTCACGTACAATTATTATAATTATTTATTTTATTCTTGTATTAATCTCAGAAATGGCTCAAGTAATCTATGAAGAAACCTTGGCAACTGGTCTGTACCCAGGCAATGTGTTTCGCACCAAGCTGTATCTACACCCAGGGATAAAATGGTGAGTGGTTTCTTTGTAATACATTGACTGAATTCCATATTAAAACCACTAAACCATGATAACTAACATGATAAATAACATTGATACAACCAACCATAAAAGAAAGCCCCCCCCCCCTAATTATTGTTGTTCTAACTAAAAAACTTCTGAATTAATACTTTTCTGTGAAATAACCACAAATCTATAGAAAACTCATCAGGAATCCAGCCATACTCTTTATTTTGCCAATAACAATGATTTCATTTATTTTCTTCTTTTTTCTCTATTTGAAAAAAATGTTTATTGGCAACTTTTCTTTCAATAGTAATTTTTTCTGTTTATTTGTTCAGGTTTCGGATAAACTTACAAGACAGCCCAGGCAACCCTGTTGTGAATAGCACTGAGGTACCCATATCAATACGGGTAGACATAGATAGCTCTGTTGGCACCATTGAACGCAACTGGCATGATGACTCTGGAGTTAGCCAGCTTAATCCACCTGAGAAGGCCATCTATGGGGAATTCCCATTCTATGCAGACTATGTGTTTGAATTCACTCTCCTGTGCAGTCTCACCCATTACGAGGTACAGATTCATGTTAGTGCAGGAAGATCAGTACATATAGGTGTAGGTGATGATGTACATGTCAGTATCTTTAAGTAAACTTGAATCCTTGATGCTGATTGGTTGAGCCGTGGCAACAAAGTGAACAAACTGCTACATTATTCCATGTATTGGCCATACCGCACTCTACATATTGCGCTTCTCTAAGATGCGCGTGTTTATTACAGCTGCATGCAGGTGCAATAGGATAACCACTGAAGCTCTTGTACGGCGTGCGCATTTTATCTTTTCTGTGCATCTTTTCTGTGCAAGTTTGCTAAGGCCCTATTTCAACATGTGATTTTTCATGACCATTTTCATTCTGCAACTAGGGCCAGTTGTGAGTAGTCGTGAATATTTCCTGTGATTTGAGCCTAGCAGTCGCATTGTATGACCAGTCGTGCGACGAGTAGAAGACTTGTTGCTGACTGATGGCACCACTATAATTGTTCTGTCGCATGACTACCCAAAACTACATACGAGTGGTAAGGTCCTGTCGCACTACTGGCTACAACCAATCGTGTGACAGGTGCTACCTCGCTGTGACTGATCGTGTAACTGGTCGTGACTGGCATTGACCGGTCGCGACCGGTCGCGAGCAGTCGTGCGACTGGTGGTGCGACTATACATTTAAATACAGGGCAGTTGCAGTTATTAGCTGTTTCGGCAAATCTGCCGAAACAGCTCTTGTTTTTGTAAAGAGTTGTGGAAAAGCCTTTGTATTTTTTCTGATATTTTTAGGCTTTTTCGCAAGTTTCAAAAAAGCTTTCGTTTTTGTTCAGATTTCTTTTTTCTTTTTTGGGTGGCACCCTTGAAATGTAAATTGTATACGTGTACACTGTATTGAGCAGGGAATTTCCCACTGCTGACATCGTACATACAACGTGTGTTCAAAGATATACAGAGAGGGAAAGATACCGGTAGGACACAGCTGAAAACCGTGACACATCATTACCCCCCTCTAGTCTGCACGCATGCGCTTTGTCTATTTTTTTAGGTTGTCTTATTGAATGGTTTGCTCATACCCAGTACGTGCATATTTAACTCCTATACATGTACATTGTACATGTACACACATACGTATTATGTACTGTCATGAGTGCGTACACGTGGTCTTAAGTAATGCTACGTACAGTGTATGTTACAGCAGTATGATCACCCCCCTCTTCGCCAGCTTGTGATGATAAAAAATAAGGATTAATTTATTTTCTTGTAATCAACTCGAGCATTAGGCGTAATTGTGGAATGAATCATAGGTGCATATAGGCCATTCATGTAAGACAGCAAAATAATGACTTACAGCAGATGTTGGTTATCAGGCATTAATAAGTCGTCACAAATGTTTGGGTCCTAGAGTGCTAACTTGCAGGGCCGGAGTTTATTGTACTTTATAAAATATATATGAATGAATATAAAACATTGTATGCTAAAGTAGCACCATAACATATAACAATTATTCAAAGTTTGAAGTAAATTGCATAACTATGATTTTCAACAGGTTCAAGTAAATGGCTATGATAAGTTCACCTTCCCGCACAGAGCAACAACTGGTGCTCTTCCTGATTTTGATGTGGTGCGCATCATGGCCAGTCCCGATACTGTGGACTTTTGCTGGACCAAGTTTAATCTTGACCTGCTGCCAGCTCCAACCATTTCTAGTGAGGTACGTGTACATGTACATATATAATTGTTGCTTTGTATTTGTGGTCTGTTTGCACATGTCATTAGGTATGGATCCAGATCTAGTTTTATGACTAGGCAAATGTGCTGTTGTATGTGTTATTCGATTTAACAACATAACCATCACATTTAACAATTCGACAAAACAGCATTCAAATTCGCGGGAGCTTATGAACGACGTATACACCAGGATAACAATAACCAAAGAAACACACAAACAAAAACAATTTAGGTCTTGGTCAGAGAACCAATTTCACTTCCCCCCCCCCCCCCCCCACCCCCTACCCCCCAATTTTCTTTTTAATAAATCTATAAATAAAAAAAAATAAAAAAACGACTAGGCTACATATGAAAATTACAGGAAATATAAATGAATAAAGAAAAACAAAAGGTTTGACTGACTAAGTGAAGATACGAAACAAATGTCTAGCACAATTTATTTGTTTATCTGATTATTCGCATTTCTTTGTCGTACTTATTTGAATTCTCATTTAGAAAAATTAAATGTCTCTTTACAAAATTGAAGGAAAAAAATCTGCAAAAATCCCCAGTTGTACCAGCTTTGCTAAATTGAATGATGATTGTGCGTCACAAAAAAAACGAAATGCTAAATTTAACACATTGCTAAAAGGATTTGAATGGCTCAAAACTAAAATTGAATGCCAGAATCTGAATTTGAAACAGACTTAAGACCGTAGATGCAAAATCGCTTTATTTTGATTGCACGGAAAATTAATTGGCTGCTCATTTGCCGAAATTAACCAGAAAAACCAATAATAATAATAAAAACGGATAATATTAGGGGCTGTCCAAAGTTGTCAACATTTTGTAGGTCGTACAGAGCGTACTACTTTTCAAGACCCCCCTGGCCCTCCCCCCAAAGTAGTACTTTTCAACATTTAGTCCAAACACCGGTAGAGCGCGGTGGGGCATTGCGTGCACGACGTCCATGCACAGCTGTGGGAACGAGTCGCAGTACAGTCGTGTCAAAGGTTATTCATTCACGCTTGGCACATTCGCGCGCTTATTCAGGGCTAGTATATAGGGCATCAATACATGTGTGTATGTACACCGCATGGTTAACGTTGCGCTATACGAAATCATTGCCAACTCGGTCGCCGCGGCGTATAGGGCGGGCGGCGTCAAAAGTATCTCATCCTCGCAAGCTACGTATAGCTAGCCAGGGACGCATCAGATTTTTTTTATCGGAGTTGCAAAATAGCTGTTAACAAGGTATAACCTGCCGAAGCAATCATTTTTGAACAGCGGACTTTGTATCGCTTCTGATTTTAACGTTGGAAATTCTTTCAAGATAAAAAAAGAAGGAAACAAAACCAATCATATAATTTTCCTTTGCTGATTGTACGGTACATAATCAACATTTTATTTACAATTTAAAGTCGTACGCGGCCTCCGACCCCCCCTCCCCCCTGTCGTACACTTTGTACGACCATTTAAATGTTGAAAACTTTGAAACCCCCACCCCAACCACCCCCACCCCAACAAAACATTCTGGATCCGCCCCTGGTACATACAAACGCCCTCTATGTTACGTGTACTGTATGTTGCAGCCGCTCCTTTGTAATCGGGCAGAACACTCGATGAAAATACTCATTTTACTCGCACCGTGATCATTCTTAAAGGGAAACTCCACCCATAGTTTATAATTGCATAATGTAAAGAGTGTCAATTGCCAGTGTCAATTGCCATTTTTATTTCATTTTTATCGGTTTCGGTAATCATATAAAACAGAGATTTTGTCGCACTGCGCTTACCGTCATGCGAGCCGCCATTTTGTTTTGGTTTATCGGTACATCCGAGATATGTGACGTAGTGTCTGCACCATCAGTACGCGAAGCCCGATCGATAGCGGCCTTGCACGCGCAATGAATGCAAGTGAACCCTTTTGTGTACGGTATAGTGTATACATAATGTGTGTGTACATGTGAAAGTGGGCTCAAAATCATACGGAGAAAGACCTGATGCAATAATTACTAGCTCACAGATTTTTTATTCTTCTCAAAAAATACAAAAATAAAAGATAGTTTGTGGCACGTCAAGTCGATATTCTGCACAGAAATGCAATACATGTACTCGCAATAGTCGGGCGCCGTACAACATACGTCTGCATAATGTAGTTGGCCGCGTCAATTGGTGGGATACCAGTGCGAACAACAGGCAATAAAGCGATGTGCATTGAGGTGCAGACACTACGTCACATTTTTCCGGGCGAGGCGGGAAATTTGAACAATATGGCCGCGCCCTTGTACTCCTGAATGGCAAGAAATCGTGAATATAATAGGCGCGAGTGTCATTTTCGATAACAAATCAAAACAAATTATCTGCGGAGTCAGTATGTTACCATATATTCTTTTAGACTAGGTAAAATATTATTGAGCCTGGAATTTCCCTTTAAAACCAAATTTTGTATCTTGATCAAGCTAGTAGGCTTCCTCTTCAATTTTCTATAAATAACCCATTTACAGAGGGGGAAACCTTGAGTATAACACCTGCAATTATGGACAAGGGACAATTGGGTTTATAGGGCATAAACAAAGTGTCCAAGATTGACCACAAAACCTATGGGAGACCTTTCGAAAAAGTTAGAGGGACAATAGGGGGTCAATGATTGCTGGTGTTTATATGTGACCCGCTCCATCATAATCAGGAATAAGTCGCTGAGGCCGTTTTACGCAATCGGCCATTGAAGTAAACGCATGGGTGAAAATCGTGAGCAAGTTGATTTTCCAAACATTGTATTTTTAGGAAGTGCAGTTATCACAGATTATTGTCGTTAATGTCTTGTATGTAAAAACAATCAATAAAGATGAAAATAAAGAGGATTTGTGTGCGCTGTCGGTATGATTTTGGTCAATTTTGTTTATTTCAAAGCTGTTTTTCTCGGAATGTGGATTCGGCAAATAACTATACACCTGTCATCTTCATCAGATCATAACTCGTTAACCTAAACAGATACACACTTGTGATGGGTATTAGAAAGCTTATGGAATTCCCTTTCTCACCATGTGCATATCTCAAAAAGTCATTTCGAGACTTATTCCTGATTTCGATGGAGCAGGTCACATATATGTGTGGACGTGGGCAATTGACAGTTACGTGATATATACTGATAATGTGCTCAACATGTAGGTGCAATTTCAGCTCATAAAATGTAGTGGATGCAAAAGTGAAATTTTCACTTGTTTTAACCATGGTTGAGTTGGCCGAATATTAATTCAATTTGAAATTCTATTTTCGGGGTGCAACCCTCTAAAAGCACGGACACACCAACTTTTATTCTTTTTGGTTAGAATTTTGGCCATTTACCTTCATATTTTGTGTTGATGTGCAGGAGACATTTCCATCAGTGCTTGATAATTGTCTAATACATGCATGTACATGTAGGTGACTACCAACTGTAGCCAGCCAGTTCAGAGGAGCTTGTGTGATGATCTGGTCTGCTACCTTTTCCAAAATGAGCACAACATGTACACTAGCACTGCTAACCCTGTCACCACAAGTAGCCTCATGACTCTGTCTGATGATGTTCATTCTTCTTTGGAGGAAATGGCAGAGCAGTTTTGTTGTTTGGAGGGACTTATCCAAGATGTCGGCATTACAGAAGACGAACAGATTCTCCTGGTAAGGATATGATTTGTGGAAAATAAACAAATCTATCTTTTAAAATAATGTTTAAGGTGCTCTAATTGTGTACCAAATCTGAACTCCCCAAATTCAACCTGATCAGAACCACCCCCACCCAAAAAAAAAGAAATATTAAAAAAATCAGGAAAAAAACAGCCTGAACCAAAGCAAATTGATGAACTGAACTTTAAACAAATCTGGTTTGAGCAAATCATCCTTCATTTCATGAATACTGTTTTTTGTGTGTGTGTACTGACGTGTAATGTTTTTAAAGATACATGTAAATTAATATACGTGACCTACAGTAACTGTTGGGCCTATGTGTTTGACTGTGCATGATAATTGGGAAATTTGACTGGAAAAAGTCCAGACTCCACGGTATCCATGTGTGCGTGAGGTGCCATACATGGATCCACCATTGCACCACTGCATTCGGGCATCAGCAATCCCACAGATAATGACACTAATTCGCTGAAGCGTTATAAAACCAAGCATGGAGACCTCAAAATAAATTGAGGAAAACATAAAATACCGTATAAAAAAGAAATCCTCAAGATCTTCATAGTTATTATTGTTTCCAACACACGTTACATGTATTTGCCCCAAATCTTTTGCATTATCAATGTTTGGATGTTCCGGCATTCAAACTTGCTAGTAAAAATAGGGGAGGGGGAATTGTCTGGAAAAAAAAAAAATATCGAAAATAAATGCATTTTTAGAAAACAAATATATAATGTAAAAAAAATGGGGCAGGTGATAATGAAAACCTAAACAAAATCATTTTAATTGGCCTTTACTTGTTTATGCATGCCTTTACACTATACTTACCTGGCCTGAGCAATTGAATCTTGGCCTATATTTAATAATAATAATAATAATATCTTGGATTTATATAGCGCTTTTCACACCCGAAGGGCATCTCAAAGCGCTTCCAACATTATTACCCCTGGTCACTGGGCCATTTTCAATCCTTAAACCATCTCAGCTCCCTGGGGAGTATACAGCCTGTGCTGCAATATATGCGCTACTAGGCTAAATCAATCACAATAACCATATCTGCCCTCACAGGTACCCATTTTACCCCTGGGTGGAGAGAAGCAATTATAGTTCAGTGTCTTGCTCAGGGACACAAGTGTCACGACCGGGACTCGAACCCACACTCTGCTGAACAGAAACACCAGAGCTTGAGTTCGGTGTTCTTATCCACTCGGCCACGGCACCCTACATTTGTTTGTTTTTACTTGCATTTCAGTTGGCAGTAGAAATTAACACAGTACTCATTGAATGGAATGGTAACGCAAGCTGGAGTGTTGTCAATGAGGTAAACAAATTTAAATTACAAAAATTAAACTTTTTGTTGTAGGGTAGCTTTCCTGTAGCTTAAACTCAGTTAGGCCCGGCGTCCTTAATAGTTTACTTGGCGCCTTTATGGCGCCTTTGCGGTGGATTATTGAATTTATATTTTTGTTGGGGAAAAAACATCCTCTAGCTATGTTTATGGTATGAGCAGCGCTAAAATCTTCTTCATGTGTAGGGGGATAAATGCACCTGTGAAGTGTTGTGTAAGATGCTGATGATGTAGTGTGAATTTAGGACTATGAAATACGGATTCATTGATACAGTTGTGTGTAGTCTATGTGGTAACTTTCGAAGCAAGATATAAGACGTAAAGACCCCCCCCCCCCCCCCCACCTTCTTTGTGGTGGTCATTGTGCTTGCGGAATGCTGTGGTTTCTCAGGAATTCTTTTAGGTTTTTAAGGGGTCGCGTTAGGTGACAATAGTCTAGAGACTAGAGAGTGTATAGGTACATGTGCCGGGGGACAAAAGAGGGTAGTTCGTCGGTCCCATATCTTGCTGGGTATAATTATGTGGGAGTTCAATTAATTAAATTACGCTAAAATGGCTTCTGCTCCTTTCAGTATAGTTCTTTGTGTTTATCTAGAAGTGGGAAAACAGTGCAGGATTGCATCTAAACTTGCTTTATTGTATCTAGAAATTGGAGGCGAGGAAATGTGTCTGAAAAATACACTTTTTTAGTCAAATGTAATGTGACACCAGAAAAGTTTTTAAAACTAGTTGGTGATTTTATTGGCTGTTTAAAACTTAATGGGCTCTTGACCAATTGGAAAGGCAGTCTCGGGTAATGTGGAATTTTGATATAACACCATTGCTCAACATGATGTTTCTCGTCTGCTTTATAGATTAGTTCTAATGGACCACTGAGCCTTATGGATAGATTGGATGACATAGCACAGGCCATTGGCAATGATCTCTCAATAGGGAAAACAATTACGGCATGGACACCAACAATCAGTGAGTTAATTATAAGCCTGCGACCACCTTTGACCAATCGACACTCAATTTGATGACTTGCTTTTAGGGAATCATGTGCATATGATCACAGGTTATAAATGCTTTTAAAGTATTTAGGAAACCATTGTAATATACCGGTATTCTCATAATAACAACAGTATTTATTCTGTACTCATATTCCTTTAACAGTTGGGGTGCATTCAAAGCATTATCCATGATAACTAAGACCCTACTTTTTTAAATCTGGACATGATCTGGCGATAGTAGGGTCCGAGGAGGCCTGCAGTAGTCGCTTAACATTCAAATAAAATCTCACTTTGCCCCTCAAAGAACATCAGATTTTACCCTCAAAACTGCCATAACATTTTTTTATAAGCCATCATCTAAGTACACATCGTCTGGCAATAGTAGGGTCTGAGGGAGCCTGCAGTAGTCGCTTAACATTTAAATAAAACCTCACTTTGCCCCTCAAAGAACATCAGGTTTCACCCTCAAAATTGCCATAACATTTTTTGATAAGCCATCATCTAAGTACACATCAAAGATTAAAAACTGAGATACTAAGGTTTACTTATGCTTTGGATGAAAAGTGAAATATCCTATGAAATTTTGAGGGACGTCTTGGCAAATGATGTCATGAATCATGATCTCTTTCTCCAAGTTCAGAGCAGGGTGAATAAAAACATGATTTGATCGTACACCAAAGCTGCTTTGGAGATCGAAAAAAATTGTCATTAAGGGGCGTGATCGTTCTCACGCACGTAATTGTGCATGTCATTCTTATTGTAAACTGGTTGCCATCAAAATTGTTATAATGGCGGAAACCAGTGCAAAATTAAGAGTGACGTGCAACGATTACGTGCGTGACAATGATCATGCCCCTTAACAACAATTTTTCTCAATCTCTAGCTTAGCTTTCGTGTACAATCTAAAAATGTTTTCGTTCACTCTGCTCTGAACTCAGAAAAAGAAGATGATATTCGCCAAGACGTGCCATTTTGAACTTAGACATGAATGTGAGAAGAATGCGACAAAAGTACTCTCACAATTGAATGGGAAATTTCAAATCGTAAGTAGACCTTAGTACCTCAGTCTTAATCACCGATGTTTACTTATCTCTCCGATGGCTTATCGAGTAATTTTATGGCAGTTTTGTAGGTGAAATCTTATTTTCTTTGGGAGGCAAAGTGAGATTTGATTTGAATGTTTTAGTAAATACTGCTCCCTCGGACCCTACTATCGGACTCTACTGATCATGTTCAGATATTTAAAAAAGCAATAAGTAGGGTCCTAGCGCCTGACATTAAATGTGAACAAGCTTTGTTTGGGCACATGTATAAATTAATGTGTCCTATGTACATAATTTGTGCCATACATACGGGCGAGAACGAGTATGTTCACAATGCATGGAGCCGGTATTCATGGAGCTCATACAGGCAGGTATAGAAGCAAGCATATGGTTTGTTTAATTCCTTCAGCTTATGTGCTGTGACGTCTATGGAATAACATCCTCTGACAAATCTGTCTTCATAAGATTTAACTCATCACAATGACGTTTACATGGTCATATACTTTTTGTGAGCAGATAGTTCTCTGGAATCCAATACACTTGGTACATTCATCCAGAAAGGTTGGACTTTCAAGCCTTCAGAAGAAACCGAAGATATGATAACTATCCAGGGAGTTGACTTTGTCAATTTGGGATTTGATGGTAAGCAGTAATGTTTTCTCTTTTAAAAGAGTTGTATGGATAAGTGATGTAACCCAATAGACTGTTCATGGTGTGATTTGTATCATTGTATTGAGATCCAATGAAACAGGAGTAATTAAACTTAAGTCACATGAATCACCTCTTGCCTTAATTGAAAGGGATCATATACATTTGTCAGTTATACATTTTTATTGTTTGACCCAGCAAGTGCTCAAAATATACAGAAAGGTGATTGACAAATACTCTGAAACTTTATCTTTGACGGTGAATTATATAAAGGTTCCAAATAAAAACAGCATTCTAAGATTTAGATTTCAATTCACAATTGCGACCACAGTCAGAATTCGGGGTGCATTCTCGTTCAGCCTATTGCAGCTAACCAGAAGGAATAATTTAACCCGGGAATTTAATTCCTTTAATATATTTACAACCAGTACGTTTTTTAACAATATATTGGTTGGTTACTCTTTGGATCTGTAGCTGAAAAAGGTACAACAGCTTTAATCACAGCCAAATGTTGCACAAAAAAGATTGTTGGTTTGGTAAGGGTGAATCACAGAATTCCACTATCAATACATCCATTAACCCTAACCCCCTAGGCCCTTTTTGCTAGCAACCATCCTCAATCCTCCAAAATCCTCATTTTTTTTAAAACCTCATTTTTTTAAAACCCCATCTAGCCTCAATCCTCAAAAATCCTCCACACTTGAAACAACATCATGTGCCTCAATTCTCCAATATCCTCATTTTTTTTAATCCTCCAAAACTGCAATGAGGATTCTGGGGATTGAAAAAAGTAAATCCTCCAAAATCCTCATTATGATTTTTTGAAAACCCCATTCAGCCTCATTCCTCCAAAATCCTCATTTTTTGAAAACCCCATTGTGCCTCAATCCCCAAAAATTCTCCACACTTGAAACATTGTGAAACAACATTGTGCCTCAATCCTCAAAAATTCTCATTTTTAAAAAACCCCATACAGCCTCAATCCTCAAAAATCCTCCAAAACTGCAATGAGGATTTTTGAGTAGCGGTAGGGTTAATTATTACACCCAAAAAGTCACCTTTCAATTGTGCTTCCATTTTCCAATGTGGAATTTGTGCTTGCTCAGTTAGGGAGATTTTGAGAAGTGGGATATGTTCATTGTAAACTTACTGACCCCTTTTATTACATTTCTTTAAATTCCACTTTACTTTCGAATAGATTCTGAAATAAAGTTATCCTTGTTTGGAGCAGCTTACACCAATATCACAAATCTCATCAACTATAATCAGCAAGGCGTGAAGGAGTTCATTGTGGCTGATGTCATATCTGCTACAGTCATTGGACCTGATGGACAGCTGTCAGTGCCAGTAACCTTCACCAGAAGACTCGGTCAAATTATGGTAAGCTGTGTGACAAGATCTGAGAAATATCAATGCACAAGAATTAACCAAAAAAAACTTCATCACTGTGCCTTCGTACAAAGATTGCCACAATAATTTCACAAACTCTTCAGTTTAAACATTACCTTTTTAAAGTTACAGTTTGTAAAGACTATGCAATCACTGTTTTTGTATCTGTACTTAGTACATTTGTATGTAATTTTGGGTACAGTTTTGAAAAATTTGTCTTATATGCAACCTTGAAGTCCAATTCCAATACAGAACTGGCTTACTGTAAAATTGGTCTCATTTAAAAACATAAAGTTCAATTGCAAGCAAACTTGGGTCATAGATGCAATATAGATGCAAACTTGCATGTGTTGGTGATATTGAAGCTAACATACTTATAAAGTCAAAGGTCATTTCTGGTCAAGTTGTAAAATAGGGTAGGTGAGACTCATAGTTCGATGTCCATCCTTGTTTATACAAAAATACCGTATTAAAAACAAGTTGGTTCAAATAGCACAACTTTAAGTGCAATTTTAGAAATCATTGCAGAATGTGTTCCACTCTTCCAAACCCCCCCCCCCCCCCCCACCCCTAACAAAAAAATTCTTCTTTATTTGGTTACTTTGATAGGTCAAACTTTTGCTGCAAACAATGCATAGTGAAGATGTTGCACACATTGATGAGTTAATTGGGAGGGGGGGTGCTTGTGGCATATTGATCTAGTCAGACTTACTAACTTTTTGAAATCACATGCAGATGCTATTAGACAGAGAGTTGCATAGGATTTAATCAACATTTTGAAAACAAATCCCTTATTGTTCCATATCATAGTATAATCGACCCTCATCACAGAATGGCTGGTCTTAGTGTAAGTTGGGCTAGATCATACAAAGGCTCATTGACCCATGCCAAATGGGCTAATTTTACGGCGCAAAAACGGCGCGAACTGGTTAATAAATCTGATCTAAACTCACCTAAAGGTAGGATACACCATTAGTAATCGTTTGAATTATCAGTAATGGGTGGATTTTGGGGGTTGTATTTTAGAGTAAATATCGTTTAACTGACCTGTCCGATGGTTTAGAATCATAAATGCCAAGAAAAAAAACCAAGAAAAATGGTGTTCGTTTTAAACTAGCGTCGGGCAGTGGATGTCCCTCCCATTTTTTTTCCCCCAATACAGTAACAACGCCACGATAGGTGAGAATATGAAACCAGTTATTATTGATCCCTTTATACTTATATAACTTATCACAATATACACTATCACAATATAACTTAAAATAGAAATATAACTTAAGAGTGATTTCGTTTAAATATTTCATATAAGTGTCCACGGTCCAAAAATTCCTTTTTTTAACATACTTTATAGGATGAAAGGACTTAGACAGTAAGTAACCAAAATAGACTTTATATCATTTATATAACTTCCTTTTGGAAATGTTTTGTCTTCTTTTCATATTACAGCCAAAACAGCTTTTTTGTTGAAGGGGTTTTTTTTTCCCCCTTTTTTCTCTCTGTTTTAGACTCCTCAATAGGGTTTGTACATGTTTTTTCTTCAGCCAATACACTTTGACGCTTTGGTAAATCCGATAGACTTGAGACACACCTCTACCACCATGCACAAATGGGCCAGGAACAATTTTGTCGCGATGACGTCATTGGGGGTCATGTGACATCACTTTTAGGGTGCATTTTTTAAGACCCTTAATCTCTAGAAGTACAAGTGCAATTGGGTTCAAACTTGGTGTGCAAGTATTCCGGATTGTGTTATAGGTATAAATTTGACACCTAATACATGTATATAAAATATATACGAAATGACTCTTATAGGTAGGATACACCAATTAAAGATATCGAAAAATGTTACTACCAAATTATTAAGAAATATCTTACTAATTTGAAAGTAAATAATGATTCCAGGCAAAATTATTGCGCTGGATATCCTGTAATTGTTCCATCGCCAGATGGAAATCACGAGAGAAAAAAAACTCCAAGAACAACTGCCCGACACCGGTTGAAAACGAATGCCGTTTTTCTTGCTTTTTTCCTGGCATCCATGATTGTAAAACTTTGGACAGGCGAGTTAAACGATATTTACTATAAAATACAACCCGCCGAAATCCACCCATTACTGATAATTCAAGCTATTGCCAATTATGTATCCTACCTTTAAGTGATTTTAGATCAGACTTATTAACTTAAAGTGACATTTAATCCTAACAGTCCTCAATCCTTTATATCTGAAAATCAAATAAGTTAAGAGGGCCTAATATTTCGATCTTAACAAGATCTTCAGAGACTAAATGACTGTGTACAAGAAACAAACATATATAGGGCAAAATACAGCATGATGCACATCATTGACGCTGAAAAAACACAAAAGAAAAAAGCACAGAGTTCAATGGAACAAACAACAAAAGGAGGATTAGGCTGAGGGATTAAAGGGTGAGGTAAGTGTGGGTAGGATCAAAGGCGGGGTAGGAACAAAAACAGAAAATCTGAAAATCCATATGATTTTGCACACAACCCTTGGGAGTTACGGTTAATATGCGGAGCCACTGCCCCTTCTATGTATATTTCTGCTTATACTGTCGCAATGCAAAGTTTTCTGGAATGCTTTCCAATGTCTTGCAGCTTTATATTTGCTAATTATTGGGGCGGAGTTTTGTTTGGAAAGGGGGGATGCATTAACACTGTACTAAATATATAAAAATAAATGGCTATGAAGTAAACTTTGATATATGTATAGCATTTCAAAACCTTAAATTGTTCACCCATTTTGTGAGACCCATTTTGTAAAGAAAAACCCAAAATACCACATTCTTACATCATAACACATTCAATTTTTACTCTTTCATGGGCATGGCGTTTGCTGGTAAAACACAGATTCCACAAGGGCAATTTTAAAAGGTGTCTAGAGTATTACCGCTTTAGGTGCGGAGCTATATTTAAAAACAGGGGTTTGTTATTTGCATTGAAAGATCATTTTATACAAGTCTTTGGATGTACAAATCTGAAGTGTACATATATAAAATTGACAAGAAAACGATCCACAGATGTCATTTCCTTGGTAGAACAAAAGTCTAGGATTTTGGCAGTCTAGGACTTTGGTAGTCTAGGACTTTGGTAGTCTTGGTTGCAAGACGTCATAATTGCGGTATGCAGCGCGCGTAGGCCGCCGATACGGGCGCCCCTCTAATGTACACCATAGACCACGCCATGACCTTCGAATAGGTTGTCTTGTCTAATTCGCATAATTGTTTGAAAAATTCTGAGCATAATTGTGTCGCATTTGCATGCGTATGTGACGTACGTTGCATGAATAATCCCATGACGTAACATATGCATAATCGTTGACTCATTGGTCAAGTTTCTGTTACGTCGCGTAATTTTGCACGCAACATTACACGCGCATGCAAATGCGACACAGTTAATGTTTAATTCAATAGTTTCCACTGCAGGGAATAAATGTAGACTTTTTGTGCATTAAGTTCATGTGTATATGCACGCTTGGTTGAACAGCTATTTCAGAAACTGAAGGTGTCCAGCTCAATTTCAGCCCCACCCCCACATTAGAAAACGGTAAAAAAATAGCTTCTGTTATATATGGGTTTATAATAAGGTAAAATGCTTTGCTCCGAGTTAAAAGCGGTACCAGTATATACAAATTTGTTATTATTTATTACATGTAATCATGTTATACACGCACAAAATGGGTGAAAAATATCAGGTTTTAAACTGGATGGATCTGGATTTAAAATTGTTTGTATCTTATTTTCATGAAATTGATGCAAAGTATGTACAAGGAAGACATCACCAAACATGTCAGAAAAAGTTAACATAATGTTATACCCCTGTCACACCGGAGCTACGCTGCCGTTGCGCTCCCACGGCGACTAAAAAAGTTGAAAAATGCAGTAGAAGTGCAGTAGGAGCGTAGTGGGAACGTAGTGAAGTCTACCTAGGTCGTTGGAGGGTCTCCATGGTCGCCAAACCCCGGCGATTGTTTTGAGCCTGCTCAAAACAATCGCAGAGGGTCGGCGACCTGGTCCAAAACGCAGTGGGAGCGCAGTGAGAGCGTAGTTGGATCTCATAGAACGTACTTGGGACGTAGTGAAGTCTACCTGAACGTGTCATGATCGTAGCAAGAGCGAGTTGGTATCGCCGTCTGCCCAATCTGCGACTGAAGTACGTCTGAAGTACGACCACTGTGTGCTTGTCACGCTCCCACTACGCTCCTAATGCGCTTCTACTACGTCGTATAGGGCTTCTTCACGCTCATACTGCGTCCACACGGGGCTGCCAGTACGACTATGGCGCCCCTAATGCGTCCATGGCGATGTTACGGAGCTTCCTGTACGTTCACAGTGCAATTATACTGCAATTATACTGCGTGTATAGTACGTGTATAGTACGTGTATAGTACGTTCTGACTTTGACATGCGTAATGGCCACAAATGGTATAAATACAGCCTATATCCTCCACACAACATACTCTCTCTTCACATCTCCTCTTCACCATGGATGTAGAGAGGCAGAACATAATAATTGTACAAAATATCCAGCAACATCGAGCTCGCTGTATTTATAGTCGCCGCGTGACCGCGGTACCAACGCACAGAACGTAGTGGGGACGTAGTGAGAGCGTAGTAAGGTCGTAGCGAGGTCGTAGCGAGGTCGTAGCGAGGTCGCCTTGGTCGCAGCGAGATCGCGTAGAGTGTGGTGGGAGCGCAGTGAAAGCGTGGCGATGATCAAACTGGGATCGCATCGGTCGCAGTGAGAGCGCAGTGAGAGCGCAGTGAGAGCGCAGTGAGAGCGCAGTGAGAGCGCAGTGAGAGCGCAGTGAGAGCGCAGTGAGAGCGCAGTGAGAGCGCAGTGAGCAAGTCAAGAGCGTACTGTGATCTACCTACCTCATAGATTTCAGGATATTTTGCCGGTTTTCGGCGACCCCACTGCGTTTTTGATGTAAACTGCATCGCAGTAAGGTTGCCGTGGGATTGCACTCTGGTCTGACAGGGGTATTAGAAATGCATTGCGACAATATGCAAAATGTACATCGAAGGGTGGTGGCTCTGCACATTAAGAATCGCTCTTAAGTTAATAAATCTGATCTAAAATCATTCTTAAGTTACATTTCTATTTTCTACAAGTATAAAGGCAACAATAGAAACTGGTTTTATGTTCTCACCTGTCGTAGCATTGCAACTGTTTCAGCGAAAATGAATGAGGGGGTGATGACCCCTCTTAGGTTAATGTATAATCTAAAATCTATAAAAGTTATATTCCCATTACCTACAAGTGCCAAGCTATCTAAATATTGTGCAATGTATCATTCTTTTTGAGAGGTTCTAAGCTCACTTTCAATAAGTACATTATTTGGTATAGAGTATTATTTGACAGCATGTCAGTTAATTTGTTGATCTGTATTTATTGTTCCCCCATAGAAAAGTAATTCTTCAGTTTCAAGAGCTCCTGTCTGTGTGTTCTGGAATGTGTTTTTGGAGTAAGTCTTTTTTGCTGCAGTTGGTTTTTGCAAGTCAAATAAAGGAAAAAGCTATGGATATTGTTATAGTGGGTTTATCAAATAAGCAATGACATTTTCGGGGTGGGGGAGGACCTTATAAAATCATAAAAACAATAGTATGTTTAAGACGATTTTATGATGGTTTTTGCCTCTAGGACAAGGAAAGCTGGGTATGCTGGAGTTTACTAGTAATCAATGATGGGATATTTCCATTCCCCTCCTCCCTAAATTCAAGGTTTTGTTTTGGGCTGTCAAAAGTCAACCAACATTAATCATGTGAATCCACATACCAATTATACGCATGTGCATATTTATGTGCAAAATCAGCCCATTGAAAATGTACAGGACCGAGCTACTGAGATATTTGGCTTGTCCCCCATACCATTTTTGGTCCCACAACTGTATGTCCCCACTACTACAGAACAAGGTTAAGTGCCTATACATTTGTACATGTACATGTATATGGTCCAAGTATGGAGTATGCCAGCAAGCATGGTGTGCAAATCCGGTGTAAGGCAAAATCTTAAAACTACACACATGTAGTTGTTTTTGTATTCATTTGAGACACTTTAGTGAATTTAATTACCCCCCACACCCCCTCCCCCAAAAATGTACTGCAAACTCACTGAAAAACCCAAACTGGATATAATACACACTTCTCACCATTTATTTAGCCATCTAATCCGGTGGAACTGCAATTTGTTTTCCTTTTTTGTATTGTATTTTAAAAAAAATTCTCGACCAACTGGTCCAACTTCAAAGGACGAAATATATGAGAACCGTAGAAATAAAAAGGGACGCTCATTCTTCTCATCAACCATTGCATTTTGTGTTACTGCTCCCTTTTTTATGACCTGTTACCGCTTACTTCCAGGACAGCCCGACAGACAGACAGACAAGGCAGCCCGCCCGACAAACCGACAGACCGACAGGCAGACAGACATACAAACACCGTAGGAACTTAATAAAGGATTAGTGACATCAATGACCATTTGATGATTTGTGTCTTGTAATAATATAATATTTTAATATTGAATTTTTTTCCACATTTTACAAGGGGTCATGTTGCGGGAGGTTGGTCAACCAGGGGTTGCAGCAGGATCACAGAAGATGGCAATCCGTATGCGGAGGCATTTGAGGGTGATTACGTGACATGCTACTGCAATCATACCACCAACTATGCCATCTTAATGCGCATTGTTCCACTGGAGGATGAACCACATGTGGATAAACCAAAGGTTAATGTAAAAAGAAAGTGCAATTTATCAGTTTGGTGTAGTGTAATTATTGAGACCAGTTGATTTTTAAAACAATAATTTGTAATGATTATTGCAGTGACTTATTTTTCAAATACTGCCCCAATTTAGTTTGTCAATATTTCGTTTGCAATGGGTAGTCTGTAAACGGGTGCAAGCAAGCTTGGATGGTTTCGTGACCCAATTCATCGACGTCTATAAATTGCTCCGTTTCGTCTGAAGAAGTGTCAGGGTACCGTGTGGAAATTAGAATCGCCGATGACAATTTCTTGTCGGACTCGAGGCAAGTGCACACAGACGAAGTGCGATGAGACTACTCGCAGCCGATCTGCCGCTGGTTTTATCACAGGGCAAGGAACAGTCTTAAATGAAGCCCTTCAACCTGACTGAATTAAAACCAAGGACAATTCCTGATAAATTACAAATGAATGGGCAAAAACTGCAAATTGAAATGGGGAGGGAGAAACTTAGATTTTTGTAGTCATGGCTAAAATAATGCATACAATTTATATATTTATATATTCATATATAATATCTGAGACAGACGCATGTACTGGTACAATGGCTCTTCGATTCAAACCATATAAGTTTTTAGGTAGTCAATTAGCTGTGCTAGGCATAGCTCAGATAGAGGTACAAGTTGGTCGGGCCACGCACCAGGTGAGGGCAGTCTTCGTTGAAATGAACTACTGTGGTATCCTAAGCATGGATTTTCTCGTGTCGACAGGAGGAAGTTTAGACTTCCAATTAAGAGAGTGGAGGCTCAATGGTGAGCGAATCAAGTGCACAAATGGTGCAGGCGAGCCCTTTGTGGGTCGCGTTTTAGTTTATAAAACTACGGTAATCCCACCAGGTCATGAAACCGTGGTCCCCGGTAAAATTGCCCGAAAGGGTGCCAACTTGCTCGGCCAGCCATGGTAGGACCATGGAAGGATGTGGTGACCTATCCAAAAAAGGCTTGGTGTTGGCCAGACTTCTCGAGAAGCGGGGAGTAATAGAACCCTTCGATAGTCCCTAGGTAGAAAATGTTGTTCTGGTTGACAAGAAAAACAGTACAAAGCACTTCTGAAACTGCTTCAGAGTCTGCGGTCACCCAACACAGCAGAATTTATCTCTGGCATTGTTTAATGGGGATGGGAATTAGCTCCAACAGTCTTAGACTGTGGTCGGTTATGCACTGGTGTTAACAGTAGAGTGCATCAAAGTGCACCAGACTTTTTTACCTGATGCACTGCATCAAGGCCAGTATAATTTAAGTTTTGCATAATTTGCAAAATGAAATACTGCCAGTGAAGAGGTTTAAAATGTGCATATTTACCAGTGGTGGTTCATTTGCATACAATTTTAGTGCTGTATTGTCGGAGCTCAGTTTAATAGCGGATGGTGCGTGTCACTGGACTATTACGAGGTCTTCATCATAACTCTGTTGAAAAAAACAAAAAAAAACTTCTCAACAGAGTTAAGTTTCTTAATATTACCTTGAGTCCATCATAAACCTTAAGTCTATTTTTTTTATACAGACAAATGTTTCCAACAAGATTCTGGATATCTTGACCATGATTGGTTGCATCACATCAATAATGGCTCTGCTAATGGCTCTTGCGTTCTTCTTTTTATTCAAGTAAGTGTGAGATATATCTCTTCAGTTTGTGACATTTGTTTCTGAATTGTAAATTATAGTCTAGATGAAGAGTTTATTTCCAAAACGCGATATACGGCATTTTGTTCACTTTGTGAATTCTGCTCTGCTCTGGGGCCAATTTCATAGAGCTGCTAAGCAAAAAAATTTGCTTAGCACAAAAAAAGTCTTGCTCATTAAAAACAGGTTACCAGCCAAAATTATATGTGTTTTTCATACTAAGCAAAAAAACAGCTGATTATCAATCTAGAACAATAAAGATCTGGTGTCATGCTAAGCAAATTTGTGTGCTTAGCAGCTCTATGAAATTGGCCCCTGTCTGCCCAAAGTCAATTTGGACGGCCATTACATTCTATAACACATCATCAGAATACAATAAAGCACGGCTTTTAATTTTCAAAGAATTTGGTATTTAATGATTTGAAAATGCACCTGATCGAATATTTGAAATTATGTGCACAAGTTTACACACTCCAGCTGCAGCTACCTTCCTCACTGGTCAAAAGCTGCATATAATGTAGTAAGTTTAACGGACTTTATCCAGCTAAAGTGTGGGACCAATAAACAGTTGTCAAAAACAAGTTATTGTCAACCAAGTAGTGGCATATGACAATAAGAAAACACAGCTTGCATCTCAAAATGACATTATAGTCCTGTGTTCAAGTGCATATTTTTGTTTTGTTAATTATTCAAACCGGCTAAAAAGCTATTCGGATATTCAGTCTATGATCAAATATTTGAATATTGAGTATATTCGGGAAAGCCCCACAATAAATACAAAAATAAAACAGCTGTCATGCATGTAGTTTTTATTTCCTAAAGTTTCAAAACCATAACAATATTTCACATTTTTCAAATGAATATATCGCGTTTTGAAAATAAACTCTTTAAATGTTTCCTGGTAATCAGTTTTGATTGACTTCCAAGACAGTTCATTCTGTCTATTCTTAGATGAATAAAAGACAACCATGCCATTATGTATTTGTTCATGCGTCGATCATCCATCCGTTCATGAATGTTTCCCTACAGGCACAGTACCTTGGACACCGAGCGTATTCTCATTCACCGCAATCTGATGGGAGCTCTCCTGGTTGCCATGGTGACATTCATGATTGGTAACTTCCTAACCAATGAACTGGTGAGAAAAGAACCCACTTCATCAGTTCTTCGACCAAAATTTTAGCTGCTTTATGACCAGCAGGATGTTCTCATATTTTTTGCCTTTGAAGTTGGGCTGGTCGGTCAAACAAATAATTTTATTTTAATTATTGTTTTGCCCGAGTGTCTGTACTGACAGGAATTCACTTGTCAAACTTGACAAGTTTTAATTTTGTCACTACCTTGTTTACATCTCGTCATTATCTTGTGTTAATCTTGTCAGTCCAGTACAATTATGCTTTCACAAATATACTTTTACCTAGTTCCGTCAACATTGCATACAGCTTTGACTCCCACAATCTGGTTATGTAAAGTGTGACGTGATAAACGAATCTTGTAATTTTCCATTGACAAGATAGGTTTCTTGTATGACCGCTGGTTGAAACATCGGAGGTCATGTGCAATAATACCATTGAGTACGCATAATAGTCACAATGTGCTCTGCAACGCACATCATGCCATATCGGGCAGCACCGGTGTGTGTCACCGCTACGGGCGGTGCCCGTCATTTTTGGCCAGAAAAGAATGCTCACAAAGTAAACCAAGATTCATTCATAAGGACAAACAAAATTTAATTCCCTTCGGATTATCCTATCAGGTTTTCAAAATATCTTTTTTACACATTTACTATCAAGTATGGTGCAATTTCAATTAAATTTAATAATTAAAAATAATACCCATTAAATACAATAAAATCGGATTAAAAACTTCAAATTTATAAGGTATCGAGTCGAATTGTAATAGTTTATATTCTATGTATCTCCAGAAGTTAAATACCGGACTCTTTAGAAGAAAATCCCTTCCAAATCCAAGAATTAATAATCTATCACATAAAAACATCAAACCAAAATAATAATGACATTCAATTAAAAAAATACACTGTCAATTTCTTCTTGAGAGAATTATTATTCCTAAATATTTTAACCCTCCGTCTTCTTCAACATATGAAGCAATATATTGAACGGAGAGAACCCCCCCCCCCCCCCCCCATCAAAAAATATAAGGGTGTGTTTGTTTGTTTGTTTGGTTATTTTTTTGGGGGGGGGTGTTCCCTCCGTCTCATACCTTGCTTCATATGCATATGAAGCAAGATATAAGACAGAAATTAACCGGGTTAAGTGGGGTTTTGAGGCAGTTAACCCGGAGAATTTCTAACCCCGGGTAGTGTAATGTAAACACTCCAAATTACCCGGGTAATCTCGGTGTTGAATATTTTTTTAACCTCGAGATAACCCGGGTAACTGCATAGTGTGAAACCGGTATAGAATGCAGGAATGTTTTCCTTTTTTGTTATGATGTTACTGTAGATCCCATGCAAGATATTTGCCCTGTTACAGCACTATATGTACCTGGCTGTGTTTTGTTGGATGTTGGTAGAGGGCGTTCATCTGTACCGTCTTATTGTCACAGTGTATGGCAGTGAGAAACAAATGGCCAAGTTCTACTACTGCATTGGATGGGGTGAGCAAAGAATCTAAGACGTTGTGAAATAACTGTCACTCATCTTACCTGTGAATCTACTTATGCATATTTCTCTAGACCGACATGTGTTCACACTATTAGGATGGGTATTTTCATAATGGGTGCTATTGTAAATTTATATGCATTTACTCTGTCCATAAAGTATTTCTGCACTCTTTGCAGTTGCAGTCATTGTATTAATGATTAAAAGTTGATAGTTGAGTTATCGAGTGGTGTTTTCGTCAGAATATTTTATGAAAATGAAACGTTTGGAGAGTGCTGGTCCTGTCACTACTAGAGGAAAGAAACCTCTCCCGAAAAAGACCAAGCCCCCCCCCCCCTCGCATATAATGACATTTTATGTAGACCAATGAAAATCAAGAATCTATAGAAAATTTACAATAAAAAACGTAAGAAGATGTTGGTTTAAACTAACAATGCGAAAACTAACAATTCACAGTGAATGGATGGACAGTTGTCAATTCACAGTTGTCACTAAAATCACAATTTAAAGGTAGGGTTTTCTCTATTGTCCGCTGTAAAAATGCTAAGGTGACAATGACGTAATTATCTTATCAGTTAACACTCAATGAGGCCCTTATTTCACAGTGTGATGTGTAAATCTACAAATGTGGAGACATAACAGGGCACCACTTGAACAGCAGTGCAGAAACTCTTGTGCACTCAATTATACAAAGCAACTGCCTTATGGCTGATTATCTTACCATTAGCTAGAACAATGCTTATTTTATTGGAAAGTGGCCTTTGTGCTAGATTAGAGAGCCTTCCTTCTTGAAGTCCGTCACCTTTCATATAAAGTTTGATTGTTCGGTATTCCAATTTGTTTGTAGTGTTTCCGGGGATGATTGTGGCAATATCTGCAGGCATCAAATGGACAGATTATGGAGTTCCTGGTGTAGTGTAAGTCAGACAAAGCCAAGGTATCTTTGTTTGTTACTGATCCATTTACTCATTGTGACTCAGCAAATTTTGAATTGAAATTAGAATATTGTTTTCTCGGAATATGCAGCATTTACAGAGCTAAAAACTTCATGGTTGTTTGAATTGTCAAGCAGCTTTCTTTATATAAATGTACAGCCGACAAATGTATACTGTCCCTTTTTGTGTAATTGTAAAACAATTTTTTGTATCATTGAATAAAAAGTTAATTTAGTGTTCATGTTTTTCCAGGTGTTGGTTGAATCCCCAGAATGGCCTCATTTGGGCGTTTGTTGGGCCAATTTGTGCTGTCATGCTGGTAAGAGCATTTACATGTACTTGAATCTGTTTTTTGTATATATTATATGTGACCTGTCACCACAAAATGAGAGTAGAGTCGGAAATATTGAAAATTGAGATATTGGTATTTTCAAATTCTTGAGAAAGAGAGCTTTCTAATGGTACATAACACTTGGGGGTTTAGCGATAAATACTTTTTACAGCGCTCTAGAAAGACATGGGTTTCACAAAAGGTTTTTTTGAGAAAACTTACTTTAAACGTCTTAAACAAAACACGCAAAAGATTACAAAACGGGACAAGTAAGGTTCGGTTGAGCATAGCAACAGCTATGTTCTAATAATTATTTCTTCTTGAAATTTTTCACACATACAAACCATTGTATAAACAGCAAAATATCAAAATTTCGAAAACATGGGATACTTACGAGGACCTGATTTGCATATTTAATTACCGTGTTAATTAGACCACTATTGGACTTTAATCCAAACACTAACTACGCAAACACTACACAAAATCGCGTAATTTAGGAGGTTTTCGATCATCTGATCTCACCAAAAAAATGGGAATATGTAGAGGAGGACTTGGGCTTTCCAAATTATGCAAAATCTTAAAATTGAACACCCCTTCATATTTTGACTTTGGATGGCCATATCTCTGAATCACATTGTGCGACTTTACTCTCATTTTGTGGTGACAGGTCACATATTTGCTATTAGGGGATTAGGGTTCTTTCAAAATCCACAGCGTAGGACTAGTCTGGTATATTAATTTGTAGAGTGACAAGATTGAACATGTGATTCTGCTGCAGTACATTTCCTTTGCAAAACCCAAAACGGAAAGATTTTATATAATAATCAGGTGACCTAATTTCGTTAATAAAAAGTGATGTAGTAATTAGTAATACTGCATGTGCATGATCGTCTTCATCATGGCTGCTGACTGATTTCTAATGGAACATTATAGCAGCCCCCAACATTTATAGATCATTTTCAAGGACGTTATTATAAGCCGCGTGAAGTAAGTAATCCATGTTTGTCAAAGGTAAACCCTCAAAACAAGAATGTGTGCAACATATTGCATAATAGTAATTTCAATAATCTATGGGCACTATGAACAAGTACCCCTCAACCGGAAAGACATATCTCCCACTTCGACTAGAGGAGGAGGGAATTTGGCCATATTTATTTTGTGGTGATTGAGAAATAAAACAAAAGCCGATCTTTCCAATGCCCTACATTTCTTGGATAGTTTTCGAAAAAATGGTACAAAAGAATGAATAAATGTAAACCAAAAGGCCCCGTCACACCGGGCCTGCGACCAGGTTACGACGTAACTGCGACTAAAACACCTTGGAATCACGGGTAATTGTTTAAAAAGCGGACGACTGGTCACGCAGAGGTTGTGGGTGATTACCACAGCAAAATCTGTCGCAGCAAGGTCGAGCGTCATGTTCAAAATTTCTCAGACAGGTCTGTCTTAGTCGCACCACCCCTCGCGCATGGTCGCACCACCAGTTGTGAATGATCGTGGGTTACGCAGTCAATTTGCACGATTGGTTGTACAACTGGTCTTGCCATCTGACGATTGGTGGTGCCACTGGCCGTACGACCTCACAGTCGATTGTGCGAGCATAATTACCTACGATTGATCTTGCCATCGATTTTCTCCAATCGTTTGTGATCACACAACCACGCGTACCACCAATCGTGTGATGACCTACCACTAGTCTTAAAGAGCAATCGCAGCATGCGACCGCTTACGGGGATTGTAGCAAACATTGATTCATTTGGTCGTACCTCGGCCAAATTGCCACCAACCGCACGATCCTGAAATCGTACGATCCGGTTTGACTGAGGCTTTAAGTTTGATATAAATGCCAGTTTACATGTACACTGTAATATCACAAGTCTACTTCAGCTTGTGCCACTCTAGTGTCCATCCATATGCAACCCCCTGTCCCCAACTATTGGACCGGGTATAACTCTATAGACGTTTGCAGTGTGGTTGATTTATGCCCCTGACAGAAAGCTGAGAGAGACCACTCTTGAAAGCATTACCCAATAAACCTGAGGCCTTTAGACGATGCATGTGCCCTCTGTTCACATCTGTATACAAATATGCCCAGAAGTATGTGCACGCATTGTGTTCTACATACAAATTTGGCTAAGGATCATGCGTCACGAGTCACATAATTCAAAGGTGATCTGACCTGCGACGTCACTCCTAACCAAAATGTATGCAGAACATGGTGCGTGCGCATACCGCCGGGCACATTTGAATATAGTTGTGAACAGGGGGCACATCGTCTATACAAAAAGATGCCTTAACGTTTAAGTTTGTGCAAATCAGTACATGGCGGTCTTGTGTCCCTCCAACTGGAGCACTGATCCTACAGCTAATTTCATTAAACAGCACATAACTTATATTACAGACATTTGCAACAAATTTGTTGGGCAGCTACCTAATTAAACTTATGATCAATTTCACAAACATTGGTGTATCTGCACAACATTAAATAATGAAATCATTTTGGATGAGGATATTCAAACAATTTTTTTTGTTTTTGAAGGTGAATTTTGTGGTGTTGGCATTGGTAATAAAGACCACAGTGATGGTGTCCAAGTTGTGCAGTCAGGATAGTTTGACCAAAGTGAAGTAAGTGAGGAATTGTGAGATGACTTTAAAGCTTAACCATTGAAAATACATGTAACTGGTTTTTCTCCTAATTAATAATAATAATAATTTACATACCTCCAAATAGGCACTTGGGGAGACAATCCCTTAGAGATGTACACAAACTTAAAACAGTCCTAACTTGTTTACCCTAACCCTTTTCTCTAAGATCTTCGAGATTTATGCTATTTAGACCAAAATCTGTCGTTCTAGGACAAAAAATAACTCCCAAATATCGTTTTTTAGGGTAGCTAGACACTTAGGGAGACACTGAAATGTCTTCCTAAGTGCCACTGTCTTCTTATTACCTAAAAACTTACGCTAATAATAATAATTATCTAGCCGGCTTTAACAAGATGAAAGCGCTTAACATTTTTATTATTCCTACTCATTGGGCCAACTAAACATTCCAAATACCATCTCAGCTTCCTGGGGAGTATACAGCTCAATGCTGCCATTTCGGCGCAAAGCAACTATATCAATCACAATAATCATCTCTGCCCTCACAGGTACCAATTTTCTCCTGGTTGGAGAGAAGCAACGAGTGACAAAGTGTCTTGCTCAAGGGCACACGCACCGTAGTCCCAGGCTGGACTTGAACCCACAACCTGTAGTTTTACCTAGCTTTTACCATTACCCGAAGTATGTTTAAAACAGTTACAATGTACCATTGAAAAATATTAGTTTATCATGTGAAATTGTATCATGTGTTCACAAACCATACTTAAATTGTTAGATTTGTCTTGATGCCAGATTATTTCTTTGCAGTTTAAAAGTGTTTAATCTTGGTACTGACTTAAAACATAAAAAACTGGTAAACTAGCATCGGAGGTTATGAGCCATTCCATTTCAAATTTTGAATTGCACAAAAATAATACATAAGCTGCTGTCATTGCCCCTTTGGGTGTACCAACCTTGCAAAGTTGTGTTGACTTGCGAACAAACGATGTATACACAAACCAAAAACCTTGTGTGTACTTTCCAACGTCTTTTTGTAAGAGCTCTAGAGGTAAACAAGTGTTAGGGTTATATTTGGAAAATTTGGGAGAAACTCTTTAGGGTATCACAGTCAAAAATGTGACCCGCTCTGCCAAAATGAGTCTGATGTCGGAAAATACATTTTTACGTAAAGGGCTGTTTATTGTCTCGGAGGTGATTTTTTGTTTGTTTAATAATATTTTAGTTTTAAGGCATTTTGGTTTCTCCAACACCTATATTTTCAGATCTGATCAATTGAAAATATTGTTTTGATCCCTAAATCAAATTAAATACAGGTTTTGTCATTCTCTTACCATAGCATCTGATGAAGCACTACAATTGTAAATCTTCATTTCTCTCAAAGACATTTTGAGTATAACTGAGAAAAAGCAAATTTCCCAAAATTGTAAAAGACCAATGCATTACGAAAGCTTATTTCCTGCTTTTCCTGACCAACTGTACAATTGAAAAAATTTTGTTTAACACATCAGACTCATTTTTGCAGAGTGGGTCACAAATGTAAGTAACAAGAATATCAATCTTTTTGCTGTGATTTCACCGGATGCTTGAGACTGTTATTTCTGTACAGTCAAGTAAGGCATTTCATAAGAATTCAGAATGCCTTTTTTTATAGGTTTGCAAATAGTGTGTACTACCTTTAACACAACATTTCTACATGCAACACGTACAGTTGCCTGTGCTATAATACAAACTGTCGATCTTTGCTTTTATGGTTGTTTTTCAGGACTGGATTGCGTAGTTCCCTTGTGCTGTTACCCATGCTTGGAGTCACTTGGGGCATCGGTCTCGTTACTCACATCCACACTGTCTTTGAGTACTGCTTTGTCATCATGAACAGCTTTCAGGTAAATCATCATTCTTTAAAAAGGTTTAAACACTCATACAGATTGTCATCTTCACTTTGCAGTGTTGCTCAATCATTAGGAATCAAATCACACAGGTTTGCCTGATAAACCGATTTTTTTGGAAATATTCCTGAGGTTTTTCTTTCGCTTTTAAAACTGATCATCACTCTAGGTTTTTTCCTACTTCCAAGCTAGTGCATGTGTACTTGTGAGTAACCTTGATTTCATTTACCACAGTGAAATAACCTTAAAGGGAAACTCCACCCATAGTTTATAATTGCATAAAGAGTGTCAATTGCCATTGTGACTTGATTTTTATTTCATTTTTATCGGTTTCGGTAATCTAAAATATAAAACAGAGATTTTCTCGCACCGCGCTTACCTTCATGCGAGCCGCCATTTTATTCTGGTTTATCGGTACATCCGAGATATTGTGACGTAGTGTCTGCACCATCAGTACGCGAAGCCCGATCGATAGCGGCCCTGCACGCGCAAGCAATGCAAGTGAACCCTTTTGTGTACGGAATATAGTGTATACACAATGTGTACTGTACATTTGAAAGTGGGCTTAAAATCATACGGAGAAGGACCTGATGCAATAATTACTAGCTCACAGATTTTCTATTCTTCTCAGAAAATACAAAAAGAATTCTGGAATTTCCCTTTAAATCACTTTGTATCAGATGCAAGCTTTTTTTAATGGGTCTTGGTACAAAAGTATTTATGCATCGATATAATATCAACCCACTAAGCCAAATTGAGGGTATATTAATTGTGTGTTGACTGCAAGTGATATGTCATTATAGTATTGCACATACAAGGTGTTTTTAAAGGAAGAGCAGACCATGCATGTAAAGGGTATATAAAAAAGCAATAAAATATAATGGAATCTCACCTGTGAATGTATAACTAATTATAACATCGATAATATAGATATGGTTTCAAAGATACTGGTTTCCACTTAAAAATGAGACATCAAACGTCCAAATCTGACAAAACCCTATATCTATATTATCGATGTTAGTTATACATGTACATTCTACGTGTGGTATTTCGTTATATTTTGTAGCATTTTTTTTAAACACCCTGTATATGTAATTTGTACATTTTTGTTGTTAAAAGATTCAATAATTTGGTCGTTTACTTTTTGGCTCGCTGCCAATTGTATTCATGTACTTTACCATGTGTACAAGAACACTGTGCCAACCGATGTTTACATCACCAAATAACCAGGACCAGCAGCAGATCAAGGGGTGCCATCATAGAAGAGAAATGTGAACATATAAGTGGGGCATATTTTTGCTCTTGTTGGCGACAATTTCTGTTCTTGAAAAGAAATAACCAACAAACAGAAAGAAAACCACAAGCCATCCCTCCTAAAAACAATTATTTTTACTTTTTGGTCAGATGGTCTTTACAAGTTACACCAATCGGTATTTGGAAATTTCTTTTAGGCTATTTTGTCACATTTGTTTGTTTTTAAGATTTAAATTTACTGCATACAGTTTACAAGTTTTGTTTTGTAAATTATTGCCTCTTTCCTGATAGGTATTTTTTTTTTTTTTTTTAGGGCTTGTGGTTAGTGATTGTGTGTTGTCTCATGAATGGGGAAGTGCGCCATGCCTTCAACCTGTCTATCAAGAAGCAGCTGGGTAAATACACCGGGACTGTGGATGTGACATCCAGCACTAGCAATGCGGTAATATTTTAATATTTTGAAACTGTCAAAAACCTACCCTACCCTACCCTACCCTACCCTACCCTACCCTACCCTACCCTACCCTACCCTACCCTACCCTACCCTACCCTACCCTACCCTACCCTACCCTACCCTACCCTACCCTACCCTACCCTACCCTACCCTACCCTACCCTACCCTACCCTACCCTACCCTACCCTACCCTACCCTACCCTACCCTACCCTACCCTACCTACCTAGCTACCTACCTAACATACCAACCTTACCTACCTACCTACCTACCTACCTACCTACCTACCTACCTACCTACCTACCTACCTACCGACCTACCGACATTTTGTACCTTACCTACCAACCTTACCGACCTACCTTGCCGACCTACCTTACCGACCTACCTTACCGACCTACCTTACCGACCTAATCTACCCAGTTTAAGACATCTTGTAGACATAATATATTGACGTCTTATAAATGTAATATTTGGGTCGTGTATGCAAAACTAAATTACGTCTTTATCCTGATGACTAAAAGATGCTTTCTCCGACAACTAAAATACATCCGAAAAAAATTTAAGATCACAACTGCACGAACGTCACTTTTATATTTTTTTAATTCTGTAAAAGTTCTTGTCTGATTTCCTTCTTTTTCTCTTTGTCTCTCCCTTTCTGACACTAGTTCCCTTCTCTGTCTTTCACATTCCATGTGTCTAGCTTACATGTACCTGTGACTCGAACCCATGCAGACTTCAGAGAGACTTGGCAGCACCCTTACCGATTTAACTACTGGTGAATTGTTGCCACAAGAGTTGACTTTATGTATTTAAACATTATTATTGCATGAAGGCAAGGTCAATGAAGTTCAAATGAATATTTAAATATTTAAATAATCAGGTGATCTACGTGTATATTGAGGTCTTCCGGTGTCTTTTTTGTTAAAATTTTTCAGAATTTGTTTGACCTAATTAATTTTAGCTTATCCCGTATGTTGTTTATTTATATCCCATCGCGCGCCCACTTCGAACGACATACAAAATGGCTGTCCACACGATGTCGTTTTGTAAAACCTAAAATAATTTCAATGAAAGGAAAGATGGGTTTCTAAGCCATTTTTGGTACAAACTTCAGCTCTTCAAAACTTCAACTGGCAACAGTTCGCCAGTAGCTAAATCGGTAAGGGCGCTGCCAAATTTACCTGAATTCTGCAGAGTGGGGCGTGTGTTCGAATCACAGGTAAGACACATGGTTGATTAATAAAGTGAGAATAAAGGATGTGAAAGATAGAGGAGGGAGCTAGAGTCAGAAAGCAAGAAAAAAAGCAAGAAAAAAAGCAAGAGAAAAAGATTTGTTTTACAGTTTTAAAAATTAAAAACAGTGGTGTTGTGTATAATAATCTTTCTTTTTTGGGCGTCTTTTTGTCGACAGGAAAAGACGTCTTTTGTTTTGCATACACGACCAAAATAGACATTTATTATGTCTACAAGACGTCTTAAAGACGTTGTGTGCTCACTGGGTACCTACCTTAACTACCTACCTTAACTACCTACCTTACCTACCTACCTTGCCTACCTACCTTGCCTACCTACCTACCTCGCCTACCTATCTTACCCACATATCTTAGGTCTAGGCTATACGCCGTGCTACTGCCGTGCCGAACATAATTAAAATGAGTGCAGCAGTAGCACGGCAATAGCACGGCATTGCACTAAACGCCATTCTTAATAACGCCAATTTATTTGTTGAGCTGAATTAATTCTAAACGCCGTGCTATTGCCGCGCCGAACTAGGCCTAATAATAATCAAATGTTTTGAGTTCGGCACGGCAGTAGCACAGCATAGCCTAGGCCATTACCCACCTACCTTGCCTACCTACCTACTTTATCTACATACCTACATACCTACATGTAGCTACCTTCCTACCTACCTTACCTACCTACATGTACCTACCTTACCTACCTACATGTACCTACCTTACCTACCTACATGTACCTACCTTACCTACCTACATGTACCTACCTACATGTACCTACCTTACCCACCTACATGTACCTACCTTACCTACCTACCTTACCTACCTAAAATTAATTTAGAGGTGACAGGGAAACCCTAGAAAAATATTATTGGGGAAAAACCCATGGAATCAGGCCCTGCCCAAAAACCCAAGCCGGATTCGAACCGAGGTCCTAGCGGTGAAAGGCGACAAGAAAAAAAACAATGCACCAACCTGATATGACATTAACAAACAAAAGGTGCGTTCGTTTAGCTTACCTGGGTCGGCATGCGTTTTCCCCCGAAGCTCTGGATTGTTTCATTAGCTCTAGAGTCAATGACTTGACTCGACTCACCATTTTTGGCAACTCAACTTGACTCAGTCCTGATCATGGGTAAATTACTTAACTCAACTCGACTTATATCCCTCATCAAAATGATTGGACTCGACTTGAGTTAATAAGACTCAAGTACCCAAAATAAGAGCAACATTTCGCAATGACTTACGTCGGTGCCTGTTCACGTTTATGTTTACGAATAATTATGAACATAATGTAAATGCATGGAGATGTAGTAATTATAAACAATCAGTGCTCATTAGAAACAAATTGTACATGCATGGTATACATACAGCAGTCGCCTGTTTCCTTCCTTCATGATACAACAAACATACACTGTTTCTGAAGCAAGCATGTTTATTTATTGTATTGTGTTCAAATATTTGTGACTCCAATTTATAGGGGCCTGTTCTTGGTTTAGTGCCCCCCCCCTTATTTTTGGTTAAGCATGCAGACAGGTGGAAAAACCCTGCAGGTCTTGAATGGAACAGTCCAGGTAAGCAGAGGGCTAGCTGTATGTGGTTATACTGGTTACTTGGTTACTTATGACAGTGTTCCTACCTAATGAACAGTATAATGAACAGAACCAATAATTAAATTGCTCTTCCTCTGCCATCTTTTTTAGATCGAGTATTACTGGTAATGCCGGTGCAACAAATTGACTCTAGCTAAATACTCGACTCGACTTGACTACACACTGTGACTCGACTTGACTCGACTCTAATCGACCTTCTTGACCTACTGACTTGACTCGACTCACTTCTTTAAAATGACATGACTCGTTCGGTTAGCCTTTTTTTTTCTTTTTCTTTTTAAATAAAAGAAACTCTACTAATTGTCAACTTTGTCTGTGTTTCGTTGTAGCAGGTCACAAATAGAACAATTGATGAAATTTAGTTTGGACATTTTTTATGCATATAGCCAGTCGGTCTATACAATTTGATGCAGACAATTAGCAATCGCAAAACTGCGATTATCAACATGTACTACTCGCACACACTAAATTCCTTGATAAAGCAGCACTAATTAGATATGCGATGCAGGCCCATGCTTTTTGGTGGTTTTTTTTATATTTGTTTTAATGTTTTTTACAGTTAACCGTTAACCGCAAGACAACGGTTACACGGTTAATTTGATAACCGCAAACTTGCAGGCATAACTCTGATTAGCTCTGACATCATACTCTGGGCTATCTCGAGTCAGCCACCACATTACCTGCTCATGGAGCACTCGCAAGAAGGCGTTTGTTTTTGTATAAACATTTCCATAATTGTTTTCACATTACAGATGCCAACCCTTACAGTTTACACACTCCATCACGCCGTACAAGGCATACACCGGAACACATCCGAACACATCTTCTGTGTCCCATGGAGTCGCATTGAGGTCACGAAGCGCGGTTTAGTATCCAGGATTTCCTCCACCTATAATGGGCTCTATGGGAAATGTGATGTGTTCGGTGCACCTTCCCTTAAGGCATTCCGTATACAAGTAACCCGTGCCCTTTCAAGCATGTCTGTTTAGTATATATTTAGCTTTTTCTGTTACATTTCACCTCTTGCCATTAACTTTCTCATAATTAATCATTTCATGCCAAGTTTGTCACCCCCCCCCCCCCCCCTCCCGACGGGTCTGTATAATTGTTAATTGATTAAGTTTTGTCTATTTTATTTGGCCCATAGTAATTATTGTTCTGTTGTATTCCTCCATCTCTAGTCCTTGTATTTTTTGCCCACAACTACCCCAGTTTATGTTATTCCCCTGCCCAACCCACCACGTACATCCTCCTACCCCTTGACCCCAAAACCCTCCCCACCTTCACCTTCACCCTACAACCTATCAACCCCCAAACCAGAACCACACCCTCTCCATACTCCCTCCCCGTGTTGTCCTACTCTTTGTGTTGATTTACAATTTATTTTAATACAGTTTTTACATTTTATATCTATATACTTGTTTTATATATAAAGAGCTATAGTTTGTATGTTTATCCCATTTCTGTTATTGGCGGTTCCTCCACTGTTGGAAGTGGTTAATAAATAAATAAAATAAAATAAAATAAAATATGGCTGCCAGACAGTGGATAAGTTCATGTGTGCCCAAAATCAACTTTATAGAAAACCTAAGCATTATTTATTGAGCTCATTGTGACTTTAATTAGAAGCTGTTATTCCAACCCGACTTTGTTACTTTTTTGTGGCTGATGTCAAAGAAGTAAATCTCACAGTAAGTCTCAGTCCAAATATGGCAAAAGGGTTAATATGTTGCACATTGTCTTTATCTCTACAGGACGCCAAGCGATCCAGTACAGCGCATGGACAAATTTCAAAGGAGAAACATACACAGTTGACGGATATGAACTAGACAATGGGCCGTTTGCATAAAAATAGTAAATACTTAATAAAAAGTAAAAGTAAAAGCATATGCTCGATTTGGTATGCATAACCTTTACTCTTTACTTCAAAGTAAATGCTAGTACATAGTGTTGGATTTAAATTCATTAAATCCTTGTGGTCAGACTATAGTGTAGGATGCTATGCATATTTGCATTTTTTTGTGTCATTGGCTAGAGTAGACTCTCATCTTTCCAAAAGGTATTGGTAACATTTTTTTACGTCAAAGCCTATGTTTTCAATACCAGGGAGTTATATCATAATATCATAATTAAGTTTATGGCTATATACTGTACGTATGACTGTCATCTTTGATTTAGAAATGGCCGCCATTTCTAGAGGATTTTGCCCTATAACTTTAGTTCTGAGCAACATATGAAGTCAAACTCGGTGGCAAAAAAATGTATTGCTTTTGATGCTGTTTTTACCTTTACCAGATGTTTTATAAATATGCTAAATCAATTATTGAGCCTAATCTCTAATAACATGACGATATGAGAGCTGTCAAATAAGGGTGCTGTTGTGGTTACTTAACCCTATATGTACCAATGCCAGCCTCACTGAGGCTATCATCCACCCCCCCCCCCCCCCCCCCCTCCCCCTCAATAGTATGTTTTTGAACTCCTTAGCATAATAAATGTGGGTATTGACACCAAAATGGAGTTCATACGAAATTCCAATCCTGGGTTATAAAACATTGTCCTAAAGTGGCGGCCGTTTTGAAATTCAAGATGGCTATTAACCAGTGAGATGGTATCAATCAATACTATGTGTCTGTAACTCCTTGGCCTAATAAATTGAAGTAATTGTCAGTAAAATGAACTTCGTATATAGCATTAATACTTTGATTTATTCAACATTTTGTTAAAAAATAGCGGCCATTTTGAAATCCAAGAAGGCGGCCATGTGGTTAATGGGAACAAATGTTACCAATACTTTTCTGAAACCTGGATGTCTACTCGTTTCAATGAAACAAAAAAAGGATCCTTAGCAAAAAGAAATGCACTACTTTGAAATCCTACATAACATCCTGCACATAAGGCTATTCATATCATATAGATGTCATTCAGATATGCGCAACTCTAGGCTGGTACTCTTTCTGCTTACTAATTGGTAACTGCATACACTCAGCCATTTTGCATGTAGGTGTTATCGAGTAAAACTTTTTGCTTCATTTTTATTCATACAGATGCTAGTAAAAGCTTGAAAATTGATAGTAAAAGCAATTGCTAGTTTGCATTTACACGACCCAATGTTTATATACTTTTTCTTCATCAAGAGATGCATGTTCTAAAACTTAAAATATGTTTGTCCATTGCAAAAAGTGTTATTTCACTTTTAAATGGTTGCTATTAAACATTTCTTCGTCATAAAGTAACAAGTTATCAAATTTTGATAAATTTTCTGTACAGCGCCACCAATTTGTGTGCACCTTACCTCATTTTCATGGCAAAATAATGAAGCCAACTTTCTCGAATATCTCAAAATGCTCAAACTTTCAAAGCGGTAATCATCCAAATGCTGATATCACAAGGTTTACAGATCAGGAATCTGTGGAAACATCTGTATATCGCCCAGTGCAAGGTTTGGGTAAAAATCTGCATTTGGCTGCCGGATTAGTAACACAAACAGCAGCATGCACGGGCTGACGGGATATTTGATTGAAATCAGAATCTCAAGTCGGGACCAGATCAAATAATAAGCACAGGAGGCATTGTGCCTAGGGCCTACGACAAATTATATTTGCCTTTCATACCTACTGCGGACATTACTTTGTGCTATTGTAGTTAAGAAAAACGAAGGAAATGTTTTTACTCGCACTGTGAACATTTTTTCAACAAGAAATTGTGATGATCCCCTTAATCCTCATACGGTTATAACTAGCAATCTATAAAAAAGAACTTCTCTCTCATCGAGTTATGATAAGATTTGATACAAATTGTAAAATTGATAAAAATGGCTCTGCGTTGGCACCGAGTTTTCTACCAAACCTCAGTATGTCACAGGAAATATCTGTAGAAACCAAACCTACATACAGTAAGTGTAAATATTAAATAAAATGTAGAAAGCAATAATAAAAAAACTAAAAAAACTAATACTTATGTATAATAGTAGTAATAGTAGCAATAGTAGCAAATATCTTGATGTCACCAATTATGCCCTAGTCAGTATACTATACTCAGATAGTATAAGTGGTGTTATGTGGTGTTAATTGGTGTTATTTTGTTCAGCTTAAAGATATTGATGTTAAGATATTAATCACTCTAAACTCTCTGTAAAGTTATTATTTCTGGCATGCTGTCATTTTGAAAAAAAATATATAAAAAAAGTACCAAAATGCGTCAACGAGGCGCACTTTTAGAAATTTCCATTCGTAGTTAGTTCAAAATTGAAATTTTAGCATATTATTCAAGCTAAAACCTTGTCTGATTAGTTTTCAAGCACTATTCTTTTGCTGCTTCAACAATTCATAACTGGCAATTGATATACTATAACTTTAAGGCCGAACAATGAGACACACAACTTGCCCTTTATAAAGATACTCATTTTGGTTTTAAAATAAACAGACCATTATTTTTCTCGAACGCCATCGCGCAGCACTTACTACCGCAACCCCGAACGTTTGTTTTTTTAAAGAGCGTAAAAATATCATTCTAAAAAGCACATATATTACAAAAGATAAATTTCTGCCCAGAACGAATAACGAAACCAAATCCAACTTTCCATCCCCCCCGAAAATAAATAAATAATAATATTAAAATAAATTCCCTTTGGTCCCTTAATCAATGCAACCTTTTTTAGAATATGGTATAAAATTCCTCCTAAAGGGGTTTAACAAATTTGATTCGATATGTTCTGTCTACCTCGGCTAATTCACAAATATTAGATGAAAAAGGGCGTAATGATGTGGCCGTCGCAGCTGGATTGTTGATTTGTGTATTTTACAAACCTGAAAGAGGCAAAACTCTTAACATTTATTTGATAGGGTAATCTGTCAAAATGCAAAGTAGAAATCTGAAATCATCAAAATCGTAATTTATTTATTATTATTTATTATTTATTATTTATTTTTTTAATTTTTTTTGCACGCTGCTATCAACTGGGTTAGACCTTATTAAGCATTTTAATGGCTTCATAGGTCCATTTATAATTGTATATTTTGTTCAGTGTTGTTCTCATTGTGCATTTACCATTTTGCCTTATTAATCTTCGTGCCTTAAGCATTATGCCTTAATCTTAGTATATATACAAATATTTTGAAATTATTGAAATATATTTTGAAATATATTTGAATGTGGCATTTACACAGTTAATAAATATTAGCTTGAGACAGACTAGAATTCTCGTCCATGATTGGTCAATCGATGATGAATCTGCCAAAGATTAAACACGACAATGCTGTGCTGCAGATCCAGGAACTTTATTATGTAGTACTTCTGGTACATATGTAGTCGTACATGATGATCAGGCACAGATTGACTACAATAAAATAGAAAACATAATACTTGTCACAAGAAATTATCCAGTGTTTGTAAATCTTTTGATTGAAACCCCATTATCTCAATAATATGTACTTGCGTATGACTAAAGCCATGTTTATGTTTACACATGTATATGTATACGTGGACAAATACAAGTTTACCAACTTTGACATAAATCAAGTGTAAATAATACTCATTATAACTATTTCACATTTAAATAATGTTTGGTGTCTTAATGCATGAAGGGTTTATGCTACACTGTACATGTACTCTCGGTTACACCCCTATATTCCGACAGCCCTATGTTCCGACAACTAAACCCATGTTCCGACACCCCTATGTTTCGACGTCTCTATGTTTCGACACCCCTATGTTCCGACACCCCTATGTTCCGACACCCCTATGTTCCGACAACTCAACCTATGTTCCGACACCCCTATGTTCCGACACCCCTTTGTTCCGACACATTATACGTATGTGCCTTCACCCTACAATAATGGGAATTGAGTGACCAATCCACTGTTTGTCATCTCTTCTAGCTTATCTGTGTCATTCCTGTGTTATAAGGCTCTCTTAAACAATTACACACATTGTTCTTAATTTCGGAATGAAAATCGGGGTGTCCAAACTGTACTTTCTCGACCTTCACAGCATCCCAGACAGAAATATTTCTATGGGGAAATTGTACTGGCGTGAACTTAATAGTGTTTAAATCTCTCGCTTCTGATTGGTTAACGCCAACCTCGTTTCGCGCGATCCGACTATAGTTGCATTTTAATTATAACTTAAAATACAATTAATAAATCACGCTCACGTCAACCAAATACGACAGAGATTTTGTTGCCTTTACCAAAGTTATAAAGTGTTCCCACTCTATCAACATATCAAAAGACTATTAATATGGTTTCGAAATCAGATCTGTATTGAAATTTGTGCCATTGTAATGCATTGTTTGGAATCGTTTAATTTGTTTTGTCTTGATGTTAAAGAGGTTACATGAGCCCTCCATTAAAATATCAAGTTTGGATATTAATAAAAATGCTATAATACAAGTTAGTGTTTTTATTCCCTGGTTTTAAGGCATACAGATAGGCTTGATTTATCAAGCTAAACGTACCGAGCTCCCGCCTCGGGGTCTTTGCACCCTGGACACCCGTTGTTTTAAACTAAGAGGAATCCGATCATTTTTCTTCGGGGATTTTTCTTGACGATTCGAAATAAAAAACAAACAAACACCAAGGAATGTGTTGACAAACACAGATGCCCCGCTGACATAAATCACATTCGATGACCGTTTTTGCACACAGGAAAAGTACAGTCCACTTTTAATAAAGAATGTTGATTATTATAATGAAGGAGCCACATCATGACAACCCTATAGCCTATGGGTACAATTTTTATTAATTTTTTTGAGTTGTCTAGTTTCTTCATCAAAAGTCAAAATACATTAATTTGAATTTTCTGCACACCTAGAGCTTAAGACGCGGGCCTTAAATTTAAAGACAAAACTGACATGGCTCATTGTACTTTTTGCAAGCAAGACTGTCTCAACCACCCCCACCCCATGTGCATTGGCTACCAGTACCGGGCCTTCAAAATAATAACGGGACCCGCCTGCAGAAATAACAAAATAAACAACAAATAAACAAAATGACGCAATATGCCTTTGCCAACATGGTGACCCATTTTTTATCGCTGCTTACCGCTGAATTGTGTGCTTGCGATCACTATTTTTCGCTTAAGAGGCAAGCGCCGAAATTGTGCGTTGGTTGTGTAAATGCCTTGTTTCGTTTAGTGCGCACGCCCACAAGTTGCAACGTTACTTGCAAACCTTTAAAATACGCTTAAAAGCCTTCTGTAAGCGTCGATTTTTGGCAGTCCACACGCGCGATGTGCAATTTACATTTTTTATTAGAAAGGCCCATTATATAGGGCCACAATTGACGTTGTACTTTGTTTATCCACAAGGCCTACTTAAGAAATTCTGGCACTAAATTCATTGCTTTCCTTAGCCAGCTTGCCCCGTTTCATGGCCGAGTCAATCGTAGCCTTGGTCAAGGCGTTCATCGTTACCCGTCCGTACGTACAGCGCAGCGGTAATCTGAGCTCAAACAACGACCTCACACGGCCACTATTATATGCAAACTAACTGAGGCTACTTGAACGCCTTGGATCATTAGGTTTTTGGGGCGGTGCTCATTATGCTAATAAATTAAGCTGACCTTTATAGTCGTTTTCTTATTGGTCGATCGTTGCGTAGAAACTGCATAATTTGAGCTAGCGGTGAAAGGTCATAGCTAGCTCGCAAGTGTTTACGAACACCGCCATCGTTGACATATTTTATCGGAGAAAGTTGAGTGATTTTTACGAAGGCTTGTAGGAATTACACATGAAGATTTGAACTGTCTTGCTTGATTGGTGAGGGTCGCAGTTATTTTCGCTCGTTTTGCTGGGTATTTTCTTGAATGTTGACAATGTTATGGTTAAAACTAGTTGTGTTTAGCTGCTTAGTTTTGAGTTTTCAACCGCGGTGACTGGAGAAGGCCGCGACTCTATTGAAACGTGTCGAACTCGGCCCTACATTATGTCGCACACATCTAATCCAGCTGATCTGAAAACCGTGGCTCGGTAAAACGCGGAACTCTGATAATTAAATGCCTTGCCGGCTGAATTTTGCCAGGAAAATAATCTGAGGAGTTATTGGGGATATAAGACACTTGTCCCTGTTTAAATTACGATATTGCGATCACTTTGAAGGTTGGTTCTGCAGTAAACATGCCCCCTCCCCACAGCGTTGGACCATGCTTGAACCACAATGTGGCGATACCGCACAGACCAGCATGCCTGGGTTAATGCCGATTATGCGGCGATAAGAAACTGACCAAACACGCTGAAAACTGACGCTGAGTACCTGGCCGTACGTGCGAGCTCCGAGCAAAATGGGGCTCAGGCTGCCTGAAAAATGACGGATTTCCCATAACCTGTCGGCAAATTCACAAAGACCACGAAGAAAGGATTCTAATGGCCTTTCGCTGCTCGGGTCTAAAATCTTCGAGGAATAATATTTTCGCTGCAAAATTCAAACAACACGACAGATCTTCGGACGAAAGACGACGCTGAATATCTGCCATTTTGTCTTAAATGTCATGCTGCATCAAATTTGATGACGTCGGGATTCAACCGCGTTGTGATTGGACACTTCACATCTTAGCCCCGCCTATACTTATCTGTATTCGCATACGAGGTCATGCGCCACAAATGTGGCGCAAAATATAGGAAAAACATAAGATTTCAAAAACCCAATGATCCAAGGCGAAAAAGTAGCCTCAGTTGATTTGCATAAATAGTGGCCGTATGAGGTCGCTGTTCGCGCTGTATCTTTGCCCGGGGCCGGGGCGCAAGCTAGCATGCACCATATGCGGGGCGCGCGTACAGTGTATTTCTGGACGGATAACGACGGACGGATAACGACGAACTCGCCTTGACCATGGAGGATATTCCTCCATGCCTTGACCAAGGCTAAGTCAACCGCGGAATTGTGCGCTTACGTTTACCATTCTGCGCGGGCAAGCGCCGAGTTCATATTAAGCGAAAACCTTTTAACGCGAAACACACATGCGCACTGACAAACAATTCTCGCTAACTGATGTATGTATAATTAATAAAGCGCAACTTTCCCTTCTTCGGCGAGCGTCGATTCTTCATTTATGATGAGAGCCATGAATGTACATGGGCCCTCCTGTCACCAACATATTTAACAGGCCAATATAACCTCATTTTCGGGTGTCGGAACAAAGGGGTGTCGGAACATAGGGGTGTCGGAACATAGGTTTAGTTGTCGGAACATAGGGGTGTCGAAACATAGGGGTGTCGACACATAGGGACGTCGAAACATAGCGGTGTCGGAACATAAGTTTAGTTGTCGGAACGTAGGGGTGTCGGAACATAGGGGTGTCGGAACATAGGGCTGTCACCGTACTCTCAACTGACATACCCAGCACATTTACATGGGTTGCCTAACTATAACGTGTTCCACCGTGTAAATAATACAATCAACAAATGTGTTGACAAAATGCAACTTGTAAACTTACAGACAGTACTTAATGGCAAACTAATCACTAAATTACTGTTATTATTGGGTTATGAGAAAACTGATGTACCAACCGTTTAATAAACCTCGGCGGGATTACTGCTTTGGGCGAAGAAATCCTCAAATAAGTTCCAAACGTTAAAATGATAACGCCATGCCGCTTTGTAAAGCTTGCTACCGCTTAACTGGTATAGCGCCCTCAATCGGCAACAGAAGCAAGCTAGGTTTGGCCGCAACATACCTGCCCTCTAATTGTTTATTAATCAATAAGCAATTACATAATACAAACTAACAAGGCCAAACTTTACTAAACTTGTAAACAACCACTTGAACACTTGGTACACAATGTAGGTCTAAATACTAACAACTACTCAGAATTGCCTTCAACTAGAAGACACATCTTTGTTACAGGGCGAACTAAAGTGGAAGTTTTAGTCTTCAACTTGGCACTTCTGACAAATCCATTCTTGTCCTTGACAACTTCGAGTACTCTCGCCAATGCCCATGAGTTTTTGGAGCAGAGTCAACCACCAACACAATGTCCCCACAGTCAAATTCCGCTTCGGGTGGGTCCACTTTTGCCTTTCTTGAAGCAGAGGCAGGTACTCCTTTGACCACATATCTGCGAGATACTGAACTTGTCGCCACTGCCTAACATGATATTTATCATGTCTCTCAAACAACCCAGGAGGCAGACTCTCGCCCGATTGTTGAAGAAGAAGATGATTCGGAGTCAGGACATCTCGGTCATTTGGACTGTTAGGGCATTTGGTAAGAGGTCTTCCATTCATGATAGCCTCAATTTCACACAACAAAGTTTGCAGAGATTCATCACTCAGTTGAACATTCTGCTTTCGCATCAGGGAGTACAAGATCTTCCTAGCGCTTCTAATCAAACGCTCCCATATTCCTCCAAAATGCGACCCGGCTGGTGGATTGAATTGCCAGGATATGCCCTTCTGTAGCAAGTTGTCATTAATTTTCTGCTGGTTCCAGGCTCTCATCTGCTCTCGCATCTCACGCTCTGCACCAACTAGATTGGTTCCATTGTCGGATAAAATGAACTTGACGGATCCACGACGGGCAAAGAATCTACGGATAGCGTTGATGCAGGAGTCCGTAGTAAGGGAGGTCGCCAATTCTAGGTGGACAGCGCGCGAAGTCAAACAAGTGAAGATTACCCCGTATCTCTTTACCATGCTTCTTACACGCTTCACCTCGAAAGGACCAAAATAGTCAATTCTAAACTTGCTGAATGGTGGCTCATTTAACGCAAGTCGCTCTCGCGGCAAGCTGGCCATTTTCTGCCGCTCAGCTGGGGCTTGGTATCTTCTACAAATGACACACTTTGAGACTATACCCTTGATGATAGAAGGTGCCCCGATTATCCAGTATTGTCGGCGAAGCTGTGCTAGGATAGAATTTTTCCCCGAGTGTCCAACTGACTTGTGTATATGCTGAAGAATCAACCTGGATACTGGCGAGCCTCTTGGTACCAGTACCTGGTGCTTGGACTCAAAATTCAGATCCGATCTAACAATCCGACCACCAACACGTAGAAGGCCATCTACTAGCTTAGGATCAAGCTTTCTCAACGAAGAAGGCTTCTTTACAGCTGAGTGAGGTTTCCCCTCCATCTGTTTGAGCAATTTGATTTCATCCTCCCAATGCTTTTGCTAGACCTTATAAAGCCCTCTCAGCAGCCTCAAGATTCTCTGCAGTTAGTTGAGTACGACTTTCTCTGGAATCTGACGAAAGAGTCTGATTAACCCTGTTCTCGTAGGATTCGGGCATCTTGGGTTGTTGCTGCAAGTCTCGCTTCTCCAACTCCTGGCTCAACTTCTTGCGTTCAGCCACTTTATCTTGGAGACACTTTATCCAAACCAATATCCAGGCAACTGCCTGTTTTAGCCTAGTCCAATCCGAGTAATGCTCTAGTATCCTGTCTACTGGCCTTTCAGGTGGCTGTGCTGCCATTAGGACGGTTTTCTTTACCTCTACATCATTATCAGGAAGCTTCGTCAGATCGGCATCTTAGCGAGGCCATTCAGTTTCCGGCTGAGACAGGAAGGCTGGACCCTCAAACCACATAGTGCACTAAAGGAACTTCTTCACTGACTGACCACGAGTTGCGTAATCAGCTGGGTTGGATTTAGTGTTTACATACTTCCACTGCGGCACGTGAGAGGCATATCTGATGACTGCAATGCGGTTTGCAACAAAAGTCTGAAATCGACAACTATCATTCGCCAGGTACCGCAATACAGTCATACTGTCCGACCAGTAGTAAGTGCCGTGGATATCATAGTCAAGCTCTTTCGCAAGCACTTTGCCAAGTCTAACTGCAATTGTTGCCGCTGTCAACTCCATGCGAGGGATAGTCATCTTCTTCAATGGAGCAACCCTTGCTTTACCCAAAACAAGTGAACAATTGATGCGCCCAAAATCATCAGAAAGCCGGAGATAGACTGCCACTCCATAGCCAACATCACTGGCATCTGCAAAGATGTAAAGCTGACAACTTACAACCCGGTCAAAACCTGAAGGCTTGTAGCATCTACTGATCCTCAGCTGATCTAGGTCTTTCACCTCACTCAACCACTGATTCCATATTCTAAGATCTTCTCCTTGGATCTCTTCATCCCACCCTATGTCTCACCGACAAAGACTTTGTAGGAGAATCTTGGCCTTCAACACAAATGGAGCCACAATGGCCAAGGGATCATACACAGAACTCGCGGTGGACAGTATTCCTCGTCGTGTTGCAGTCTGTTTTGGCAAGTTGACCTTGAACCCCAAGCTGTCTGATTCAACAAACCAATAAACTCCCAGAGCTCGCTCATTGGGAATGCTCTGATTCTCCATCGACAACTCTTTTATGTCTTTGGCTCGACCCTCTATTGGCACTGTCTGCAAAACCCGATGACTATTCGACACCCACTTCGCCAGATGAAAGCCGCCTTCTTTGCACAGGGCTGTGGTACTCTTTATAAGGTGAGCAGCTTCCTGTTCTGTACCAACAGAAACAAGGCAGTCGTCGACATAGAAACTTCTCTTTAGTACTTCACATGAAGCTTCTCCGTAGTGACTTACATTATCTGCTCCAGTTTGCTTGAGAGCAAAGCTTGAGCAACTCGGTGATGATACTGCTCCCAATGGGTGAACTTTCAGACGATAGGCAACCGGTGGTTCTTCGACATCTGCATTCGGCCACCAAAAGAATCGGAGGCAGTCGCGGTCTTCTTTTGAAACTCGTACTTGGAAAAACATGGTAGCTATGTCACCCATTATAGCTATCTGTTCTTGTCGGAATCTCAGTAGAACACCCATCAGACTATTTGTGAGATCCGGTCCTTGAAGCAACATGGTGTTCAGAGATGTGCCCAGGTACGTAGCCGCACAATCGAAAACCACTCTGATTTTATTGGGCTTGCGTGGATGATAAACTGCATGATGTGGAATATACCACACCCTGCCGTCTGCCCGTTGCTGGTCTTCCTGAGGGACTTGTTCGGCGTAGCCTTCCCTCATAATCTTCAACATGAACTCCTTGTAGTCACTGCGGAATTCGCCGTTTCACTGTAGTTTACGTTTCAGGCACTTTAATGCCATATACTTGTTGTCAGGTAGCTTCACATCTTGTGCTTTAAAAGGTAGACCAATACAGTAGTGGCCATCTTTGTGAATGATAGACTTCTTTACCGATGCCAAGAATCTTAGGTCCTCTTGGGAATGCTCTTTCTTGTCATCAATAAGCCTCTCTGGGAAGTCCATGTTGATGGCATCTCTAACCAGTCTATCCAACTGCTTCAGTTGCTCAATTTCTGCTATTGCTGTGACCTCAGCCTTGTTCACAGAAAACGTACATGTTATGTCACTGCCTTCTTGGTCAGCATCTTTCATCAAATTCCAAACAACCCAACCAAGCATAGTTCTCGCAGCATGCGGGCTACCTGCCGGACCAGTCTTCAAATCAAACGGGGTGTAGGCGTCTGCCACATTGTTACCAAGCAGGAGTCCAATGTCTGCATCTATTTCTGGCAAGTTAATGTCTTTAAGATGGTCCCACTTGGATATGTCATCAGTCTTGGGGATATGGCGCTGAGAAACTGGAATTGTTTCTTTGGTGTACGTGACTGGAAGATCAATCTCATTTTCCATGTCCAAGTCGCTGACCTTGAGCCCATCGATTAGATACGTCTTCATGGAATGGGGCTTTCCCATGGTATCCAAAGTGATAGACTTACTTGGACCACTTGCACCCAACTGTCGTACTATACTCTCGCTGCAAAAGGTAACGGTACTTCCGGGATCCAAGAATGCATATGTTTTTACAGCTTTGATACCATCTCTCAACCTGACATTAACTGGTACAATTGCCATGGTGCATTGACCCTGTTGACCGGCCCTCGTATTACCACTTGCTTTGCAAAATTTGCACACTCGCCACTGCCTCCATCTGGATTAAGTTGTGGCTTAGGCTTGGTAGCTCTGCTTTCATCGTGAAGACAGGTTGGATGCCGACGCTTGCAAGTATCGCACACAGATCTATGACGACACTCCCTGCTCTGATGACCACGCTTTAGACATCCGTAGCACAACCCTTTTGACTTGACAAACTCTGACAAAGGCAGACTAAACAGACGTCTGCACCTGTCGGCAAGATGACCTGTGTCATTGCAATATATGCACACTCTCTTCGACTCATGATTGCCAAACTTGAATGCCGTTGACCTGGTGTGTCTCTTTCTTCCAGGCCCTGTGTGCTGGGGTACGACACCTGAAACATCTGTTGCGAAGCTGCCCTTTGAACGACTTGTGTACTTGGTGATGATCTTTGCTCCTTGGCTTTTCACATCTTGGCTCATCGCCTCTTTGCCGTACATTGGATCCATCACCTTTTTCGCTTCTTCCTTCACAAACCGAACCAGTTGAATAAATTCGACAGTCTCGCCTTTGTCTAAGGTTCGCCGAACGACGTTTCTCCACCTGTCATGAAGATAGAATGGTAGTTTTTCCACCAACTTTCTCATGTTATCAGGGTACTCAAGAACTTTCACTGCCTGGATGCTTTTCACAGCATTCTCACATTCCACCAGCAGAATTGAGAAGTCGTCGAGTGCCTTGGGGTTGTCAGGGCGAACACAAGGCCAGTCGAGCGCTTTCTTGATGAATAAGTTGGCCATTAGATGCAGGTCTCCATATCTAGACTCTATTTCTTTGAGAGCTGCGGGGTATCCTTGCTCAGCAGGGAGGTGGCTGAAACCGGAGACAACTTTATTTGCCTCCCCAGTAGTGAACTGCTCCAAATAGCTCAGTCGCTCATCGTCATTATCTGTGTGTACTGCCACTTTAGTGTTAAACTGCCGGATGAATTTTCGATAGTCTGCTGGTTCCCCACTAAATTTACCGCTTGATCTCAGGGGTAGGCCTTTTCAGCTGCCTGACAACAGCAAGAAGAATGTTGTCACCTGACATGGCAGTCTCACTTCGGTTGGCACGTTGCTTGTCACCTACTCCTGAAACAGAATCTGAATGATTATCATCGACATGCAATAGCACTGGTACATTATTATATGATACACTGTTACAAATCTGTTTACCTTGTACTTGTACATTACCACTTTGGTCATGACTATCTGGTACAAAACAATGAGCTTTCACATTTAGTGCAGATTGACCATCATTTGTCTGGTTTACCAAGTCTGACTGGTGATTGGGTTGCGCTACAATCGACACAGTAGCATGCTTAACGAGATTTGCATCCCTAATTGAAACTACATTTGACTGTAACTCAAAACCGTCCAAAACTCTTTCCTTTGCTTGAACGATGTCCAGTTCTGTGTCAAATCCAGCTCCTCTTCTTCCAGTCGTAATCTTAACTTCGCCATCTCTAGCTCTCGTCTTCTCTTTAGCCCTTTCATTCTTGCCTCCAAAGCCGCTTTATGCTGTTCTGCTTCGAGTCGTGCCGACGATACAGCACTGGCAATAGAAGCCCTTGAACCCTTTCTGCTCATGCGTGATACACTTGTCACGTTTTCTATGTCCTTGTTACCATGGTGATAACTATAAACTCCAGCGTATTGCACCTTCTGTGACTGGACTGTTTCCCAGTTGGAGTAATACACCTTGAAATTCTTCAGGTAGACATCTCTACTGTCCCAACTGCTGTTCTGATACTCCTGTAACTCTTTCATGGACAACAAAGTACAGTACGCGTCGTTCTCTTTGAGCAAGCCCTCATAAGCTGACATCCATGCCTTATATTCAGCCCGAACTTCACCTTTGTCATGCTTATCGCTTATGAGAAGTTCAAGCCTTGCTACTTTTGACTTTATTTGCGTGAACAGCTGTGACACGCACTTGGCTTTAATGTCCTTTTGGTAGGCAAGCCCCTTTTCTGTTTGAACTCTTGCCCTAGGTGATACATGTGAGCCAGTGTCATCACTGTGAATTTCAACTTCCTTATGTTCATGACATGTCGCCTCTTGCGTGATAAGATCCTCTGCCCCTTTATCCATCGTGGTGTTAAACGTCAATGATGAATCTGCCAAAGATTAAACACGACAATGCTGCGCTGCAGATCCAGGAACTTTATTATGTAGTACAGACTTCTGGTACAATATGTAGTCCATGATGATCAGGCACAGATTGACTACAATAAAATAGAAAACATAATACTTGTCACAAGAAATTATCCAGTGTTTGTAAATCTTTTGATTGAAACCCCATTATCTCAATAATATGTACATGCCTATGACTAAAGCCATGTTTATGTTTACACATGTATATGTATACGTGGACAGATACAAGTTTACCAACTTTGACATAAATCAAGTGTAAATAATACTCATTATAACTGTTTCACATTTAAAGAATGTTTGGTGTCTTAATGCATGAAGGGTTTATGCTACACTGTACATGTACTCTCAACTGACATACCCAGCACATTTACATGGGTTCCCTAACTAAACGTGTTCCACCGTGTAAATAATACAATCAACAAATGTGTTGACAAAATGCAACTTGTAAACTTACAGACAGTACTTAATAGCAAACTAATCACTAAATTACTGTTATTATTGGGTTATGAGAAAACTGATGTACCAACCGTTTAATAAACCTCGGCGGGATTACTGCTTTGGGCGAAGAAATCCTCAAATAAGTTCCAAACGTTAAATTGATAACGCCATGCCGCTTTGTAAAGCTCGCTACCGCTTAACTGGTATAGCGCCCTCAATCGGCAACAGAAGCAAGCTGGGTTTGGCCGCAACAGATGGTAACATCGGTGTAATTGATCACTGTACACACATTATTATTATGGTGTCTAGCAGTATATCGCACTCAACTAAAAACGAAATTGAAAACAAACTTTAGGACAGCGCACTCCTTTGGGCCAATTTTATGAAGCTGCTAAGCACAACCAAAACAAGTGTAGCTCAGTGAACGGGTTTAATACTAGCCAAAACTTCTGAAAAATCACCTGAACATTTAGTTTTGTATTCCTGTTTGTAATGGAAGAATGTTCATACTAAGCAAATTGTTGGGATAGGATAAGGGAACTCAACGTTTCGGACAGTATGCTCTGTCCGTCGTTAGGAGACTGAGGGTTTCAACGGTAAAGCGGGCTTATATGGATCCCGGAAGCGATAAAGCGTACGAAGGCGGGGTGAACGCGGAGGATGCTTGATGACAACTGATGCGATGAAGCATGCGAAGTATGCAACTCTTCAGGAGTACTCATGCAGGACGTCAAGGATGCTGGATGATCACTGAGGCGTGTCAGTGTAATGAGGTCATATCCCAAACTTTATTTGCACGGCCTGCGTCGCAAATCGGCCACGAGATTTACGCGAATAATTGCGAGAGTTTGGCAGCATTGTTTTAACGAACTACACGTTGCAAACGAAGCAGAGATTCTCCAAGATAACGTGGTAAGTGGAAAGCGAACGTTTTTCTGAATCGAATAATATCAAGTATGACGAGATTCAGTATGTTTTTGGCAGAGTTTTTTTTTCACTGTCTTGAAGTTAGGGTATAATTTTAAGGAAAACTTTTGTCGTGTGTTTAGTTTCTGCGCCCTGACTGGACTAACAAATATTGCCAAAAATGATCACTACACATCGATAAAGGAAGCAATGATCTTTCGTTTGATATACAATTTAGCCTGTGGCGAAATGTTCTCATGTATTCTGCGACGATTTTCGTGCGCGCGATTTAAACTTTTTCGGTCATGTCTTTCGGCTTGTACTTACGCAGAGCGTGTATTTCATTATGCACACAGGCACATGTAATTGTTTTGTTTTGTGTGGCTTATTTATAAGCTAAAGTTAGGTTTCTGCCTCCATGTCATGCATTTGCGCTGATCTACGGAGTTATAACTTGGTCGCCACTATAATGTGGAGCCGGATGGAGATTTCCCGTTCTTCTTTCCCCTTTTTTTGGCGGGTTTTCGCCTATCTCGTAAATCAGAATTAGTAATAATGTTTTGGATTCCTGTCAATATCCTTGTACATCTGTATTATGTTATTATATGTACTCTTACTTTATTTGATGATGTATGCAGGGCCCCAATGACAACCAGTTTTAAACTGTTTGGGCACACCCTGGGTAAAGAAATGGAATAAATAAATAAATAAATAAAGAGGTTAGAGTGGGTAGAATCAAAGACAGATAAAGGGGTGCAAACCTGAGTGGGGAACAAGTAAGAAAGCGGTAAAACCACAAGAAAAATTGGTGAAGATTAAAGGGAAGAACTAACAAAGAAGTGTGACAGATTTCTGTCCAAGGGTCTCAACTTTTGTCCCACTCCGCTTTGAGGAGACCGGGTTTAGCTCAGCCAAGATCTCACGGAATACTATCGCAGGATCCGTCTCTGAGTTATTCCTTGATTTTGACCCTTGTTACCGGCCAGAACCCTTCTGAGTGCAGGAGTACATGGGTACCCCCAAGAATCGTGTACCAGCACTTGAGACATACGTTAAAGTTGTCAATTCCCAAGTCACTAACCCTGGTAACTTCCCCAACAGGACCCATGATAACCTCCCTAGAGTAGATCGTCTTGCACTCACTGATGATTTGCGCTCTCGTACTGACATCATCCCTTTTTCTTAGCGCGACTGACCGGGCCGTACACGCGTATTCGTTGGCTCTCCCCAGCGTTGCACTTTACATATATTTCCGACAGTTCCGCAAACACAATGTCAGAGCCTACTAAAACCAGAAAAAAGACATTAAGAAAGATCAAATGTAAATCGTGTGGAGTTTTTCAATCGCCTTTGGAGTTCGATATCCATACGTCTTGCTTCAGATGCCGTGTGCTATCTGTTCCGACTGGTCTGGGAATCAGTGGAAAGCTTTTATAGCGTGGCAGGACAACACTAGCGCTTCGTCACCCGCACAGTTCTGCACTTCTACTGACGCTAATAATACTAGTACTAGTTCTACAACTTCGCCGGTAATTCCCTGTACCTGTCGTTCATCCATTCCACCAGTTTTTCCACCACCGGTGAATGTGAGTTCCAGTTCTTGCGGGTTATCTGAGAGTGTATTTTCAACGTATAGCCGCCCGATCCCCGCAAGCGCAGAGCAACCATCGGAATTTCCCCGCCATGTCACCAGGGAGTCGCGGAGCCATTCACGCCCGGACTATCACCCACCGGCCTGGTCGTACTTCCAGAACGATCCCCGCCAATTCCAATCGTTTGATCGTCCTGCGGATCCTCGCAACCAGGGGATTCATTTTCCACGTGTGACATCTCCCGGAGTTTATTCCACAACGTATCCATCTAATTACCCCGTCTACCGCGAGGCCATGGGCGGACATTTTTTCCGTTCTTCGGCGCACTATACGACCATTACGGGGCCGCGAATGCTGAGCAGTTTTCTCACTCTCCGCGTCGTTCCAGAGCATACGACAGCTCTTCTGCTCGACATCATCGCTATCGTTATGACAGGGACAACTTTCCGGTTGGGATCTATCACCGTTCATCTCGCGATTCGTCACGCTCCCGTTCCCGCATTCGACATCGTTCCAGATCTCCGTCACGGAGCCATAGCCGCTCCATCTCCCCTTCTGTAGGCTACGCTCATTCTGGATCTTACTCTCCGATCTCCAGTGATTCGGACCTAGCTTTCACAGACCTGGACACTTCCATGTCACACCGAGGGATCCTTGTAATGCCTATAGTGAGTAATTTTTCCTTCTCCCTCACCTAAGGAATCCTCTCGTGCATCCTTCCGTAGGGAACCCGTCAGACCTGCCCCAGGAAAACATTCAGTCCCTGTAGACAGCTTCTGCTCGGATATTTTGGAGGATGTTTTCACCAAAGTCCAGGAAAAGAATTCAACCAGAGTTCCCAGACAGGAATCGTTGCTGTTCAAGCCCAATACAGATGACACCAACCGCTTCTTTACAGTCCCCATGATTTCCTCTGAAGTTAAGGACAAACTGCGTTCAGAAAACGGTACAAAGAAAAACATCTTTCCTGATAAACGCACTAGAGATTTAAAGGTAGTATATACACCATTTGCAGATATCGAAAATATTTACTACCGAATTATTAAGAAATACCTTACTCAATTGAAAGTAAATAATGATTCTAGGCATTCAGCAAAAGGATTGCGCTAGATATCCTGTAATTATTTTAAAAAAATTATAAAGAAAAATTCGCGATCGCCGGACGGCGAGAGCGAAAAAACAAAGATAACATAAGAATAACTGCTCGACCCCGATTGAAAACAAACGCTGTTTTTCGTGCTTTTCTCGGCATCCATGATTGTAAAACTTCGGAAAAGTCAGTTAAACGATATTTACTATGAAATACAACCACCCAAATCTACCCATTCATGATAATTCAAGCAATTACCAATGGTGTATACTACCTTTAAATAGATCTCTGGAAAGAATCGATTATCACATGCGCCATGGAGCCAAGGTGTCGAGTTTCTCCATCTTACTTTCGGACGTACTGGCACGTGCCTCTGAGGATCCATCATTAATTGACCAGGATCTTCTTCCAGTCTTCTTCAAATTCATGGATGACTGTCTAGGCACTTGCCTACGAGAGTTTGCTGCTGGGGCAGCCATGACTTCTTCACTGCGCCGATCACTGTTACTTGACAACTTGTTCTGGCCTTCCCATGGATCCAGAGAGCGTGTTGAAGGTCTACCCCTTATTGGCAACGACCTATTCGATAATAAATTTAACGAGGTCTTAATGAAAGAAGCCAAACGCCTGAAAGCTGATGACAGAATAGACCTTCGTCGCCAGTCCTCACGTAAGCCATCATCCTGGCCTACACAGACAGCGGGAAAAGACAATAGGAACAATCAAGGTTCCTTTCGTCGCTCCTACACCACACGTTTTCGTCGCCCCAAGGTCTCTTTCAGCCGAGGTTACACTAAATCCAGTTTTCGGCGTCAAGCCTTCGCCTCTACCAAGACAGCTCCCACTAAACCGACATACTCCTTCAAGTCACAAGGATCTAGAGGATTCAAACGACAGTGACTGTAGGGTTCATCCCATTCACATTCCACCGGCTCCGGGTCCGGTGGGGGGTCGTCTTTTGGAATTCTCTCACAAATGGACTCACATTACCACGGACCGTTGTGTTCTTCAGACAGTCTCCCTGGGCTATTGCCTAGAATTAACCACTTCGCCCCCTCAGTCTCACTTATTTCCTCACCGACCCACACCGGTCCCCCTCGACAGCGCTCACCGGACTTCCCTGGAAAAGACTTCGCTAAAAGTAAAGAAAGCCATAGTTCCTCTTCCTCGAAATTCAACCAGACACTTCTCCTGGCTCCAAAGAAAGCTGGCGATTGGCGGCCAATCATCAACCTTCGGCCCCTCAACATCTTTATACGACCAAAGCACTTTCGGATGGAAACTTTTGCCACTGTCTTACAGTCCCTCCCTCGGGGTTGGTGGGCAACATTCCTAGATTTGAAAGATGCGTATCTCTATGTACCCATTCATGTCAACCATCAAAAGTTTCTACAGTTCATCTACCAGAACATAACCTATACCAGTCCCAGTGTCTCCCCTTTGGTCTCTCCACGGCTCCCCGTGTATTTACCAGAATCACCAAGGTAATAGCGGCAGCCCTGCGTCGTCAGCATATACGTCTTTACATCTACCTAGACGATTGGATCATCGTGGGCCCGTCTCGGGAAGCGGCCCTTCTAGCCTTATCAAAGACTATCCAACTCACACTGGAGCTGGGATTCTTGATCAACACCGAAAAATCTTCCCTGGTCCCTTCACTGAATCCAATGTTCCTCTGTGCCTCTCTTGACATGATGGCGGGCATAGCCACACCTTCCATCGAACGTTGTGTAGCTCTGGAGAAGTGTGTCCATCTGTTCCTATCATCAGTGACTCTTCCAGCTCGGACCTGGCTTCGTCTCCTGGGCTTTATGGCAAGCTTAGTGGACCTTGTGCCTTGGTGCAGAATGCACATGCGCCCACTTCAACTTCATCTACTTTACCATTATCGTCCACGGAGGGATGCCATTACCAAACTCGTTCCCATGAATCTGTTGATTCAGTCCCATCTCAAATGGTGGCTCTCGCGTCAGAATCTTCTTTGCGGTTCACCGTTTCCACGGCCCTTCCCAGCACTAACTCTGACCACAGATGCATCAAACTCGGGCTGGGGCGCTCACATGGGCGATGTCTCCCTAGCGGGAACTTGGACCCCATCAGAACAACTTCTACACATCAATCATATGAAGCTTCTAGCAGTTCTCAAGGCCCTTCAGTCTTTGCATGCGAGAGTTACAAACCATCTTATACTGGTCAGAACAGACAGCTCAACAGTAGTATCCTACTTAAACCGTCAAGGAGGCACTCATTCTCTGTCCCTGTGCATGCTGACGTGGAAGCTTCTGAGTTGGTGCATCCTTCATCCGATTTCTCTACAAGCAAGCCACCTGTCTGGCGATTCCCACAGAGTGGTCTCTCCATCGCCCAACAGTCCAACAAGTTTTCAATACTATGGACACCCCACACATAGACCTTTGCATCTCATCTCAACAACCAGTTACCAACCTTTTGATCCCACCCTGCCCACCCTCAGTCTTGGGCAACAGACCCACTCAGCATCAGCTGGTCGGGAATCCTGGGTTACGCCTTCTCTCCAATCTCCCTGCTACCTCGTGTCCTAGAGAAGATCAGTCAGGAGAGATGCAAGATAATTCTGATCGCTCCTTTTTGGCCCAGACAGGCTTGGTTTCCTCGACTCCTGGACCTCCTAATCCAAGCACCTCTTGTGTTGCCGAAACGTCCAGATCTCCTGTCACAACCAATCTCCAAGGCGATTCATCCAGATCCAGACAGTCTTCATCTCTCTGCCTGGATGCTATCAAGCTGTCCTTTCGAACAGCAGGCTTTTCAGAAGAGTTTTCCTGGCAGCAAAGAGTAGACGGACTTCAACTAGAAGAACTTACGACAATCGTTTACAACATTATGTCAAATGGTGTTCCAAGGAAGCTACCAATCACAATTCTGCATCTTTAAAGACCATTGGGGATTTCTTTGTCCATCTGTATAATTCTGGTCCTTAGATTGCAACAATCCGAGGCTACGGATAGGCTATTGGGGTCATCCACAGAGGCTTTCAGGATGGTTCTAACCTGTCTAACAATACCTCGATTTCCCACCTCATTAGGGGTATGTTCGTCGAGAGACCCCCAATAAAGAAACTGATTCCATCCTGGGACCTTGGTGATGTTCTTCACAAGCTGGCTAAAGCCCCTTTTGAACCTGCTGGGTCCTCTACTCTTCATAGTCTGACAGTTAAAACAGCCTTTCTGCTGGCAGCCTCTACAGCTCGTAGAAGAAGTGAACTCCATGCCCTATCCATAGCGGCAGGCCACTTACGCTAGGAACCAGGAGGTGTACGACTTATTCTAGAGATAGGCTTCCTAACCAAGAACCAATCTCCAAGTTTTTTTCCTCCGGATATCTTTGTTCCTAGTTTGACTTCGTTTTCAAGTATCAAGGAGGACAAATTATGGTGCCCTGTCAGAATATTGAAATTCTACATTGCTAGAACCAAGGAGCTATACGGGGTGAGGCTACACAGTTGTTTATCACAACAGTTCGCCCACACCATCCAGCTACCATTACAACTGTTTCAAGATGGATTGTGGAAGCCATTCTAACATCAAATAGTCCTGGTGAAGCACAACCGGTTCTACAAGCACCGAAGGTACCAGGAGAGCCGCTTACGTTGCGCATAGCTTCCCAGGCTCATTACCAGCCGCCACAGATGCTTATCACATCTTCGCAGGCTGAAACACAACCGGTCCTACAAGCACCACAGGTACCATGAGAGCCGCGAACGTTGCGTTCCCCACTTCGGGCTCATAGCCAGCCGCCTCGGTTGCGCCTTGCATCTTCACTGGCTGAACCTAGACCGGTTCGACCTCAAGCCCACCGAACACGAAGCATGACAACACCATGGGCTCTCTTCAAGGGTGTGGTCATATCAGAGATTATGCAGGCAGCATGTTGGAAAAACTCATCTACGTTTACATCATGCTACCTGAGAGATTTACTTCAGACAGAAGGCCGGACGGGCAGACAGGTGCTACAAGCAAGTGCTCGAACCACAGCCCAAGGATCTCGTAAAGCTACTGACCCATCCTATTAGGAGCAGCTTACGGGTATGTCTTAACAGCTTTAGATTGCTGGTATTTCTTAGAGCTAGGCTTAGTTAAGACATTTAATTGTTAGGCTCCACGCTGCATGTCCCCACCCTAATAACTGGGCATTCTGGTGCTACTCTGCATTTGTAGGTATCGGAGGTGATGTATTTTCTGTAATAGAATCCCCCAAATCCTCATTGAAAATGCATTTGTAGGTGTCGGAGGTGAGTATTTTCTTAATAGAAAAGATAATTCCTGCGGATTTGGGAGAATTTCTTTCACATGACCCTCAAGTTCACATCAGAGTACTCGCATCGTCAGGTACACCAGTGCGGAAGCACACTCCCTGGACATCACCACACGCCAAGGAGGATAACTTAAAAACCACCGATCTGTATTCTAAACCCACAGACACAAACCAGTACCTCCTCCTTTCTAGCCTTCACCCTACAAATTGTAAGACCGATAGAGCGTTAAATCAGGCTCTCAGACTCAGACTAAACATCTTTAGTTATGAAGGCAAAACAAATCAAGTATGAATTATCTGTAAGTGCAGACGTATACCTCCAGGTTTCTAGACAGTTTCCGCACTAAAGCTATTGATAAGGTAAGTCTTCTAAAAAGTATCATCTGTGCAAAATCTAAGAAACTAAAGCAGGCGTTCTGAGAACACCTGTCTGATGTACTTCTTCGGAAACTAAGAGATGTTCTGATGTATACGAGGAATGTCCGGATCAAACTGCAGCAAAGAGAGCACCTTTCTTGTCAAGGTTGAAGCTTCTCATACAGCTTGTCCAGTCCGTTTGAACGAAGACACGGCAAATGTTACTTCATGATATCCTTCTATAGCAATCAGCAATGTAGGTGGGTTTCTAGAGAATCACTATGTGGGCAATCTCGTACAAGGTTTGTTGCCAGTTATCTGCACGGTTATCTGCACTTAACTTACGTAGCGAACAGAAACTTACCTCTTTCAAATGTAATATAAAAACCCATCTTTTTAAAGCCGCTTTTTAGTGTGTTTTTTGTGTTGTTCTTTTGTGTCTTTTGTTTGTCTTTCTTCTATGGTCGCCTTGCCAGTTAGTTTAGATTTTTAGCATAGATAGGGTTAGAGGCGTCTGTCTCCTGAACAGATCAATACATTACCGATGCCAGCAGGGATAGGCCTATGTAATAAGTAACTATTAGTTCTCTGTTGGCGGGACAGACGTATTCCCATACTTTTGTTTGGGCACTGGCCTGGTGACCAGTCTTTTTTCTTTGTCTTTTTCTTCCATTCTGTGCTTTTTAACATGTGTTCTGCGCCTTCATTTTGTATGTAAGGGGCGCAATATAAATTTTAAATATTATTATTATTATTGTTATTATTATTACTATCATGGCATTCTAGAAGGTCAAATGATTCCCCTTCTTTACACACTGCAGAGAAATTCTGGTCAGCCTGCTCGATTGTTTGTTTTTTTGTGCTCTGGAACAAGTTGCATGAATGTTTTCATGAGTTCGTGCACTTCACAATCCTTACCCAAGCAGTGTTTCATGAAAGGTTGTGCAATTTAAATTGGGAAATACCCTGCTGCTTTGTAACCAATGACGAGAACTTTTCCAAGAAATAAAAGAAACATTTTGAGCCCGATCGATGCGGTACTATACGTGTCACGGTGCGTCAATAAGCCTGGGCCTTTTTTCTAAACCACAGATTCGTCTCCGTCAGTGGCTTCGTTCATGTAGTTTGGCAATGATAATTGAGCCAGAAGCCGAAGCCGGGTTTGGAAAACAGCCCAGACTGGTGCCTCGTGGGGTTTGTATTTTTGCACGAGTCGGGGTACGATACACCAAGATAAACTTGTAACGTTGCTGTGTCGGGCTCCAAAATGTAATTTTTTAGAAATGGCAGGTCCTATGCTAATGACAATTCACAAACAGCCTTATAATGTAAGTACTTCCTACCAAACAGATAATTTTAGCTGCAAGGAAATATGACACGGATGAAAACGTGAAAATATAATGCCAGTATGACACGTGAACGTTAACGCTTACTCGTTTAATACCGTAACTGCAACTTCATTTCGGCCACTGGTTTTAGACTTGTTTGTGTATGATCCATCTTTAAAATGCAATGAAAAATAACTATACCTAGAATACGGATTAACGTTTTGGGGAAGTTAAGCCATCCATCTATTTGTAAGATTGTCAATCTGCTGTAACTTTGCGAGAGTCACTCGTTCACTGCACAAAGGCAGACTGGTGGGTACAAAAGAACACAAATGGAATGCCCTTTGAAGTGGTTAAAGAGAAGCATTGGTGTTCAAAAGGTACGTAGTTCGAATCCAGCCAATTGATTTTTAATATCCTGCAAGAATCGAGGTTGTTTTATTTCAAGGTAAAAAGACAACTTTTTGCATTATGTTAAAGTCTACAAGACTTGCTTATTAGCGTGGCAATTATAACAATGTTATGTTAACAAACTAATTCAATTAGGAGTTCGGAGATCAAATATTCCAATTATTTGTAATTTTCTCACTCAACGCACATAGTGTACTAAATTAGGCTGCCATACATCAACATTACGTACTGTGTCCTGCGGAGTACCACAGGGCACTAAACTTGGACCAATTTTGTTTTTAATCCTAGTCAATGTTTTATTTATTTTATTTGTTGTTTTATTTAACCAGGGTGGCCTTATCAGTTAAAAAACTGCTTTCCAAAAGGGCCCTGCATATAACCTAAATAGTATTTAAAATAGAAATGGAAATAAGACCAAAAATCTAAAATTTAAATCTAAAATTTAAATCTAAAATTTAAATTAACATTTAAAATTAACATTAAAATTACATTCAAATAAAAATAAAAAAGACCATATAGAAAAAGATATTATTAGATCCAAAGACTATTCCAATAAATACAAACAGCACCTTAATTAAAAGCATTAAGACTGCTGTTTTATATGGATTTAAAAACATGTTAAGATTCAGCAAACAAATGCAATGATGAAACATAATTATAGCAAACAAAATTCATATAAAATACGAATTTGAATATGTAAGACAATAAGAACAAATATTAAAATACATAAAAAACAATGACAGTAAAGAAAGAACAGGACAAATAAAAAACATCAATAAACAAGGATAAAAATGATAAAAACAAGGACAAGGCTTAATAAACATTGGTTTTAATAAACATTGGTCAGTGTGGTCGGCCCATGTCAGTTGCTCATCTAGAATTACGCCAAGATATTTATAATGATTTACTCGTTCAATGACCACATCGTTGACTGCTATCTGAACTTGGGCAAATGCGGATAGACGTGGGCGAGTTCCAAAAATCATGAACTTAGTTTTGCTCACATTTAAAGTAAGTTTATGCTGATTAAGCCACTGGGACACTTTACTGATCGCCGACATCATACCACATTTAATATTTTCTGGGGAACTGCCAGCAATCATAATCATAGTGTCATCAGCATACATACTGACTTTGGTTCCTGGAAGAGCAATACTGGAAGGAAGGCTGTTAATAAAAAGAATAAAAAGAAGAGGCCCTAAAATAGATCCCTGTGGGACCCCAACACTGATATTAGCAAGAGGTGAATTAATGCCACTGATTTGAGTGGACTGTTTTCTTCCTGAGAGGTAAGAGACAAACCAATTCAATTCAAGACCCTTGACACCACAGCTAAGAAGTTTGGAAAGAAGAATGTTATGGTCAACGGTATCAAAGGCTTTCTTGAGATCTAAAAACACAACACCTGTCACCTTACCAGAATCCATGTTATTTAATAAGTGATCCATGACATCTAGGACTGCAGTTTGTGTGGAGTGGCGTGGTCTAAAACCAGACTGTACTGTAACAAAGAAGTTAATAGTATTAAGAAAACTAAACAGCTGGTTGTACACTGCTCTCTCAATGATTTTACTAACTGATGGTAAAACAGAGATCGGTCTATAATTGGAATACTCTTCCTGGTTACCGCTTTTAAAAACAGGAGTAACCTTGGCCGTTTTCCATCCTTGTGGCACGATACCTTCAGCTAAAGATTTATTTATAAGATAAGTTAAAGAAGGACAAATTGCAGGACAGGCAATCTTTAGAAATTTAGAAGATATTCCATCAAGTCCTGTTGCAGTAGAAGAGTCCATGTGTTTAATTTGTTCCTTTACAAAATAAGCTGTAGTAGGAGCAAAATTAAACACATTGGTGTCCTGTGTGGTAGCAGAATTAGGTTCATCGTGACTAAGATTGGCGTGGACTTCAAAATGTTGTGCCAGATCCGAGCCAATACTGACAAAATAATTATTAATGTCATTATCAAGCTTATGTTTGTCAACGTTTGCACTAGTTGGCAAAGTAGCCGTTTTCTTAATGGAACTTGCCTCCTTGGCTAATGACCACATTTTCCTAGAGCTGCCTGCATTATTGGCAATGGCGTTTTCATAATAATTCTTCTTTAAACGCTTAGCCAAGTTATTAGCTTGGTTGCGAAATTGTTTGGCAGCATGCCAATCGTTGGGGTTACCTGTTTTTTGCGCTTTAGATCGCAGAAAGTCACGTTTACGTCCAAGGTCCAGCATATCTTTAGTCATCCAAGGTGCCATGGAGTTTCTCTTCTGCCTTATCTGCCTATATGGAGCATGTATATTGCAAACATCGTTAAACATTTGTTCCCAAGTGTCCCAAGCAACATCAATATCAGTGACGTTTTCAATCAAATGCCAAGGCATTCGAAGCATGTCTTCTAAAAACCGATCTTCATTAAATTTTTTGAAATTTCTGACTGTTGAGACCCTGGGAGGAGCTTTAAGATTAACATTAATTTTCCTGTTACATAAAACCATACTGTGGTCACTGATACCAAGAGGAATAACATTAATTATATTAATGTTCTTAGCGTGAGATGTCATAAAAAGGTCAATGCAAGTACTGGAAGTTAAAGTGACTCTTGTAGGACTGTTAACTAGTTGAGATAACTGCAACTCACAGCAAAAGTCATTAACCTTTTTACGTTCTACATTATCAAACATATTTAAGTTAAAATCACCGGCAACAATTAATTCATGATTACCATGAATACACTTGTTAGTAATATCATACTTTAATTTTAAAAGATGTTCCGGTTTTTTGTTCGGAAGGTACGCAACCACTAAAATAATTGGCTTACTTTTCTTAAGACTTATTTCCACCCAGCAAGATTCGGTGTCATAGTTTTCTCGAGTAATGACACGATGAGGAATATCATTCGAAATATAACATGCAACACCTCCGTGGTTATCAGGACCTATACGATCAGCACGAATCAAAGTGAAGTTATCAATATTGACTTCTGTGTTGGTAATACCATTATGAAGCCAGGTTTCACTCAAAGTGAAAATATGAATTTCATGCTCAGTCATGAGAACACGCAACTGATCAATTTTGGGTCTCAGGCTTTGTATATTTAGATGAGCAATTTTTAAGCCTCTAACCTTTTAAAACTTGTCAAGGGTGATAAAACTGTGATCATTATTAGCCAAGAAATTATTTGTGGTCAAAGAAACACTGTTTGGCGGCCTGTCATTAATCGCCCCAACAATGATGTGGCCAGTGAATGTCCCAACAGATGAAAATATGTTGACGATCTGACTTTGGGTAAAGTCGTATATATGTAAAATCAACAACCTCTTCTTCAGAACCACCTTGACAATATTTCTGATTGGTGTGGTCTAATGATGTACTTCCTAAACCTGTTAAGTGCGATGTAATGACTATTTCGTTTATAAGACAGATAACACCCAAAACAGATTTTATTATTAACGGTGTTCATTTCAATTTAGTATCACATTTTAGACTTTTAGGTATTATTATTTAAAGCGATCTTAAAAGTTTCTCGTCGCTTGTATACTTGAAAAATACCGGTGTCCCAAGATATGGTAACTGTTTATAAAACCTACATAAGGCCCAGTTTGGCATTCAGCCATTACACAATCCCAGTCAAAAGAAATAGTATTCATTCAAAAAAGAGCTGTTAAAATTATACTTGGAAAGAAATACAATTACAATGAAGCTCTTACATCCGTGGCTGAACGAATGGGATGATTTACTTTATAGGTTTGGAACCAACATTTTGAAATCTAACCGTCACAGACATAATGCTTCCACCTTCTAAATCTGATACCAATTCAAGAGTCCTATACGTGACATGTCTGGTTTATGCAGGATTAAATGCAACACAGAAAGATACAGGAAATCAACTATTTCTCAACTGGTTACAATTCTTAAATAACTCGTCTATTCCCTACTTCTAATGTGTCTATATCATAGAGTTTTGTTGGTGTTTTTAATTATATTGTAATTGTCTTTATTTTTCGTTTATTTTCTCTTATTTTTTCCTAGTTTTACCCATTTGTAGGCCTATGTTTTTACCTAGCAACTTTTTACCTTGACCGTTTTAACTTATCACGTTTTATGGACTTGTAGTTGTTTTTGCTTTTGAGTTTATTTTGTAAAGTGACCATTTCAGCTGTTGCTGTTGATCATTGTTTTTTGTATGCCAATAAAAATAAATAAATAAATAAAGAAGTGGCACGCTTGTAACGTGGCATGATGACGTGAAAGTCTCGCTTATTAACAACGGTGGGTAGTCGGATCGGCTGGTCAAAATGCATTTCAAAACGAAGTAGTGAAATCGCGAATGACGAAATGCTATAACGAGTAACGACTGAAGCCACTGAAGATAGCAATGGCGTTTCATACGAAATTCTCAGAGCAGAGCCTACCGCGGAAACCATGCTTAGTGACGTCATAATATATTGTCTTTGTTTAACAGAAACGCGTGTGCGCTTTTATACATACGCGCGGCGTCACAGAGAGAAAATATATACAAACACGCACTGATACAAATAAACACTAAATCTAACTGTTCTCATGACACTATAAACGCAACTGCATTCAGAACTGTCTTTAAATACATGCAATTCTACTTTCAAGTAATTATTTTAAGCTTTTACATCTTTAAACTTTTTGTACAAAGTCAAGGCTGCTGGAATGGCCAATGTATTTACAAGGCGCTACCGTCGGCCACGCACCACAACACTGTCGGACTTTTCGTGTACAAATGACCAGACAAAGCAAAAAGTCATACCGAGGATTTTCTCCCCAACACGGCGGCAGAATCCCCACTCGATCGGTCTTGTTTACCAGAGTCCGTACAACAAGGAGAACCAAGTAGGCAACAGCAAGTACATGTACATGTATTGTTCTTTAAACCTAATAATTGTATCGGACATTACAATTATAATTTTGATTAATGAACAGCTGCTGGAATAACATTACAACAAAACTAGGCCGGTTCATACTCGGTATTTATCTTAATTTCATAGCACTTAGTTAGTTCGAAATTAGTTTACTATAATAATGTGCCAATATATTAATACATGTTCGATAGCAGAGGTGTCATTTTAAACTACACTGTTGTTTCATTTGAATAGACCTTTGGGATCTGGAGTCCCGACTTTAACCTCATCCGATCCCGTTTTCCCGAGACGTTTAACCACATGCGTGAGTTACAGAGTTGTATTCGAGTTCCTGCAAGTCCTTGCACAAGTCCTTTCACAAGTCCAGTCATAAGTCCTTTCATAAAACCAGTCACAAACAGCTGGTACAATGACAAAGGAATGTTTTTGTCAAAGCTGATTAGAATAGCTTGTGATTTGAATAGAAACTGGAGGACTTGTGATGGACTTGTAGGGACTTGTGATGGACTTGACTACATTCCTGGCGAGTTATCACAAAAGTTTATTAATTAGTTATTAATTACCCACACTGACCTTTCCTTTAACCCTTCAGCCTAATCCTCCTTTTGTTGTTCCACAGAACTCTGTACAGGCTTTTCTTTTGTGTTTCTCCCGTCAGCTATGATGTGCATCATGCTGTATGTTGCCCTATTATGTTTGTTTCGTGTACACAGTCATTATGTCTCTGAAGAAGATCTTGTTAAGATCTAAATATTAGGCCCTCTTAACTTATTTGATTAATTAGTTTTGTTAAATATGAGCGCCAAATCAACACATAGGACATTTTATATCACTGATATACAAATCCTTGTCATTTGATTGGTGGAACTCCTATCACGTGACATTCATTGTTACTCCCATTCACGCCGCGGCTCAAAAAGTCCCCTTCGCCTACGGTGAATGGGGTTTATACCATTCCACAGTTGGGATCATTTTCGTTTCCACGGCTGTTTACCGGTTGGCGCTCACTTCGAAACCCGGGGTAAAAGGTTGTGACCCGATTGTGCTGCTCACACAGAATCATGACGGTCAGCGACGTCAATTATAAAAAAAAAAAAAAAATTGTAGCTTTAAAATGTGAAATGGGAGGAATATTATCGCTCGGTAAAATCTTGACTTTTCCATTTCACGAGGCGAGGCGAGGTGAAAAAGAAAAGTCCAGATTTTACCGAGCGATATTTTACAGAAATATTTCTCCCATTCAACTCTGAGCGAAATCAATATTTGTATATCATATATTTTTTGTCTTGCGTATGACATCATGCATAGCTGGGGAAGTTTCTTTAAACAGTCTTGTTTCAATCAATTTATATATACCTTTGATTGTATTCTAGAACGTAATTGGGCTAAAATGTTAATTCCGAATCAAAATTAACAATGGAGTCCGTTTTTGTCCATGGTAATTGGAAATTCGAAATTCGGCTTTAAAACTTTTCATCATTTTCGGATTTAGCGTTCAAACATTTGTTTATGTTTAACATTTTCTGAAATATGCATGGCCTATATTATGAAGTAGTCACGTGTCCGGCTCTCGACCAATATACAAATGGCTGAACTGTCTCAGGTATCTATGACTGTTAAATTAACACCCATCTCCTTTTTATCCTAGGAAAAACAAACTGGACCTGTTTCCGTGGCAACCAGGAAGTGTCTCTGCCAAGAGCTCCAAGTGGTTCGTAAAATAACTAACTGCTTTGAATAATACCGGGGATAGTATAGCGATCCACACCAAGCAAGCTAGCAGTTTGTATAGTGAAAGACACACCTCATTTGACCCCAAGATGACATTGACCTCAAAATGACTGAATTCATCTGAAGTCCCCCTATCAGTGGCGTAAATCTGTGTCTGCAAGTGTGGTATGGGGGGGGGGGGGGGGGGGGGGGACTATTCAGGGTGTGTGTTTAGGGGGAGGGGGGGGGGGAGCTATGTGACACTTGGGCGCTGTTTATCGGTGGCGTGATATGTGTCGTGTAGGGGCGGGGTGGTGATTTAACTAACATGTCAAAGCTTGAGAAACTGAGTCAATATACAATGCAAAAGGCAAGACACAGCAATATAATTATGAGAAATATATTGTGTTGTGCCGCCGGCTATCGGACTTTTACATGGTTGAGTTATTTTTGTTAATAATACTTTGTTAATACAAAGATCTGGACCATAAACGGCCATAAATATGGATGATAAATTCAAAACTTAATTTTACAATATATAAAAACTTGCACGACTGTCTAAATTATTAAAGAAAAGCAGACAAAAACTTTGACCTTGCGGAGCGTACAAGTTGCAACGTGATTGGCTCATTGCCGGAAGAGAAAGCCCGGCCCAAACGAATCCCTGTAATGCATGTCAGATATGAAAAAGAATCAGTGTCGAAAAAATCGGACGTGTTTTTACAGCTCGGGCTTTCCTAATTCGGATGCATTATTAATTCGAATGCTATTGGTAAACTCAGATGCTTTCCTAATTCGGATGATTTTGTAACTCGGATGCTTTTCTTAAACTCGGATGCTTTTTTAATTCGGTTGTTCTAGCTCGGATGCTTACGTAATTATTCGCAAATCGGATGCTTTCCCAATCCGGCACTATGGTGGCCCTGAAGGGACATCACACATCGCAGATTCCGCGATATCGCGCATTCTGCGCAAATTTGAACGATGTCAAACATTTCATCGCATAATCTAAGCATTTTCCTGAGATGTCGAACATTTTGTTTCATATTCTCATTGATCCCCATTATAAAGACTGGATAGGATTATCGCCCGCCATATTTTGCACCCGTGTGTTTTACCGTTGAGGGTTTACACAATGCATGGTTTGAAACCTCGTCACAAAGGCTACGCGCACGTGCGTACAACGGCAGCGCGTCATGCGCGTTTTTCCAAATCCAAACCCTCACTGAAATTGCTGTCCGAATTTTCCGAATCTTCACTGCGCGTGAATATGCCCGTGTCCTATCCAGTTTTTATAATGGAGATCAATAAGATTTCTGCACAGATTTATGAGATGTCGAAAATTTTCTGCGCAGATTTCTGTAATGTCGCACATTTTTACTGCAGATTTCAAGTTCCGCGCAGATTTACCAGTGTGCACATACAGTTTAATTTGTATCGGTAGCTCGGTAGTGCCCCTCAAAAAATTGAGAAAAAAGTGGAAGTTTCACAATACCATTGAACAGTGAGAAAAACTTTGATAATGTATGCGTCGATTGATGCTTATTTATAATGATTATATAATGATATATCAGATTTAAAGTTATTAGTTAGTCTTATAAATCTTAAACTTTTAAAATTGCAAACTTTACTGTCTTAAATACACTTATAGACGTATTCGTTTATGTAACGCATTCAAAGCACCTAACGTGTACGCGTAAACAAAACGAAAAACGTAGCGATGCATTATATTTGCCCTAATCACCCGCTGATCTGAGGTCAGCTGACAGCCATGTGCTGCAGAGTCGGGTTACGTGATTGGTCAGGACGCGAGCTGGTTTAGGAGGTTGATCAATAAGAATCACACACTCATGCAATAACGGTCTTTTACAACTTCATTCAAAACATTTGGAATGCTTGTGAATTTGTAGTGACCCTGACTGTTTTGGATCATTAAGTGAACAATAATTAAGAAGATAATAAAAAAAAAAAATAATTTATCACATATATTGTCAATTTATTCTGCCGTCCTATACAGACAAATTATAGTTTTTGCCAATATATTTGGCAACCATCTAAAACATAAGATTAATTAATTATATCTAATAGTGAACCTATATTATTCCTTCTTTGTTTAAATGTGCTCAGATTACGTATTTAGTCGGCGAAACCACTAAACATCTAATTCTGGACTCCACCATTTTACAGGAATAAATCAGGACCAGCCGTAACCTCAGTGATTTGCCGATCCCCCAATTATTAAAAGTTTCAAAGTGAACAAAGAAATTGACAAGGCGGGACTCGAACCTGCGACCTCCGGAGTACTGGACCAGCGCTATACCAACTGAGCTGTCTTGCCCTATATTGGCGGTCTCCCAAATTGTCAGTATCTTTGTTCGAGGGCGCTAGTCAGAAGTCATAACTACCAGAATTCCGTGTGACCAGGGTTCACGCCCAATTTTACAATACAACTTGGGAAGCGACATTGTGGGGATCGCTCAATGAGGATACGACTTTTTATCTTATAATACACAAATAAACCACAAGGGAAACTGACTAGGTAAATTTGCACCAGTTTTAAAGTGAACAAAAATTGGCAAGGCGGGACTCGAGCCTCCGGAATACCGGACCGGCGCTCTACCAACTAAGCTATCTTGCCCTATATAGTCATAACCACCAGAATACCGTGTGGCCCGGGATCACGCCCAATTTTACGATACAACCTGGGAAGCGACATTGTGGGGGTCACCAACATATGGCAAGATATCTTAGTTGGTAGAACGCCGGTCCAGTATTTCGGCGGTCGCAGGTTCGAGTCCCGCCTTGTCAATTTCTTTATTCATTTTAAAATCGGTGCAAATTTACCTAGTCAGTTTCCCTTGTGGTTTATTTGTGAATTATTAAAAGTATCACATACAAATAAAGAGTCTAAACATAATGATTTAAGGCACAAATACAATAATTATTCAGATCATTCAAAACTAAAGTGTACATAACCAATACGGCGTCTAAAGTGTTTGTTTGTAGTACTTTGACATCCAAACATGACTATTATGTTTGTATGCATAAGCAATTAAACATTTAAGCAGCAAAACCCACAGATTTGTACCCTGAATCGATAATATTGATTAATTGTACTTTAAAACATATGCAAAACTATGGAGAGAACAAATTGGAATGGCGGCAATTTTGGACGCCATTTTTTATTTTGGAAAGAGCTCCGGCTCCCGGGTGAGTTTGGTGGACTCTTAGTATGTTAATCTACTCATATTCCTAGACTTATCCTTGCAATTTCAGCTTGGAGAGCTATTTCCAAGTTATAAATAAACCTCTTAGCCTATAAAGGCCTTTAGAGACGGGACCAGCTTTGGCCTTGTACCTTTGTTCTCAAGAAGGCGAGATTTGGCAGGCATATGCTACTTATAGCTCTGCAGTATTTTCTTTATTTTTGCGGTTCAAGAGGGGGGAGGGAAGGGGGAGGGGAGGGGGAGGGGTGCGCAAGAACGCCTAAATCTCCCTTCTATGTCAGCCATTAAGCGTGATCATCCGTGCAGCCTGACTAAATTTGTTTGAGAGGAGTGTTAACACCATACTTGGTGCGCCTGAACCCAAGACCTGTGCAAATATGTTTAAAGGCAAACACAGTTAGTAGACCACAGGGCATGGCTGCAAAATGTGCTCAGAAATTGATTTCCTTGGCGCACCTCTTGAATCTAAGTGGAATCACTGCAGTCTGTTAGCTGGGATCATGTGGATCACGAAAAACCAAAATCCCCAATCGCAAGTTCACCAGTTAATTAAATATTTGCATTTTTAATGACCTGTATATAGAGGGCGCCCTCTATTGACCAGGATTGGAAAGCTGTGTACAATTTCAATGGGAATAATGATTGCTCATTGCTGTTGCTTGCTAAAAAGGGACTATACAGAGACAGAATTCGATTAGGAGGAATTAGGGTGTGGTTTGATGTCCCAATACAAATTTTCATTTTGTTATTGCCATATTTTTAACTTTTGGATAAAGTGTCATTTTCTTTTTTCTTTTTCTGTTTTTTTATTATAATTTAATTTGTGTTAAGTATTTGTTGTTTTTGGGTTTTTTTTGGGGGGGGGTAAAAATCGAAATCTAAATTGTATAAAAAAAAATATATACACGACCAGAGGGTTTTCCAGCTTTAGCCTTTGATACATGTTTATTCTTAACGGTAAAACTTAAATTTGTCCATGTCTTTAACAATGTACATGCGAGTGGGTGAACAACAACTCGTACCGATTTACATTTAATACACAATTCTGTTATAACAAACATTTTGCCCATTTCCAGCTGAGTTTTTATTAAGGAAAGTCGGATGGAAAGCAGACTGTGTGATACAATGTTTCTGTGGTGACAAGATCCTTTTTCTCGATCTGTGAGAGCACCCACTGATCTTTTTTCCTCGCTGCTTCCAGAAGCTTTCTTGCAGTTAGCGTCTGGCATTGTGAAAGTTTGTCAAGGACAGTTGTTCGGGTCTTCTTGTCCAAACCTCCACCTCTGTCTTTTTGCAGATGATGCATATACGTGGCAGTATTGTGAAGTTTTTGTTGGTTTCTTGGAAAGAAGCCAGAGGTTGAACGCAGTTTTCTCCTTGGGGGCTCAGTGCTGCATTCGCATGTGTCTTTTTCCGTCGTATCTGCATCTGAGAATATTTGGAGGGGGGGGGGGAGGGAAATGGGAATATTTATAAATAGAGTGCCCGATGAATTGAAATCTGGAGATAAATTAATAATGGGTAAAATTATACATACAACAACATCTAAAAATGTTGGACAGATATGCTTCACTCCACTCTATAAAGTGGAGCATATCTGTCCACAATTTATTAAAGACACAGGTATAAACACAAACATGGAATGCATTTTGTTTATGAGAAAAACATTCTTTTCAAAGTACAGGTTCCAGGAATGCCGTATTTTTCACATTGATTTAACTTTAAAACTATGGAACCCTGACTAAAACCTTAAATGTGTACATGAAGACTACATTGTATCTCCAGCCGACCCCTGCTCTATGTATTTTTATTATATTTTTCTTGCTCCGTCATGCAAAATATCCTTCATAAATGTTGCATTCTTGCTTCGCCTCGTAGAATGTAACATTTCCTCTTTCAACTCGTACTATTATACTATTCTGGACATTGTGTAATCACAGGAAAGTAAATAAATACAATTGGAGGGAAAAAACGAAATTTAAACAAAACATAAATATTGACAGTGAGGGGGTAAAGGAATACAATTAGACAAGCAGGCAGGTTTTTTGTTGTTTTATTTCCAGGAAAAAAAAAGGCAAGGAAATAAAAAATACTGACAAATAAGGACGTTATTATGAGCTTCCAGGTTAAGAATAGAAAAATGTACTGGAAAATGTACTACATGTATATAAATGTCCCTCTCCCCCCCCCCCCCTAAATTGTTGTCCCCCTAATATAAAGTAATAACTGCTTTCAGTACTAGTGACAAGTTACATGTATATTTGTGTTCCTACCCTAGTTTCAATTTCCATGTGACCAAGTTGCATGCCTATTTAGAGCTGGAAGCAGAACTATTTTATTTTGCCCTTGTGGAATTGAAGAAGATCGCTTGAGGTATAAAAACTCTCTAAGAATTATGGGTTCCGAATTATGACCCGACAGAAATTGTCAACAATGGTCATAACTCTTTTTAATCTCCATTTAAAACATGTTTAGTGCAAATTACACAATCTATGGGGACATAGAAGGAATAGGTGGTTCTTGGATTAAGACAAATTAATGCTGAAAAAGCCCTATTCCTTTTTTTTAACGGAATCTACTCAACTACATCATCACATACCTTTGACACTGATTCCGGCCGTACATCAACCAGTGCGTGTACGATTGGAATGCCGAGGATCATCTCTGCTTTTTTCGGCGATTTCTGCTTTGGTAGAAGTAGAAACATTCTTCCACCTATCGGCACAAGCGTGGAATTTGTTCCAACCTTTTTCAGTGAACGACAAAACCCTGGAATCTGCATCTGAAACGTGCATAATACACTTTTTCGTGTTCGAATCGCTGTCATCTGAGCAGCTCGTGTCGTCGGCCATCTTGCTGTAAACAGCGCCTACGCTCGCTCTATTTTACAGCGCCCGCTATTGGTCCATTTGCCCACTATTCGCACAAACGTACCGCACCACGACAAAAGGGCCTCGTTGATTGGTCGTTGAAAAATAATGACGTAATTGTTTACTGGGCAGTTTTGTGCATCGAAACGGGAAAAACATGAATTTTAAATGAAGATTTTATCGAGTACTGGTTCGCAGATCGTCTGGGGATTTTATTTGTGAGTTTCCCAACAACTTGCTAAGTAGTTTAAAGTAAGATTTATATAGATTCACGATATGCGTCAAGAAAGTGCAAGATAATCGGCCATGCCCTGTGGTCTATAGGTTTGCTGAAAGACCGAAGGATTTAAATGAATGACTAAAACCGAATTTGCTTTTTTTTCTAATTCTACGCCAAATCCCACGTGAAATACAGGACAAATAAAAATGCTATTTGTGAATAACACAGACAAACATGAAATTTAATGTGTAAATTCGAATCTGAAATTACCATAAAGAATGACCGTAAAACAATTAAAGCATATTTCTAGGGGATTTCAATGATATAGGTGTTAAAGTAAGTGCAAACTAAATTATCAATTCACTCTTGACTTACAAATAGATTGAATCAAATGCGAGGCAAATTGCAAACAAAAGATGACACGGACCTACCAAATTGTATGCCGTTTAAAAATATCCCAGATAATATTATAATATCAAAATGATTGGCGTATTAAAATCAAGAGCAAATGACGTTACAACATTATTATTACTAAATATTATTACGACAAATATTGTTACGAAAAATATTGTTACGAATAGTTGGGTCCAAAACATAAGTTCCGTGACCATTCTCTGGCTAGGAAGGTTTGACGATGGATTTGACTTCTATGGACCATTTATAAAGAAATTAGCTCCCCGGTCCCTCCCAAAAATCCCGGCATTTTTCGCTAGAGGGCCAAATCCAAGATGGCCACCGGCGCCATCTTGGAAAATTAACTTTTGAACCAGAGCACCTAGAATCATGTCTGAAAACACTTTTTCGGGTAAGTGAACCTCGAGGATTCCGATTCCGACATCGGTTTGACAATATGACATCAACTTGACCTAGAAATCTAAGATGGCCGCCGGCGCCATCTTGAAAAATTAACTTTTGAACCAAAGCACCTACAATCATGTCTGAAGACACTTTTTCGGGTAAGTCGACCACAAGGATTCCGATTCAGACATCGGTTTAATGCTGTGAAATCGATTTGACCCAGACATTTAAGATGGCCACCATACGATAGAGAAAATCCTAACTTTTAAATGGTAAATGAAGATGTGGGGTTTGCCATTCATACAGTACATAAGGAAGGAACAATTAGAGCTATGAGTCCATGCCTAATAAACATGCTAGGTTTAGTAATGGCAATTTGTGATTATGGGGCGGGGTGATAATTTCATAATTAAGTTCGGTCAAAAACTGTTAATGACAAAACCGTTTATTTTGGTACTGCTTTACTCTTTAATATTAAAGCAAACTACCTATATAACATCTGTTGCAGCCAAATGAATGACAATAGAACTATAATTATTCTTTAAAATAAGCTCCTTGTTATAGCTGTAACTTAAATACATGTAGTTATCAAATGAAACCACAAAAAGCATGTCGATACAAAATCATTTGTTCTTTTCGGTTGTTTTTTAAGAGAAGACAAATGACACCACAGTGCAACGCAATTAAAACCCATTTAGGATTAGTCACCAATTATGCTTTTGTCTTATGCTACACATTGTTTCAACATCGTAACAGGTTAATCAATATGACATTGAGAGATGTGATCAGTCTGAATCAGAGAATTCTGGCTCACTAGATTCTGGACATCAGATTCAGATGAATCCTCCCTCCTCTGAACATCATCATCTCCCTCCTCCTCATCATCATCCCAATCGTGCTCATCTTCTTCGCTCTCGTTAGCTGGCCCTGATGCAGATTCACAACACAACTACTGAAACCACAGTATCAGTGGAACAATAACAGAAAGAAGTATCATGTTTGTGATACAAAACTGTACAAAGAGAAACTAATCTGGTGCCAACACTACGATTATGTAGTGACGGTGATTGGTGTATTCAGCGAATTAAGACACAAACTGAAAAGAAAGTGTGCATTGTTAAAATAAATCAGACCGATCAGTGTGCTAAATACTTGTACCCACATACAAATCCAGCCGACATGGCCCTTATACCATTAGGAGCTCACTCCTAGAACCATTATTCATCATATCCGGCTGACCAGGACCTTAATTGCATCAGCGCAATGATTTAACCGAACAAAATGGGCTGTAACTACGAAAGCTGTTTAAGCCATTAGATGCGTATAAATTAGTAGTCACTGTTTAAACCTGGTGTCTTACTTCAAACAAGTTAGTACTACAAAGCTTGTCTTAGGTTAGCCGCGTTTAAATGACCATTGGAGTTAAACGTGTGTTTATAACAAACAATAGCAATTCTTAAACATGGTACGGGGGTTGTTTAGTGAGTATTCTGAGCCATTTAGAAGCCAGATATGTACACAGAAAGGTAGAAAGGTGGACAGGATGGATGCGCTTCAAATCTTCTTAATTGCTCAAGAGGAGGACAACTAACAAGAAAAGCGTCATGGTCGCCAACACCTACGTGCACCAAGAGTTTATAGGGACAAGTTGAATCCCTTAGAAGAGTATGACGAGGAACATTTCATCAGACGTTTCAGAGTTAGCGAAGACACGTTGACGATTTACTTGGACTTCTCGGATTGTATTTCTTTATTGTCTTTATAGCAGATCGGCTTTTACGGTCAGGAAACGAGATGGACATTTCTGAAGTGATAGCTTTCCAGGCATCAGCTTTTTTTCTGGTTGGCTTTAGTGTCACATCGTTTGTCACCAATAATGGAATTAAAGTTCCTCATGGTCTCGACGAGAGCCATCCTTTCGTCAGCAGTGAAATTGTCACTGCGTTGCCTTTTGGTATCAGCCATATGGCTCAGGCTGTAGAGTATCTAAGTAAAGACCTGCTGAAGATACTGAGGCCTATCGTATGTTTATACTGTTGCCCAATCCTCTATATTACAATGTATTTAACAATAGGGACCACGGTCAATAAGTTTAGACTGTCAAGTTACACGAGAATAACTAAACAACCATTTAAGATATTTAGTAAGAGTTGTTTAATTCAGGTGTTTAGGAAGACGCGTGTAACTTGGATTTATCCATGTCTATATACTACACTCGCATAAAGATAAACAGCTTTCGTAGTTACAGCCCAATGTGTTCATTCATGTTTCTACTGGTGTTCCCTTGCAAAAAAAATATGTTTTTCCTCTATCAGATGGCGGCCATCTTGGATTTCTGGGTCAAATTGATGTCATATTGTCAAACCGATGTCGGAATCGGAATCCTCGGGATCCACTTACCCGAAAAAGTGTTTTCAGACTTGATTCTAGGTGCTCTGGTTCAAACGTAAATTTTCCAAGATGGCGCCGGCGGCCATCTTGGATTTGGCCCTCTAGCAAAAAATGCCGGTATTTTTGGGAGGGACCGGGGGGCTAATTTCTTTATAAATGGTCCAAAGAAGTCAAATCCATCGTCAAACCATCCTAGCCAGAGAATGGTCACGGAACTTATGTTTTGGACCCAACTAGAAATAAGAATGATCGACCTCCCTTTTCCCCTGAAGGTAAACCCCCCGAGATTCACTACACGTTGGATTCTACATCCCGCCGAAGCTACGTAGAACCAGCCAACGCCTTCCCGCAGCTCATGGATGCAAGCCAGCGAACTACTAGATTCGGTTGCACGCCTTACGCTTGCACCGTGCCCGCAAGGGGGATAGGTAATACCGTAATACCGTAATGTGTAAATGGTCTGATCTTTCAGCCTCAACCCATACTAAGGTCTGCATCCGTTAAGAACATGCGTGGTGATTTGATACCACATTAAGAGTTTAAAGGTAGGATACACCATTGATAATTGCTTGAATTATCAGAAATTGGTGGATTTTGGGTTGTATTTTATAGTAAATTATCGCCTAACTTACCTGTTCGAAGTTTTACAATAATTTATTCCAAGGAAAAAGCAAGAAAAACGGCGTTCGTTTTCAACCGGCGTCGTGCAGTTGTTCTTTTTATTTTGTTAAATTGTTTTCGTTGATTGCCGTCCGGCAATCGTTGCCGTCCGTTAATTGTCTGAACAATTACAGAATATCTAGCGCAATCAGTTTGCTGGATTTCTAGAATCATTATTTTCTTACAAACAAGTATATTTCTTAATAATTGGTAGTAACATTTGCGAATGGTGTATCTTACATTTGAACACTGCCTCAAAAACTGGCTCAGAGCCAGCACACATTATAATAATTCATGATGTAGGAACATCATAAAATAATGATCAGAATGAAATAGACTTGTAGCTGGACATGACTATTGAAATGTTACACCATTGACTTTACTCCAAACCAACAAGAAATTTTCCCCTAATTCTAATTAAAAAAATACCGAGTACTTTTTTGATCAAATAACCACTAATATAACTAAATAACCACTAAGCAACAGAGAAACTATATCTAGGAATTCAGCCATACTCTTTTTTTGCCAGTAACAGAACATGGACTAATACCACGTTAATAAACATAAAATCAGTTAACTTTGAAGAACATGGAAATTATGCACACCAAACGGGGGGGGGGGGGGGGGGGGGGGGGGTATTATTAATAAACAACATTTGAAATAATTTTACAAAATCTGAATTACTTTTTGAAACGAAATAGTCAGACACAACTTGGGGACGCGATTCTAATTGGGACCGTTCAAGAAGCGGGCGAGCTCAGCCCGCCCGGTAATGCCTCTTTCCCACATACACGACGTGGAAAAAAGGTCGTCAAGATGTGGTACGGCAGAAGTACGATAGTTCCACGACAGTGTTACGAATTATTACGATAGAGTTACTACATCTTCAAGATTTGTTACGGTGTACTACGAAATGCCAATATTGTACTACAACGTCACTACGGCGTCAGAACGATTTTGCAAGACGCTACACTCTAAGAAATAAAGGTTCAAATTTGCTCCCTAATTGATACAATAGCAGCACCCCTCAAATAAAGGAAATATTTGAACCTCAAAAAGGTTTAAGGGTGCAAATTTGGCCCTCATAAGGGTACGATGTGTTAGAGCTGAACCTATATAGGTTATTTTTTGCACCCTTAGGGGTGCTGCTATTGTATCAACTATAATGGTGCAAAATTGAACCTTTATTTCTTAGAGTGTAGTACTATATCAGTACGATTTAACAAGACGCCTGTACAATTTAATTAATCACATGACGAAAAAAGGCGCAATGGGTGATTATTTTGATGTTGTTGAAACAAACGATCAACAAGAGTCACGTGATACAAAAAACGTTCTTGGTATCATCTTGTTCAAGTCGTGCTAGGTCGCAGCACCATCGTAGCGGCATCGTATCAGCAACGTAGCGACATCTTGGCTTGCCGTAGGTGTTGTGGCCTAATGAGTACAAGACGCCGTCTCGACATACCACGACAACGTCACGACAACGTTACGACTATCATATAAACCCGCTTGGAATATAAACCCGCTTCAAACGTCGAACTTCTGCTGTGTCTAATTCAATTCATTGGAGTCGGCAAACAGGCGGCAGAAGCTTCTAATGTCGATTTTTGGTCGAACGAAATTTAGTTGTTCAGTCAGGATGGCGCATCAATTTAGACGACAAACGATACTGCGGCAAATTCTGTCCACGAGGAGAGGGCGCTCTCTTCTTTCCTTTTGTTTTAAAACGTAAACACCTGGTCTGGCACATGCGCATTTTCAAACGGTACGACTGTATTTCTCAATTAAGACGTGCTAATTGAATTATACACGGCAGAAATTCGACGTTTGAAGCCCTGTCGCCCTTCTGCCGTTCAGAGCGGCAAGACCTGTCGAATTTACGGCAGAAGGGCGGCTTTCAAACGTCGACTTTCTGCCGTGTCTAATTCAAATAATGACCTTAAACAAAAGTGTAGACAGATGCCGTACAAGGAGTACAAGGATAGCTTCCTGACCTTTGTTCAGTGCAAGTAGCAGATTGTCGGTGACATAAAGGAGAGCGGTTTCCATGCTGTTTTTTTCGGTAGGCAGACTGCATTTTACGGAAGAGGGAATTAGCAGCAATGTTAATACCTTAGATCTGTGCATGCAGCAGCTGCACGTTCGATTGTTTTTGCCAGGAATTTTATATTTGCGATTGGCCTGTAGTTTTTACGTTCATATCGGTCGAGACCTGATTTCTTGATTAATCCGGAAAATGACCTGCCTGGTTTGACATGTTGATGATGTTAGTGGTAGTTGGTGCAAGTTCGTCCAAGCAACTTTTAAACATCCAGGTTGGGATAGGATCAAGCCTGCAAGACTTAGACTTAGACTTATCAATACAGCCAATATTTGCAGTAGTGTATTGCTCATCCTGCACCAGGCTAGAGAGAGATAGAGCTGATGAGTTGTCGATGTAATTTCACAAGGTGGTGACTTTTGAGGTGAAGAAGTTGGCGAAACGGCTAACGACACATCAAACGACAAACTTGATGGGAGTGATTCGGGTGATGCATACAAACTCATCCTACCCACTACTTCAAAAAGACGCTTCGAATCACAAGTTCAAGTTCTTCCTTGTGGAAGGCTGTTTTGGCTGTCACAACCAGCTGATTGTAGTAATTCGACTGATCTCTGAAAATGTGCTTGTGAACCTCTAGTTTAGATGATTTCCAACGCCGCTCATGTTAAACCCAGCAAGATATGTGAGCGACTCCCCCTTAGTCCCCTATACCTGTACACTCCCTAGAATAAAAACCCACAACATCCCGCAAGCACAATGATCAATACAGAGAAGGAGGGGGGGGGGGGTCTTTCCGTCCCATTGCTTCATATGATCACTTGCATTAATTAAGTTGCGCACTGTAATAGTCTTGGTTGCAAGACGTCCTAATCGCGGTATGAAGCGCGAGTAGGCCGCTGGTACGGTGCATGCGCCCTCTATCGTACGCGGGACCACGCCATAACCTTCGAATAGGTTGTCTTGGCAAACTCACGTAATCGTCCGGAAAATTCCAAGCAGAATTGTGTCGCATTTGCATGTAACGTTGTGGGAATATTGCATGACGTATCATGCATAATCGCTGACTCTTGGTCAAGTTTATGCTACGTCACGTAATTATGCACGTAACGTCACACGCACAAGCAAATGCGACACAATTCTACTCGGAAGTTTCCGAGCGATTATGTCAGTTAGCCAAGACGACCTATTCGAAGTTCATGGCGTGGTCTACGGACGGGTCTACGGCGTACGTTAGAGGGCGCCCGCATCGGCGACCTACGCGCGCTGCATACCGCGATTAAGACATCTTGCAACCAAGACTAGCCACTATCTGACTCAAACACAACAAACCTAGTCCAGTAGATACTGGTTGGTCTAGTAAACCGTTGTAAACCTTGTAAACCGTTGTAAACTTTGTAAACCGTAAATTGCTTTAAATTTCGTCCATAAAATCACCGTTATTGGCTGGATTATATAGCGGGTTTCTCCGTTTGACTGAAAAGTGCTCAGTAGGTTTTGATTTAGAACGAAAGTTATTAGAGGGGCATTTTTTTTTTTTTTTTTTTTTTTGTTTTTTGGGGGGGATATTATACCATAATTATTTGTTGTGATTCATGTACCAAATATGCCGCATCCTGCTTATTTCTTTCATTTCAGTTCCAAATGTTCTGCCTCCAATCACCTCGAGTGAACTGAAAAAGGAAGACGAAAGAGAGAAAATATAGTTCTACCCGATCCAGCTTAATAAACGTGCATCTACATTTGGACAATTTACATTTTGACAATCACATTTCTTTTAATACAAAATAATAAAGATACTGATGTGTAGAATAAGCTGAAATAGCTTCTTTTCCCCACATTTTGTTTACAGTGACCACTGTAAAGTAAAAGTTATGGTGAGCAAAAGTACGAACTAAAACATAGCTTAAATGTGTTCACGCTAGAGGTATCAAACTAAATGTGGTTGAAACTGTAGCTGCGAGGTTTTTTGGTTGGTATAGACGGCCGAATAATGCAACTTGTAGAAACATTATTATTGTAACAAGATGGTTTCAAGATTACACCCTGGAGACCAATGTACTGATGTCTAACAACAATTGTATAAGATTGCCTTTAATTAAGTGTATTGTAATTCTACAGGGTATTGATTAAACCTTACAAGTAAACAGTTACAAAAACAACCGATACTAATCTTTCTGATTCTTAAAACATCAACAGACGTAATTTGAACCTCAAGAAAATAAAAGGTGAATCAATTATTATATGCAATAATTGTGTTACAGTTTGTGTGAAACATAAGCTAATATCAATCAGGGTATACATCCTTGGCATCAGTTACGTACTTAAATCGTATACATAATGACTTTTCATCATTGCAATATGCCTGTATAACCCTTTCAACCCCATTTGGCAAAATCGGCTCAAAAATGTGCGACTTTTTAGTCTCAATGAGCTTTTTCTGCTGAATAATTTAGGTAAATTGTTTTTCCCGGTGAGAACAGATCTGGCTCTGAAATAAAATGCCGAGAACCCAAATGCGAATAGAGCCCTTACTTTTTGAAGCTCAGATGATGTAAAAAGCACGCGCGCGTAAATTTTATTCAGAATGACTAGACATCGCCCCAGGGTATGTATCTATACAAGTGGGTTTGATATTTCCCCTGGGATGCTTTTCCAACTATATAATACAAGTTGTACCCGTACCAGCGATCACCATGGAAGAAAACAGTGACAAAGTTTTAGACGAGGTTTTGCGGATAGCGGTTCTAACTAAAGTGATGAAGAAATGTTTTTGACCACCTTACAAGTGACAAGCCAAGCTTCAGTTAAATAATGTTGTAACGTTTATGCACAAACGAACCTTATTGGTGAACAGTGTACCACACAGCCGCTGTATGTGTAAACGTTAGACCTAACAATTATTTTCATGCTGTTTAAAGTTTAACAGCAAAGTACTATTAGGGTTTGGGACCGATTAGAGCATCTCTTTAATTTCCACAACTCGACCCCCACCCCCAAGATTAAGTGATCATCGATTAACCTATAAATATCAAGTTTTAAGGGATTATAAATCGTTAATCAAACTCATTTGTTTAAGTTTAGAACTAGAAATACGAAATAATCATGCTAATAATTAAATTTATTTCAAGTTTAATACCTAAATTTCTTTAATAAGTTTAATAACCGCATTTAATTACTACAATTTGCCATCAAATAACCAGCGCTCTTTTACATTTTCAAATAGGTCTGGATGGCTTAAACAATGCAATTCCTACAACAAGCAATCACCCATGCAATTCCGATGTACTGCAGATTTCATTGTATAAATTGTATAAATTAACGTACAGAACGCGAAATAATTATTATACAGAATAAAAATAAATAAAAGACTAAAAAGCTACGTAAACGCCAATAAAATTAAATTGTCATTTTACCAGGGGTGGACGTTCATATCATGTATTGTCCAACTTGTTTAATATAGTAAGCGAATGTCCGCAGCGTTTGAGGGCTACAATTCAAGAGCCCGTTAAACTCTGCGTGGCCCAGGATGGCTGAGTAGCTAGCTATTCGAGGCTTACCATACCGTCGTAGCGCTAGGTTCTCGTGAGGGTACTCGTACCCTGGTCTGTGCACACATAACGATCCATGTAGACCACAGGGCATGGCTGCAAAATGTGCTCAGAAATCAATTTCCTTGGCGCACCTCTTGAATCTAAGTGGAATCACTGCAGTCTGTTAGCTGGGATCATGTGGATCACGAAAAACCAAAATCCCCAATCGCAAGTTCACCAGTTAATTAAATATTTGCATTTTAATCACCTGTGTATAATGGGCGCCCTCTATTGACCAGGATTGGAAAGCTGTGTACATTTTCAATGGGAAAAAAATGCTTATTGCAGTTGCTTGCTCAAAAGGGAATCTACAGAGACAGAATTCGATTAAAGAGGAATTAGGATGTGTTTTAATGTCTTAATACAAATTTTGTTCATTGCCATAATTTGAACTTTTTAATAGAGTGTCATTTGTTTGTTGTTATTGTTTGATTTTTGTATTATAATTGTTTAATCTTTTTTTTTTTTTTTTTGGGGGGGGGGGGGGGGTTAAAAATGTAAATGTAAATTGTATGAACAAAATATATACACGACCAAAGTTTTTTTTTAGCTTTAGTCTTTGATACATGTTTATTCGTGACGGTAAAACTGAAATTTGTCCATGTCTTTAACAATGTACATGTGAGTGGGTGAACAACAACTCGTACCGATTTACATTTAATACACAATTCATTAATACACAATACACAAACATTTTGCCCATTTCCAGCTGAATTTATATTAGGGAGAGTCAGATGGAAAGCAGACTGTGTGATACAATGTTTCTGTTGTGACAAGATCCTTCCCTTCGATCTGTGAGAGCAGCCACTGATCTTCTTTTTTCCTCGCTGCTTCCAGAAGCTTTCCTGCAGTTAGCGTCTGGCATTGTGAATGTTTGTCAAGGACAGTTGTTCGGGTCTTTTTGTCTAAACTCCACCTCTGTTCTGAGTAGGATAATACACGAGGAGCGCTCCGTTCGTGGGTGAGAATGGCCGGAGGGCGAAGCCCGAGGGCCATTCTCACCCACGAACGGAGCGCTACCGAGGGTATTAACCGACTTAACACCCTCCAAGAATGTTTCATTATTGTATAAACGAATGTCGTGTTTTTGTAAAATCAAGAAAGCCAGTAGTAAAGGAATGTTGACAATACATTGGTATGTCGGTCAGAGAACGTATTAAGTAAGCTGTATTGTTGGTTACGTAATCGTATGATTATATGAGCTCCAAGTAGTATGCGCGATATCAAATAGGGATTTAAATGGTCACCGTTTCATTTCTGTTCTGAACACCAAGGTGGGAACATGGCGAGTTCGGACAGTGACTGCAGTATTTTTCTAACGCAAAACACATTTCGTTCTGATACTGACGATAGTGCAGACTTGTCAGAAGGCACATTGTATATGGAAGACCTACAACCAAAGATGCCAATGGTGTCGGATATTTCAGATGACGAGCTGTTAGCGGCAACCCTGGTCATTGAAGAAGAAGAAAAGGCCGCATGTAGACCGAACGTTGCAGAGAACTCGACACGATATAAGGAACCAAAAGCAGACACGGAAATGCTCGACTTTGGAAGAAGAAGGTAGGCTAGTTGTCAGCTGAATTGTTTGTTTATTGTCGGTGTACAATAGTGGCAAACGTATATGTATACACTTGTCATAGTTACTGATTTGGGGTACCTTTTGAGAGAAAATACGAAGTGTAAAAATTGTGTTTGTTTCCGGCCACTTTTGAAGAAAGCCTTGTGATGGGCGATTTCCATAAAACAAAAATTGTTTCGAGTATTTTCCCGTAAAAAATGATACTGATAAAAATGTCAACGTAAGTAAAGTATTAAGCAAGGCGCAGAAACATAAACGTTAAGACGGACCTTTTAAATTTTATGCTAATTAAATATCGCCTTAACTGTATACGGTACTTATGTTTTATTATTATTTTAACAGATTTGCTGAGAGTACGGAGCGCAAAATCAGATGGGCTGTGGATTTGTTTCGGGATTGGCAGTTGTGTCGTAACCTGAAAGCTGTCGGTGATGCATCATTGAACATCAGCCCCATCAACGTGGATTTGGATATAATGACTAAGGATGAGATTAATTATTCCTTGGCAAGATTCATATGCGAGGTGAAAAAGAAGAATGGCGAAGACTACCCTGGGGAGACACTTCATGAGCTTGTGATCAGTGTTCAGCTCTATTTTGATCTGAAAGGCAAGAGCTACAAGTTTTTGTTGGACTCGGACTTCCTACAACTGAGAAACACTCTTGATGGATTAATGAAAGAACGAGCGAAGGCAGGTTTGGGAATACGTCGCAAACAAGCTGAGGAGATTACAGTAGAGGAGGAAGAATCATTGTGGCAAAATAAGGTTCTCGGCAGTTCCAATCCCAGTCAGCTTCTGAACACTTTGGTCTATTTGATTGGCTTGAATTTTGCCTTGCGTGGAGGTCAGGAGCACAGAAATTTAAGGTGGAATTTCCCACAACTTCAGATCGTGTGTGACAGTAACGGTGACAAGTTATTGAGATACACAGAGGATGCATCTAAAACCCACCAAGGTGGCTTGAAACACCGTCACTTTAAGCCAAAGGTAGTGGATGCATACGAGAGAAAGGATGACAGAGACCGGTGCATCGTTACGCTATTTGGGAAGTACGAGCAGCACTGTCCTCCTGAAGACCAACGACCGGACGCCTTCTATTTACGACCATTTGCCCAGCCAAGAGGACAGGTTTGGTACGCTGCTCAGCCACTTGGGCGTCACAAACTAACCCATGTTGTTGCACAGGTGTGCAAACAAGGTGGACTCGCCGGCTATCGTACCAATCACTCTCTTCGGGCCACTGCAGCTTCACGACTCTACAAGGAGAATGTCGACGAACAGCTCATTTGTGAAGTTACCGGCCACCGATCAAATGCCGTCAGAAACTATAAGCGCACATCACAAAATCTCAAACGCAAAGTTAACTCGGTCGTTCAAGGCCGTAGCGTGTCGGGTACCGTTGAAAATACACCACCAACCAAGAAAATTGCTAGTAGCAGCACCGCCATAACGTCTTCTGGAGGGACATGTGCAGAGAATCAGGATTTGCCGAAGAATTTCACCCTCACGGTTAACTTCAGGATGTAAGCATTTAAGCATTTACTGCCATCTAACAGTAACCAAAGTAAACTAGTTTTTTTAGTCATTTGTGTACACCATTGTTGAGAAAAGTAATTCAGAAATTGTGAAATTAATTTGTCTTTGAAATGAAATTGTGCTTGCTGCCTTGCTTAAGTCTAAACTATATGGTTTTCTAAAGTCAAAACTAACTGAAATTATGTTAAGTATGAAATCATGTGTTGGATACAAAATTTGTATCAAGGTATACTGAAAGAATTTCATTATGAAAACGTGTACATGTACTGGTTAAAAAGTTGAAGTATGAACATTGTATGTACTAAGGCATACTAAAACAAGTTGAATATGAACAGTTTTGCCAGTTAAAAGTTTTTCATTTTATTGGTAAAGTGTTGGTTTTAGTTGAATTTTTGCTTTTCATGTCATGGGTTCATTTTAGGGCCATGTGTAAATGGAACTTAACATCGTAAACCATAATCAATTATCATCTATTTGTTTGGAAGAAAAATAAAAATGAAAGTAAGTTGTAACATTCGCACTCTGTCCTTTATCTCCTATACGGGGGTTGAGTGTATCACGCCATTCATAAAATGCGGAGTGGCGCGCTCCATTCGTGCAAAATAATGTCGCGCAAACACAATAGTGTGACGACACAGGTGGGTGTTCTCTGTTTTTAACGGCATATAGGCCTACTCAACTACGTCACGTACTGTTGACAATGCGGATTCCTGCGGTACATCAACCAGTGCGTGTACGATTGGAATGCCAATATGATCATCTCCGCTTTTTCGGCGATTTTTGCTTGGATACATTTTTCCACCTACCGGCACAAGCGTGGAATTTTTTTAAACTCTTTTCAGAGAACAACAAAACCCTGGAATCTGCATCTGAACCGTGCATAATATACTTTTTCTTGTTCAAATCGCTATCATCTGAGCAGCTTGTGTCAACAGCGCCTACGCTCGCTCTATTTTACAACGCCCGCTATTGGTCCATTTTCCCACTATTCGCACAAACGTGCCGCACCACGACAGAAGGGCCTCGTTGATTGGTCGTTGGAAAACATGAATTTTAAATTGAGATTTTATCGAGTACTGGTTCGCAGACCGTTTGGGGATTTTATTTGTGAGTTTCCCAACAACTTCCTAAGTAGTTTAAAGTAAAATTTATATAGATTCACGATATGCGTCAAGAAGGTGCAAGATAATCGGCCATGCCCTGTGGTCTAGCTCTCACTGACATCAAACAAAACCGAAAGCGAATTAAAGTCCGGATATTTACGGAGCCAGATTAATGTCATTAGTAGTCGGTTCTGTTCATCTAGTAATGGGTTCCTTCCATTGCCCTCCCCCTCCTGAAGGTAAGTTCGTATGAACTCTAACAGCTGGCTCAAAGAGGCTATACGGTCTCCCCAGTCTCTCGCCAAAAAGATCTAGGATGGTCCTGCAGAGTGCTGAAAACGTCCCTTCCTTGAAATTCAATTGTTGGCTGTGTGAATACCAGTTCGTTAAACCTTGGCGGTACAATGGGCACCATGGGTAAGCCCACTCCCAAGATTGAGTATAATTCAACGATTTCAGTTACGAATTGTCCACAATATGGCGGCGGCAAAGTACTCATTTCGGCCGTACAAACAGCAGCAACTTTTCGCAGCATGTCCATTTTGCAACAAATGCAGTCAACAGCAGTGGTTAATTGTCAGAGGACGTTGTCTGTAATGCTGTGGAATGGAAAGGGCGTTAAACAAGTAAGACACACCCACACACGCACACAATCATATAAACCCTTTGTTAGAGCCCAGTAAGCGCCATTCAATCAGCATGCACATTGTGATACCTTATCGGGTACGTAACCTACGTATCCATCCGTAGTAGTTTTGCAATCTCCCTATTTTAAAAGGCGTCATAACGCCGTATCGGATTATAACGCTGTATGTCTCTCTCATAAGTCAACGTAATGGACAGACGTAAACCTAAATTAACGTGCATAAGTGTGCAGTTAGGCCAAATCTGACAGGCCTAGTACATGTCACGTGGATACCTCATTATTACATTTTGCGTATCAAGTTCTGAATAGGAGGTCGGCCACATAACAATGAATTCTGCACTGGATAATATAATTCGATGGCAGAACTATATAGACCGCCCATTTGGGAGGGTCCATGTGGCTTTTCTTCTTAATAGCCTAATCCCGGTGGTTGAATTGATTGTAATGTTAAAAAGGGGCGTATTAGAAATGATCAATTTAAAAAATGACGTTCTTCGACACCACTGAAAAGTAAAACTGCACTGCCGGCAAATATGACAGAATAAGAACAGTTTTAATAAGAATTCCACAATTACATTGAGAGTGGTGCAACGGAGATATGATAAAAATGAATAAAAACCAAAATTATCGACTACAAGAATGGACAACTTTCAAACAACTTTACACCCCATTCTGATAAGGATATTAAAACCCCATGGTATCTCCGTCTCGAGCATACATCTTAAAAAATAGTACCTCTTTCTTTGATTTCTCGGGGAAGTGATCTTAACATTGATCACCCGAGTTTTGCTTCCCGGCCCTCCCCCTGAAAAATTTGGAACGTGCATTCGGCCCGTTAGTTACTTGAGAAGGGTGGGTGGGGTTATACATGTAATTACTCTGCAATTTCTAGGCAGATTATTTCCGGATTGGGAACAGGCGGGCACCTACAATTGGCACTCTGACACGCATTTCTAGGTTAGTACTTGTATCCACTGATGCACGCCTCGACATGCGCTACTTGGTATAAGCAGTAACCTTTACAGGCTCTAATAATTATGGCACCTACACAGGTTTTGCTTTCCTGTACAGGTGTTCACGCTGGAATCCCCCAATTCTAGCCAGATTTGAATCCACTAAACCCCTCCTAACGCCCCGTGTATGGAGTTCCTTCTTCTAAACTTATCCCCATTAACTTCAGTCGAACAGTCGCCTGCTGGATACAACTTGGTACTGGGACTTATTTAAAAAATGTTAGGGTCTTCCTAAGGAAGACCCCAAGGATAGGGTAGTCACACTACACCAAAGTACGTGAGGCTACGAGCCCCCCCCCCCCCCCCCCCCCCCCCCCCCCCCCCCCCACCCCCTGTCCCTTTTAACCTAAAGACAACACGCAACAAGACAGTCAGTGTAGCCACGCTACCCACGCGTTCCCATGGTAGGGTACGACCCTAACAGACATACATGCAAACATACAAACTCGCAATACAGCGCGGCAAAGACCAACACCAACAAAGAACATCGTGTGTGAGTGAATCAACAGCCACACACCATATAATAACACCCCGAAGGGATACAACGCCGAAGCGAAAACACCCCGAAAGGATACAACGCCGAGGCGCATAAAAACGTCAACCACCAAAAACAAGCACCGACCGCTTCGGGGGAGGTAAAGTAGGGGTTCTTATGTCCAAAAATAGGCTCAGGTGTTTCTAAGACCTAGAAGCGTTCTGAAAACAGTTTTGGAATCCTTGAAATGTCTGTTTTCCGAATTTATATGTTTCCAAAATTTCTTTTAAATGAAAACACATAATATTTAACATTTTTTTGGGAAAAAAACATGTAATTTTTTTTTTTTTTTCAATAACTTTAATAACATTCATTCTGACAGCACAATTTGGGTTTTGATATTTCCTGGTAAAGTAAAATACTTTTTGTTTGGGGGGGAGGGGGGGGGGGGGGGGGGGGCAGACTTAACATTTTCCTAAATATTTCTGGTAAAATGCCATTTTTATCATTTAAAAAAAAAAATTATGTTAATCCGTGCCTTTTTTTTGTATTTGATTTTCTTTTCCGAACGAATATTGAAGGAAGATCATGTACTGCTTACCCCCTGTGACTACAGTCAAACACCTTTATAACCAGGCTCTTTGGGACATTACAATTACCTTGTTATAACAGGTACCTCAACCCTTGTATTAACTATTATCAGTATACCTGGATCCTCATTGAGTAAATAGCCACCATCTTTAATTTACCGCCCAAAGCATTAACAGTATGATGTCAGCATCAATATTAAGAAAGGCGGATGAATCAGAGCATTCCGCTTACTAAGACTTTTGATATGAATTTTGCTAAATTTTAACCAAACGCTTACTAAGACTTTTGATATGATTTTCTTTTCCGAACGAATATTGAAGGAAGATCATGTACTGTATACGAATAAATTAGATTTGTTTGCATCGGCAGGCCTTTACACTGTTAAAAGTGTTTTTTATCATTGCGCCAATTGCGCGCTCCAGTTCGGTTGTGCATACTGGGACGCTCCTAAATCAAAATTAGAATTTAATTAAATAATTACTCGCCTGTTTTTTTCGTGGGAGGTCTCATTTGAAATCTCATTAAAAAATACAATACTTTCGAAAATCAATTTTTCAGGGTGCAACCCCCTAAACGCACGGACACACCAACTTAAACCGAAAATCCTGTAATAAATAAACGATTCCAAATTAAAACTAATTCTTGTTGGGTCCCTGACATGTCTACACTAAAAAAGAATGCAACTCTGAATATAATTTGATGAGCAAACACCCATTTCGTGGATTGTTTAATTACAAAGAGTTAAAGCATTTAATATGTCACTTCATTTGTTCACAATTGTTCAGGTGTAAAATAAATATGATGTTTAATAGATTCCAGTTATTTTAGTATATTATTTCCTATTTATATAATAATACAGCCAGTTTATATTGTTTATATAACAAGTACAGCCAGGGGTCGATCATTTTGCACCGAGAAATTGCACATGGCACAGTTTATTTTGTTCTCGGTGCGAAAGGACCACTGATCTGAACTTCACAAAATAGGGCTGGAGCTAAAACTACAGCCCAAATCAAGATTTATTGGTATCATTTTTTTTCTAGAACGATTTTCATTCATTGGTATAATAGTTTTGGTCTCAGGGGAGTGTTAGTGTGCTTGTCTGTCCAGATATGTTTGTCCGATTGCTTTTAAGGGGGGGGGGGGGGGGGGGGGGCACTCTGTATAATAGAAGAGAAAGAGGAAGCCGATCGAATTGCCACGAACAGCAATTCTTAAGTAAATCAAGGAATGGTTCTGGGCTGCCTCGGTGAAATATCGTTAAAGATCGTGAAAGCGCCCCGACATATTTGGACATGTTCAAAATTGTTGGGGTGATTCAGGAAAAATTTAAATTCTTGGTTTGTTCTTCAACATTCACAACTATAGTTCTATATAATTCTTACAGCATTCTTACAAGTTTTGCAGAGTTATTATTGTAGTTATTAGTTTATAATCTGCTGACCCATTAAGAATGCAATGTACGAATATTATAAGAATAACTTATACGAATACTCCAATATTTTGTTAAGAATAAATCAACATAATATAAGCATTTACCAAGAATGAATCACACATAATGACAAATTATCCAGATTTTCCTAAGAATTTATTAAGAATAACCACGAATCAAGCAGAATTTAGTACGAATTTATCCAGAATAGTCCAGAAGTAACCGAATGAACCCAAACTGTTAAAGAATTGATGTGAAGATCTACTCTACTCTACATTTGGTCTGATTCGGCTTCCAATTCATAAAGTTCTTGATTATTCTTGTTTCATTATTAAGTTATTCTATGTATTATACAAACAGCGAATCGAGGCTAATTTCTACCGATGCCATCAATAATTGTTATTCAGGATAGATTGGGGTATTCTGGGCAATAATTCTAAAATGTGTGAACCTGATTTAATGCCGACTGATGTTTTAATCGGTGACGTTTTGGTGAGTATGACTCCCCTTCGTCAGACCTAAAAACAATAACCATAATGAAAACTACACGTCATCTGCTCGACCGAAACTTTGCACGCATCTCTTTGTACAGCAATGACCCTCAAAAACGGCCTCAAGTTTCACAAAACCTCGCGTACCTTTTAAACGGAATATTTCATAATTTCGGATAGAACGGATTATGAAACTACACACTCTAAGCTTCAATATCATATATACATTGTTATAATCAAGGCTAAGATAACGAAGCACTAGATTAAGTTTCCCGGGGAAAAAACTCATTTTCTCCATGTACTGCCGTGTAAAATCGCACTTTTGTATGTCTACCGTGCACCCGAGTCAGCTTCACATAGGCGTAGCTCGAGAACCAAAGGTCGTTGAACTTTGGATAGAACGGTTGTAAATAGCTGACGTTATTAGCTTTCTAGTGATATAAGACACAACCTGATTGGATACATATAAGCAAAGCACTATTAAAAGAAAATAGTCTCACCAATCACGCATTTTCTTACAGCTGTGGTCACATGGCGACCTATTCCCCCATTTGTATTAATGGAATGTTCCAAAGCTAAGTCTCTGTGTGTGTTGTGTGGTTTAGAGGTCAACTCTCCTTGGTCTCTGCACACAGCTGACCACACAATGGATGCACAGGGCATTCACTGAGCTTTTGCTTAAAATCAGGCAAAAGTTTTCATTATGAAAATATCAGAAAAAGAACATTATTTCTGAAAGGGCGAAAGATAGAGGTCTCGATGTGTCGATATAGGTCTCGTAAAATATATTAGATAAAATATATATGCCCAAAATACGTAAAGATTTTCGTGGGATGTTGTCACAATGTCATGGGGGTCGTGACGACGTCGTGGCACTACGTTGTGAGAGCTAGGTTGTATCAAAGTCGTGGAAGGTCGTAGAAAAGTCGTAGTGGTATCATTGGGGCACCGTGTTGGCATCTTGCCGGTGTCGTGACTGTATCATGCCTGGCCAATTCGGCGCACGTTCTTGACACTCGCTTTCAAATTCGTAAAAGTGGGAAATGGGCTTACCCCCTGTGACTACAGTCAAACACCTTTATAACCAGGCTCTTTGGGACATTACAATTACCTTGTTATAACAGGTACCTCAACCCTTGTATTAACTATTATCAGTATACTTGGATCCTCATTGAGTAAATAGCCACCATCTTTAATTTACCGCCCAAAGCATTAACAGTGTGATGTCAGCATCAATATTAAGAAAGGCGGATGAATCATGCTAAATTTTAACCAAACGCTTACTAAGACTTTTGATATGAATCATGCTAAATTTTAACCAAATGGAATAAAGCTCTTTTTAATGGCAATGCATTCATATTCTATACTTCTTCATATACATGTATAAACACGTGTGCTTTTGTATACATATTTCATATTCAAGGTCAATAGAAAATGTAGGATTTTTCAAAAGCCACGCTCACAATTAATTCTCACTAAAATGGTGTCCAATGTTTGCAAGGCATTTTCTACTGGTTTGCACCCAAAACACATGCAACGATAATCGCAGTGAAAAATGCGTACTACTTAGAATCAGTGAAAACCCGAAAGGGGCGTGGTTTGTTAATTTAAAAAACCCGCCCACAACTAATTTCTCAGAAAAATTGTGTCCAATGTTTGCAAGGCATTGTAGACCACAGGGCATGGCCGATTATCTTGCACCTTCTTGACGCATATCGTGAATCTATATAAATTTTACTTTAAACTACTTAGGAAGTTGTTGGGAAACTCACAAATAAAATCCCCAAACGGTCTGCGAACCAGTACTCGATAAAATCTCAATTTAAAATTCATGTTTTCCAACGACCAATCAACGAGGCCCTTCTGTCGTGGTGCGGCACGTTTGTGCGAATAGTGGGAAAATGGACCAATAGCGGGCGTTGTAAAATAGAGCGAGCGTAGGCGCTGTTGACACGAGCTGCTCAGATGATAGCGATTTGAACAAGAACAAGTGTATTATGCACGGTTCAGATGCAGATTCCAGGGTTTTGTTGTTCTCTGAAAAGAGTTTAAAAAAATTCCACGCTTGTGCTAGCCTTGGTCAAGGCGTTCATCGTTACCCGTCCGTACCACTGACCTCTATAGGTCAGTGGTCCGTACGTACAGCGCAGCGGTAATCAGAGCTCAAACTACGACCTCACGCGGCCACTATTATATGCAAACTAACTGAGGATACTCGAACGCCTTGGATCATTAGGTTTTGGGGGCGGTGCTCATTATGCTAATAGATTAAGCTGACCTTTATAGTCGTTTTCTTATTGGTCGATCGTTGCGTAGAAACTGCATAATTTGAGCTATAGCGGTGAAAGGTCATAGCTAGCTCGCAAGTGTTTACGAACACCGCCATCGTTGACATATTTTATCGGAGAAAGTTGAGTGATTTTTACGAAGGCTTGTAGGAATTAAACATGAAGATTTGAACTGTCTTAATTGCTTGATTGGTGAGGGTCGCAGTTATTTTCGCTCGTTTTGCTGGGTATTTTCTTGAATGTTGACATTGTTATGGTCAAAACTAGTTGTGTTTAGCTGCTTAGTTTTGAGTTTTCAACCGCGGTGACTGGAGAAGGCCGCGACTCTATTAAAACGTGTCGAACTCGGCCCTATATTATGTCGCACACATCTAATCCAGCTGATCTGAAAACCGTGGCTCGGTAAAACGCGGAACTCTGATAATTAATGCCTTGCCGGCTGAATTTTGCCAAGAAAATAATCTGAGGAGTTATTGGGGATATAAGACACTTGTCCCTGTTTAAATTACGATATTGCGATCACTTTGAAGGTTGGTTCTGCAGCCGTAAACATGCCCCCTCCCCACAGCGTTGGACCATGCTTGGACCACAATGTGGCGATACCGCACAGACCAGCATGCCTGGGTTAATTGATGCCGATTATGCGGCGATAAGAAACTGACCGAACACGCTGAAAACTGACGCTGAGTACCTGGCCGTACGTGCGAGCTCCGAGCAAAATGGGGCTCAGGCTGCCTGAAAAATGACGGATTTCCCATAACCTGTCGGCAAATTCACAAAGACCACGAAGAAAGGATTCTAATGGCCTTTCGCTGCTCGGGTCTAAAATCTTCGAGGGATAATATTTGCGCTGCAAAATTCAAACAACACGACAGATCTTCGGACGAAAGACGACGCTGAATATTTGTCTTAAATGTCATGCTGCATCAAATTTGATGACGTCGGGTTTCAACCGCGTTGTGATTGGACACTTCACATCTTAGCCCCGCCTATACTTATCTGTATTCGCATACGAGGTCATGCGCCACAAATGTGGCGCAAAATATAGGAAAAACATAAGATTTCAAAAACCCAATGATCCAAGGCGAAAAAGTAGCCTCAGTAGATTTGCATAAATAGTGGCCGTATGAGGTCGCTGTTCGCGCTGTATCTCTGCATGGGGCGCAAGCTAGCAGCATATATGCGGGGCGCGCGCACAGTGTATTTCTGGACGGATAACGACGGACGGATAACGACGAACTCGCCTTGACCAAGGCTACGCTTGTGCCGGTAGGTGGAAAAATGTACCCAAAAAAATCGCCGAAAAAGCGGAGATGATATATTGGCATTCCAATCGTACACGCACTGGTTGATGTACCGCAGGAATCCGCATTGTCAACAGTACGTGATGTAGTTGAGTATATGCCGTTAAAAAAAAGAGAACAGAGGTGGAGTTTGGACAAAAAGACCGGAACAACTGTCCTTGACAAACATTCACAATGCCAGACGCTAACTGCAGGAAAGCTTCTGGAAGCAGCGAGGAAAAAAGAAGACCAGTGGCTGCTCTCACAGATCGAAGGGAAGGATCTTGTCACAACAGAAACATTGTATCACACAGTCTGCTTTCCATCTGACTCTCCCTACTATAAATTCAGCTGGAAATGGGCAAAATGTTTGTTATAACAGAATTGTGTATTAAATGTAAATCGGTACAAGTTGTTGTTCACCCACTCACATGTACATTGTTAAAGACATGGACAAATTTCAGTTTTACCGTCACGAATAAACATGTATTAAAGACTAAAGCTAAAAAAAAACTCTGGTCGTGTATATATTTTGTTCATACAATTTACATTTAGATTTTTAACCCCCCCCCCCAAAAAAAAAAAAAAAAAAAAAATTAAACAATTATAATACAAAAATCAAACAATAACAATAAAAAAATGACACTCTATTAAAAAGTTCAAATTATGGCAATGGAATCATGGTGGTTGCGCATGCGTGTCCGAGGGGGAATTTAGTTGCGATTCAAGCGCCGAATAGAGAAGTTTGCTTAGTCACACGGGGGTGTTCTTCTGCACGCGGTGTGCGTTCTCAGCGGATGGGCGGAGCTATAGACCGGCAGCCCAGAGACTTGTGGTAAGATGAACTAGGTACCAATATCTGACTATGGGAGTGTGTAGGGGGTCACCTGAAATTAATGGACCATGTACCACTGGGGGACCCCCAAAAGGGTAACAAAATGGGTACTAAATAGTCGAGCGAGGTACCACTAAGAAAATGATGCCAAATGAACAAGTTGAGTTCATAGAGTACAAAATGGGTTACGACCACTGACCTCTATACATGGACAAATCATCCATTGTTTCATTTTGAAGTCGGCATGCAAAGAAAGTGCAACATGGCGTCACTGCTGTGAGCCAATGAAATGTCCAGGAGTAGAGATCAGTTGGTTGGTAAATCCACTGACCTCTACAACTGGACATTTCATTGGCTCACAGCAGTGACGCCATGTTGCACTTCCAGTTCGCGCCGACTTCAAGTGTTAGCACAGCAGAATATGGACAATGATTCGTCCAGGTGTTGAGGTCAGTGGTTACGACAGACGAAAAGACCGCTATATATTCACGCAACAATGAACACCAATTGTTTTTTAGTCCCTAACGGTGAGTTGAATCTAGGAAAATGTCCACAATGTTTTGAAATGATAATTAATATTTTGTTATGTTTTATGTATATAATATCACTTTAAAATTAACAAGCCACGCCCCTTTTAGGGGTTTCCCTGATTCTAAGTAGTACGCATTTTTCCAACAATTATCAGTGCGTGTGTTTGGGTGCAAACCAGTTTGAACTTGTAGACCAATGCGGACATCATTTTAACGATAATTTAGTTGTGGGTGTCGTTTTTAAATTAACAAACCACGCCCCTTTTAGTACATTTCCCTGATTCTAAGCAGTATATGCATTTTCAGCAATTATTGTTGTATGTGTTAAAAAAAATGCTATTTTTTTCGAACTCCAGAAAGGTGTTTTTTGTAGGTGATTTTTTTTCAAGCTGAAAGCTGACGACTCAATAAAACGGATATGATTAGATTAACCGAGCGACAACTTGCGACTGTATAAATGGATTTGCAATTGGGTTTAATTTTGCAAACGGTTGAGCACTAGTAAAGACCACGCGCAGTATAAAAGCCGTTTACCACAATTCAGCTTAATAACTACTGTCAAACTACATGAACAAAGCCGCAGGAGAACTGGGGGCCGGGTTTAGAAAACGGCCCAGACATCGTACACACGCGCGCGCGCCATATATACACCGCGCGCTCACGTCGAGATTCACGACAGTTTACGATAAACCTTCTTTATTTAGGTATTCATAAATACCTGGAACAGTTTAGGCATTCCTATTAGTCGAGAGCCCGTTACGTGGCCGGTATTAAACGGACGATAAAGACATGGCTGGAAGTGTTTAAAACCAGCTGGCAACAAAATTCCGTCCCCAGGGCTCACTTTATTTCCAACCCTGAACCGTACCTCGTCTCCAATAGTAAGAGCGGGTAGTGTTGGGCGCGTACAGCTCGACACCTTGGGAACGAGGTTGCCAATGGCAGTAATAGTCTGGTTCATAGTAAATACGCTTTATTGCACGTATTGTGTAGAGCGACAGAGGCGGAAACATGTCATTTGACACAGACAGAATGGCGAAACACCGAAATTTACTTGCGACAATTTTCCGGGATTTTCGGGGTTTTTTGGCTGAATTTTACAAAAAAGTATTTATGAATGGAAATAAATGTGTGTTTGGTCGGTATTAATCACTCTGTTTAATACCGCTTGGAGTCTGGGTGCTGATAATTAGCCTCGCCTTCGGCTCGGGTAATTATCAGCACCAAGACTCCAAGCGGTATTAAACAGAGTGATTAAAACCTCTCGAACACACATTTATTCCCTTAGTAATAACCGGGTTCTCGCACTGATTTATTACCTAAGTAATAACCCAGCTTTCAAGAAGAAGCGAATAAAATGTTCCCTGAACCAGCATTAATCAAGCGTCATGTAAGCCAATGATTGGCCCAATGCAACAGTTCTACGGTAACTTGTAACAAGGACGCGTCAAATCTTGATACTGCGCGCTATACATGTACGCGTAGAACGTTTGTATCTATACGCGCGGCATTTTTCAAAATGCGCGTGTCGTCTGTTAACGCTAGCGCGTTGCTATGCCTTCGGTTCGATCCATTACCAGCGGCCATCCCCCAACTCGGTAATTACCACGCAGTAATAACCGGGTCCTCGCACTGTTATTACTTTTAAAGACATTGTTAAAGACATGGACAAATTTCAGTTTTACCGTCACGAATAAACATGTATTAAAGACTAAAGCTAAAAAAAAACTCTGGTCGTGTATATATTTTGTTCATACAATTTACATTTAGATTTGTAACCCCCCCCCCCCCAAAAAAAAAAAAAAAAAAAAGATTAAACAATTATAATACAAAAATCAAACAATAACAATAAAAAAATGACACTCTATTAAAAAGTTCAAATTATGGCAATGAACAAAATTTGTATTAAGACATTAAAACACATTCTCATTCCTCTTTAATCGAATTATGTCTCTGTAGATTCCCTTTTGAGCAAGCAACTGCAATAAGCAATCTTTTCCCATTGAAAATGTACACAGCTTTCAAATCCTGGTCAATAGAGGGCGCCCGTTATACACAGGTGATTAAAATGCAAATATTTAATTAACTGGTGAACTTGCGATTGGGGATTTTGGTTTTTCGTGATCCACATAATCCCAGCTAACAGACTGCAGTGATTCCACTTATATTCAAGAGGTGCGCCAAGGAAATTGATTTCTGAGCACATTTTGCAGCCATACCCTGTGGTCTATTACACCAACAACAACATGTACTCTGGATGCACATAGTAGGCCTACGTGTATCATAACACGTGGTACAACGAAAACGCATCGGGGAAAAATTGCTCGGGGGAGGGGGGGAAATATACGAGATTCTTAAAACATTCATAGAAAAACCCCATGGAGAAATGTGCCATGGGAATAATCTCATGCACGGTGGATTAAACATGTAACCATAGTGCATGTGGGGAAAACGCCATGGGGCAAATGGGAAAAACACCATGGGGCGCGTGAAAAAAAAACCCATGGGGCACCATGTCCAAAACCCCATGATGAACTCAATAGGATCCCATGGCGATATCCCATGGAGAATCGCCATGGGAAATTGCCATGGGAAATCGCCATGGGAGATCTTTGTAAGGGTTCGAACGCTGCCAAATGTAGCTTTGCATAGCATGACAAATTATTATTCTAAAATGACATCGCAAGTTTTTATTTTGGTTTTAAATTCATAGAAAATCAGGGGTTAATTGTTTTATTATTTTGGTTTGATAACATCAGTAAACAATACATAAAAAATACATAAAAAGCATATTACATGTATTACTATTTGTCAATCTCTGCCAGCTGTTTCCGATGCTTTATTCTTCCACTTCTTGAGTATTGTGCACCAGTTTGGTCTACCGCTGCTGCATCTCACCTTCGTCTCACCTTTCTCTATGGTCTCATTGACAGAGTATTCCATACTGCTCGATGGCGGTAAGGTTTTGTGTGATCTGAGTCATCGACGTAATGTCAGTATGTGTGTATGCTTTTCAAGATACGGTCATCCACTGTACTTGGTTGCATCCCAGAGCTGTATGTGCCCGTGAGAAGTACTCGGTTTACATCGTCTTTGCATTCGCTTAGTCTACACTCGATGAGATGTCGCACCAGTCAGTTTCAGCGCTGTTTCTTGCCTATAGTGCTGTTCATCTATGGAATTCTTTAGATGGTGATGTATGTGCAGCAGACAGTGTGCATACATTCAAATCAATGGCCAACAAGATTTTCAGTAGTACCGGTATTTAATTTTTTCTATTCGGGGAACTTTTTTACCCTCGCCTTTTTTCTATGATCTTCGAGATTTATGCTATTTAGACCCAAATCTGTCTTCCCCGAGCAAAAATAATTCCCAAATATCGTTTTGTGGGGTAGCTAGACACTTAGGGAGACACTAAAATATGTCTCCCTAAGTGCCACTGTCTCCCAAGTGAATCCAAACTATCGCTAATTTGTCTCCCAAAGTGCCTATTAAGTAAAATATTTGTAGTATATCAATGCAAAAAAGCAAGCAAAATTGTTTGAATGTTATCTATGTTTTCAGTAAGTATCAGCGAGCATCAAGGAGCAACAGAGAAGACGGGGAACACGACGAGTTACGAAACTTTGCGGATTTACCATATTCAGACATTGCAAATGATCACATGTAAATTAGAATACAGCAGCGGGTCATACACCCAACCACAACTCTCCCTAATACATTTTGTTCTAATTATAATAACTACCATGCACTTCTCGATCAAATAACCGCTGATCAATAGAGAACCTCGCTAGGAATCTAGCCGTAATTTTTGCCAGTTTTGCCAGTAACAGTGACTTTATGGAAGAAATTAATAAGTACTTCATGTCAAAAAGTGCTTTAAAAGTTGAACTTCAGACCAACATTATTAATACATTGCTCTTATACCCCAGTCACAATTGGCTTGCGATGGGTTTGCGATTAGTTTGCGGCGGGATTCTAGGCATTTTCGGCCGGGGCCCCACGGGACTCCCTGCGGCTGCCGGGTCATTTTTTTTGCATCGGGCGGGCATCGAGTTACTTTTAACTCGGACTTAAAACCTGGTGCGGCGTTTCGCATCGCAAACTGATCGCCAATAATTCGGTCGATGCCTAGCCGATGTCCGGCAGGGCATCGCACACGTCGGGCGGGCGCCGAGCCAAATTTTGGACAACCCAGACAATCAATATATCGGCCAGGCGCCGCCCACACGCCGTCCGGGTCCCGCCAGGCGTCCGGCCGACTTGGCGGTGCCTGGCCGGAAATCGGCCAGCGGCCAGACGGCGCCCTGCCGGCGCTCAGCCTGAAATCGGTCATGCATCGGCCGGGGCTCGCAGGGTAAAAAAAGCGGCTCATCTACATCTACACACAGTTTATCACACAAGTTTCATAGTGCAAGTACTACATCTCTTCTTTAGCCACCAATGCAACAAGAACCAGGTTGTAGCGGTATAGCGTGCAAACGCCAACCTCTCCCTCAACCGAGCGACCTACACGCGCTGTGTAGGTGCCCGCAAGCGTTGTGGAGGTATCAACGGCATTTTCTTATTTAATGGCCCTGTCACACCAGAACATTTTAGGCCAACGCGTGAGTAGCGTGTTGTAATTTTGGCAACACGCTGGCAAACGCTAACCAACGCTAGGCCAGCGTTAGCAACACGATAAGCGCGTTACTCACACGCTGGGACACGCTGTCATACGCTGAGGACATTTTTCAAAATAGCTACAATTTCCAGCGTTTGCCAGCGTGTGACTGCACACGCTGGCGGCACGTTTTAGATTCGTTACTCACGCGTCGAACACGCTAGGCGATCGTTATCAACCCGCTACTCACACGCTGGCGTACGCCGGCGTACGCTTGCGACACGCTGGTTATGGCCCTGCCACACCAGGACGTTTTAGACCAATACATGAGTAGCGCGTTAAAAATAGTTGATACGCTGGCAATTGCTCAACTTTCACAGAAAAAGTCAAGTGGAACCGTGATTTCAGCGTGTTCATACAGGTTGATAACGGGTTCATAGCGTATGCCGGCGCGTAAGTAGCGTGTGAGGAACGCGCTCAGCGTGTAATTAACGCGTCACTGATTTATATAAAAAATACGACAGCGGGTCGCCAGCGTGAGAGTAGTGGGTTGGTAACGATCGTCTAGCGCGTTCGACGCGTAAGTAACGGCCTTCTTGCGCGCCGCTAGCGTGTGCAGTCACACGCTGGCAAACGCTCAATTTGTTTAGGTATGTTGAAAAACGTATTTTTGTCTCAGCGTGTGACAGCGTGTTCCAGCGTGTGGGTAACGCGCTCAGCGCGTTGCGAACGCTGGCCTAGCGTTGGTCAGCGTTTACCCGCGTGTTGCCGAAATTTCAACACGTTGGCCTAAAACGTTCTGGTTTGAAAGGGACATTACTGTAGTAGCGCGTCATCTTTTTGTACAACTAATCATGTGTTCGTTGCCGTACGCTGGCGCGCGTTGGACCGCGCTACTCACGCGCTGGGCAGTCGTTTATCAGTCGTCGAGCGCGTTACTAACGCGTTATTCACGCGCTGGCGAACGCTATGAACCCGTTATTAACGCGTTATGGACACGCTGAAATCACGGTTCAACTTGACTTTTTCTGTGGAAGTTCAGCGTTTGCCAGCATATCAACTATTTTTAACGCGCTACTCACGCGTTGGCCTAAAACGTTCTAGTGTGACAGGGCCATTAAGAAGGTCAGAGGAGAGCTTCTGCCGCCGGCCGTTGATCGCTGGCCACTCGACAGGCACACTACAGATGCCCGTCCGGCCGCCGTACGACCTGTACGAATTGGTTGGCACCCTGCCGGATACCGCAGGGGTATCGCAAGGACATAAGCAGGGCACCGGACGAGTGCCTGCCGGACACCGGCCGATAAACGGGCCAATAATTCGACCCCATTTCCAAGAAAGTCGGCCGATCGCCGGTCGGCGACCCCCCGGGCTCCGTCATGGCAGCGTACGGGGCACTTTTAATTGTGACTGTGACCGCCATATCGCACGATCTTTCGCCGACCTCTACACGCCGGCCGATTCCTAGAAATCGCACACGCCGCCCGGGCTCCGCTATAATTGTGACTGGGGTATTAGTGTGCAAATATTTAACTAAAAAGATGACCATTTTCTTTCAGTTGCTTTCAAACGGTCAAAAAATCATATTTCTTATGAATTCAACTGAATGTACATTTAAATATCCAGGTTAAAAATGTTAACTATCTCCAGGGTTAAAGGGGAGTAGCATATTCCAAGTTGAAAAAAATTAATGAAATGAAAATAAATATATTTAAAATAACATTTGAACATTCCATTTGTTCACAGAACTTTGAGGAACATAGAAATGATGCACACCAAAATTGCAACATTTGAAACTACTGTATTCAAACATTCCTTAAAAAGATTAGTTCAGTTTAAAAACAAAATGTTCAGACAAAACGTGCAAATGTGCACGTTTTTCCGACTTCATTTCTCAGGAACTTTGATGAACTTTCGTTTATAAAGCGATATTTTATAACATTTTTTTTATAGAATGATTTTTAATGTTGTTGGTCATTTTTGTTTGGTGTGCATCATTTTAGTGTTCTTCAAAGTATGTGAACAAATGCAATTTAATGTCAAATAACGTGTTGGTCCACTTTCTCATTCAATTAAACAAAAGTGCATCCTTTTCCGGCACTTGTTTACATGTTAGCAAATTGATAGCAAGAAAAGTATTGCTTGCCGTTTTCAAAGGTAATAGGCCTATCGTCTTAAATTTTCATTCGTGTTTTTTTGTTTTCAGACAAGAAGCTTTTTTTAAATAGAAATAGGCATAGAAATATACTGTTGTTATATTTGAATATATAATGTGGCACGTTTCGGATCATTGAACGTTTCGGTAATCTATACGCTATGAGCATATGGTTTTGTAATTTGGATGCACTATTAATTAAGTGCATCAGAGAACCTATAACCAAATAAATGACAGACATACTATATCATTTTTTTTATTTGGTACAATTTTATTTATTTTGTATCATTAATGTAGTTTTGTAGGTTAACTCATCAAATCAAATATAATGATGTACGTAGCTAGTACCATAGGCCTATAGATACCTCGGCTTACAACAATCACAAGTCTGAGTATTAAACATGGCACTGCATAAAACAAATGAAGTCTGAGTAATATAACAAACAATAAACAGCAATATTGAAAACAAAATCCAGCATAGGATATTAAATGTACAAGCATGACGTCATGATTTTCTATAGGGGAATCCAAAATTGATAAATCTCCGGATAATTCAGTTTTTACCACAGGTAGAATTTCGGTTTGAGACGGAACTTATGAAGCATAATCAGTGTCAACAAGATCAGACGTACAGTATGTTTATTTCAAACGTCACGTGATTTTACAACTTAGACGCTTTCATAATTCGGATGCTTTCCTAATTTGAATGATTTTTCGTAAACTCGGATTCCTTCGTACAATTTGGATGCTTATTGTAAACTAAGATGCTTATTTAATTTGGATGCTTTTTGAGTTCGGATGCATTTTGTAAACTTTATGTGCCGGACACTATGGTGTCCCCTGGAGGGACATCCACACATCGCAGATTTTGCGATATCGCGCATTCTGCGCAAATTTAAACGATGTCGCACAATTTATTTTACAAATCTAAGCTAATTTCTGAGATGTCGCACATTTTATTATTATTTATGCGATGTCAAATATTTTCTGTGCGCAATTTACAGTCCCGAGTCGAGACAACTCGACTGTCGAGACTGTGGTATTAGCTTCGGGATGGTAGAGCATGAAGGACAGAGTCAACCGAGCGCGACGGTCCTCGCGCGTACCAGGCCCTCCCGTCCTGATTTGTAAGCTGTTTCGATTTTTGTGGTCGGCCGTCACTGGATTTTCCGTTTATGCTGACACATTGGGAAAAACAACTTATTCGAATGTTGGAATTTTTTTTTCGGCATTCGCATCTTTCGCGAATCGTTCGCGTGCCTTGTGAAAACAAAAGTACAGGATACATGTCAACTCGGCCCCAGTATCGACGGTCGAGTTGCCCTAAATTGCGCCCTATATGTTGATAAAGTACAACAGTAGTCTTCTTGGAACCAATACTACACATAAATCTGAGGTATGTACATGTACGGGTGTGCGACATCGCATAAATCTGCTTACTGCGAAATATGGACAGAGCTTGAAATCTGAAGTAAAATGTGCGACATTACAGAAATCTGCTTATAGATGTACGATAAATAGTTGTGCAACATCGTTGAAATTTGCGCAGAATGGGTGATGTCCCTTCAACGATGTATCTCGAGGACCGCCATAGTGTCTGGTTTCGGAAGGCAGCCGATTTGCGAATATGTTCGGTTTGTGAAAAGCATCCGAGTTTACAAAAAGCATCTGAAATAGAAAAGCATCCGAATAAACAAAAAGCATTCGAGTTAAAAATAAAAGTATCTAAGTTAACAAAAAGCATTCGAATTACGAAAGCATCCAAATTACGAAAGCATCCAAATTACGAAAGCATCCGAGTTTACGAAAATAATACCAATTAGGAAAGCATCCAAATAAAAAAAAACCTAATCAACGCCTTTTGTCGTTATGTTATAAACACCAAAATGATGCACGCATTTCACTAGAATTCCTATAAGTTACAAACCAAACTAGACCTTGAATTTATTTGATTTGATTTGTTCAGGTTAAAATCGACTCAACAGAATGTAACAGAAAAAGTACACAAAACCAAGACATTTGATTTAACCTGGAATAGCCCCCAAAATTGTACAAGCTTATTTCCATTGGGGTCTCATATTTTCTTTCCTGCATGCCCATAATCATATTTAAAGCAAGTTTTAATATAAAAAATGTAATCTGTATACAAGTATTAAACCGCAATTTTAGAGAACACAACAGTTATAGTTACGAATATCAGTTTAAAACATCTAAATAATACCAAATGCGTATATACATGCAAAAACAAGCAAGAAATAAATTGTATTCAAACGTTCAGGTGTTGAATAGTCTTACTGTGTAGGAAATGCCAATAATATCACCAGTGGCTTATTTAAAAGAATTTTTGAATGATGTAATTTTAATTTGTAGAAATCATTATAGAAACATTCAGTTTATGTGGGCTATTCTGGGAATGTCTGTATACTGTCGTAAATTAGCGTCATAGTGATAAAGCAACAAGTGACATTTTGATTATGTGGACGGAGTCTTATCAACTTTCTTTTAAAATCAGAATACGCTATAGGCCTACGTGTTTATGTATTATTCACAGCAAACACCTGCTTTTTTGTTTGTGCTGCCTTTGACAAATGACACAATATTCAAAGAATGACTCATGGAATCTATAATTGTTTGCAGCGATCTTGTTGTAAAACCAAACGCATTTAAACTTTCTCATACTCTGTGAATTGCAATATAAAGTCTGAAAGTGACAAATCATGCACAAGTACTGAAGTAGAAGTCATCTCTTGATTGGCACAGAGCAAGGCAAGGCACAATAAAAATGTGACACCATCCGAGTCCAATGCCTTCCGTTCGTCTGAAATGAAAGTATAGGAGTATGGCGTTGAGCACGCTAAATGAATGACAGGCATTTAATATTAACGTCGGCTGTTGGAAGAAGACTTTCGATGTTATGTCACGTGGAAAGATTAAAGGGATCGTATACGTTTGGTAATTACTCCAACAATTAATGGCAATAAAAACTTACTTGGTACAGCAGCTACAGCAGTACAGCAGCTTTGGATATTATAATGCATTTTTTTAAAACTGTTCACTTCGAAGTACTGTTCATCCCCTAAAATTTGAATCTGAGAAGCGTTACTGCAGTGACGTTTCTCAGATTGTGTATTCCAATGCATATTATTCTTCCTGCGTGGAGATTTTTTCGGCAATATCTCAAAATCGGTACCTATCAATTTTTACAGGTTAGTTTTATGGTATTTATCTATAACTATATAGGATTAAAACAAACAGTGAGTTTCAATTACCAAACGTATACGAAACCTTTAAAACCGGCTTATGTTCCTGGAGGCGACAATGTTCAGGCCCATGAGCCGGTTTTAAACACACTTGTTTAATACCGGCCAACCACATTAATTGTATTCCAATTCATACATATTACAATTCACAAGTAACAAGAAAATGCCAACGATTCGTTGTAACAATTTTGCCTCGTATTTTGAGAAACACCCCTACAGCTATTTTAATGGTATGTGCCATACGCACGTCCCGCATGACAGGCGCGTGATATGATATTGGGTCTATTAATGAAAGGGTCATGGACCGGACTTCATTCGAGTTCAAATGTGATGTTACACCGACAAGTGTTTAAAACCTGCCGGGCCATGTTTATTCGGCCGTGTAAACATACTGAGGTGTCGGACTCTCGACCAATAGAAATGGCTAAATAGGAATGGCTAAACTGTCTTCAGGCGTTTAATACTTACGTAATAATGGCTGAAATTAAATCCCCTTATTGTGCTCCTTGATGGTTATCTTACGACTTTCCATATCCTATAAAAATCCACAAAAACACATAGATTGCAATAAACAAAAAGACCGAACAGCATGACAGTTCTTATCAAATCTATGATTCAACACTCAGCTTTTTGCTTGTGATATGTTTTGTTCTTTCTGTGTAAATCTTGATATAAGATCATGTTTAAAATTGTTTTTATCTAACTATGTTATTGTATTTACTTCTCTTTTAATGTTGATCAAACTTTTGTTTATTCAGGTCAAGATACAGCTTTGCAAATTATACATTCTAGTTGTCTCAATGTGACTACACCTTATCCCGACGAATATGTGTTTTACAAAATGTATCCGTATCGGATATCAACCTAAACATGACGTCTATTTTGCCTCACATCTGTCTAGATCAAAAGGAACTTTCCCTGGTCAAAATAATCCAGAAAATACAGAAGTATCATATTGACCCATAAAAGTGTCATACTGACCTTTAAAAATGTCATATTGACCCTAAAAATGGCATATTGACTCCTAAGAGGTGTTATATTAACCCTGAAAAGTGCAATATTGACCCTAAAAAGTGCCATATTGACCCAAAAAAGTGCCATATTGACCCCAAAAAGTGTCATATTGACCCTGAAAAGTGTCATATTGATCCTGAAAAGTGTCATATTGACCCTGAAAATATAGTGTTTCTGTGATGCGATGATGCAGCTTATCCTGCACCATATAGGTACTTCACTTCCCTCCACTCTTCCCTGTCCAGCATTGGGGTCCTCGGCTCCCCCGTGTCACTGAGAGCAACGTCCCGCCGCAGTGTCTAGATATATGTGGCCCATCTCCTCGCCCTTCTGGCAGTTTCCCGAGTCACTTTCCACAGGATGGTTACATGGGCTTCTAGCTCCGGGTGGCGGATGGCCTGCCATAGCCATCCTCCTCTCCCTTATCTTGTCCAAGATACGTGGAAGGCCTTCATATAGGTCAATGTTGCTGATGTGGTCTCACCAGGTGACATGTAGAACCACGTGCAGCATCCTGCTTTACAGTAAGGGTCCACGATTCAACTCCGTAAAGCAGCACTGACTCTAACGTCGCTACAAGGAGTCGCCTTTTGAGGTTGTCGCCTTTTGAGGTCGGTTGAACAACATCCTGTTCTAAATCTTGGCGTAAATCTTAGCAAGAACAGGACTTAAACTGATGCCCCAATAATTATTCGTCTTGGTGAGGTTCCTTGACTTGGGAATTGGGATGATAAGGGTGCTGGTATGGCCTCAGTATCGTATGCAATATTTATACATCTTAGGGCGTTATTATCAACGACGACATATTTCAAGGCTTCTGGGGTTACTCTGTCTTCACCGGAGCATTTGCCACACTTTATGGTGCTCTTGGCATTCTGGTATTTTTTTTCATAGAGAAAGGTTCATCAGATATGGGGAGTTCTTCGAAGACCTGAGATTGGCTCATCGATCGTTGTCGACCACCGGTAGAGCTTTTCGAAATGCGACAGCCACACAGCCACTCCTTCCTCTACATTCTTTCCTTTGATGCTAGCCGACTGAGCTGATTTTCTCCATGAAACATCATGAATGAGTTTCCAGCTTCGCCCGTGCCTCCGGTTCGTGTGCACATATTCCACTCCTTTGATCTTCTGGGTCAATACCTCTTGCTCTATCTCAGCATAGATATGGTACAGTTCTTCCTCCCTCTATTGTATGCATCTCTCTGCTATTATCCGTTGCGGTCTGCCATTAGGGCCTTGTATGAGGGCCTTATATGAGGTCCTCGTCTCTTCTCTCGCCTTGACTACCCTGGGGTCCAGACACTTCTCCTTCCGTCATACCTTGGGGACTTGTTGTAGGCATGCCTCCGCAGTTGCCCTGGTTTGCCACAGCGAAGCGCTTGTAGCCTGCAGAGATGTCCTCGTCCTTCCCGAACACTTGGAACTAGTTTGTGATCCCAACTGCATGCTGCTGCGGCAGCTGGGGGTCCTTCGTTAGCTGGCTCCACTGATAGCGTACCTTTGTTGTCACCTCCGGGCGTGGCGCCCGCAAGCTGAGCCACACGGTAGCCGCAACCACTCATGTGGTCCGAGCCTAGAGGAAGTTGAATGAGCTGTAGGCCTCGCAGTTGACAACACTTTTTTGCCACTTCTTCCCTACATAGTCAGTCTGGTGTCTTATGAGGCGACCTCCAGGTCCACAACTTCCTTCTCTTTTTTGCGGAATAGTGTGTTGGTAGCGAGAAGTTGGTGGTCCTTCATGATCTCCAGCATACGTTTTCCATTGTCATTGGTGAGCTTGTTATATGTAAAGTAAGCATTGCTGAGTCGCGCATTAAGGTCTCCAATAACAGCGAAAAAATGATGCTCAGGGACACATTGATCTGTCTGCCTGAAATTCGCCTTTTCGTAAAAACGGGAAAGTCCATGTTTTCAAAATTCGTCCCTTCGTGCAAACGTGCATTTTTTTATTGTATAACTTTACCAGGTTGAAGATGTTGCAATATTTAATTGTTTTCTCGAGAAACCAATATCGATAAAGAAACTATTTTTTATGAAATTCGCCCCTTCGTGAAAACGGTGACGAAATAGACACTAAAGCTGACCATTTGACACTAACATTCCGCCGATGAAGATCTTACTGCTTGACCCAGCTGGGTGTTTTCCTTCTCCTAGGTGGGCTGCCAATCAAGGCTGCGAGCCCCACCAACCCGTGTTTAAATCAGAGTTTCTGTTTCCTAGGTGTGAACTACCTCCTAAAGTTAACGAGCTCCACCTACCCGAAGCAATCTGATTTTGAAGCACCAGAAATTCACCTCCACACCCATGCCCTCAGTTCAAAACAGGGATCGGTACGTGAAGCCGGGCAGTAGGAGTTTGAATTAGGAGAGGTTATTTGAAACGCAGATCATATGGTATTTTTTATTGAAGAGGAGTCGCTCAATCCTCCTCACCGCCCCGATTATCCTAAAGACCCTGAAAAGTGTCATATTGATAAGTGTCTGACCAAAGAGAACCTGGTTTGCGCGTCACACCTGACCTGTGTGAGTGTTTAGAGTGCATTGAATTGCGTCATTTTGGGGTATCTGCTACTATAAAATGAATTTAGTTTAGTCAGTTTAACTATTTGCAAGTACGTAAGCCTATGTGTAGTCTTACCTCGCTAGTCGTGGGTGGTGTGTAGGCTTCCCTGATCACGCATTTCATTCTTATCCCTTCTTCAACGGGCACCGAGGCGTGATCATTACCGTCTACCGACGGGCTCCGGCTGCTGCTGATGGCGGGGTTCACTTTTCTCTTTTTGCGGACCACAATGTACAGAAGCAGAAAAACCACGAGGACAACTAGACACACGGAGCTTAGGATGATAAACACTAAAGCGACGGTAGGAAGACCATCTGAGTCAAAATAAAATAGCATCATCGTGCATGTATGTATTACAGTGTTGTAGACGAGTACTTTCCGAGTACTTTGTTTATTACCAAATATTCAGCTGTTGGTTGCAAACTAAGTGAGACAATGACAGTAGACAACACATTAAGTCAGTGTCAAAGAAAATACATGGGACTATAGATGCATAAAGATACTTTTTAATCAAAGTTTTGCAACATAATTACTTGGAAAGTACTTAGTCAAGTACGTACCGAATGTTTTTGTCGTAAAAGCTTAATTTATTAAAGTATCCCTATTATCTCTATCTCCAGTGACTCTATTATGTAGCTTTAAGTATACCAAACCATAATAATATATATGATAAGCAAGCTGGTACTCGGAAAGTACTCAACTACAACTACAACTGGTGTAAAGGGTGAGATTAAACAACTTCGGACTATAGCAACTCTCTCAGAAAGTGTACTATTTCTAGGCCTATAGTCCCTGTATTACGCCTACTTGGAATGTAATGAAAAAGGAAAATGTGTCATACAGTCCCCGTTATTAAGCAGAAAACAGTGTTGTAGTGGGTACACTCAGAGCCGTCCCATCTGCAAGAGGAACATTGATTGTCTAGCCTAAAACAAAAAGTATATTCTTCAAACAAAATAGTTTTGCACGATAGTCTCGGTGTCTGTTATGGACATAATAATGTACCCAGTATGACTCTGCACTTTAGTCAACTTCACGCTTATAAAGTAAATGCAGGATGACAAATTTAATCACAATACTTAACGATGTACTCACCATCACTTGGTGTTGGATCCAGCAGCGTCTCACATCGCTCCCCGGTGTATCCAGCCGAGCAACTGAACAAAGATATAGACCACAAAAAGGTGACGATTAATATTTAAAGGAATCCATCCGACTCTCTATTAATTGCCTAAACATTTATTCAAGATTAAAGACTGTAACTTTATAATTAACGTGCAAATCTAAAACTTGACGATGACTCGTCCTTCCAACCATTTTGTAAAAAATAGTTGATCACAAATATCCCTCCAATTTTAATAATTACTTTGTTTATCCCAATTACCTGCAAATGAACCACGGAGAAAAGCTGGGCCTTTCACACATCCCACCATTACGACAGTGGTCACCAGGGCAGGTGGTCTGTACCTCTGAAATAAGTGAAAAATAGCATTACTCGGTTATCTGATCCGAAAAATAAAATTTAAAAGCAAAGATAACGTATACTGCTGTGAAGTAGCATGGCCTCGATTTTGTGTCCAGGAAGCGCCCGATTGAGCTACAAACCGCGTTTTTAACGAAATGACGTTAATCAAAAAGAACATTTCCTAAAAGTAGAATAAAAACATCCACACAACCATCCTTTAAAAACTGGCCGTTTTGTGTTACTTTTCAGGGATCACAAATGTGACCACAAAAATTCGAGCTGTTTGGGTGGAGTTGTGGTTTTAGCCGGAAAGTGCTGGTCTTTTGCAGATATGGGAAACAACATTGTGCATCAGTGGTGCTGTGTATAATTTACGGACACACACAACATGTATCGAACATTGAAAGAAAACGACAGGAAAAACGTATGCGTTAACACCGTCGTGATCGATGTAAACAACTGTTTGTTGTCTTTTCTCGGAAACGGTAAGACATTAAGTTGGTTTCATTTCAACCATAAAATAGGATAATAAAACAATACAAAACGTGACGTTTTCGGTGATTTCCGGACATAGTACGAAAAAGAAGACATAATGAAGCTTCTAGAGTAATCCAATAACATTTAATATGTATTGAATTGGCATTCATAAAGACCTTAGACAGTTTACCCATTCCTATTGGTCGAGAGCCCGTCATGTTTTAAACGGATGATAAAACAACTAGCCAGTTTTAAACACTTTTTCGATGTCACAGGAAATTTGGACGTCCGTTAAATCTAGTCGCCTTACACTTGTTCTTTAATTGGTTGAAAACTTACATGGCATACGCAATACCACAAACGAGTCCGTATTTTTAGACTATTTATTCACGCTGTACCGGCAGGTTGCGTTTCGCATAATGCAGTATGCGGGACTATTATTAAGAGTTAGCTTACCTTCCGGACATAGCACGCGAGCGAGGATATTCGAGTTTCACAAAAAGTTACTAAAGTATAATTGTTATATATAACAACATTTAAAACCGGCCAACCACATATTTATTCTGTTATTTTAAAGAGTTTTTCCAAAACGAAATATATACGCCATTTTGTTCACTTTGTAACATTTTGACGGCCATTACATACTTAAACACAACTTAAGAATACAGTAACAAAAGGAAAGTTTAAAAAACAAGCTGATATGTTGTTTTAAAACCGTGACAATTGAGCACCTTTTTCAAATGGCTATATCGCGTTTTGGAAATAAACTATATTTTTTAAGACTAATTTAAGGAGTTTATTTGAAAAAAAAAATAATATGTTGTTGTGCAGAACAAACAACTAACAATTAACACTTGAGATAAATGTCAACTTATCTATACCTTGAGTACGGACAGTGTCTGTATCAATATAAATCGTTGTACTGCCATCAGTCAGGGTGTCACTATTTGAGAAAACTTGCTGCAGGTCGACTTGAGAGGGTGCTCCATTCTCAGGGAACGACACCACAAACGTGACAATCAAACTGCCTGCTTCCATCTTTGTCACTTGTACTGATACAGCGTTACTTGTCGTTGGACTAGCCTCCAGAGTATTCACGATCTATACCATAAATTCAAAGAAAAGTTGCCCATTATGACGTGGTCGTGTTTCCTTTAACGCCAATGAATTATCAAAATATATATTTTTGTATATGTTATATTATATATACACACATATTTATATATATATATATATATATATATATATTTGTTTTGTCCGCAGTGCACACGGCGTTCTGGTGTGACTATAATGTATGATGGCCCTGAAGGGACTACGCAGATCGTGAATATTGACGTCAATATTCACGACAAATTTCACGACTTTCCTCAAAGTCGCAAATATTGACGTCAAATTTGACGTCGATATTCGCGTCAAATTTCACGTCAAATTTCACGACCGGACATAAAATTTGACGCGAATTTGTTTCCAGCAAGCTAGGTTGTCTTATTATTCCTTCACGGTTTTGGCTAGTCTTGCTCCAAGACTGAGTTTTTCATTTGTTCCGGGGCGCGCCGTCCGAGTCTATGCAGTTCATCATTCATCAATACTCCGAAAACGGGCTTATTGGGGGCGCCCTCGATTGTCACGAGAGATCAGTAGATATGTTTTAAAGGTAGGATACACCATTGGTAAGTGCTTGAATTATCATTTTTGGGGGTTGTATTTTATAGTAAATCTCGTTTAACTGACCTTTACAATAATTTATTGATGGCAAGAAAATCACGAAAACTGCGTTTGTTTTCAATCGCCGTCGGGCAGTTGAATATTCTTGTTATTCTTTTTTTTGCAATCGCCGTCCGGTGATCGCGAATTTATTTTATAAAGAAAAAAAATCGGAATAATTACAAGATATCTTGCGCGATCATTTTGCTGGATGCCTAGAATCATAATTTACCTTCAAATAAGTAAGATATTCCTTAATAATTCGGTAGTAAATATTGTAGATATCTGCAAATGTGACCTGTTCCAACGAAACCCGGACAAAGTCGCACAATGTGTTTTGTCACAATGTACTCCTGAAGTCATTTCTAGATGGATTTAACATTTTGAGGTTTTCCTAAGTCACTCACTATTAATCTACAATCTCCTCAAATTTGAACAAAATCCGTCTACCAGAAGTGTGTTTTTTGGTCAATTTTGTGAAACATTTGTGTATAGAAATAATACGCTTTTCTAAACTTCAAAGCTGTTTATCTCATAATTAGGTTGTCAGGGTTTTATCACTAAATCCAGACCCCAGGGGAGAACATAGAGAATTTAAAAAAAGCAAAATCTGAAAAACTAAAAAGTCGACTTTGTCCGGGTTTCGTTGGAACAGGTCACAAATGGTGTATCCAACCTTTAAGTTCAGTTCACGAGATTTGTTTTTAAACTTGAAACAATTCCACTGATCTCTCGTGACAATCGAGGGCGCCCTTAGGCTTAATAATCCCGTTTTCGGAGTATGGAGGATTAATGAACTGCATAGACAGACGGACGGCGCGCCCCGGACAAATGAAAAACTCGGTCTTGGAGCAAGACTAGCCAAAACCTAGCTTGCTGGAAAACAAATTATCGTCAAAATATTCGCGACTTTGGGGTAAGTCGCGAAATTTGACGTCAAATTTGACGTCAAATTTGACGTCAATATTCGCGACTTTTGGGGAAAGTCGTGAATATTGACGTCAATATTGACGTCAATATTCGCGACTTTGAGGAAAGTCGTAAATTTTGTTGTGAATATTGACGTCAATATTCACGATCTTCGTAGTCCCTTCAGGGCCACCATAATAATGTGTGATGACCAGTCAACATATGTGAGAATGTGGCCTAGTAGTTATGGCCCTGTCACACCAGAACGTTTTAGGCCAACAACGCTGAAATCACGGTTCCACTTGACTTTTTCCGTGAAAGTTCAGCGATTGCCAGCGTATCAACTATTTTTAACGCGCTACGTTCTGGTGAGACAGGGCCATAACCAGCTTGTCGCCAGCGTACGCCAGTGTAGCCCAGCGTACGCCAGCGTGTGCGTAGCGGGTTGATAACGATCGTCTAGCGCGTTCGACGCGTGAGTAACGACCTTTCTGCGCGCCGCCAGCGTGTGCAGTCGCACGCTAGCAAACGATGAACATTTTAGGTATGTTGAAAAATGTATTTTTGCCTCAGCGTGCGACAGCGTGTCCCAGCTTGTGGGTAACACGCTCAGCGTGTTGCAAACGCTGGCCTAGCGTTGGTCAACGTTTACCCGCGTGTTGCCAAAATTCCAACATGTTACTCACGCGTTGGCCTGAAACGTTCTGGTGTGACAGGGCCATCATTAGCGCGTCGGCTTTTCACACAACTAACCATGTGGTCGTTGCAGTACGCTGGCGCGCGTTGGAACGCGCTACTTACGCGCTGGGCAGTCGTTCATCAGTCGTCGAGCGCGTTACTAACGTGTTACTCACGTGCTGGCGAACGCTATGAACCCGTTATCAACGCGTTATGGACACGCTAAAATCACGCAATTTTTTTAAGATGACATTATAGTCTAAGCCAAGTCCATTTTCGTGTGCCAGTACGCACCCGTCCCACCCCCCTGCGTATGGGCTGCAGATTCACGTTACCCACCTACTGAAAATGTTAACAATTTCTAAAGATAAATAACTAAATCAATAATGTACATGTACCGACTTTGAATCAAAACATAGTTTCTGAGCTATCAGTTGAACAAAGAATGTACTGACCTTCACTGAGATATATCTCAATTTGTATTTAAATTGGACTAAAACCTGTTTGCACTAATACCTAAAATGTTACTTCAAATAGGTCACTTCATGCACTTTTGTGTACACCCCTGTTTTAATTTGATCTATTTATGCCAGAACACTTTTCCGAAACAAATGTTTTATTGAACCCAAAGTGATTTATTTTAAGTGATAAAACGTTCAGAACGTCAAGTTCCCTATTGTTCTTTTCAGAACAACACATCGAATAAAGAGAATTACAGTGGTGTTGCTGCAAACTGCTTATTTCAATTTAGACAGCCCCAAAATATCAAACTTCCTGATTGTTTTCAAGTAAATAATCACTATGACCGTGTGGGAAAGTATAATTCTATATATATTTATTGGTAGACGTAGAAAAGTCGTATGCTTGAGATGAGTCTTGTTTCGCGTGATGAGATTCGATTTTCTGACGGTTAACAGACGTAAAAGGAAAACTAGACATGTGTTTGTGGACAAACACAGAGCTGTTTCGGATGTCTAAGATAACTTTCATTATGTGTGTGCCAAGTCTGAAATCGATTTGATTTGTCAATTTTCCCAAGATATATAAGTTGAAAAATACGTGTACAAATCCTATGGGAAAAACTACACCTTTAAAGTGACGTCACATGACACCCGATGATGTCATCATGATGTCATCTTAATTTTCGTCTATTACACATTCTGGAATACTTGCATACCAAGTTTGGCCCCAATCAGACATGTACTTCCAGAGATAGAGGGTCCTAAAATCTGCCCCTTTAATGTGACGTCATATGACCCACGATGACGTCATCCTGACGATTTCCCCCTTGGCCCTCCTGGGTATGTTGGTCGAGGTGTGTGCCAAGTCCGAAGTCGATCGGATTTACCAAATTGTCAAATTCAATAGTCTGAAGAAAAACGTGTACAAAACCTATGGAGAAAATTGAACCTTTAATGTGACGTCACATGACACCCGATGATGTCATAATTACGTCATCCTATTTTTTGTCTATAACACATCCTCGAATACTTGCAAACCAAGTTTGACCCCAACCGGACTTGTACTTTCAGAGTTAGACGGTCTTAAAAACTACCTTTAATGTGACGTCACATGACCCCCGATGACGTCATCTTGATTATTTTGTTCTTGACCCTCCTAAGGATGGTGGTCGAGGTCTGTGCTAAGTCTCAAGTCGATCGAATTGACAGAAGTGTCAAATTCAATATTTTGAAAAAAAACGTGTACAAAACCTATGGAGAAAATTGAACCTTTAATGTGACGTCACATGACACCCGATGATGTCATAATTACGTCATCGTAATTTTCGTCTATAACACATCCTCGAATACTTGCAAACCAAATTTGACCCCAATCGGACGTGTACTTCCAGAGATAGAGGGTCTTAAAAACTGCACCTTTTGTGTAACGTCACATGACCCACGATGACGTCATCATGACGATTTGTCTCCTGGACCTCCTGGGGATGGTGGTCGAGGTGTGTGCTAAGTTTCAAGTCAATCAGATTCACCAAACTGTCAAATTAAATAGTCTGAAGAAAAACGTGTACAAAACCTATGGGGGAAAATTGCACCTTTAACGTGACGTCACGTGACCAAGAATTATGTAATCGCGACGAATTTGTTCTAGGACCGTCCTTGGGTGGTTGTCTAAATGTATGCCAAGTCTCAAGTCGATCGGATTTACCAAAGTGTCAAAGTGCTATGCCAGAAAAAAAAGACAAAAAATAAAAAAATAAAAACTAGACATGTGTTTGTGGACAAACACAGAGCTGTTTCGAGTGTCTTACATTACTTTCAATATGTGTGTGGTGGTCTTTTGTGTGTGCCAAGTCTCAAGTCGATCAGATTTACTAAACTGTCAAAGGCAATAGTCTAAAGAAAAACGTGTACAAAACCTATGGGAAAAAAATAGAAACTTTAACGTGACGCCCCGTGACCTTAAATGACGTAATCGTGCCGAATTTCTTCTAGGGCCGTCTGTGGATGGTGGTCTAGGTGTGTGCCAAGTCTCAAGTCGATCGGATTTACTAAAGTGTCAAAGTCAATAGTCTAAAGAAAAACGTGTACAAAACAATGGGAGAAAAATGTCAACCTTTAATGTGACGTCATGTGACCTTGAATGACGCAATCGTGCCGAATTTCTTTCAGAAACATCTGGGGATGGTGTTCTAAGTGTATGCCAAGTTTCAAGTAGGTCGGATTTACCGAAGTGCCAAAGTCAATAGTCTGAAGAAAAACGTGTACAAAACCTATGGGAAAAATTTCACCTTTAACGTGACGTCACGTGACCTTGAATGACGCAATCGAGCCAAATTTCTTCTAGGACCATCTGTGGGTGGAGGTCTAAGTGTACACCAAGTCTCAAGTCGATTGGAATCACCAAAGTGCCAAAGTGTATTGGCAGAACAAACGTGTGTAAATCCTATGGGTAAAAACACTGAAAGTGGAAAAAAAAAAAAGGAAAAAAAAAAAAAAAAAAAAGAAAAAAAAAAACTTTAACGAAAACAAAAGCTGTTTCGGTGAAAAACCGAAACAGCTAAAAAATAAAAACTAGACATGTGTTTGTGGACAAACACAGAGCTGTTTCGGATGTCTAAGATGACTTTTATTATGTGTGTGCCAAGTCTGAAATCGATTGGATTTGCCAATTTTCCCAAGATATATAAGTTGAAAAATACGTGTACAAATCCTATGGGAAAAATTGCACCTTTAATGTGACGTCACATGACACCCGATGATGTCATCATGATGTCATCTTAATTTTCGTCTATAACACATTCTGGAATACTTGCATACCAAGTTTGGCCCCAATCAGACATGTACTTCCAGAGATAGAGGGTCCTAAAAGCTGCCCCTTTAATGTGACGTCACATGACCCACGATGACGTTATCCTGACGATTTTCCCCTTGGCCCTCCTGGGTATGGTGGTCGAGGTGTGTGCTAAGTCTGAAGTCGATTGGATTTACCAAATTGTCAAATTCAATAGTCTGAAGAAAAACGTGTAAAAAACCTATGGAGAAAATTGAACCTTTAATGTGACGTCACATGACCCCCGATGACGTCATCATGACGATTTTCTCCTTGGCCCTCCTGGAGATGGTGGTCGAGGTGTGTGCTAAGTATCAAGTCGATCAAATTTACGAAAGTGTCAAAGTAAATAGTTTGAAGAAAAACGTGTACAAACCCTATGGGGAAAGAAATTGCACATTTAACGTCACGTCACGTGACCTTGAATGACGCAATCGTGCCGAATTTTTTCAATGGCCATCTGTGGGTGGTGTTCTAAGTGTATGCTAAGTCTTAAGTCGAACGGATTCATTAAAGTGTCAAAGTCAATAGTTTGAAGAAAAACGTGTACAAAACCTATGGGGAAAATTGTACCTTTAACATGACGTCACGTGACCTTGAATTACGGAATCGCGACGAATTTCTTCTAGGACCGTCCTTGGGTGGTTGCCTAAGTGTATGCCAAGTTTCAAGTCGATCGGATTTACCAAAGTGTCCAAGTGTATTGGCAGAAAAAACGTGTACAAATCCTATGGGGAAAAATGAATTGAACCTTTAACGTGACGTCACGTGACCTTGAATGACGCAATCGCGCCGAATTTCTTTCAGGAACATCTGGGGGTGGTGTTCTAAGTGTATGCCAAGTCTTAAGTCGAACGGATTCATTAAAGTGTCAAAGTCAATAGTTTGAAGAAAAACGTGTACAAAACCTATGGGGAAAATTGTACCTTTAACATGACGTCACGTGACCTTGAATTACGGAATCGCGACGAATTTCTTCTAGGACCGTCCTTGGGTGGTTGCCTAAGTGTATGCCAAGTTTCAAGTCGATCGGATTTACCAAAGTGTCAAAGTGTATTGGCAGAAAAAACGTGTACAAATCCTATGGGGAAAAATGAATTGAACCTTTAACGTGACGTCACGTGACCTTGAATGACGCAATCGCGCCGAATTTCTTTCAGGAACATCTGGGGGTGGTGTTCTAAGTGTATGCCAAGTTTCAAGTCGGTCGGATTTACTAAAGTGTCAAAGTCAATAGTCTGGAGGAAAACGTGTACAAAACCTATGGGGAAAAATTGCACCTTTAACGTGACATCACGTGACCATGAATGACGTAATCGTTACGAATTTCTTCTAGGACCGTCCTTGGGTGGTTGTCTAAGTGTATGCCAAGTTTCAAGTCGATCGGATTCACCAAAGTGTCAAAGTGTATTGGCAGAAAAAAAGTGACAAAAAAGAAAAAAAAGAAAAAGAAACTAGACATGTGTTTGTGGACAAACACAGAGCTGTTTCGAGTGTCTAAAATTACTTTCAATATGTGCGTGGTGGTCTTTTGTGTGTGCCAAGTCTCAAGTCGATCAGATTTACTAAACTGTCAAAGCCAATAGTCTAAAGAAAAAGGTGTACAAAACCTATGGGAAAAAAATAGAAACTTTAACGTGACGCTCCGTGACCTTCAAAGACGTAATCGTGCCGAATTTCTTCTAGGGCCGTCTGTGGATGGTGGTCTAAGTGTGTGCCAAGTCTCAAGTCGATCGGATTTACTAAAGTGTCAAAGTCAATAGTCTAAAGAAAAACGTGTACAAAACCAATGGGAGAAAAATGTGCACCTTTAATGTGACGTCACGTGACCTTGAATGATGTAATCGTGCCGAATTTCTTTCAGAAACATCTGGGGGTGGTGTTCTAAGTGTATGCCAAGTTTCAAGTCGGTCGGATTTACCGAAGTGCCAAAGTCAATAGTCTAAAAAAAACGTGTACAAAACCAATGGGAGAAAAATGTGAACCTTTAATGTGACGTCACGTGACCTTGAATGACGCAATCGTGCCGAATTTCTTTCAGAAACATCTGGGGGTGGGGTTCTAAGTGTATGCCAAGTTTCAAGTCGGTCGGATTTACCGAAGTGCCAAAGTCAATAGTCTGAAGAAAAACGTGTACAAAACCTATGGGGAAAATTTCACCTTTAACGCGAAGTCACGTGACCTTGAATGACGTAATCGCGACGAATTTCTTCTAGGACCGTCCTTGGGTGGTTGTCTAAATATATGCCAAGTTTCAAGTCGATCGGATTTACCAAAGTGTCAAAGTGCTATGCCAGAACAAACGTGTACAAATCCTATGGGAAAAAGTCTGAAAGAGGAAAAGAAAAAGCAAAAAAAAAAAAAAAAAAAAGAAACTAGAAATGTGTTTGTGGACAAACACAGAGCTGTTTCGCATGTCTAAAATGCCTTTCAATATTTGTGTGGTGGTCTAAGTGTGTGCCAAGTCTAAAGTCGATCGAATTTAGTGCCAAAGAAAAATTTGTTGAAAAAAACGTGTACAAATCCTATGGGGAAAATTAAACCTTTAATGTGACGTCACATGACACCCGATGATATCATCACAATGTCATCCTAATTTTCGTCTATAACACATCCCGGAATACCCGAATACAAAGTTTGACCCTAATTGGACTTGTACTTCCAGAGATAGAGGGTCCGAAAACTACACCTTTAATGTGACGTCACATGACCCCCGATGACGTCATCATGACGATTTTACCCTTGGCCCTCCTGGAGATGGTGGTCGAGGTGTGTGCTAAGTCTCAAGTCGATCAAGTCTACGAAAGTGTCAAAGTCAATAGTCTGAAGAAAAACGTGTACAAACCCTATGGGGAAAAAATTTGAACCTTTAACGTCACGTCGCGTGACCTTGAATGACGCAATCGTACCGAATTTCTTCAAGAGCCATCTGTGGGTGGTGTTCTAAATGTATACCAAGTTTCAAGTCGGTCGGATATACCAAAGTGTCAAAGTCAAGAGTCTGAAGAAAAACGTGTACAAAACCTATGGGGAAAATTTTACCTTTAACATGACGTCACGTGACCTTGAATGACGTAATCGCGCCGAATTTCTTTCAGGAACATCTGGGGGTGGTGTTCTAAGTGTATGCCAAGTTTCAAGTCGGTCGGATTTACTAAAGTGTCAAAGTCAATAGTCTGGAGGAAAACGTGTACAAAACCTATGGGGAAAAATTGCACCTTTAACGTGACATCACGTGACCATGAATGACGTAATCGTTACGAATTTCTTCTAGGACCGTCCTTGGGTGGTTGTCTAAGTGTATGCCAAGTTTCAAGTCGATCGGATTCACCAAAGTGTCAAAGTGTATTGGCAGAAAAAAAGTGACAAAAAAGAAAAAAAAGAAAAAGAAACTAGACATGTGTTTGTGGACAAACACAGAGCTGTTTCGAGTGTCTAAAATTACTTTCAATATGTGCGTGGTGGTCTTTTGTGTGTGCCAAGTCTCAAGTCGATCAGATTTACTAAACTGTCAAAGCCAATAGTCTAAAGAAAAAGGTGTACAAAACCTATGGGAAAAAAATAGAAACTTTAACGTGACGCTCCGTGACCTTCAAAGACGTAATCGTGCCGAATTTCTTCTAGGGCCGTCTGTGGATGGTGGTCTAAGTGTGTGCCAAGTCTCAAGTCGATCGGATTTACTAAAGTGTCAAAGTCAATAGTCTAAAGAAAAACGTGTACAAAACCAATGGGAGAAAAATGTGCACCTTTAATGTGACGTCACGTGACCTTGAATGATGTAATCGTGCCGAATTTCTTTCAGAAACATCTGGGGGTGGTGTTCTAAGTGTATGCCAAGTTTCAAGTCGGTCGGATTTACCGAAGTGCCAAAGTCAATAGTCTAAAAAAAACGTGTACAAAACCAATGGGAGAAAAATGTGAACCTTTAATGTGACGTCACGTGACCTTGAATGACGCAATCGTGCCGAATTTCTTTCAGAAACATCTGGGGGTGGGGTTCTAAGTGTATGCCAAGTTTCAAGTCGGTCGGATTTACCGAAGTGCCAAAGTCAATAGTCTGAAGAAAAACGTGTACAAAACCTATGGGGAAAATTTCACCTTTAACGCGAAGTCACGTGACCTTGAATGACGTAATCGCGACGAATTTCTTCTAGGACCGTCCTTGGGTGGTTGTCTAAATATATGCCAAGTTTCAAGTCGATCGGATTTACCAAAGTGTCAAAGTGCTATGCCAGAACAAACGTGTACAAATCCTATGGGAAAAAGTCTGAAAGAGGAAAAGAAAAAGCAAAAAAAAAAAAAAAAAAAAGAAACTAGAAATGTGTTTGTGGACAAACACAGAGCTGTTTCGCATGTCTAAAATGCCTTTCAATATTTGTGTGGTGGTCTAAGTGTGTGCCAAGTCTAAAGTCGATCGAATTTAGTGCCAAAGAAAAATTTGTTGAAAAAAACGTGTACAAATCCTATGGGGAAAATTAAACCTTTAATGTGACGTCACATGACACCCGATGATATCATCACAATGTCATCCTAATTTTCGTCTATAACACATCCCGGAATACCCGAATACAAAGTTTGACCCTAATTGGACTTGTACTTCCAGAGATAGAGGGTCCGAAAACTACACCTTTAATGTGACGTCACATGACCCCCGATGACGTCATCATGACGATTTTACCCTTGGCCCTCCTGGAGATGGTGGTCGAGGTGTGTGCTAAGTCTCAAGTCGATCAAGTCTACGAAAGTGTCAAAGTCAATAGTCTGAAGAAAAACGTGTACAAACCCTATGGGGAAAAAATTTGAACCTTTAACGTCACGTCGCGTGACCTTGAATGACGCAATCGTACCGAATTTCTTCAAGAGCCATCTGTGGGTGGTGTTCTAAATGTATACCAAGTTTCAAGTCGGTCGGATATACCAAAGTGTCAAAGTCAAGAGTCTGAAGAAAAACGTGTACAAAACCTATGGGGAAAATTTTACCTTTAACATGACGTCACGTGACCTTGAATGACGTAATCGCGACGAATTTCTTCTAGGACCGTCCTTGGGTGGTTGTCTAAATGTATGCCAAGTCTCAAGTCGATCGGATTTACCAAAGTGTCAAAGTGCTATTCCAGAACAAACGTGTACAAATCCTATGGGGAAAAGTCTGAAAGAGGAAAAGAAAAAGAAAAAAAAAAAGAAAAAACTAGACATGTGTTTGTGGACAAACACAGAGCTGTTTCGGATGTCTAAGATAACTTTCATTATGTGTGTGCCAAGTCTGAAATCGATTGGATTTGTCAATTTTCCCAAGATATATAAGTTGAAAAATACGTGTACAAATCCTATGGGAAAAACTGCACCTTTAAAGTGACGTCACATGACACCCGATGATGTCATCATGATGTCATCTTAATTTTCGTCTATTACACATTCTGGAATACTTGCATACCAAGTTTGGCCCCAATCAGACATGTACTTCCAGAGATAGAGGGTCCTAAAATCTGCCCCTTTAATGTGACGTCATATGACCCACGATGACGTCATCCTGACGATTTCCCCCTTGGCCCTCCTGGGTATGGTGGTCGAGGTGTGTGCCAAGTCCGAAGTCGATCGGATTTACCAAATTGTCAAATTCAATAGTCTAAAGAAAAACGTGTACAAAACCTATGGAGAAAATTAAACCTTTAATGTGACGTCACATGACACCCGATGATGTCATAATTACGTCATCCTATTTTTTGTCTATAACACATCCTCGAATACTTGCAAACCAAGTTTGACCCCAACCGGACTTGTACTTTCAGAGTTAGACGGTCTTAAAAACTACACCTTTAATGTGACGTCACATGACCCCCGATGACGTCATCTTGATTATTTTGTTCTTGACCCTCCTAAGGATGGTGGTCGAGGTCTGTGCTAAGTCTCAAGTCGATCGAATTGACAGAAGTGTCAAATTCAATATTTTGAAGAAAAACGTGTACAAAACCTATGGAGAAAATTGAACCTTTAATGTGACGTCACATGACACCCGATGATGTCATAATTACGTCATCTTAATTTTCGTCTATAACACATCCTCGAATACTTGCAAACCAAGTTTGACCCCAATCGGACGTGTACTTCCAGAGATAGAGGGTCTTAAAAACTGCACCTTTTGTGTAACGTCACATGACCCGAGATGACGTCATCATGACGATTTTTCTCCTGGACCTCCTGGGAATGGTGGTCGAGGTGTGTGCTAAGTTTCAAGTCAATCGGATTCACCAAACTGTCAAATTAAATAGTCTGAAGAAAAACGTGTACAAAACCTATGGGGGAAAATTGCACCTTTAACGTGACGTCACGTGACCAAGAATTATGTAATCGCGACGAATTTGTTCTAGGACCGTCCTTGGGTGGTTGTCTAAATGTATGCCAAGTCTCAAGTCGATCGGATTTACCAAAGTGTCAAAGTGTATTGGCAGAAAAAACGTGTACAAATCCTATGGGGAAAAGTGACAAAAAAAAAAAAGAAAAACTAGAAATGTGTTTGTGGACAAACACAGAGCTGTTTCGCATGTCTACAATGCCTTTCAATATTTGTGTGGTGGTCTAAGTGTGTGCCAAGTCTAAAGTCGATCGAATTTAGTGCCAAAGATAAATTGGTTGAAAAAAACGTGTACAAATCCTATGGGGAAAATTTAACCTTTAATGTGACGTCACATGATACCCGATGATGTCATCATGATGTCATCTTAATTTTCGTCTGTAACACATCCTGGAATACTTGCATACCAAGTTTGACCCCAATCGGACATGTACTTCTAGAGATAGAGGGTCCTTAAAACTGAACCTTTAATGTGACGTCACATGACCCACGATGACGTCATTATTACGATTTTTCCCTTGGCCTTCCTGGGGATGGTGGTCGAGGTATGCGCTAAGTCTGAAGTCGATCAAATTTACGAAAGTGTCAAAGTCAATAGTCTAAAGAAAAACGTGTACAAACCCTATGGGGAAAAAAATTGAACCTTTAACGTCACGTCACGTGACCTTGAATGACGCAATCGCGCCGAATTTCTTTCAGAAACATCTGGGGTTGGTGTTCTAAGTGTATGCCAAGTTTCAAGTCGGTCGGATTTACCAAAGTGTCAAAGTCAATAGTCTGAAGAAAAACGTGTACAAAACCTATGGGGAAAATTGTACCTTTAACATGACGTCACGTGACCTTGAATGACGTAATCGCGACGAATTTCTTCTAGGACCGTCCTTGGGTGGTTGTCTAAATATATGCCAAGTTTCAAGTCGATCGGATTTACAAAAGTGTCAAAGTGCTATGCCAGAACAAACGTGTACAAATCCTATGGGAAAAAGTCTGAAAGAGGAAAAAAAAAAAAAAAAAAAAAAAAAAAAGAAAAAAAAAAACTTTAACGAAAACAAAAGCTGTTTCGGCTGAAATGCCGAAACAGCTAAAAAAAAAAAGAAAAAAAAAAACTTTAACGAAAACAAAAGCTGTTTCGGCTGAAAGGCCGAAACAGCTAAAAAAACTTTAACGAAAACAAAAGCTGTTTCGGCTGAAAGGCCGAAACAGCTAAAAAAAAAACTTTAACGAAAACAAAAGCTGTTTCGGCTGAAATGCCGAAACAGCTAAAAAAAGAAAAACTAGACATGTGTTTGTGGACAAACACAGAGCTGTTTCGGATGTCTAAGATGACTTTCATTATGTGTGTGCCAAGTCTGAAATCGATTGGATTTGCCAATTTTCCCACGATATATAAGTTGAAAAATACGTGTACAAATCCTATGGGAAAAACTGCACCTTTAATGTGACGTCACATGACACCCGATAATGTCATCATGATGTCATCTTAATTTTCGTCTATAACACATTCTGGAATACTTGCATACCAAGTTTAGCCCCAATCAGACATGTACTTCCAGAGATAGAGGGTCCTAAAATCTGCCCCTTTAATGTGACGTCACATGACCCACGATGACGTTATCCTGACGATTTTTCCCTTGCCCCTCCTGGGTATGGTGGTCGAGGTGTGTGCTAAGTCTGAAGTCGATCGGATTTACCAAATTGTCAAATTCAATAGTCTGAAGAAAAACGTGTACAAAACCTATGGAGAAAATTGAACCTTTAATGTGACGTCACATGACACCCGATGATGTCATAATACGTCATCTTAATTTTCGTCTATAACACATCCTCGAATACTTGCAAACCAAGTTTGACCCCAACCGGACTTGTACTTTTAGAGTTAGAGGGTCTTAAAAACTACACCTTTAATGTGACGTCACATGACCCGCGATGACGTCATATTGATTATTTTTCTCTTGGCCCTCCTAAGGATGGCGGTCGAGGTCTGTGCTAAGTCTCAAGTCGATCAAGTCTACGAAAGTGACAAAGTCAATAGTCTGAAGAAAAACGTGTACAAACCCTATGGGGAAAAAAATTGCACCTTTAACGTCACGTCACGTGACTTTGAATGACGCAATCGTACCGAATTTCTTCAAGACCCATCTGTGGGTGGTGTTCTAAGTGTATACCAAGTTTCAAGTCGGTCGGATATACCAAAGTGTCAAAGTCAAGAGTCTGAAGAAAAACGTGTACAAAACCTATGGGGAAAATTTTACCTTTAACATGACGTCACGTGACCTTGAATGACGTAATCGCGACGAATTTCTTCTAGGACCGTCCTTGGGTGGTTGTCTAAATGTATGTCAAGTCTCAGATCGATCGGATTTACCAAAGTGTCAAAGTGTATTGGCAGAACAAACGTGTACAAATCCTATGGGAAAAAGTGACAAAAAAAAAAAAAAAGAAAAAAAAAAAAAAGAAAAAAAAAAACTTTAACGAAAACAAAAGCTGTTTCGGCTGAAATGCCGAAACAGCTAAAAAGAAAAAACTAGACATGTGTTTGTGGACAAACACAGAGCTGTTTCGGATGTCTAAAATGTCTTTCATTATGTGTGTGTGGTGGTCTAACTGTGTGCCAAGTCTAAAGTCGATCGGATTTACCAAAGTGCCAAAGATATATTGGTTGAACAAAAACGTGTACAAATCCTATGGGAAAAACTGAACCTTTAATGTGATGTAACACGACACCCGGCGATGTCATCATGACGTCATCTTAATTTTCGTCTATAACACATCCTCGAATACTTGCAAACCAAGTTTGACCCCAACCGGACTTGTACTTTCAGAGTTAGAGGGTCTTAAAAAATAAAACCTTTAATGTGACGTCACATGACCCGCGATGACGTCATCTTGATTATTTTTTTCTTGGCCCTCCTCAGGATGGTGGTCGAGGTCTGTGCTAAGTCTCAAGTCGATCGAATTTACAGAAGTGTAAAATTCAATATTTTGAAGAAAAACGTGTACAAAACCTATGGAGAAAATTAAACCTTTAATGTGACGTCACATGACACCCGATGATGTCATAATTACGTCATCTTAATTTTCGTCTATAACACATCCTCAAATACTTGCAAACCAAGTTTGACCCCAACCGGACTTGTACTTTCAGAGTTAGAGGGTCTTAAAAAATTACACCTTTAATGTGACGTCACATGACCCGCGATGACGTCATCTTGATATTTTTTTCTAGGCCCTCCTAAGGATGGTGGTCGAGGTCTGTGCTAAGTCTCAAGTCAATCGAATTTACAGAAGTGTCAAATTCAATATTTTGAAGAAAAACGTGTACAAAACCTATGGAGAAAATTGAACCTTTAATGTGACGTCACATGACACCCGGTAATGTCATAATTACGTCATCTTAATTTTCGTCTATAACACATCCTCGAATACTTGCAAACCAAGTTTGACCCCAACCGGACTTGTACTTTCAGAGTTAGAGGGTCTTAAAAACTTCACCTTTAATGTGACGTCACATGACCCGCGATGACGTCATCTTGATTATTTTTTTCTTGGCCCTCCTAAGGATGGTGGTCGAGGTCTGTGCTAAGTCTCAAGTCGATCGAATTTACAGAAGTGTCAAATTCAATATTTTAAAGAAAAACGTGTACAAATCCTATGGGGAAAAATTGCACCTTTAACGTGACGTCACGTGACCACGAATGACGTAATCGCGACGAATTTCTTCTAGGATCATCTGTGGCTGGTGGTCTAAGAGTAGGCCAAGTCTCAAGTCGATCGGATTTACCAAAGTGTCAAAGTGCTATGCCAGAACAAAAAACGTGTACAAACCCTATGGAGAAGAGTCTGAAGGAGAAAAAAAAAAACTAGACATGTGTTTGTGGACAAACACAGAGCTGTTTCGGATGTCTAAGATGACTTTCATTATGTGTGTGCCAAGTCTGAAATCGATTGGATTTGCCAATTTTCTCAAGATATATAAGTTGAAAAATACGTGTACAAATCCTATGGGAAAAACTGCACCTTTAATATGACGTCACATGACACCCGATGATGTCATCATGATGTCATCTTAATTTTCGTCTATAACACATTCTGGAATACTTGCATACCAAGTTTGGCCCCAATCAGACATCTACTTCCAGAGATAGAGGGTCCTAAAATCTGCCCCTTTAATGTGACGTCACATGACCCACGATGACGTTATCCTGACGATTTTCCACTTGGCCCTCCTGGGTATGGTGGTCGAGGTGTGTGCTAAGTCTGAAGTCGATCGGATTTACCAAATTGTCAAATTCAATAGTCTGAAGAAAAACGTGTACAAAACCTATAGAGAAAATTGAACCTTTAATGTGACGTCACATGACACCCGATGATGTCATAATTACGTCATCTTAATTTTCGTCTATAACACATCCTCGAATACTTGCAAACCAAGTTTGACCCCAACCGGACTTTTACTTTCAGAGTTAGAGGGTCATCATGACAATTTTCCCCTTGGTCCTCCTGGAGGTGGTGGTCGAGGTGTGTGCTAAGTCTCAAGTCGATCAAATTTACGAAAGTGTTAAAATCAATAGTCTGAAGAAAAACGTGTACAAACCTTATGGGGAATTTTTTTGCATTTTTAACGTCACGTCACGTGACCTTGAAAGACGCAATCGTGCCGAATTTCTTTCAGGGACATCTGGGAGTGGGGTTCTAAGTGTATGTCAAGTTTCAAGTCGGTCGGATTTACCAAAGTGTCAAAGTCAATAGTCTGAAGAAAAACGTGTACAAAACCTATGGGGAAAATTTTACGTTGAACATCACGTCACGTGACCTTGAATTACGTAATCGCGACGAATTTCTTCTAGGACTGTCCTTGGGTGGTTGTCTAAATGTATGCCAAGTCTCAAGTCGATCGGATTTACCAAAGTGTCAAAGTGCTATTCCAGAAAAAACGTGTACAAATCCTATGGGGAAAAGTCTGAAAGAGGAAAAGAAAAAGAAAAAAAAACTAGACATGTGTTTGTGGACAAACACAGAGCTGTTTCGGATGTCTAAGATGACTTTCATTATGTGTGTGCCAAGTCTGAAATCGATTGGATTTGCCAATTTTCCCAAGATATATAAGTTGAAAAATACGTGTACAAATCCTATGGGAAAAACTACACCTTTAATATGACGTCACATGACACCCGATGATGTCATCATGATGTCATCTTAATTTTCGTCTATAACACATTCTGGAATACTTGCATACCAAGTTTGGCCCCAATCAGACATCTACTTCCAGAGATAGAGGGTCCTAAAATCTGCCCCTTTAATGTGACGTCACATGACCCACGATGACGTTATCCTGACGATTTTCCACTTGGCCCTCCTGGGTATGGTGGTCGAGGTGTGTGCTAAGTCTGAAGTCGATCGGATTTACCAAATTGTCAAATTCAATAGTCTGAAGAAAAACGTGTACAAAACCTATGGAGAAAATTGAACCTTTAATGTGACGTCACATGACACCCGATGATGTCATAATTACGTCATCTTAATTTTCGTCTATAACACATCCTCGAATACTTGCAAACCAAGTTTGACCCCAACCGGACTTGTACTTTCAGAGTTAGAGGGTCCTAAAAACTGAACCTTTAATGTGACGTCCCATGACCCCCCGATGACGTCATCATGACGATTTTCCCCTTGGCCCTCCTGGAGATGATGGTCGAGGTGTGTGCTAAGTCTCAAGTCGATCAAATTTACGAAAGTGTCAAAATCAATAGTCTGAAGAAAAACGTGTACAAACCCTATAGGGAAAAAAATTGCACCTTTAACGTCACGTCACGTGACCTTAAATGACGCAATCGTGCCAAATGTCTTCAAGAGCCATCTGTGGGTGGTGTTTTAGGTGTATGCCAAGTTTCAAGTCGGTCGGATTTACCAAAGTGTCAAAGTCAATAGTCTGAAGAAAAACGTGTACAAAACCTATGGGGGAAAATGTTACCTTTAACATGACGTCACATGACCTTGAATGACGTAATCGCGACGAATTTCTTCTAGGACCGTCCTTGGATGGTTGTCTAAATGTATGCCAAGTCTCAAGTCGATCGGATTTACCAAAGTGTCAAAGTGCTATGCCAGAAAAAAATGACAAAAAAGAAAGAAAAAAAAGAAAAAAAAAAGAAACTAGACATGTGTTTGTGGACAAACACAGAGCTGTTTCGAGTGTCTTTCAATATGTGTGTGATGATCTTTTGTGTGTGCCAAGTCTTGTCGATCAGATTTACTAAAGTGTCAAAGTCAATAGTCTAAAGAAAAACGTGTACAAAACCTATGGTGGAAAATTGAACCTTTAACATGACGCCCCGTGACCTTGAATGACGTAATCGTGCCGAATTTCCTCTAGGACCGTCTGTGGATGGTGATCTAAGTGTGTGCCAAGTCTCAAGTCGATCGGATTTACTAAAGTGTCAAAGTCAATAGTCTAAAGAAAAACGTGTACAAAACCTATGGGGGAAAAATTGAACCTTTAACGTGCCGTCACGTGACCTTGAATGACGCAATCGTGCCGAATTTCTTCCAGAACCATATATGAGTGATGTTCTAAGGGTATGCCAAGTTTCAAGTCGGTCGGATTTACTAAAGTGTCAAAGTCAATAGTCTGAAGAAAACCGTGTACAAAACCTATGGGGAAAAAATAGAAACTTTAACGTGACGCCCCGTGACCTTGAATGACGTAATCGTGCCGAATTTCTTCTAGGGCCGTCCGTGGATGGTGGTCTAAGTGTGTGCCAAGTCTTAAGTCGATCGGATTTACTAAAGTGTCAAAGTCAATAGTCTAAAGAAAAACGTGTACAAAACCAATGGGAGAAAAATGTGAACCTTTAATGTGACGTCACGTGACCTTGAATGATGCAATCGTGCCGACTTTCTTTCAGAAACATCTGGGGGTGGTGTTCTAAGTGTGTATGCTAAGTTTCAAGTCGGTCGGATTTACCGAAGTGCCAAAGTCAATAGTCTGAAGAAAAACGTGTACAAAACCTATGGGGAAAATTAAACCTTTAACGTGACGTCACGTGACCTTGAATGACGCAATCGAGCCAAATTTCTTCTAGGACCATCTGTGGGTGGAGGTCTAAGTGTATACCAAGTCTCAAGTCAATTGGATTTACCAAAGTGCCAAAGTGTATTGGCAGAACAAACGTGTGTAAATCCTATGGGTAAAAACACTGAAAGTGGAAAAAAAAAATAAGAAAAAAAAAAACTTTAACGAAAACAAAAGCTGTTTCGGTGAAAAACCGAAACAGCTAAAAAAAAAACTTTAACGAAAACAAAAGCTGTTTCGGCTGAAAGGCCGAAACAGCTAAAAAAAAAAAAAAAAAAAAAAAAAAAAAAAACTTTAACGAAAACAAAAGCTGTTTCGGCTGAAATGCCGAAACAGCTAAAAAAAAAAAAAATCAGAAGGAATACAATAGCTGTTTCGGCTGTAGTGCCGAAACAGCTAAAAAAACTTTAACGAAAACAAAAGCTGTTTCGGCTGAAAGGCCGAAACAGCTAAAAAAAAAAAAAAAAAAAAAAACTTTAACGAAAACAAAAGCTGTTTCGGCTGAAAGGCCGAAACAGAACAGCTAATGACCCCCTCCGCGTACGGCTGTTATTGTATGATAACAAATAGTGGCAAAACAAAGTGAATAAAAATCACTTATCCATTCACTAAGTGAAATTATATTTTTAGTATGTCAAAGAGTGATTTCCCTCGTGTGACAGCTTTAAAATAAATTATATTGCAATTACCTCTATGTCAGGCCCTAATTTGATGTAAATTGACCGGACTATTAGCTGGGGAGTAACCTGTGGTGGACTGGCATCCCATCCACCGGGGGAATACAAATATTCTCCGTCAGTTAATGCTAGAGGAACCTGAGATAAACCCCGGCCTGATGAGCCATGTACTTTTCCACTTTTCCGCTCTCGTTGTCTTTTTTTTGTACACAGTTAGTTAATACATTATGCCTTCAACCAAACAATTTTCTGTAAATTCTGGTCGAGTATATTACCGCTCGTTGAAACATTGCAGCAGTGGTTTTGAAGCCGGTAGACGTTGGATTTGTGTAGGATTTGGAGAAAGTTAACATTGCTCTGATCACTACTCCAAAAGATGGGTATTCTGAAAATCAATATATATTATACAAATAGTTAGTACTTAAAAATATTAATGGCAATAAAACATGTACTTATTTTAGCACTTTTAATTATAGACCAAAGCGCTTTACATTTTTGTTACCCCTGATCGTTTGGCCAATAAAACAACCCAAATACAATTTCAGCTCTCTGAGGAGTGTATAGCTCTACGCAGCCATTTTGGCGCAAGGCAGCTAAATTGGCCCCGAAAAAATACAGCACTATTCCAAGACGCAAAGCGCAATCTTCCCTGCCCAATAGTGTTCGATAGAAAACGTATTGTAGCAGTACTTTGGTGTTGGTTGTGTGGTTGTATTAATTGAAACAGCTAGTTGATGTGCATGTATATTATTAATCTCTACTAATATAGCCGGTCGTGCGATTTTGCGTCCAAAAAGCGTCCAAACGATATCAGAGCAATATCAATTATGGGCATGACACCCCCACCCCCCCCCCCCCCCCCCCCACCCCGTGGCCTTTGCTAAGTAGCATTAACAAATGTTAGACCGAGATTAATCCTGTGTTTTATCGATTTTTGGTTTTAACGCCGTACCGGCATCAGTGGCCATATTCACGGCGGGAATGTGTACAAATATAAGACAAAAGGTAGTAATAAAAAACAATCAAGTGAACTGTGGAGAATATAAAAAAATTGGAGTCAGAAGAAACAATTATCACACAGGAAAAGAATGAGAACGTTTCAAAAGAATGAAAGAACCATTGTATAGAAGTATAACGATAAACTGATTCTAGGCAGTTTTCCAGGAGAATCCCGTCGGAGGCGTGCCACGGAGGATCCCCCAGACATACACGGCACCCTGTCTAAATGGGTACCGCAAGGCCAGTCATTTCCCTTGCAGTTTAAGGGCCCGGGCCCCGCCGGTATCTAGAACAGAACAAGTATAGATTTCTGATACAGTTGGGAACGACGAGACCGCTACGAGTGTATGACTGTGCAGTTCACTGAGAATCCTGGCCCGACCGGTGACTTTGCTACACTGTCAGCAGTGGAGATCTTTAAGCTGTAGTTTTGTCAACTCGTGTGGGATATGCTCGTCGACGAGACTAATAATTATGCGTAGCAAATAATGGACTCAAGTCCTGAACAACAGTTCTCCTGGCTCCCAACTAAAATTCCCAAAATGATGGTATTTGTGGCACTTATCATTGCTATGGGCATAAACAAACCATCTCAATACTGGATGTACTGGCCAAGAAGGGGGGGGGGGGGGGATTGTAATGTATGTACACTAAATACAGTGGGTTTTTTCTAAGAAGGAAACCCCCATAATCTCAGCATATATCATTTAGTTGTTTTTCACCTGGAGAAAGAAATCCAATAAATGTTCCGGTATACCTATTGGCATGTGTTTATAAAAACAATTATACAATTTTGCTTATTTGTTGTACTTTTGAAAAGTGTAAATACTGACGTCATTGTTTTGTTGTTTTTTCTTTTACATGTACAAAATAACTAGATGCCCAATATATTTATCCCTTTAGTATATACAATGTAATTATGTACTCGTTTTTACCATTGGGTATGTACACTGCACGTGCCAAAATAATACTGGGACTTTGGTCTGCTAATTGCTGTGGTAAAGAAGGGAACTGTGGGAACTGTCTTACACGAGTTGGTGGTATTGAAAGGGGGGTGAGTTCCAAATAAGCAAAAAAAAACGTCTTACGTTTACACGACCCGTCGTCATTTTGGACGTATCCCTCGAAGCCACGGCAGTGACACGCAAAGCCCTCCTCATTCACATCGGGTAAACAATGCTGACCTGTCCCTGAACATAAGCTGCTATTGGACAAACAAAGATTCTTATCTGCAAAAAAAACGAAATCAAGGATAGTTTGAAAATGTAGAAAATAGAGTCGGTTAGTAAATGCTTGAGCAGCTGACAAGTGACAAAGCCAAGGCGGCCAATGCCTTTACTGCAGAACATAGCACAATGACCTTCAACCACTTGCTTTTAAAAACAAGATTATCTGGACACATACAAAACAAATTCATAGTTACAATATTTTCGAAATATTTTACAATTGTTTCTGACTTACGCTCTAAAACTAAAAATCTAAATTTGCTCAGTTCTCTTTCGGATCGAAAATGATTCTTTTGGTGTAAAACTGACCTACAAAATAGTCATTTTCAACAAGAAAATGTTTTCGACAGGGCAAATTTAGATTCAGATTGTACAGGTTCATCGGAACTATGAAGTGTTGTTAACGTACCTGCGCAGGTTGGTCCAGAATATATCAATGGACAAATACACTCACGAGTTTCTTCATCAAATTGGCTTCCATGCAAACAGTTGGAAGCAGATAGTTATGTTTAGAGCGCGGGAACAAATAGTTAATACAATCACAACTACAAACGACAGAAAATACACCCTTTCTTAAGCCGTGTTCGCACTGGATAAACATTTTTGGTAATTTTACCATGACGCCGGGTAACATTCCGATGGGTTAATCTTCCCACCGTCTGCACTTGGATTTAATTGGCGCGGGTAGAATTGCCGAGACCATGGGTAAACTAACCAAGTTTGCTCCAAAACAACAAAGAGGGCGCCCTGCGTGACCTATGACCGCGACTTGACGACCAGATCGTCTGTTCCCGACGCTAGCTCTCAACATTATTTTCTTTGTTCAAGTCATTCGACCAGGTGATGGAAGATTTAACCGAGACGTCGCGTCCGCACTGGATTTTCTGGCTTGGCTAAACTGACCTGGTCAATCTTCCTGGGCACATTTGGCTCGGTTAAACTACCCACGCGGCGTTGGTAAGTTACATGTGAGGAAAGTTACCCAGGCTGTTCGCACTGGACTTGAAATGGGTTACTCATTGGCTCGGTAAGTTTGGCTCGGTAAATTAAGTCCAGTGCGAACAGGGCTTAAAGCTCAACTGATACTCTTGCTTTTCTTGTCTAGCTATTTGGTAGCTTGGTAAGACTTTTCAAATCTGTAGGCCTACATGACTTTAATTACGTAAAAACAATTATGTCTGCATTCATTATGCACTGTTAACAATTATGTACCTTTACAGTTGTTTTTCTGTTGAAAATGTCAAAATATAACAGTAGATATTACTGTTTTGGGATTTCTTTGCATAGAAACAAAACTAGTACTGTCTATGCAATTTTTTCTGAATTTCTCTGTTTAGTTACAGAATGTTCGCTGTTAAATTAAAGTTTTGTACTGGAACAAAAAACAACATGTTTTGAACAAGCATTCTCTTCCGTCTCTGTTAAGACACAACAACATCACTGTTTCATAACAACACATTTTGCTGTAAATATACAGCAAGTATACATACAAGTGTTTATTTACAGAGAATCTACTGTTCTCCTACATGAATCTCATTACGCAGCAACTGACCAATCAGAAGTGAGAAAATTAGTGTTTACAAAAGTCACGTTAAACTGTGTTGTTTTACCACAAAACACACTTTTTGGACCACTTTGTGTAATTATTAAAGTAATTCCCTAATTAAATTTTGATTTTTTGAAAATAAACCTGAAGAATCGCATCTCATTTTCCTCCGCATTGAAATATTGCAATAATTCATTTGAAAGCGTGACTTCATCATTGCATGAAAAGTTGAATATAAAAGTAACTCACGACCATGGTTAAAATGTTTAGTAGGTAACCGTAGCATTTGTACTACTATATCTATTTGTATACGTGTAGTAATAGTATTGTGTAATGTGTAACAATAACTAAATGTAGTTACTTCTATAGGTCTGGTTCCCATTCCCACCTCATGTATCCATGTAAATAGCCGCAATACGCATAACAACAGAAAACTGTACTTCAACAGGAGCGTTTGTTTTTGGACAAAACAACAACGGGTTAATCACTGTTGCAAAACAGGGGAATCCCTGTAGGTGTACCAGTACCCAATACAGTAGAATTTAAAAATTAAACGAATGAAATGAAGTTTAATTAGAATTCTACCGATTAAATCACCGACACTGAAGGACTTACAATGAGATTACACTTTCCACCGGAGTGTATGGTCACGCTTGAAAGATCTTGAAAAGAATCTCTTCCCTATAAAGGGCCACCACGCCCTGCACGCCTCAATACATTTTTAGGAAAACTTGCCCGGCGCACAAGGAAAAAAGAGGGTGGGTTAAATAATGCATAATGAGCAGTATATGTATGTACCAATTGTGGAGGGAGCGTAAGTCCTTCAGTGTCGGTGATTTAATCGGTAGAATTCTAATTAAACTTCATTTCATTCGTTTAATTTTTAAATTCTACCTCATAATCACCTCCACTTCGGACTTACAATGAGATTTTAGAGCCCAGGTGCAACGGGCAAGACATGTACAAAAAACATAAAGAGTCGTACAGTATGAGTTCATTTCTCATGCTCCTGTTATTTAATTGGAAACAACGTTGCTTTGCAACTCAAATCAGTGTCAACCAGTTTCTGATTCACTGTTGAAGTTATATTGTAAAACTTTAATCGAAAAGGAATGTTTCTGTATAACCGTTCAGAAACTACACAGTTAGAAGCCTATTTTGCTCCCCAACTTAATACGCCGTCAGCAAACTTCTGACTAATTGGTACAATCGTTTTATTATAAAACTTGGCAAAAGTACTACTCCTTGCCCATTGGGCAGTGGTCAGTATGACATTCAGAGGAATTCCTCTCTGGAAAGCTGCACTACACGCAGCGGATCGAGTACTATGTGCCTTAAATATACTTATGTCAATACCTGCATCTTGCAGAGTCATTTTAATCCAACGAGAAATCGTCTCGGACCCTACAGGCTTGTGTGGGGAAGTATAACTCAAAAACAAATTTCTTTCCCGACCTCGGAAAGTTCTAGTTCTAATTAGATATTCTCTAAGTGTGCTTAAAACACACAAGTTTTCGTCGTGCGGATACTTTGACAACACGACATTTATCGGCTTGCTGCCAACTTTACTGGTCTTTGTTAACTTAGTAACAATAAAAGTCACGTTGCTTGTAGTAACATTGACCTGATCTAACTCAAGCAAAGATAAGGTCTGACTCCTTTGTCCTGAAACCAATGCAATTAACATAACAAGTTTCATGGTAAGCTTTTTTAAAGGCACCTTTGCCAGAGGACCTAATTCTTTTAGGTACTTGAAAACAATATTTACATCCCAAGTAAAATTATATCTGGGCATAGCCGGTCTCAAGTTGTACACACCTGTCATTCTTTTGATCAATGGGTGCGATCTAATAGAAAATCCCATTTTTTGGAAGTACAATTGCCGACATGGCACTACGTAGGGTATTTACTGAGCTATAACTGTTACCCTTATGAAATTCTTCCGTTAAGCAGTCTAGTACGAGTGTTATAGGTGCTCGAACGGGATTAACTTGTTCCCGAGCACAGAATAGAATCCACTTTTGGATTGCTGACCTGTAGGATTTTTTGGTTGCAGGTCGCCAAGAGGCGATGATAATGTCTGCAGCGTCTTGTGAAATTCCTTGACGTTGCAGGTTTTCCCGGACAAATGGCATGCCATCAGCTGTAGCCGTTCTAGCAATGGATGGGGTCTGCCCGAGGAAGGAAGCGAAAGTATATTAGCCTTTTGAGGCAACATGACTGGTTTATTTATCAGTAGTTTCAACATCTTGGGAAACCACACCTGTGTTTGCCAACGTGGAGCAATAAGTATGGCGATTGCCTTATCAAATTCAATTTTGGCCAAGACTTTCCCAATTAGACAGAATGGGGGAAATGCATAGACTTTGTATTCGGACCAGTCCAGTGTAAACGCATCATAATTAAATGCCCCCGGATCAGGTTTCCATGATACATATGGCTGGATTTGATTATTCAATCTTGACGCAAACATATCAATGCCAGGAGTCATAAATCTTGCAACAATTTTGCGAAAAACTTCTGGATGTAATTTCCATTCCATATCCTCATGGAAATTTCGTGATGCAAAATCTGCCCTGGTATTATAAACCCCGGGTAAATACGTCACAGATAACCATATATTCCTGGCCATGCACCACAGCCAAATTTCCCTCGCAAGTTCGTTTAACTGCGGAGAATGTGTGCCACCAAAATACTTGATGTATGAAACAGCTGTTGTGTTGTCTGTTTTTAAATGCACATGAATATCCCTCTTGTTATTGAACAGGGATTGCAAAGCAAAAAAGCAAGCCTTTTACTCAAGATAATTAATATGGAAATTAGACTCGGCAGCCGACCATTGTCCACCCAATACCTGACTGTTGCACTGAGCGCCCCAACCAACTTTGGATGCATCGGATTCTACTAAGAAATCCGGCTTATTTCTTTGAATGGGTGAATTTGCATACTGCAAATTAGCATGCCACCAACTTAAATCTGTCTTGGCTTGGTTAGATAGCGACATTTTTGCCTCAAAATCATTGGCATTAAGAGATAAAGCCACATTCTTATCTATTTCAATAGATCTTCTGAATAAAGCACCATACGGCACGGCTATTTCACTGGAAACCAGAAGCCCTATCACGTGTGCAACGTCCCGTATTTTCGGGCGAGGAATTGTGATCAAATTATCAATGGCAGTCAGAATTTTCTGTATCTTAGGAGCAGGAATTGAAATGGTCATGCTGACCGAATTTAGAATAAACCCAAGAAACTCTATGGTCTGTGCGGGTTCTAAAAACGATTTCTTATTATTGATAATAAATCCTAGCTCCTGAGTTAGTGTCAAACGAGCCTCAACATTAGTTTTGCACTCGTTAATTGTTGAACCTAACAACAAGGAATCGTCAATATAATCACATGACTCATGGCCTCTTTGTCTTAACGAGGCAATTAGCGGTTTCATTATCTTTGTGAAAACTCTAGGGGCGCATGCCAAGCCAAATGGCAAGCATGTAAATTCGAACAAATTGTCTTGCCATTGGAATCGCAAATATTTGCGATGTTCCTTTGCAATAGGCACGGCAAAATATGCATCTTTTAGGTCAATTGATGACATAAAGCACTGCGGCCGTATAAGTTGCAGTGCGAACTGAATGGTTTCCATTTTAAAATGGTAGTAAGCCACTGATTTGTTCAATTCCCGAAGATTCAAAATTGGCCGAAAAGATCCGTCCTTCTTTGGACGAATAAAAATGGTAGAAACAAACTCCCCAGCTTTGTGGGTAGCGTGTTTGATCGCTCCTTTTTGAAGAAGCTTATTTATTTCCACAGAAATAATTTCAATCTCATTTTGAGAAAATACAATTTGTTTAGGTTGATACAATTGGACAGGTTGTTCGCCAAATTCTATACGATAATGTTGTATTGCATCCAAAACCCATTTGTCCGAGGTTACTGTTCGCCATTTGGCTACATAATGAGACAATCTACCTGCAATTTTACTATTTGTAACGCATTGACTCACCAGTTTGTTTGGCGAACCTATTTCTTGGGTTCTGCCGATGTCTGCGGCTTGCGGTTCCACCGAGATCCCTGGTGCTTGCCGTAACGCTGGTAGTTTAAATAGCTACCACGTCTCTGACTGGCATTAGTAATGTTCCCTCTGTGAAAGGAACCTTTGTTGGCCCCCCTGAAGCTAGAAAATCTAACTGTGTGTCCAATTTTGTTTGTTTGTTGGATATCTTTACATTGCTGGGGTAAGTTATCCCCAAACAGAAGTCCGGTTACCGGAACATGTGGGGAACACAGGCCAGAAAATTGCTTGTTTAGGTCGGGCTTAATCAACTCACGTCTTCTCATATTAAGTTCGTGGTTGGCATGTCCGATCACTGCTACGGCATCAAGCAGTTTGGTGATTTCACCCTTAACGTCTACATTTGCAGACTCTAATGACCCACTTGGACGTTTCATGAGCGAATCTATTACGCCCACAATCGGCACTACACCTTTCATGAGTGCCTGCTGTACTTTTTGCAGTTTTATGTCCTGCGACCGAGTTTTCGGTTTCAGTGAGGTCCAAACCTCGGGATTGACTCGTGTACATTCTAGATTCTTAATGTTAGTGGGTCGTTGTAGAGCTTTTAGCTTTTCCACGGCCTTGTCTTCAGGTAACTTGCTACGCACCATTTTATCAATGACTTTAGCCAGTTTTTCATTAACTGCAGCAGCAGTTGGGGCATCCTCTGCATATAGCTGTTCGAAATTGTTCAACAACTGGTCATCCTGGCCTGTAGGGTTTGAACCTGTAACTGACTCCGAGAGCAGTTCGTTTATAGCCTTTGAGGCGCTTGCATCCGAGTCAGATTCTGAGGCCAGACGAGGCCGCTTTGCGGCAGGTTGGCCGAGGATGGCCGTTTGGATGGTCTCAATGGCTTCTGCCATTGTGTCCAGCTTTTCTGTCACGGCGGCAAATTCTTGCCGAGTAACAGTCTTGTTTTTACGAGACTTTTCTTTTGGCTTGGCCGAATCATCTTGATACTCACCCGTATCCTGTTGGGTGTTCAGCTCGTCGACAGTGTCCGACGGCCCGGCCATTAATTCTAAAAAATCTGTCTCTAGTGTGCTATCCATTGGGATGTACAGTACAATGTATAACTCTACGTCGTACACACTCTATACGATGTGACACGCTCCGGCACGAAAAATGTATTGAGGCGTGCAGGGCGTGGTGGCCCTTTATAGGGAAGAGATTCTTTTCAAGATCTTTCAAGCGTGACCATACACTCCGGTGGAAAGTGTAATCTCATTGTAAGTCCGAAGTGGAGGTGATTATGAGGTAGAATCTCTGTTAATAAACAGAGATAAAACAACAGTAGAATGTACTGTTAAAAAAAAGTACCTTCTGTAATGCCAATTGACAATAGAATGTACTGTTAATTAACAGATAATTTTTTAACAGTGTGGCTCATTCAGACCAGTGGTTCTCCTGGGAATGAATGGTTTTCTACCCCCCTGTTATGTCAGTTTTTTGCAGGTTACCCACGCACCCTTCTGTCGAACACAACATTCGACCAACTACCAGTCATAATCCTCATCCACTGATCGCAATTTGGAACATCACACTAGCACATTCCACACGCTCCACTGATATACAATGTAGGGTGTCTAAAAAATGTCCTGTTTTTAACACTGAATGATGGACCCTTAAACAATGAAAGTATTACAAACTGTTTTCTCGATACGCTATTGCTTGTGGGGTACATCCATTGTTCGACCCTCCTTCCCGATTGATAACGGTATTTTAGGATAAAGTGGGGGCTGTACAAAATCTATTTGGAAGGGTATGAGACTTATGCAATGTAAGCCACTGAACAAATTGTATTGCTGAACTTAATCATGTCCTATAATTCACAGGTCGGACGTAGGCAATTTTCAGATCATGTGTGGTTAACTAAGTACGGTTGTTAATATGGAATGAAGAACCACTCGCTCTCTTACTTGAAACAGTAAAGGAGATTAAACACTGTGGGACGACACCGTTCTGTGTATCCGAAGAACAGACCACTTCGTGCGTTCCTATCTGGAAATCGCCCCCTGTAAGTGTGACACTAGACCCGTCGGTGATATCCACACAAGTGATGTCAAAAGGAAAGATTGGTTGACCTGATGGTTCGGCAGCTGCAACTTGGTTCCACGTGATCGACACAGAGGTCACGCCTTCTTGTAGACACTCGTTGTCAACTTCTGGACAATTTGTTGCGGCGCTTACTGTATGAAAACAATCGGTTTAATACCTTTAAAACACTCCTCCGACAAAATGTACTTTAACTGTTAATGAAATGCCTTCTTTTAATAGTTTTTATCCATCTTCAAGATCTTGCTGAGCGATAAATCTACCTTTTATTTTGTTAGATAAAAGTAGTTTGTCCCTATCAACTCAACACAAACTGACCAGCACATTATACAATGGTTGAGTGGGTTTTTTCAGGATTATTCTAATCGTTAAGTGGAATATGCCTATAGTTTTCAAAAACAAGACAACTTCTGTACAAAAAGGGCAAAGGTGAAAAGCAAAGGTTTGTGTATCTTCATGGGAACGCTTCTGGACAACAGTTGCATTGTCAGCGATTCTCATGACTAGCATGGTCTTGTTAAAGGCATAAAAAGATTAGATTTCCATGTCTTTTGATCGCTTCCAAAGACATTACTCAAAACCTCAACCTCGAAACTTCAACTCGGTGGCTATTAGGCATTTTGAGAAAGCAGTACAAAAAAATAACTCGCTCACCGTTTTGATCATAAGACACGATTTTGTTAATAATTATAAATCTTTATTTAGACCCCTTTCGGGATTTCGTCTCAAAAATTACAGCAAATACGACGAGTTGTAAACCAACAAATCTTTTGATAATAATTCTACATTTGCATAAATAAAAACGATTCCCAATGGCTTCAAGTAACTCACGTTCATTGCACTGTGGACCTATGAATCCTGAAAAACACGAATTGATGTCCTTGCAATTGCGAAAGGGTGTATTGGGACCAGTACACCCAGTTCCAACTTCATTCTCTGTTTTATTTCGGAAAGATATGAAATTTAACAGTTAGTTATAAGAACGATCAAACAAATGGTCAATCATGGTTAAAGTGTAAAATAGCCAAACCATAATTGTCAACGCTTTTGAAGTCTTTATATGAAGCACACAGATGTTGGATTCTTAATTATAAAATGTGAGGTTTTATTCTGTGCGATCTTACGTACGTGAGCAATCATGTCCACAATATCCTGAAGAGCACATGCAATTCCGTGGCTGATTTGTAGAACATATGCAGTTAGGTGGGTCACTGGTAGCTAGGCAAGATTCACCGTCTATGTAAAAGTTTTAAAAACAAAAGTATTTGTCTTAATAACTGCTACACGCTTAAAATTATAGTGTTGAATCACTATTATAAGTAATAATATATAATATTATATTATATTAATTATATAATCAATATCAATATAATCATACATAAAACTGGTGTTGAATTCGTCAATTTTGGTTTAAATTCCAAATCTTTAAAATCAGTCACTGACTGCACACTTATAATGTCGATTGAACAGTTTTAAACGTGCAGTCTCTGCAAACACGACTAAAATATCTTCAATTATTGAGACTTCAAAACATTTCTTACCGTTTACGTATAATGTCGATTGAACCGTTTTAAGCGTGTAGTCTCTGCAAACACGACTAAAATATCTTATGAGACTTCAAAACATTTCTTACCGTTTACAGAGAAAACGATGACGAGTGTGTCACACATTGCGTTATTGGATGACTCATCGGTCGCTGTGTAACGCATCAGATGTGAAGTCGTCTCACGATCGAAAGTAACAGTGTCACCAACCTCGTATTGAGCGTCGTTTACTTGGACAGTGATGGTGTAGGATGCTCCGGAGTTGTCGTACACGGAATAAACATCAGGCAGTGAGACTGTTGAGAAGCTCTTGTGACAGTCCGTGTAAACCGTCAGATTAGAGGCACAAGAGATGCCTGGAGGTTCAACATCTGTCATTCATGATGCACAATTATCGAGAATCATATTTAGTGTCTACTGTATTCACAGTATTGGACTCATATTAACAAAAGCTGGGTACTAATTCAAAAGTAATTCTACTAATTAAACTTGATTGTTCTAGCTACAATTTTCACCTGCGCACGATGAACCATTCCCTGTATATCCAACGTTGCATACGCAATAAAAGCTCTGAGCTGTGTCCACACAGTAAGCATTCTCATCACAGTTATGTACAGGATCATCCGGGTCACATTCGTCGATATCTGCAACAGAAATCACTTACGCAGATTAATAACTAGATATCGATATTCAATATTTGAATTACACGTATAGTTGCTAACAATGCTCTTGACTGAAGTACGCAGCCACAGATGATATATTGCATGTACTTCAATTTATTGCAACTGTTCAACAAGCGGCCAATTACTTGTTAATGTCCAATGTATTATTTATACAGGCTGTTTAAAAAAAAAATTGTACCCATTTTCAAATTCATATTATTGCAAAAGTATCAACTATTTCAGAAAAAGACAAATGTCTGTGGAAAGGGTAGAAGGTCCTCTGTCCAATGGTTTACGGTTCATTATGTTATTGCCATGGATGACTGAACGAACAAGACAGTTATAAAAAGGTACAAATATCAGCACTGTGACAAGTTGGGATGATAAGGCGGGCAGTAAGACTGAGACATGAGAAAAAAAGGTAGAAGTGTAGAAGTTCACAACTACTAAAATGCCTTAACTTCTGACAGGTATAAACTAAGAATAAACACTAAAAGTTCCACGAACACTGACGATAAGTATTTAACGTTCGCACAGTGTGGCTGGTGAAAAAACAAGATGGCTGACTAGCGTCTCTAATTTGCATAGCCAGTTATTTACAAAGTACCTAATTTGCATAGGTCAAAGTTAAAATAGGCACTACAGAAGCTATGCATTAACAGGAATGATGTACAGCACGTAAAATTTATTTGGTCAAAGTGTACAAGAAAAATAAAGGGATCTGAAGAAATTATTCATCGACCCTGTCATCACTTTTCGAATGTGTTCAAAACAGCAAAAGAGGTTGTCCTTAAAAAATACCTGCCTGAGCTTTTAATTTGTTACTCAAGTTAAAACAACTTGTCACAGTGCTGATTTCAGTGCCTTTTATTGATGTTTTGTTTGTTCAGTCATTGATGGCAATGAAATAATGAACCTTACATAAATTAGACAAAGGAAGTTCTATCCTTTCTACACACATTCGTCTTTTTCTGAAATACTCAGTAATTTTGCAATAATATAAATACAAAAATGAGTATACTTGTTTAGAGACACTACATGTATAGGCGAAATATGTCTTTATAAAATTGTCTACTAACACATTTTTAAAGTTTAAATCCAACTCCCCTTGGGCAACCCGTGACAGCTGCTGAATATTGGGGTACCGGAAACCTTATGGTGCTGTCCCATGGCGCCGGCTAAGCCCTACGGGCCCAAACTGTTTGATTTAAATGACAAGTGGTGAAAATCTCTCCGGCCGCAAAGATTAGATTTTTGTTAAATTTGTCCACCGTGTTCTCAACGTTTCCATTCCGTCTCCATACCGGGTTCTTACCGCCTACAACGTCCTCGTACCAGCTAGTGTCACCGTGTTGACCGTTCCTTCGCCGGGTCTCGCCGGGTCCCCACCGTGTGGGTACCGGCCGCTTACCGCCCGAACACACCCATGCCGTTCGCTAAACGGTCGCTCCGCCTTGAAGACGTCACACATCGTATATAAAAGCTGGGCACTCACCTGGCTGGTCACACTTCAGCTATCGAGTTTACAGATGCGCGTCCTACTATGGAATTTAATTGCTGCCATTTACGCGGCGCATTTGTGGCAGTGTTGCTTGGGTCCAAAGCCGTTTCCGCCGTCAACGACGAATAGTCGCGTGGTGCCGTCGCATAGTCGCGTGGTGCCGTCGCATAGCCGCGTCGTACCGTCGCGTCTTACCGTCTCATAGTTAGGTACTGTCTGTATAGGGCCGTCGCATTGTCGCGTCGTTCCGTCGCATTTTCGCATTGGGTCGTCGCATTGTTTCGTCGTACCGTGTTCACCGATTGCTCAACGCCCCGCTGTGTGCCCTCACCGTGTTCCACCGTCCGCACGAAATTTACCACACGGTGGCACACGGTAGGCTTAGCCGGCGCCATGGGACAGCTACTTTATAAAGAAAAAATTGAAAAGTTTAATTCTTCCTCAACCAGCTTGTTAGGGGTCAAAATAGTTTTTTTTTCATGATTCCGGATCGCAAGCATTTGTTTTGCACCGAAATCACCCGTTGGAGAAACACGGTCATTACTTTAGAATTTTGTTACACGAGAATTGCCGCGACAGATCAAAATCAAATGTATCAACAGCTTTTGAACTTTGTATTGTACATAGACCCACGAACTCACATTTCTACATAATTCATGTATGGGGAATTGAACTGAATGATTAATTTAATGGTTTAAATCTTTGATATAGGCCAATCCTTAAATGGCCTTATATTGCAAGAAAAAAAAATTCACAAAAATACGTCGTCAACATTCAAAATATGTAAGTATTTGAAAAACACTCTGAAATTGTGAATCGTTAAAATAACCATTACAATCAATTCCCCATACGTGAATCATGCAGAAATGTATGGGTCTATGTACAATATACAGTTCAACAGTTGTTGATTTTGATCTGTCGCGACAATTACCGTGTAACAAAAATCTAAAATAATGGCCGTTTTCCTCCAAGGGGTGATTTTGGTGCAAAACAAATGCTTGCAATGGATTCAGAATCATGAAATTTAACAATTATTATTTTATCCCTTATAATGTTTCAGGTACCCCAACTTTCAGCAGCTGTCACGTGTTGCCCGAGGGGAGTTGAATCTAAACTTTTTGAAATGTGTTAGTAGACACCTTCACAAAAACATTGGTGAAGACATTTCTTGGTAAGGAATTTGTTCTCAGATTTTCGCCATATTTCCTGACTATTGAAAACATGTGTACGAGAGTGTACGTGGAAAAACACCACATGACCTGTAGCTCAAACCATCTTCTTATAAACATACGATTTTAAAAGTGTCAGGTGTACTGCCTACCTGTTACTGCATCTGTCATTGTTGTATGTTGTGTTGTGGCACCTGTAATAAAAATAAACCTTATCATACTAATAGACAATATTTGAAATTGAAACAGGGATGCGTTAAATATTTAAACAAAATACGTTAATAAAACGACAACATTCCTGCAGATTTCGAAATCATTATTCCAAATGTCTATACCATTGCCTATGTTATTCGTGGAAGTTTGCTCGGATGGTTTATCTGAATAAGTTACAGTTACATCTGCTGCAGTTACAAAAACACAAAAACATCCTACAATATTAAATTTGTGCAAAATGACAAATTAAATAAAAAAACAAAACAAGTTCACAAGTATGCTTTCTGCTAAAAAAAAGTGTACCTAACATATGCGTATACGATACGAAAAGTGTCAGGTGTACTGCCGACCTGTTACTGCATCTGTCATTGTTGTAGATTGTGTTGTACCTGTAATGCAAATGCCTTTTATCATACTTCTACACAATATTTGAAGTTGCAACAGGGATGAATCGAATATAAAACTACAACATTCCCGCTGTTTTCAAAATCTTTATTCCAAATATCCATACCATTGACTATGTCCTCCGTAGTGGTTTGCTCGACTGGTTCATCTGAATATGTTACGGTGGTAGTTTCTGCTGTGAGAAAAATCGACAAAAAAATCACAGAATATTTAGTTTTGTGAAACTTGACAGGATAAATAAGAACAAAAATATAAAATGTTGAGTATGCTTCTTGTGGATACAAAAGTGTACATGTACATAACACATGCGTATACTATACGAAAAGTTACTGCATCTGTCATTGTTGTAGATTGTGTTGTGGTACCTGTAATGCAAATATATTTTATCATACTTCTACACAATATTTTAAGTTGCAACAGGGAAGCATCAAATATATAACTACAACATTCCTGCTGATTTCAAAATCTTTGTTCCAAATATCCATACCATTGACTATGTCCTCCGTAATGGATTGCTCGATTGGTTCATCTGAATATGTTACGGTGGTAGTTTCTGCTGTGAGAAAAATCGACACAAAAAAATCACAGAATATTTAGATTTGTGAAACTTGACAGGATAAATAAGAATAAACAAAAACAATGTTGAGTATGCTTCTGGTGGCTACAAAAGTGTACATGTACATAACACATGCGTATACGATACAAAAAGTTACTGAATCTGTGGTAGATTGTGTTGTGGTACCGGCAATGCAAATATATTTTATTATACTTCTACACAATATTTGAAGTTGCAACAGGGAAGCATCAAATATATAACTACAACATTCACGTTGATTTTGGTGCTTCTGGTGGCTACAAAAGTGTACATGTACATAACACATGCGAATACTATATAAAAAGTTACTGAATCTGTGGTAGGTTGTGTTGTGGTACCGGCAATGCAAATATATTTTATTATACTTTTACATAATATTTCAAGTTGCAACAGGGATGCATCGAATATAAAACTACAACAGTCCTGCTGATTTCAAAATCTTTATTCCAAATATCCATACCATTGACTATGTCCTCCGTAGTGGTTTGCTCGACTGGTTCTTCTGAATATGTTACGGTGGTAGTTTCTGCTGTGAGAAAAATCGACACAAAAAAATCACAGAATATTTAGATTTTTGAAACTTGACAAGGTAAACAAGAATAAAAATAAAAATGGTTGAGTATGCTTCTTGTGGCTACAAAAGGGTCATTCTACGTCATTCCGCACACTTTTTTGCTCGACCCCCTCCGATTTTAATGAAATTTGGTATGTGGCTAGGTACTCATGAGAAACTCTGATACGCAAAATATTAGCGAAATTCGGTCATTTTGTGTAGGAACTGGAGCAGTTTGAAGTTTTAGGGGGTTTTGAGGCCAGAACCCACCAATCTACCTAAAAATGGCTAAATACCCCTACAAAATGGTTCGATCTCAACAAGTGAGGGTTTCATTAGAAAGAGCATAACATTCTCTATCCATCAATATGTCACTTGACCTTCATTTATGTGTTGACCCAAATCTGGGTCATTTAAGGTGACATTGACCTTTGACCTCGATTATCTCAAAAGTATATGCTCTGGTTTTGATGAACTTTTTGTAGTCGTGAGATAGTTAACTGTACATGGCGCACACGAAAAATCAGCTTGGGCAATTACCAACTTCAGGAGAAAAATTACTTTAACTACCAACAAATGTGTAATATCCTATGAATGCGAATACAGTAACAATTATCAACTATTATGCATGTATTTTTGAATTCGATCTCGGTATTTTCAAAGCCTGCTTCTGAAGTAGGTAGACTCCCTTATGGCAAAAAAGGCAGTATTCAGAATCTTATAGTAACTCGGCTTACAGTAGCCACGGCGGTTGAAGGAAACATGTAATAAGATTTGTTGTTGCTTAAATCAATGAAGTATAATGTTGACAACAACATTATGGGTGTGGTTGTGTTTATTTTCTGTGATAAATGGAGGAATATAATTGTTGAAAATTATGGTCAAACCCATCCCCCCCCCCCCCCTTGAAGGGAAGCCTCACATAAAACCTCGCGAGGGGTATGACGAAAATAGAGGCAGAGACTCGCAGCGCTGCTACCCGGCCTGTCGTTTATGGGCCAGTCACAAATCAGTTGCGATGCGTCGGCGATGGGTAAAACCGGGAAATTTGAACAAAATCTTGAGAGAGATCTCACGATTTTGCACCCGTCGGAGGCGCTCTCCGGACGCCTGCGGATTGTCGCAGATTTGTTTGGCATCGCCACACCCGTCGCGGTCCCCAACTTTGAACTTAAAATTTTAAGATTGCTCGCAAGATTTTTCACCCATTTTGGGCATCCCAGACACAATCTCCGATGACCTACGATGCCCTCCGATTAATCGGAGGCGTCCTCCGAATAATCTGAGACTAGTCGCAAGATTCTGTGTGGGATTTGAAATTCAGGTTGAGATTCAATGTCTGCGAGTGGTCTCCGGCGCCCTCCGACTGAATCGGAGGCGCCCTGTGACGATTCGTACGCTTTCTGTGATCGTCTCCGACGAATCGTACGGTGGAATCGTAGTAAATCGCCGTGTATATAAGAAAAGATGCTCGCAGATATCGTCTCCGATGCAATCGGAGGCGATCGGAAGCTAATCCCACGATTTTTCGACAAAACCGGGTCAAAATCCTTGAAAAAATCTCAGACAATGTGACTGCTCCACTTTTATTAGGATTATTGCTAGGATTGTTCAAGGATTCTTTATTTTCTACGACGACCCCCGGCCAAAACTAATCCCCGACAGATCGCCGACATTGTGACTGGGCCATTACTGACTGCGCGCATTGCAACAAGTGTCCGTCCTTACATGGTTTTTCATTCTGAATCGGGGTAAAAACAGTGTTCGGTCATTGCCGACTAGTTGTGTAGCTGCTAGGTGTAGCAAAACTACTAAGGATGGAGTAAGCCTTCATTTGTTTCCGGTTGATCCTAAATATCGGAGGATTTGGACAGCCAAAGTAAAGCTTACCAGAGCGAAGTGGTCCAGGCGGACATAGTGATTTTCGGCCCTCTGCAGCGAACATTTTGAGCGGTCGTGCTTCGACCTAGAGCGCCTAGAGGGACCCCATCTTTATCCTCGATCGAGTCCGTGTCTGAATAAGAAATACTGTTATTCGAATCGGACGAATCAGTACTGTTTTCGTCGGATTCACCAAAAACCAAGGAAGAACTTTCACGATCGTCCATGTGAAATTCGATTACCGTGCACAAAGCGTACGCGATTCGTACACTGTGGGTGCATCAACACACAACAATGTGCGTACGTTTGTTTTTGATTGAAATAGGGGACGTATGACAAAGGGAACAATGGGGTCCCCTATTCCGCAAAGGTCCCCGATTTAGACTCGTGTGCAAATCCTATGGCGATCATCCGAAAACGTTAGAGTACAAACAAAAGAGGGAAGACGGTCGGACAATGCCCCGTCCCCTATTGACGGCATTTACCCACTTGTGTGCGTGGCCACGCGAACCCGTCTTGTACCTAGACGTCGCGTACCGACTATCGAGAATTTGTCCGGGTCCTGCCTCGGTTTACGTCACTCATTTTAAGTGGCCGCGAAATTTAAAGGGGGGGGGGGGGGGGGCAATTTTTGAACGGCAAATTACCACACTAAAAGTACACTAAAACCAGTTTTGCTTTTTATTCACATTTAATACACATAAATCTATGAATTTAAAACAAAAATTGCGTAATGAAAGTGTTAGGCTGCATGTTTCCTTTAAGCAATGAAAATTCCGAGATCGAGATACATGTACATGCATAATAGTTGATAATTGTGACTGTATCCGCATTCATAGGAGTGATACTACACATTTGTTGGTCGTTAAAGTCATGTTTCTCCTGAAGTTGGTAATTGCCCAAGCTGATTTTTCGTGTGCGCCATGTATGGTTAACTATCTCACGACTACAAAAAGTTCATCAAAACCAGAGCATATACTTTTGAGATAATCGAGGTCAAAGGTCAAGGTCACCTTAAATGACCCAGATTTGGGTCAACACATAAAATAATGTCAAGTGACATATTGGTGGATAGAGAATCTTGTGCTCTTTCTAACGATACCTCACTTGCTGGGATCGAACCATTCTGTAGGGGTATTTGGCCATTTTTAGGTAGACTGGTGGGTTTTGGTAGCAAAACCCCCTAAAACTTCAAACTGCTCCAGTTCCTATACAAATGACCGAATTTCGCTAATATTTTGCGTATCGGAGTTTCTCATGAGTACCTAGCCACACACCAAATTTCATCAAAATCGGAGGGGGTCGAGCAAAAAAGTGCGCGGAATGACGTGGAATGACCCAAAAGTGTACATGTACATAACACATGCGAATACTATACGAAAAGATACTGCATCGGTCATTGTTGTAGATTGTGTTGTGGTACCTGTAATGCACATATACTTTATCATACTTCTACACATTATTTTAAGTTGCAACAGGGAAGCATCAAATATATAACTACAACATTCACGTTGATTTTGGTGCTTCTGGTGGCTACAAAAGTGTACATGTACATAACACATACGTATACGATACAAAAAGTTACTGAATCTGTTGTAGATTGTGTTGTGGTACCTGTAATGCAAATATATGTTATCATACTTCTACACAATATTTAAAATTGCAACAGGGATGCATCCCAAAAAAATACAACATTCCTGCTCATTTCAAAATCTTTATTCCAAATATCCATACCATTGACTATGTTCTCCGTAGTGGTTTGCTCGACTGGTTCATCTGAATATGTTACTGTGGTAGTTTCTGCTGTGAGAAAAATTGACCAAAAATAAATCACAGAATATTTCAGGTGTAAAACTTGACAGGTTAAATAAGAAAATAACAAAAATTGGTGAGTATATGCTTCTTGTGGCTAGTATAAGTGTACATGTACATAACACATGCGAATACTATACGAAAAGTTACTGCATCTGTCATTGTTGTAGATTGTGTTGTGGTACCTGAAATGCAAATACATTTTTTCATACTTCTACACAATATTTCAAGTTGCAACAGGGATGCATTAAATATAAAACTACAACATTACTGCTAATTTCAAAATCTTTGTTCCAAATATCCATACCATTGCCTATGTCATCCGTAGTGGTTTGCTCGACTGGTTCATCTGAATATGTTACGGTGGTAGTTTCTGCTGTGAGAAAAATCGACAAAAGAAAATCGCACAATATTTAAGTTGTGAAACTTGACAGGATAACCAGTTTGCGCTAGATGACGAATATAAATGCAAAGTATTCCTCAGATTTAAAACGGATGACGCATAAACACACCACGAGCAAAGCCGGAAATGTCTGTCAGCAGCGAGCAAGGCCGGAAAAGCTTCGGTGTGCTTCCCGGGACTGGCGGCCTGAACCTGCTTCAGATCGAGTTTCGTTAAAAATGATCCCACGCGTCGGCTCGATGATCTTAAAATAATCCCGGCGCTAACTATTTAAAATAAATTTAAAAAATAAAACATTGTTGAGTATGCTTTTTGTGGCTACAAAACTGTGCATGTACATAACACATGCGTATACGATACGAAAAGTGTCAGGTGTACTGCCGACCTGTTACTGCATCTGTCATTGTATGCATCAAATATAAAACTACATGTACAACACTCCTCCTGATTTCGAAATCTTTATTCCAAATATCCATACCATTGCCTATGTCCACCGTAGTGGTTTGCTCGACTGGTTCACCTGAATATGTTACGGTGGTAGTTTCCGCTGTGAGAAAAATCGACAAAAGAAATAACAGATTATTTAAGTTGTGAAACTTGACAGGGTAAGCATACTGTATTAGTCCAATGGCAATAAGTTTTAGTTCTTTAAACCTATCCCGTGAAGTAGTGTCGCCTTCCATTTTAATGTAAATACCGTATAACGGGGTGAATGGGAACACAGATTGTTTTGATTTTTTTTCTTTTCTAAGTAATAATGCAGATCCTTTTCATTTCTTCTATTTATGTACAATAGGCCTACAGCTTTCCTTAAAAGCTACTATAAAGTACAAAGAAGTTTTGTATTCTTTTATAAATTTATAAAGGTGGATCTTTACCATTAAAAATTCTTATAAATTGTTAAAATGCTTCTGCAAGCATTGTGTTGTTTTTAAAAAACACCTTAGTGTCCCTATCCCCCCTGCCAGGGGTAGACTGGGAGCAGTGACAGTATTTCATATTTTGTTCCTAATCACCCCCGAGTCGGGGTGAATAGGAACAGTCAAATAAAAAAAATAAAAAAATTAATCCAACACTGCTGAGATTTCTTCTTGCTGTCAATGCAAAGTCAACATGAGTGGACAGTAAATAGCACAAGAATCTTTGCCACTGGCCGTGTGGTTAAAACGGTGCACTGCTTTAACTGCTAAAATTGTCCCTATTCACCCCGTTTTACGGTAACGCATGTCGTTGAAATGTTCAATTTTGGTCCAATTTGATTGGTATAAAAAAGTGTTGGGTAATCAGTAATCATGTCAGTCCGTTATCCGTTTTAAAAATGAGAGAAAAGCGACAGTGAACAATAAATAACTCCATGCTTTAAGCAAACATCTTTTACCGAGGTAAAAGAAAGAATGCACATGCTGGCTATTTATAATATTTCGAAAATTCTTTGTAACCTCACTTTATAAATGTTTATTTCGGAACAAAATACACTGGCCGTTTTTACGATAACAGACTTGATGGTCCTCAGTTTATAGCGCTTGTTCATTTCGGCTTTCGTGTTGTATTCATGGAGTCATTAAGCAAGATGTCCACACTGCTTTTGTATTTTTTTAAACAGTTTAAAATACTCCTGTAAACAACAGATGACACGGCAAACCCTTTGAGTTAATTGCTGTCACCGATCATTGTGTACGACAGTCCAGTCGAGGAATAATCACGAAGTGAAGATAAACATACTCATAGGAGAAAAGGAAAAGGAAAAGGAAACAAAACACAAAACATCCCAACGTAAAGAATCCTGTATAATTACCGCAATCGAGTTCATCTTCTCCATTGTAGCAGTCATGTTGATAATCACATTGCAAAGAGCCATTGATACACACTGAATGTCCACAGTCAAACTCACTCGCAGCACAAGTCAAATTTTCTGCACAAAAAAGGAGTAAATTACACATTTTAGTTGTGATTAATTCTATTCTAAACGTCATCTGCTTTTCTTCAATCAGGAATTAGTAAACACAATATATATAGTTGATGGGATGTCACAAGACAAAGAAAACAGTTTTATATCAGGATTCATCAAATCTATCGTCAATTCTTACCCGTCGATGCATGAATGCTTGATGCAAATAACACAAATCCAGATGACATGAATGACATGAATTCCAACCAAATTTGATTTCCAGTAGAGATCAGATCGGGAGGTTTATTGGGCCTGTACCATTCCAAGAACTGGTTGTTGTAAATGATGTCACCGTCACCCACGGACAATTGGGAAAGTATGCCTTCAAAACTGGAGAAGGTGATGTAGATTTTCTGGTCCTCCTCCGCGTGGATGATCCAAGTCTTGTCGGTATAATATAAATATTGGCTTGGATAGTTTTGTGAATTTATCTCGATGGTTTCATTTCCATTGATGTACAATGCAGAAGTACCTGTAAACAAATAGTTGGTTGATGAAATTAGCGTATAATACAATTATTTAACATGTTTTAGCTTAAAAACTTTAAGTCGGATACTTCAAGGGAAGATGTATTGTCTTAATTTTTGATGATCCTGATTTCATTGCACTTTTTTCATTTTGTGCTTTCGTGTTGTGTTCATTCAACATTATATGCCACACTGTTATTTATTTTTATACACTTTGAAGTAAAATCATTACACTTTGGTAATAAACAGTTGACACATCAAATCATTGAGCTAAAACAAGTTGTCTCCCATCGTGATACTTTAGATTATTTTACAATCAGCACCCATCATCGTATGGCAGTCCAGTGCATGACACCTGTGTCGGGGAAATAATATGGATTTATAGAACCCCACGTATTGGCCTTATACTGTGTGGTACAAAAAGAAGGAAACCACATTTGACAACAATTTTCACCTGTTGAGTATATTTTTAAACAATCTACCTAATGTGACTAATATATTGATATTTAAACAAAAGTAACAACAAAATGATTGTAAATGGATATTTGTCTTTGGGGCATGTTTGAAGATTTCAAGTGCCAAACTTGTTTAATTTATCCATGGACAGAGGATTCCATCCGCTTGACTGAGCTTAGGAGCCCACGCAAGTCACATGGGTTTATTGGTATATTGATAATTGTAAAAGTGGTTTTTAATTACAAAAAAATATCCCCAATGAAACACGAGCAGGTAAAAACTTGTCATAATATACTTTAACTTATGCTTTGACGATATTAAAGAAACGCAATTAAAAAGAAACTAAAGTAAAAATCCTTGATTGAAGTGTAGTGTTTTATTCTCTTAAATTAAAGCTCTGAGATCAGTTCAATCCGAAATAACAAAATACGAGGTAAATTAATTGGCTTGAAACATCATGATAATTCAAATTGTGTTACAATCAGCCACTATCATCATAGGACATTCTAGTCCATGACATATGGGTCGAGGAAATGATATAGATTAAAGATAAAACACTCATAGGCCAAAACAAAACAAATGACAAAGGAACTCAATGTGTTGGACTATAATATTATATATGTATACACGGTGTACCCAAAAACGGTGTACCATGAAAAATTGTCGACAAAGGTACGCTGAAACAGCTCAAACAAAGCAGCTTTCTGTACGGTACCGCCATGATCGTCCATCAAACACGTTGCGTCGTACGTACCCCCCCCCCCCCCCCCCCCCCCCCGCGATATCGCCGATATGGCGATGAAATTGGCAACAAAATAAAAGGTACGTTCAAACAGCTTTTAAACACCGCCAAAGCTTTCTGTAAATACCGCCATTATCGTCCATCAAACACGTTGTCTTTTTTCATTTTTTCTATTCTACGTACGGCGGAAGTGCGCGAACCGATAAATGAGGCAACCATTCGGGTCATCAAACTTGTACGTTCTGCCAGCCTCGACTTCATGGTCGCGTGCGCGTTCCTTCACGAAAATCGCGCAAGGAATAATCGTAGCCATCGTAACGAGGTTGATGTGCTGCATATAATACATAACGTTCTCGGCCAATCAGCGTGGAACTCTGCAGGGGCCGGTGTTGTACAAATTCTGGTCTTCTATTAAATCCGGTCAGGCCGCTCAGTCTCGCACGTGTTTGCAAGTATTGGTTACACTGAGACATGCGCGATACGCTTAAACAAGTCTGTTCATTGAGTACAAATTGCACACCACACCGGTAACCGGGTCATACGTCATCATTTGCCGTACGTTGTACACATTTTTCTTGTCATCCCGTTTCGACCCCGTGGGTCTAAGAGAACTCTTTGGTTTTGGACATAGTTTTGTATGAGGATTATGATTAAAAACAGTTCTCCACAAAAACGCCTGTCGCATTTGAGTAATTATCGACCATAATCGGCACTAAATGATCAACAGCGACGGGCGATTTGTTCATGGTCGCATTACGCTATCGTGTCACATTAGTTTGAAATATATGCGCTCTGGTACCACGTGATCCGAATTCTCCAATCACAACTCAGGTCATAGGCCATTGTATCATTGCGAATCAAAACAATCATGGCTTTGTCCATGTCACGATCGTCGAGTGTCGAAGACTCCGTGATAAAACCAGTTGTTTTGTTCGCTTAAAATAATGTTACGGCCGAGAAAATCTATGTAAAAATGACAACGAATTGGAAGAGAAGTTGGTGAGCCTAGACCTGCTACTGTGTGCTACAACTGTCGTGCGAGAATTGGTCGTGAAAACCAGCCAAACAGTCGTGACACTCCGCATCGGGTTTACGCTAAACGTTGCGTGTTAGTACCGCTGGCTTATTTATCCCGAACGTCTGACAATTTGCAATATGCCTGGCAGCGGATCGTATAAACGTACAGAGACACTGTCGGAGAAAGCACATTTACCTCCCAAAACTCAGTCTCGGCCTTGTCGGGTTCGCCATCATCGGGTCCCGTATATTGCCGCCTAGATCAGTACTTTGTGTCAGTAGATGTATTATTGGCAAGAAACCAAGCAAGAGGTTGAGTTACTCAATAAATCTCAGACAGGCCAAAACAGTGAAGATGCAGGTAGGCCATGTACACGTATAGGCTATATAGAAAGGTCAAAATTAACGATCTAATCTGCTTCCCCAGCTTCCCAGATTGTGTCTATATCAAATTTTGAGAGGCTGCTTTAAAATGTATGTCAAAAAGACATACATGTAGACAAAATAAACCTAAAATTCATTTATCTTATCTTGGCCCCGGAAAATCTGCTTCTGAAGTTCTGGTTATTACCAGATCTACCCCGATTTTGACAGCCCAGACAGGGAGTGGGGGTTGCACGGGGGTGGGGTTGGTTAGGGGATTAGTTTTTTTTTATTTTATTTATTTATTTATTTATTTATTTTTTTTGGGGGGGGGGGGGGGGCGGTTGGACAATAACCCCTGCTTATATGCTTCAGTTCAGCTTCATCACCCGCCAAACTGTTACTGCACGAATGATGACCCAAGTGGGGCTATATTGACCTTTTTTTACATTTCTTTTTCGTAACAGGTCTTTCATAAATCCATTGTTGATTATATACCCCCCCCCCTCTTGTTTATCACCAGATTCAACCTTTTTATGCAGTTGCTAATCAAGAATTAAGCAGTGATGATGGCAGATCTCTAAAGAAGCATTTACTCAGATCCAGTGCCAGCCTACCATCTATAAGCCCCAAAGTTTGAAGCATGTCCTACCAGCCATTTACATTATCTGCCAAATATCGCATGGGTTGTTAAAATTGTAACATTAATGTTCTAACTTCAGTGATTCTTTTAAATTTGTTCTAACGGAAAAGTTGAGAGAATTATGCTCGAACTGGTTATGATTGAACTGGTTGATGATATTTAAGATATTTAACAGCATTTCTTTTTGACACTTTTAGTTAGTTAATTGAATTTAGTTAACTGAATTTTTTTTAAACGCTCTTTCTAATTGAAAAGTGTAACCCAGTTTAAACTTTTTGGAACTACACATTGAAACATCCATTTTGAAGTATGAATATCCCCCTTTTAGAGAACATATTTATTGTACTAAAAATGGGCATTCACACAAATGTATTCAAATTGTGCATACAATTCACTCTTTCTGTCATTTCAAATGTTATTGCAACATTGACTTTAATCACAATAATTGTTCAGAGACAATTCAGTATGCCATTGATTACAGTATGCCCAGTAAGGTTAATACAGATCCAGTGTAAAATAAAACTGTAGGGCGGGTCAGGCACTATCACTCGTGGACCACAGCAACCAACATGTGGGTACAGGGCCACAAATTGTGAACATTTATTTGTTAATCCTCAATTGTCGTGTGATTCTGTTTATTTTATTGTCACTTTGCAATGTTATGTTTCATAAGTGAGCACAGAAGATTGTGTAGTTCTGACAAGAATATATCAAACAATAGATTTTGTGGGGATCTTATTTCTGATTTTTGTCATTATGTATTTCATTACAAGCTTGCCTTACATATGAAACCTATTAAATTGACCCCTTTAAACAAAACAGCTGATTACCCATCCCCCCTCCCTCTACAAATATTAATAATAATATTTTTTTCTTTTTAAATATAACAAAATAATGCAGATTGAATAAGCCATTTTAGTTATCAATCAAATATAAAAAAAAACCTATTTAAATAGATCAATCTGGGCACCTATCAAGCCAAAGGGAGTGATTTACAATTACATGTAAAAGTATGGGGCGAAGTGGCTTTGGGGCAAAATTGTTATGAAAAAAACAACTCGGCCCATGCTAGTTTCGCCCCATTACATTTTTAAAGTGAATAACTCAAGTTCGACTGGATATTTTTTGAGAACTTTTAGCATAGTATTTTAAATAGCTACTAGAAACTATATATATGCCTTCAAAAAGTAGACCCATGGGGTCGAAACGAAACTCATTTTCTAGGCATCTTTTCAGTTACACCATACGGCCTATCAGGCCACGCGCAGTCGTCAGAACCATGCGCGCGTTGTGTGTTGGTGCCATGCCACACTACACATGGCCGGCTATGTTTATCATTCATCAAGGCAGGCGCTTTGTGCACAATGACTGCCGGTTCCAGTGAATAAAGTTTGAGCTGAAACACAAGTATCGCCGATTTTTTGTAAAAGGAAAATGCGAGTCACGAAAAAATAGCCGATTTCAAAAACGATATCGGCGATATGCCGATTTTTCGATATGTATTAAAATGTATGCGATTCCGATGTTTCTTTTGCAAATATCGTATCGTCGCGATAAAATCGTCGTATCGTCCAGCGCTATTTTACACAGTTCCATTTTACAGGTATTGGATATGGGATATTTCATGTATTGGAGTGTGAGCATATGTGAACAATGTAAATCAACTCATTTTTTTTCGGTCAGGTCACTGCTTTATCGTCTTTTTACTAAGTTTTACTAAGTTCGTGGATCTACACTGATTTCGATCTGAAAGATTATAATAACTGATGACCCGGAATTTGATACAAAAAGATAGTATTGTGTTATAAATATCATGAATAATTACCACAACTGTGTTCATCACTTTCATCGTAGCAATCCAACTCAATATCGCACCGCCAAGAGCCTTTAATACACACAGAATGTCCACAGTCAAACTCGCTCGTAGAACAAATCACATTTTCTGCCGAAAAAAAAAAGATTGATGTACTGGAATCAGTTCTCGTTTACGCTACAAAAGCAATTATTGGAAATAATTCAAAATAATTCCAAATTATCGCAAAATAAACTAAAACGCATGTTAAATTGGTTTAAAGCTCCATTTTACACAGTTCCATTTTACAGGTATTGGATATGGGATATTTCTTACCAGTTGCCATGACGCGTGTTGCCGATAACATAAACCCAGATCGTGTTAAGCTTCCATCAGACGTGAATCTCAACCACATTTGATTCCAAGAAGACATCAGATTGGGAGGATCTTTCGTCCCGTGCCACACGAAGAATTCGTTGTAGTAAATGTTGTCACCATCACCGGCCCGAAAATAGTCCCAACTTCGCTCGGTATCAAAACTCTGGAAGGTGATGTGAATCTTGTGGTCTTCCTCCGTGTGGATTATCCAAGTCATTTCAGCGTTATTGGGATAGTTACTTGGATAGTACAGCGAGGATATTTCGACAGTATCACTTGCAGTGACACTCAATATCACCGTACCCTCTGTTATTGGAAATCCATCAATAACAAATAACAAATAACAATCGTTTTTGCTTTGTATTAACTGTTGACAACATAATTGAAAACTACTGTGTCTTATTTCGTCCATTTCCTAAGCAGTACAGACACTCGGTGACATCAATTTGATTAAGGTGCCCAGTGTGTATGAATAAATTTAGCACTGGTAATTTTGAAAGTCTTTTTTGCCCAATGGCACAACATTATTGTCTCAATTCCTCAACCAACCTAATCCCACGACATTATTGATGGTTATTTTAATGATGTAATTGCAGAGACGAAGACGATTCAATTGTTACAGACTTGCGATAATCACTAATAACTCAGAAACTGCCGAGACACAAACCATATACACTGAATGTCATATTGGAAGTTTACCTGATGTTGCAGATTCCGGTGGTATATCAGTTGTCTGTTCTGAAGTGGTGATTTGCTCGTATGATGTAGGTGGTTCTGTGAGGGAAAAATACAAATAAATAAAAGGTCTTGAAATAAAGGGCTATGGACATAATTCCACGACACAACTTTCACGCATCTAAGTGTGTCTATATAGTACGGCAGGAAAAATGGGTTTGTATGCACCTCCCCAAAAAAATTCTAAGATGATTTTTAGCATCACCAGGACATTTGCATTTTTCCAAGATGTCTGATAACCTGTTTAGATCCATTAGAAAAAGTTCCAAAACATGTATTGGAGTGTGAGCATATGTGAACTATTAAATCAACTCATTTTTTTCCGGTCAGGTCACTGCTTTATCGTTTTTTTACTAAGTTTTACTAAGTTCGTGGATCTACACTGATTTCGATCTGAAAGATTATAATAACTGATGACCCGGAATTTGATACAAAAAGATAATATTGTGTTATAAATATCATGAATAATTACCACAACTGTGTTCATCACTTTCATCGTAGCAATCCAACTCAATATCGCACCGCCAAGAGCCTTTAATACACACCGAATGTCCACAGTCAAACTCGCTCGTAGAACAAATCACATTTTCTGACCAAAAAAAAAGATTGATGTACTGGAATCAGTTCTCGTTTACGCTACAAAATCATTTATTGGAAATAATTCCAACGCTCCGTGTTATCGCAAAATAAACTAAATTGGTTTAAAGCTCCATTTTACACAGTTCCATTTTACAGGTATTGGATATGGGATATTTCTTACCAGTTGCCATGACGCGTGTTGCCGATAACATAAACCCAGATCGTGTTGAGCTTCCATCCGACGTGAATCTCAACCACATCTGATTCCAAGAAGATATCAGATCGGGAGGATCTTTCGTCCCGTGCCACACGAAGAATTCGTTGTAGTCAATGTTGTCACCATCACCGGCGCGAAAATAGTCAAAATGTCGCTCGGTATCAAAACTCTGGAAAGTGATGTGAATCTTTTGGTCTTCCTCCGTGTGGATTATCCAAGTCTTCTCAGCGTTATTGGGATAGTTACTTGGATAGTACAGCGAGGATATCTCGACAGTATCACTTGCATTGACACTCAATATCACCGTACTCTCTGTTATTGGAAATCCATCAGGGAAAAATTAAAACAAATAAAAGGTCTATGGATATAATTCCACGACACAACTTTCACGCATCTATGTGTGTCTATATAGTACGGCAAGAAAAATGGGTTTGTACGCACCTCCCAAAAGAAATTCTAAGATGATTTTTAGCATACCCAGGACATTTGCATTTTTCCAAGATGGCTGCTGTGCGCATAATTAGGTTTCATACGTCTATACCTAATGAGCTAATTTTGATGATCTTGGTGTCAAAATTATGGTTGTATGTGGTGAGGAATCAATTTTTGCAGTTCATAAGTGGAGTTTGAGGTCAAGTGAGTCAAACGAAGATAATACACATTATTTTTTTAACTTTATGGCGACAGCCCAGATGGCAAAAGTCGTTAGATTAACGTTAAAAATTGATAATTTGGTTGATATATGGTTTTGGTTTAATAGTTACGTTAAATGAACGTTCACTGAACGTCAGGTTTGTTAAAGTTGTAAATTCGTTGGTTTAAAGGTAGTATACACCATTTGCAGATATATTTACTACCGAATTATTAAAAAATATCTTACTCAATTGAAAGTAAATAATGATTCTAGGCATTCAGCAAAAGGATTGCGCTAGATATCCTGTATTTATTCCAAAAAAAATAATTTTATAAAGAAATATTCGCGATCGCCGGACGGCAATCATGAAAAAACAGAGATAACATAAGAATAGGCCTAACTGCTCGACCCCGGTTGAAAACAAACGCTGTTTTTCGTGCTTTTCTCGGCATCCATGATTGTAAAACTTCGGAAAAGTCAGTTAAACTATATTTACTATGAAATACAACCCCCCAAATCTACCCATTCATGATAATTCAAGCAATTACCAATGGTGTATACTACCTTTAAGTACGTTGTTTTAACGTAGATTTCATGTTACATGGTTCTGTGAGTTTAAAAGTTAATTTCAACTTTGATCGATTGTATTATTTGGTTAGTATTGTAACGGAACAGGGTATATGCCGACTCGTATTCGAGTCTAGTTATTCTAAATATATATTGCTCATGCAGGATCACGCGCTCATGCTGCGTGATACTTGGCGCAGTGGCCAATCATCAACGCGCGGCTGCATGATCGGGGTTAAGCAACCAATTACCGGCGCGCGTATAGCTTCTGCCCGGGTAATGCACATATAATTAGCGCGTGGTGACCAATCGCCGTAGCGCATTGCCGCGTCTTCTGGGGCCTTTCGCGCGGTTTCCAGTCAGTTCCATAGAAGGCGTCAATGCTAGAACAAGTACCCGAAGTACCAGAATAATTATAACAGAGTGTTGCCGTTAGCGGATTGCTGGCGAACGGGATTGACCGGTGAGTCAGCGTAGAAGTTGTTTGTTAGATTACTGGGGACCAGGGTTAAACGTGCGAGGTAGACCGCTTGGTCGGGGATTTAGCGAAGCTTAGAGGGATCGGAGGGCTTGCACGCTGGGTGTATGTTTCATGCCTGTTGGCGTGGCGTCGGGTGAGCAGTCCTGGTTGTTGAGCTAGTTGTTCCCGTAGAGGTTTACTGAGTTAGCGGTTTAAGTGTCCCGTGTGGTCTAGTCAGATTTCCTTGAGCTATTCGTTGATCACTGTAGTTATTCAGGTGTATGGTGGAACCTGCGAGGTTTACCTGTGCTCGCTGCCAGTGAGCTGAACCTGGTCAAGGTGCGTTATACCTCGTGAGGCTTACTCTGTGAATATTTAATGAGGTTGCCTGTTAAGTGTTTCATTACCCTGCTTTACCTTGTGTTTCTTTATATTACTATAACACATATAAGGATTATAATTGTATAAGCTGTGTGAGGCTTACACTGTATAAAGATAACTTGTTGTAAAGATATTATAATTGTATAAGCTGTGTGAGGCTTACGCCGTATAGAAAGGGCTTACTGTGAACAGGTTATATTGTATAAGGTTATATTGTATAAATTATAGTTAACGTGGTGTAGTTGACCACGTGAGGCTTACCGAGCCTTGTGAGGCTTACTGAACTTCGTAAGGATTATTAGGTGGTGCAGTTGACCACTTTTATTCTGTATAAACTAACTGATTGTTAATTATCACTGATTAATTGACAAGAGAAGAATAATAAGAATCGTAACTGTCCTTGGAAATTCTTGTCCCTGTGAGGATTATTTGGATCACTGTGAGGTTTATTATAATTATTTAGTGCTCTGCTATTATATCAAGTTAAACACTCAGTCATAAAACGGTTAAGTCCGCCGTTCGTTAATTGTCCCCCCTTGCGTCTGGATAGCCGCTCATCCTTGCGCGAGGCTAATAAATATATTTGTTGGATAATAAGAGTTGGTTGGAGTCCTGGGATAATAAGACCAGTCCCCATCTAGGTCCTCCGCCGGTTCCGCCACAGTATTAACAAACATTTTTCGTCATACTTTCAACGGACGGCGATCGCGAAAAAAACAAAGATAACATAAGAATAAACTGCTCGACGCCGGTTGAAAACAAACGCTGTTTTTCGTGCTTTTCTGGGCATCTATGATTGTAAAACTTCGAACTGGCCTGATGCATGATGTTGTACTTCCTCGGACTCCAGTAGTGCCAGATGATGTCTAAATGTTAAAAAAAAGCGATAACTAGAGTCCAGTAACTCGGACTAAATAATATCCTTTACTAGGCTTCCTAAAAGTGAACATGCGTTTCATCACTTTCATGAGGAAACTGACAAATCTGGTTAGTTATATTCAAAGAAAATTATACAGATGTTAAAATGACATGGATTGACCCGGTCAGTGTGTGTTTTAAAATGTGTACTATCAGGCGCTCCATACTAGAAAGTTGCTATAGTGCATTATGGGAACTAATCCATGTGCTTAGTTTGGGGCTTGACTAGATGAATCTTCAGAGTTGAAATGCGTGATTAAAAGGCGATTGTTCATGGTATTTCACGACTGCCAATTATTGGCTTTTAATAAATACCTAGGAGAGTTGATGGCTTCTGATTGGTCGAGACTCGATCACGTGGAGTGGATTATCAGGTAGTAATATCATGGGCTTTCAAGAAGAAGCGAATAAATGTTCCCTGAACCAGCATTGATCAAGCATCATGTAAGCCAATGATTGGCCGAATGCAACAGTTCTACGGTAACTTGTAAGAAGGACGCGTCAAATCTTGATACTGCGCGCTATAAATGTACGCGTAGAACGTTCGTATCTAGTATACGCGCGGCATTTTTCAAAATGCGCGTGTCGTCTGTTAACGCTAGCGCGTTGCTATGCACTGTGGGCATCAGTGGTCAGCTAGTCTGGTCTCAAAGTATGGGTTATAATAACAACACATGTTGAAGAGACAGGGTACCATGAATAAGCTAAAACATGGCCCCTAAACATGAACACAAAACGCTGGAAATATCGCCGAAAGGAAAGTCACGACATTTTGAGCATTTTGACCATTTTTCTCGTTAAAAAGGTATTTATTAAAGGTAATAACAGTGCGAAGACCCGGTTATTACTGCGTGATAATGACCGGGTTAGGGGATGACCGCTGGTAATGGACCTCGCCTTCGGCTCGATCCATTATCAGCGGTCATCCCCCAACCCGGTCATTATCACGCAGTAATAACCGGGTCTTCGCACTGTTATTACCTATACATGATGCTTGCATAATGCTGGTCCAGGGCAAAGACGGTAGAGCGCCGCGCTGCGCTCTGATCTTTGGTCCAGAGGTAGTCCGAGGGCGTTTACCAAATGGGGCTTGAGGCTTGGGGCTTGGGGCTAGGCTCGGACTTGGCTTGGGCTTGGCTAGGCTCGGGCTTCATCACAAAGCAAAATGGCGGCCAAAACGATTCGTACGGTCAGGCTTCGGGAGGCTTCGGCTGGCATATAAGCTTCGGTTATCGATATGCGATACTCGACTCGGCACGCGTCGCGAACTGAATTTTTTTTTTTGATTTTTCTCGCTGGTGATATGAAATTTTGTCTGACAAAGTTTATTCTTTGAAGGTTTTCAAAATATACAATGAATTTTAGTAGGTATTTTTAGGAAATACGGTAGAGGGGGGGGGGGGGGGGTTGAAGTAGATGCTGAGTTGAGTGCTTCTAGATTTTGTCCAATGTATTTTTGTAGTGTCTTGTAGGCCTATTCATATTTGTAGTGTCTTCGAGGTGGGGGTGGTTGAGTATCAGTACTTGTACGAAGTACTTCGAGGGTCGACACGTCTGAAGCACCAATTAATAAACAAACCCCTGTGATAAGAATTCTCAGTTAACACAGTACTGCATTTAGTACTGGTGCAGGATTTTGTGCATTAATTAATACAACAATAATTAATTCCAGCAGTCAGTATCATAACATTTTCAATGTCAATTTTAATATTTTTTTCTTCACTTTTTAATTAATGCTGTTTTATTCAATAAATACAATTTCAATTACATATTGATGTGTGAAGACAAAGGTTATTTGAGCATGACATGGTACATGTAATGAAATAATGTTTCTTTTTAAAGGATTACTTCATTATGAGGTAACTTATTAGCATATCTTCCCAATTAGTTTTGTTTATCCTGAAGTTTAGGAAAGGCGTTCCAATAAAGTGCATTTTTACTGTACATACATGTACTGTTACAAATAAGAACATACGTTGTTCATTTTTAGAATCTTCAAAGTCATCATGGTTTATTCATTGGTCCAAAGTGTGACGCAGGATATTCATTATTTAATGCAAGTATAGTGCATTCACATTTCACAATAAATTTTAATCTTTAAAATGACAAGGGACAGGAAATTTAGCAATGTGAAGAACACCAGTCCAAACCAGTAAATATATATTGTTTTACTTTCGAGCGGAGTTCTATAAATGTAAAGAATAATAAGATAAAAACATAAACACAAATGTATGCCAATTGTGCAAACATGAGTCCAAAATTACCACATAGAAATAAAAGAGAGGAGCATGTTGTCAACTGTTTAAAATAAACATTTTACCATTCAAGTAGTATTTGCAATGACTGTCGTTTCCAGCCCGTTTGCTTTACTCCTTAAACAAGAGGACATTAGGGGTGATGCTAATCGCTTTTAAGAGGTGGAGAAAAGGAATGACCCTTTATATACACTGTAATATATAATTGTTGAGAGTGTAGAATTCAAGTTAACAAAAATCTTGGGGTGATCATGTGCCCCCCCCCCCCCCCAATCTCCAGTACAGTCTTTAAAGTTGTGCTGCAATGTCAGCCCTTATATTGGATAAACTGTAAACATTTATGTTGTCTGCCCTAAGATATTCCTTGTAGTATATTTGTGTATTAAAATATTCCTGTTAACTTGCATTTTAAAGCTCAATCTATTAAAATAGGCTATGAAAAATAAAGCAATGTGACAACCTTGCAAGTAATATTGTGGTGCTTTTTTAAACCCCAAGAAATATGATCTATTTTTGAATTGAGATTTCCAAAGATTTGAGAGATTCAGAGTTGCTGGAGACTGATGGCATAACCATTGCTTGTGTCATTTCTCCCTTGAGCAAACAGTGGTACCATTGTAGCATGTCTCTCCATTATATGTAGCCTCATACAGCTGCCAGCCAGAAGGACTTCAGTGGTGCCTAGTTTAGGACTCTTGATTTCTGAAAAGAATATACAAGTGAAATGTTTAAATGATCACAAATTAATATAAAAAAATGAATACAATGGCTGCTTGTTAGCAGTCTAGTTTTCAATCTTTCTGCAACAAAACGTAATCATCATTGCTCTATTTTCAAAGATTTTCCATTCACAATGCTCTCATACAAGGAAAATTTTGTTTCGTCACTATAGTCGAATGATGCTAATAAATCAGTATATATACATGTACATGTACATGTACATGTACATGTACATAATGTACATGTACGTGTGTACATGTACATGTACATGTACATGTACATATAAAAAGAAATTGGGGGGGGGGGGAGGGGGTGGGGGGGGGGGGGGGGTAATAATAAACATATTTTTAATATGTTAATAAAAAAATGCCACAATGACTGGAATTTTTACCCTGCTGAGGTACAGTATCTGCCAGATTGTACAGGTGGGTTTATATTAATTGTACAATTTTGTACGTATCCACTCCAAAGTCCAATTTCCACGTTTCTTAAAGAGAGAAAGTGAACTTAAGTTAAGTTCAGTTAACACAAACTAATCAAAAATTGACACAACAGTTTATTTAAAGACCATGGTCCTAGTCTGGATGGCAATCGTGTACACGTACTGTAGTTTCACTCCCATTTTTTACAAGTTCTATTCTAAAATTGCTTTTGCGTTTGAAAGCCAATTAAAAAGTGACTTTCCAGCTTCAAGCAGTCATTGTTCTTCAGATTTGAACCCATGATTTTTTTTATTTTTGATAAGTGGTTTTGAAGAAAATGTGACTCAGTGTCTTACCCTTTTTGCACAGTCATGTTTATTGCCATCTTGTGTTTTTGTGTCATGCCGGTTGTCGGTTTTTCCCCAAACCATAGGCACAACCCTCTTTCCACGAAGTTTTACTTGCTGGTACATGTAAATACTTGCATGATTCCAAATCATGATTTTTCCTACTTGTATCATCGTCAAATTCATCCTCATAAAATTGCCTTTTTTGTTTGTACTAAATTGTAGTCTTATTCCTACGTCAGTTAACCGTACACTCACGCAGTGGACTTCCCTGTTCCCAGCATAGCGTACGACAGCGGAATCAAACACACCGACAAAAACGCCGAGTTGTGTCCCAAAATATTGGCAAAATTAACATGGCAAGTCACTTACATTGTACACTGGAATTTCGCTTTGCCTGGCTCAGCTCCTGTTAAGGGTTGTTCAATCGACGTCAAAATCCTTCAATGTCAGCACAAAAGAGAAAATAAATGCCGCACACAGTGTTTTTCAAGATGGCGATTCGCTGAAAGTTTTTACACCGTGACGTCATCAAGCCCGGCGTTAGCCAGCTTTCGCGAGGCTTGGTGGGGCTTCGGAATACAGCCTAAAATCTAGCCCCGGGCTTACTTCGCGTAGCCTAGCCCGTCGTTTGGTATGAGGCTTCAAAATGGCGCCGCAAACATCTAGCCCAAGCCTAGCCTCTAGCCTCCGTTTTGTAAACGCCCCGAGTAAGGACCCCAGCCCCGACTCCATGGGCGCGTGTGCGTTCCTTTACTAATCCCTGGCCGTGAGGAATGCGCTGCGAACATTCGCCCAAGTTGAAATGTGTTCAACTTTTGCGATTTCGCATCGCGAAAACTCCCCCTGACGTCACAAATTCGCGTTCGCGTTAGCTTTCGCGCCGAGTATGAACCGGCCTTTACCTGTTTTTTTGCCCAAAACCTGTAACTAACGTTATAGATGCACCACAGAGGTACGTACATTTAATAGAAATCTTTGCTAAATAACGCGACGTCAACATATCATATTTTAAAGGATTGATTCTACAAAATAACAATTACAAAATGTTAAACATGGCGTCGCGCGTTACCCAACACAGGTTTAATTAAGTAGTTTAGTGCAGTTAAAATGGGTTAGAATGTATTAGGAACGAGGTAGAACAAGTTCAGAACGGGTTTAAACTGACTACGGACGGGCGTGGACTGCTTGGAAACGTTGTCCGCACGAGGTGAACGGGCAATTTTTACCAGATCTGAACTAGATACCAACGGACTGCGGACGGATTTAAGACGAGATGGACATATTGAGGACTGTTTCTGAACGAAGTAGCATTGTATTTATGACAATATTTGGCCAAATTTACACGTTCTACCCTCATCACAGTCATTTTACTGTAGTCATATTTGGAAGAAATATCGTCAAATGAGATACACCCACCACCAAAGATTGTCCCATCCTTCCCCCGGATAACGTGTCGATTTATGTACTTTCTCATTCAATAATACAATTCTGCAACTTTTTTGCAGCACTTTTTAACATAAATAATTGCAAATGACTTCTGACTAGCACCGTCGAACAAAGATACAGACAATTCGGAAGACCGCCAACATAGGGCAAGATAGCTCAGTTGGTAGATCCCCGGTCTGGTATTCCGGAGGTCCCAGGTTCGAGTCCCGACTTGCCAGTTTCTTTGTTCACTTTGAAAAATATTTTATTTTTTTAATTGTCATTCGTAAAGCTAAATATTATTACAAACTGTTGTGTTTGTATACATATAGGTGAACTTAAAGGTCACATTGATAATTGCTTGAATAATCACGAATGGGTGGATTTGGGGGGTGGTTGTATTTTGTAGTAAATATCGTGTAACTGACCAGTCCAAAGTTTTACACAATCAATTATTTTTGTTGTTCTTTTGTTTCTTCGGAACAATTACAGGATATCTGCAGCGCAATCGTTTTGCTGGATGTCTAGATTCACTATTTACTTTCAACTAAGTAAGATATTTCTTAATAATTCAGTAGTAAGAATTTCGATATCTGCAAATGGTCCTACCTTTAAAGGTAAGTGACCTTTTAAATTCGAAGGAGTCTTTCTCAAAATAAATCACTGAGGGGGCATACATTGTTAATTAAAATTAGTCCGTGGACGAGGGGGTAGGGTGAAAAGTTAGGGTACATGCAGCGTCTGTAGCTGTGACAAAAGAAGCACGAGTCCTTTAAAACTGGTCGTGTACAGTCCCGGTTTTTGTTTTCATAATACATGTAGTAATAGTCCGGGAGCCCAGCCAGGTTTAATCATAATTTTGAGTGCAAAAGGTTTGAAGCGTGGGATATGTTGGGGTGACTGGGACAACTGCAAAATGGGTTTTCTTAAGTTTGGCGAGTGGTGCGTTGGGTGGGGGAGACCCTGACAGACCCCCCAAAATTCCATTTAATCATAATCTTGAGTGCAAACATAATTTCTTTATGAGTCGAAAGTTTATCGTGTACTGAATAGGATTTGTATACTTAAGAACAATATAATTGGTGCTAAGTACAAGGTCTTTAATTAGTGCTAATTACACGTTTAATCATAATTTTGAGTGCAAGGATGAAACAAGTGTCAATGTGTAGCTGACACCTTGCTGGAGCAAAATCCGCCACTTAAGAAAGTTTCAAGTGGTGCGTCCCTAATTAGGAAAGGGTCAAAGGTCATCATAAGTCATTAAACACCAATAATTATAACGTTGAGTGCAACTTGCACTTATGTGTATATCAACAGGTTATCATAGACCGATCACTGATCACAAGCTTAAGAACATGATATATATTGCAAAGTCTAATTAAAGGGATCGTATACGTTTGGTAATTGGAACCCACTGTTTGTTTCAATCCTATATAGTTATAGATATATACCATAAAACTAACCTGTAAAAATTTCATTTCAAAAGGTGGTAGCGATTTTGAGATATTGCCGAAATTCTGGAGCGGTTTTGTCCACGCAAGAAGAATAATCTGCATTGGAATACATACTCTGAGAAACGTCACTGCAGTAACGCTTCTCAGATTCAAATTTTGGGGGATAACAAGTGATATCTTTTTCCATAACCGCAGTACTTCGAAGCGAAAAGTTTTTAAAAATGCATTATACTATCCAAAGCTGCTGTACTTCTTACCGAGTAAGTTTCTATTGCCATTCATTTTTGGAGTAATTACCAAAGGTATACGATCCCTTTAAGAAGGTCTTTAATTAGTGCTAATTACACGTTTAATCATAATTACGAGTGCAAGGATAAAACAAGTGTCAATGTGTAGCTGACACCTTGCTGAAGCAAAATCCGTCACTTAAGAAAGTTTCAAGTGGTGCCATCCACAATTAAGAAAGGGTCAAAGGTCATCAGAAATCAATAAACACCATTCATCATAACGTTGAGTGCAACTTGCATTTTGTATATCAACAGTTTATCATAGACCGATCACTGATCACAAGCTTAGGAACATGATATATAGTGCAAATTTCAATTAAGAAGGTCTTTAATTAGTGCTAATTACACGTTTAATCATAATGTAAAGTGAATGCATAATGTGTACCTTACACTGTGATAGAGCAAAATGTGTCAATTAAGAAAATTCCAAATTGTGCCATTCCTACTTAAGAAATTGTCAAAGGTCACCAGGATTCCGAATTATCGTAATAAAGTCGAGTTTTTTATGCATTCGATAAATTTGATGAACACCTTGTCAGGGTCTGATACACTTTATAACACGATGGGGATCTTGTATCAAAGCGAGCCCCAACAGGCCTTTAACATACTCTACAACAATACTGTAATACAGTACAACAATACTCTAATGTTGGCATAACTTACAAAATAGTGTGTGTAGGCTGTGTTTAGGAACATAATCACGGATTATGTTTAAATTTAGATACAACAGCTTTCCTTACGTATTCGACATGTGGGCCCCAACTTAATGCTCATCAATAACTACGCCCAAACATTTACGAGACCTCACGTTTTCAATAAGACTATCACTCAGCAATGCATACATTATGTTTAAGGTTGGATACACCATTGGTAATTGCTTTATTTATCATGAATTGGTGGATTTGGTGGGTTGTATTTTATAGTCAATATCGTTTAACTGACCTGTCTGAAGTTTTACAGTCATGGATCCTGAGAAAAGCAAAACAAAAATGGCGTTCGTTTTCAACCGGCGTCGGGCAATGGTTCTTATGTTGTTCTTGTTTTGTTAGATTTACCGTCCGGCGATCGTGATTTTGTTTATATAAAATTTAATTTTTGGAACAATTACAGGATATCTCGCATAATTACAATTTCTGTTTATATAAAACATAAAATATAAATTACCCTCCCTCCCGATTTAGTAAGTAATGAAAACCTAAAAATCAATGTTAATGGCCTTACACAAATATTTACTGATTCCAGTGTAATTGTGAATCCAGCCGTCCTATGTGATCCCCGTGTGAATGGACCACTTCGTTGGTCTCCGGGGGGGGGGGGGGGGGGGGTGTTGCGTTACTACACAACGAGTTCAATCAGTGAGCTTTGGTGTTCTATTATGTGCCAACGGTTGAAGGGAACAACATTGTGAGCGTCGCATTTTTATTTTGTTCTAGCAATTTTGTTTTTTGGGGGGCAAATTTAGTTTTTTTTGCATTTTCCTTTTCTTTTTTGGCCTTTTTTTTCTTTCGGCGTCACATTTTTACGGAAGCGTATTGAGGACATGACCAAAAACAGTTTTCCGGACCACTATTTCGCCCGGGCGGTTTACTATATCGCCTGGGCGGATAACTATTTCGCCCGGGCTGATTACTATTTTGCCCGGGCGAATTATTATATCGCCCAGGCAGATTTGTATTTCGCCCGGGCGGATTGCTATTTCGCCCGTGCGGATTACTGTCCATGAATCAGAACGTATATCACAATTTCGACAGTAATCCGCCCTGGCGATATAGAAATCGCCCGGGCGAAAAAGTAATCCGCCCGGGCGAAATAGTAATCCGCCCGGGCGAAATAGTAATCCGCCCGGGCGAAATAGTAATCCGCCCGGGCGAAATAGTAATCCGCCCGGGTGAAATAGTAATCCGCCCGGGTGAAATAGTAATCCGCCCGGGTGAAATAGTAATCCGCCCGGGCAAAATAGTAATCCGCCCGGGCAAAATAGCAATCCGCCCGGGCGGAATAGTGATCCGCCCGGGCAAAATAGTAATCCGCCCGTGCAAAATAGTGGTCCGGAAAACATTTTTTGGTCATGTCCTCAATACGCTTCCGTATTTATGAGCTAAACTTTATCGTCTTTATATAAAACAATACGTGCAACGAGCACACTTGTATATAATCTATAGACCCCTGTAGCTATATGTCTATGCGTATTGATAAAGTTGGTATTATAGTCGTCATGTACGTCCTTTTTCATAATTGTGATTTTCTTTCGCGAACGAATTTTGAAGGAATATAATGCTTGTTTACATTGGAAGGCCTTTGGTTGTTGTCAAACGACATTGGCTACGCCTAACTGTTTGTTCGTAGAATGTTCCCACTCCTACGACTGTTGAACATTTTTGACTGATGCCGATCTGGAATTGATTGATGTAAGACAAAATCGATCTTTGAATACTGCTTATCAGCAACAGCTTAGACAAATTTGATTAGTAATCATAAATATCTCCGACCCGGTGTATCCTCGACCAAACGTTGACATTGCATGATAACTTACTAATTAAAATCAGTTTGGTGAAAGCGTGTGATTTGTTTTCTCAGACGAGTTGTTAAATTTGACTCCAAATGTTTTTAAAAAGCCGAGAAAACCAACAATATCGACCACTATTAAATGTGTAGCTTTTCCCGTTCAATTTCGGCAAATGAGCAGCCAATACAATTTTCGTGCAATCGAATTAAAACGATTTTGCTTCTCCAACTTTTAACGTGTTTCAATTCGGGCATTGAATTTAGTTTTGAGGCATTCAAATTCCTTAGCAATGTGTTAAATTTAGCATATCGTCGTTCTTTTTCGGGACGCACAATCATCATTCAATTTAGCAAAGCGATTATTCATCTATGTTTGCAAGAAATATAAATTTGATTGTAGAATTGTTTGAATAATTACACATGGGTATGGTCAAGAAATTGCATTTTGGGACTACAAACCGCAATTTTAACACACTTGTTGAAACACACAATTTCCATTAATTTTGATTGGTCAGTTGCTGCGTAATGAGATGCACAGTAGATTGGCTGTAAATAAACAACACGTTGTTTGTGTTGCAGCTCCATTTTCTCCCAAAATTTTAAATTTAAGGTTTTACCTCCAATAAAGTATAGAAAATAGCGATCCTGGACCAGCTCGATTTTGTCCCCAATATTATTTAAATGAGTAGTATAGAAAATGGACCAGCACAATATTTTTAAAATGAGTAGTATACAAAATAGACCAGCTCAATATTTTATATTTATTTATTTATTCCATTTCTTTGGCCAGGGTGTGCCAAAACAGTTTAAAACTGGTTTTCATTGGGGCCCTTCATACATCATCAAATAAAATAACAGTACATATTATAAATACAAGGATATTACAGGAATTCAAAACATTAATACTAATTCTGATTTACGAGATAGGCAAAAATCCGCAAACAAAAACAAAACGAAAAAACCACCCCTTTTGGGGGGGAAATAAGAAGGGAAAATTCCTATCCGGCTCCACATTATAGTGGCAACCAAGTTCTAACTCCGTAGATCAGCGCAATTGGCATAATATCTAACAGATGACATGTCGGAGCTCCGATTTATATGTGCATAATGAGTCCAATGTTCGCAATTGTTCGGGCAGATTATTCCAAATATTTGCACCACTCACAGCGAAACTTGTGGCGTAGCATTCTTTTCTGGCGAAAGGAACTTTCAGTGCCGTGTGGGTTGATTGCCTTGTTTCACGAATTACTGTAAGTGGTTTGAAAATATTTGCCATGTACAAAGAAGTCATTTTGTTGATACTTTTGAAGACAAGAATAGCCTTTTTTGACTTGACTCTTTTTGAAAAAGGAGCCCAATTAAGACGAGCAAACATATCCTCTGAAGGGGTGAGGAAGGTACATTTAAGGATTATCCGCGCGGCTCTTTTGAAACATTTGTTTAACATATTATAGCGAGATATGTACCTTCCTCCGCACACAGTACAACAATACTCTAATGTGGGCATAACTAGACTTCAAATAGTGTGTGCAAGCTGTGTTGAGGAACACAATCACGGATTTTGCTTAGTATACCTAATTTAGACACCACATTTTTTCTTACGTATTCGGCATGTGGGCCCCAACTTAATGCTTCATCAATAATTACACCCAAACATTTATAAGACTTCACATTTTCAATACGACTACCAGCAATGCATACATTTAAATTAACATTATATATTTTCTGCCTAGTACCAATAAGCATGCATTTGGTTTTGGTGGCATTTAAAGCTAGCTTGTTTCTTCCGCACCAGTTTTAAAAACTAGTAAGAGCTGTATTTAAGCTACTTTCTATTATATTAATGTTGGAGGAGCTACACGTTAATGTGGAGTCATCTGCATACATAAATAAGTTGCAGTTTGGGGCAATACAAAATGGAAGATCACTAGTATAAACAATGAATAAAAGTGGACCTAGTATCGACCCCTGCGGAACACCAGTGTTTACGGACAGACCTTTGATATGGTGCCGCCAATATTTACAGACTGACTACGTTCACTTAGGTACGACTTAAACCAATTAATTACAGAAGATGAAATGTTCATCCTTTCTAGTTTCTTTAGTAAGATTTCACGATCAACACAATCAAATGCTTTACTGAGGTCTATAAACACACTGCCTGTAACTTGTCCATTCTCCATGGCCGCAAAACACTTGTTTGTTAAGTCATGTAGGGTGCTTTCAGTTGAGTGCAGGGGTCTAAATCCTGACTGGCAACTAGGAATCAGATTGTTTTCATCAAGGTATATACCGATGAGTGCACCCATCTTTCTAAAATCTTAGAAATAATTGGCAGTATAGAAATAGGACGATAGTTACCTGTACTACATTTATCTTCTCCCTTGTGAATTGGTGTTACTAAAGCATGTTTCCAATCTTTAGGGTATCGCTCACATCTTATAGACAGGTTAAAAATATGAGTTAAAGATTTAATGATATAAGGTGAAGCAATTTTAATCATTTTAACACTAATTCCATCCGGACCTGTTGCTTTCCCAACCGACATGGATGATATTTGCTTTCGAACAAACTCTTCTGTAATGTTAGGTACTACGCAATCTTCATCAACAGAATCAAATATAGAGGCGTCAGTATTGTCATCTATTTCAAGTTCACGCAAAGGGTAATTTCCAGCAGTACGCTTGCCGATTGTTGTAAAGTGTTCATTTAATGTATCAGCAATGTCGGCGATATTGTCAATATTTTCCTCATTTGGGGAAGTAATCGAATTCGGTACAGTTTTTTGTTTCTTAGGGAGTACCTCCTTCAGAGTTTTCCACAGCATAGAAGAGTTGCTTTTATTTTCTTCTATGGTGGATGTGTAGTATTTACTTTTTTTACTGCGGATTTTATTAGTTACATTGTTCCGCAGGTTTTTGTATGAATCCCAATGAATTTGTAAGCCTGTGTGCTTTGCAATTTTGTGTACACGATCGCGCTGCCGCATAAGTTTAAGAATTTCGCTATCGAGCCACGGTACTGAGGCACCCCGAATGCGTTTGGTTTTGACTGGCGCATGGAGGTTAATAATACTCATAAATATGGAGTACCATATAGACTATGCATTATCCACATCATAACAACCAAAAACATCTTGCCATTGTGCATTACGGAGCTCGTCCGTAAATGCATCACTGTCTATATTGTTTAGACATCGAAAATTTATTGAACGACCTTTCATTTTTGGTGTTTTCCAACTGTGTAGCCCATAAACAAGATAATGATCACTGAATAAGACTAGTAAAACACCACAGTCCTTTATGAGCTCTGGGTGGGAACTAAAAATGAGATCGATGGTAGTTTTAGTAGATTCAGTGACACGTGTTGGGTCATGTACGAGTTGCGCCATTTGGAACAAACTAAAGCAAGAAATAATTGGATTTGATTGCATACTATCGTATTCCTCTGAAACATCACAATTAAAGTCCCCAGTTGTAATAATTTCTTTACATTCACATGAGGCCTTATTAAGGATATCACTCAGTTTTCCCATAAATTCGACAGAGCTTAAAGGAGGCCTATAAATAGAACTGATAAGCACAGGCGTCACCCCGCTCGAAAAAAAGGCACTCACAAAGAGTGCATTTTTTTCATATCACCCCAAAATTTATAACAACATTAAAACGGCACCGACGGTGTCGCGACGTAAGGAGGAGGTCGATCGAAATAATTTTTATTTATCGTGAAGTTTTTTTGATAAGACCTTTTTTCTTTAGACACCAACTCTTCCACGCGTCTTTTTATCTCGGATTCCATACCGCTCGAATTCGTCTTTTCCGACAGCTTGGTGTCGGACCTGATGTAAATGTAAAAAGACCGCGCTGTAAAGATTTAGGTTAAATTTGCCATAATAATTATTACCGCCACGGAGCCAACCTCTAGGTAAACCTAAAAGTTTAGATAGATTACTCGATAGTTTTATGCCATTTTGGTTGGAAATAGATATATAAAATAGTTCATCGGAAATCGGCTCTATGGATAGATCGTGAAAAATGTGTATACGATATTCAAAAGAATAAAGATTCCACCTATCCGGTTGGATATCAGTTTTATCACGAACGACAATTTGATCCGACGTTAGATCATTTGTATCGCCCGTAAAACTCTCCCAATGCATGGACGCTTTTTTCTCGAGGTTATAAAAACCCAAGTCTAAAACAAAGTTGTTTAACTTAATGTTACGCCCACCCCCGACGTTATCTATAGGTTGCGATAGTTCAAAGGTCTGCTCGTTATATATCATGACGAACGTGTGAGACTGCATTTAAAAAAAGTAACTAACATATTTGTACGTATAAAATAAAATTATCTCTTTACCTCCATTATCGAGTATCTCGCCACGACTGTTTTTTAACGAAAACGTGAGACTGTTTATTTTGCCAGCGATTAACTCTTTCGGAGAATTGTCGTATTTGGCGTAAATTGAGTCTTGTGGATTTTTTGAACGAGCAGCATTGCTCGATAAAGGTATATTCTCTAAAAGATTAGGTTTTTTTTCGTTTAAAAAAATTGAATGCGTAGACAGTTCTTCGCAATGTAAAAAGACCGCGCTGTAAAGATTTAGGTTAAATTTGCCATAATAATATGGAATTGAATCAATCGCTATCCAACTCTTGGGTAAATCTAAAAGTTTAGACAGAATACTCGATAGTTGTATAAATATTTGAACCCCTATAGCCTCTAAATTTAAATAAAATTTAAATGTTTTATTATTTATTGGAATAATGGTTATAGCTTTAAAATCGTCTTTAAAGGTAGTATACACCATTTGCAGATATCGAAAATATTTACTACCGAATTATTAGCAAATATCTTACTCATTTCAAAGTAAATAATGATTGTAGGCATCCAGCAAAATGATTTCGCTAGATATCCAGTAATTATTCAGAAAAGTAGAATTTTATAAAGAAAAATTCGCGATCGCTGTCCGGCGAGCGCGAAAAAACAAAGATAACATAAGAATAACTGCTCGACGCCGGTGGAAAACAAACGCTGTTTTTCGTGCTTTTCTCGGCATCCATGATTGTAAAACTTCGGACAGGTCAGTTAAACGATATTTACTATAAACTACAACCCCCCAAATCTACCCATTCATGATAATTCAAGCAATTCCAATGGTGTATCCTACCTTTAAAATGATCTTCAAAAGAATATATATTCCATCGACCGGGTGTGATGTAAAAGAAATTGGGGGAATTACCAAGAGCATTATTTATGTCATAATATAGGCCTATAGTCTCTACTTTTTCGACGTTATAAAAGATGCATGTCTAAAATGACGCTGCTTAACTTGATGCGACGGTCACCTTTGACGTTATAGTCCAGGGAAAATAGGTTTTGACCTCGCACAAATTGCAATAGCATATTTTTCACCACAGTGCACTATAAGGTTCCTAGAATGACAAACTAAAAATATAAAAAATTCCAAGTGGTGGAAATATGAATAATTTGCATAAATCGTTTATCCCTGCCGCGTAATATATTTATTCCTATATTTGGGTATAATTTTTTTTTTTTTTTTTTTTTTTTTAAGTTTATTTTGGTGATTCTACTTACATATCCTTAAGTGACTGAATAATTATGTGAACATAGTAATTATCCAAAATGACAACTTCGTGAACCCACAAAATGTGCGCACATTACACTGTCTCCAGATATCATCAAGTAGTCAGTATTGGTGAGCTTCAAATTCACCAAGTTGCTTAATGGCAGTAAATTGATTTTATATACGGATCCTCCGACTAATTGGAATTTGTTGTAACCTAGTTGTGATTTGTTGAAGTTTTGGTGTATAGCTAGTTGTAATTTGTTAGACAGCTAGATGTGATTTGTTGACGTTTGTTGACGTTTTGTTGTATAGCTAGTTGTAATTTGTTGCGCAGCTAGTTGTAATTTGTTGCGCAGCTAGTTGTAATTTGTTGCAGTTAGTTTATTTCGCGTTTATTTGAATGTTTATTTTTGCTGATCGATCTTTCTCTCAAATTGATTATAGCGTCGGCCTTGTGTATTTTTTCTTACGAATATATTTCTCTAAAAACAAAATTATATCGTCTTATAAAAATGGAGCCTTTAAAAACTTTAGAAAACGCGCCGCAAGCGGACAAACATAAAACTAAACTGTTGGGTGTAGTATCAGCCGGTGATTCTAAAAAGTATTTGGATATAGAAAACCTAGACGCGAACAAACAAGAAAAAATGTATAACCATTACGAGGCAAGGTTGGGTAAAGAAATGATGACGAGCTCGGGTAACTGCGTGCTGGGGATTTACTCGAGAGTTTTAGGCGCCAGTGTACCTATGATCAAACCCATGGGTATCAGTCTACGAATAGACTCGGAAGACGCGCTCACCAAAGATCTAGAGGAAGATCCCGTTATATCTAGTTCGATAGCTAGTTTACTTTGCGAAGTTTATTACAACTACGGAATGTTGTTGTCGCCGTTAGTAGGTTTCTTGATAACGTCTAAACATTTAGTTATAAACACAAATAATTAGCTTGGTAATATAATAAAAGATGACGCAACAAGAGAGTCCGAGCCCTCTTCAACTAGAGACTTCAAAAATACAGACGGTGACATTTAAAACTAAAAATCCCGGTAGAGTTAAACAAGGCAAGGCATTAGCGGAACACAACAAAACGAGAAAAGAACAAATTGCCAAGATGCAAAATATAGACGTGAAGAGCACTTCTCCTCCTCTTTCTTATTCTTACGCGACAATTATTGGGTCGATAACGGGGTTGGTGTTTGTTTTAGGAGGACTCTATATGTGACAGTTAAAAAGATACCCCCCTTTTAAATTTAGTTTATTCCTTAATTATGGTACATTACGTGCAACTCTGTATCCGTACCTGTTGTATTCATCCGCCGTTCACCTTTATTATGTAAATCTATATAAATTTATCTTTATTATGTAAATCTTACCTGACTTCACTGGTTTCACTGGCGCCCTCACAAGCCCTTACACTCGCATTCACATTTGAAATGCTAGACGATCAACATCGTTGTAATATCTGCTCTCTTCTCTACATTTATTCCAGGTAAATACATGACTTCATTTATTCACATTATCTTAATCAACTAGAGTTCGTTTTATTAGTATTATTACATTCGCAGTATCCTCTAAGGTTTATAGTAACAGTGTATTTTCATTAATTAATTGAGTCCAAGGAGTGGCAGCAAGATGGCGGCCCATACTTACCTTTTGGCGGGAACGCCACATCGTTTGAATGATATATTGCTAACGTGTTTATTCATAATGGTTTTTGATGCTATAACTGTCTGATTGGATTAACTTCTCTTTTGATAATTATTGCATTTTGTTAAGTTCTAGTTGTGTCTCATTTGTGTAAATTACTTAAAGATTATTGACACACTGAGATTCACATTTGAAATGCTAGAGGATCAACATCGTTGTAATATCTGCTCTCTTCTCTACATTTATTCCAGAATAAACCAATGGTAAACGAAAGCTGTTCTTCCTCGTCCCTATTTCGACTCCGACTTGCCGGTGTCACATATATATGGAGTCAAAGAAGCCCCTCTTTACCTTCAGTCTCACCGCCAAAACCACAACCAAAAGCACCAACTCTCTCTCTCTCTCTCTCTCTCTCTCTCTCTCGAGATTTTGTAGAAATGGAATAAAAAAAGTAAAAAAATACAATTGTGGCAATTATAAATGGATACTAATAGCATCGTCAACAATCTCTATCACGCCGCCGTGATCTCTATGCTAAGCGTGGGATTTACCATGTTTAGTAAAAAACGTTTGAAGATCAAACCAGCCAATCTCGACAAGTTAAGCGTAGAAGACGTAGCAAAACTAACGGCTACGATAAGCGGATCGCTGTACGTAAAAAATGGCTTGTCAATCAAAATATACTCCCACCAAATTTATTAAACTCGACGTAAAAAAAACTTTAGTTCGTTATAATAAAACGGCCCAAGGTGGAGATTTGGAACCAGTAGACGAATTTCCCCCGGCAGAAGACAATATAGAATGGGACGACTATAACGATTACTCCCTCGACAACACAACGGCGTTAGATCCAGCCTATGCTCAAGTCCATGCGGATGATGTTTTAGAACAAGGAAGGGAGACGTATATTTATTAATAATCCAAGAGTCGAAAGTTTCTACGAATATCAAGGACAAAAGAGAAAGACAATATAATATAATTCCGCAATGGGAAAGATTCGTATTAAAAGATAACGTTATTTTTGAAAACGGACGATTTATCACAAAAAAACAAACCCGATACATTTTTAGTTCCATTGAAACAAATGCTAGGGGATTAAATATCAATGGTGTAAATTTTATTAGAAATGAATTAGGTTTTAAAGATTATAAAGTAAATCCATTTAGTATAGAACAACAACAACGACTTAAACAGATTGAACCAGAGTCTATCCCGATGCAAAATCTTCCGAAAGCTGCCGACGATTCAAGCGAAATTCTCGAAACTTTTGAACAAGAACAAAAAACCAGTCTTACTTACGGTACTACGAAAGATCTTGGGTTTAAACAAAGCTCTTCAAACGAGAGAGAGGCAGCTTAGAACTTAATTTAGCGCGTCTCAAACAATTCGACGATGAAATACTCTCAACCGAAGGGGCACTCGCCGAATCAGTGAGCGACGGTTCCACGCAGAAATGAGAGAGAGATTAGAAGACTTAAAAATCGAAAGATCGGGTAGATTGGAAGACGCGTCTGCCGACGATAAAAAAAAATCAAGAATCAAGAAACAGAATCAAGGAAACGATTACGAGGATTTTAGATAGCGACACGACCTTGGGAGAAAAACTTAGAACGTTGTTTAGAAAACAAGGCGTAACCATAACGGCTATTTTGGCGGCGTTTAGTTTGGCCATAAGTACTATAGTCAGCAGCGCCATAGCCACTGCGAGAGCCGTAGGCGCGCCTACACCAACACCAGCACCGCCGGTGTGGACGGTAATTCTGTCCCCCGGTAAAATTGTCCGGGGGGACAGAATTACCTAGGTAATTTTGTCCCCCCGGACAGATTTACCGGGTCACGGCCTGGTAAGTCTGTCCGGGGGGACACATTTACCAGGGGGGACAGAATTACCTTTCACACCGGCGCCAGCACCACCACCTAGTGGAGGAGTCAAACAGTGGATCCAAAAACAACTCCAAAACTTTGCGAGCGCCCTTAAAAAACTGAGTGTTATCGCGTTGGGTGCTCTGCCCGGGGTGATCGGTAGCATTTTAAGTTGGGTGTTCAACGCGTTAAGTAAGTCGGTAGGATGGTTGGCGGAACACGTTTGAACTTTGTTTTTGGCAGTGGTGCTTTAATGTTTGGGTATTTTCAAAAAGCGTAGTTCTTCGTAAGACAAAAAGCAAAAAAATATATATATCCGCGGGTATATATATATATATATATTTTTTGTTAGTTCTTTCAAGAGTCGAGAGGTTTGTTTTATCGTAGTACCTCGTAAGCCAACGCAGCAATTCCAAACATGACTATTATTCCCATCGTTAGCGATAACTTTTCATCGTCGTGTGATGTCTTAATAGGTGCTGGTGTAGGTGGCGGTAACGTAGTGGGTGTTACGTTGATTTTTAATTATCTGCGTCGTCGTCGCTAAAGGTTTTGAGCACGGCGTTCAAAGCTGGTAAACCGGTTTTCATAGTATCGGTGGCAATCTGGAGATTATTGTTGTATCCGTCGTGAGTTCCCACTCGCAAGTTCATGTCGGAAGGAATCAGATACAATCCAGGCTTTATCACAAAGTTTAGAGGCGTTCTGGCGTACTGCAAGGAGTCTTGAAATTGATCGATACTGGTCTCTAAGTCAGACCTCGCGTTTGTTATATCTTTTACAATTACTTTAAATTGTCGTTGGGCATCTAACCCGGTGCTTGGCGTCAGCACGCTCGTTTTTGTTTGGGCTTGGGCTCCAAGCAAGGCATCCGTAAGATCTGATCGATTCGTTAATTTTTGTTACTCCGACGCTCGTAAGCGAACTAGTTTGAGGAATAAAATCTAACCAAGTATTTTTAACGACGTCATCTTGTTCGAGGTAAATAATCGTTCATTGTTTCCACAGGATTCCATTCTTTTTTGGATCGTCTAAACCCCAATACCCAGAGCCGACACCGCTTATCTTGTAATTTGTATCTATGGGTGTAAAAGCATTTGTATACCAACTGTAACCCGTACTCAAACCGTTAGAGTAGGTGTCTCTCGTCTTCTTAACAGATCTTGCGTGGTCGGTACCAAACAATAGACAGAGGTTAACAAATGCTCCGTGATTATAATTGTTGTTTAGAGCGTTAAATGAGTCGTCACCGGGTATAGGAGCCATCAAGTCGTACAATATTTGTCTGATCGTAAAAAACAGATGAAAATTTAATATTGACCAAACTTGTTCGTCGAGAGCGTTTAAAAGATCAAATCCGAGACCGCAACCCGTCGTAGCGCAGTAAACGGCAAAGTTAAACTGATTTTGATAACACGACATGGGATCTGATTTCCAACGTTCCACAACTTCGTCAGTCTTGACGCGGGGTAGTACGTAGTTTGGGGTTAAGTCTAGAAACTCGGTATGAAAACATTTGGCATGATTTACTGTAATATGAAGTGCGTTGATTATGGGATTATCCAGCTTGTTAGCACTGGCAGCTTTGATTTTAGCTTGCACGCTTTTACTTTTAGCTTGTTCTTGTTCGATCAGTCTTGATATATTTTCTACGGCCGTTTTGCTTATGGCGCTAATCATTTTTAGTTGTCTTTATTACAAAAGACTTTAATTAAAATGTACGCCTTTCACTTGAATAAAAATTGCAAGACGCGATTGATAATCGCAACTGCGATAAAAGCGTGACAGTAAAAAAGATAATGTTTATGACAATTTTTTTTAACGTATCGAACGTCGCCGAGATAGACTTTGTAACCCAGCTAAACGGTAGACCCGCGGAAAGATCTAGGTCCAGAGTACGCTCCGAGAGGCGTAGCAGTAAGGATCAATCGAGAGTTTGTCGTATGATTGGTACCGGAGATACCCTACAACCTTTTTGTCACTGACAAAACTGTTTTGTTATGCGACGTTGCGTCTGACACAAAAGGCACTTCGACTCATACAGCAATTCCCACAGCATGTCTTATGTGTATTAGAAAATATTATATTTTTCATGTCGATTCTGTTTCATTATTTTTTAGATTTAGGGATCCACTTAGAAAAATCTATAAGCTAGGTATCCCACAAGAAGGGTTCCTCCCGCAACAAACGCGAGTTCTCGTTCTATTTGGTTATCGCTGGGGGTGTAAAAGTCTGAGAGTTGGGGTTTTTGTTGTAAGTTAATCGGTAGCTCACGATGACTGTCCGTCACGTCTTTGTAATAACGCAGCGCAAGATCCACATCTTGAAAGGTCTGCTTAGACGCGTTTTGTTTTTTGATGCGTTTGTTGAGAAAATCCAGATACTTCCAGATACTTCGTTCGCGTTGCCACCGGTCTCTAGCCTCGACCGTGAGTTTTTCTAAAGCTAAATCATGCCTTGTTCGTTCTTGATCGATACTACTACTACCTTACAAACTGCCAAATAAAAAGCTTGAACCCGTAAAAGCTACGGAATTAATAACAGCTCCTCCGATCATCATCGCAATGCTCGCCATGTTTTACTTTTAAACTATTTAAAAAATAAAGTAGTAAAATGAAATCGGTCAAAGAAAAGTTGAATAGTCTTTACTACAGCCCTAGCGGTTATTGGAAAGGTGAAAGTGCCGTCAAACATTTACACGCCTAGCGAAGATCAAAAGACCGGCGAGTTGGCGTTTGTTTTGGGAGGAACGACGTTGATAGAAGTTTTCAAGTTAAGTTAAGAGTTTATAAGTTGTTTAGTTAAATAAAATGGAAACAAAGTTTAAACAAGTATACTATGGTCCCGCCGGTTATTGGAAGGGTGAGGGAGCCGTGTTAAAGTTGGCTAACAAAGAATACAAGTACGCGATGACGGTTGTGGACGTGGCTACTCGTTATAAAGAGGCCGAACCTTTGACCAACAAGACGAGTACCCAAGTGGCAGACGCTCTGAGTCGAGTTTACGCTAGGTCGCCTTTGACTTGGCCAACAGGTTTAAAAGTAGACGCGGGTAAACAATTTCAAGGTGAATTAAAAAAAATTATGAGAGAGAAAAAAGTCGTGATACAAGAGGCAGAACCGGGCAACCACAGAGCGCAGGGTATCGTCGAAAGATTTAACAGGACATTGGCGGAGAGATTGTTTGGCCATCAATACGCCAAGGAAATCCTTAATCCGACGGAGAGATCGCGACTTTGGGTTAAACGATTGCCCGACGTGATTAAGGCGTTAAACGACGAAACCACCAGATTGATAGCGACGGAAGATTACGAGCCACTCACTCCCAAACGAGCGATGCAAGAAACGCAAGTTTGTCAAATCAGTTCTTCCGCGGACGAGGTAGAAAAAGAGTTGATCAAAAAAGGCAATCTTTTTAGATATCTTTACGCACCCGATAAGTTAGAGGGAGGAGAGCGTAGGCGAGCGACAGATCCTATCTGGAGTATCGAGGTGTTTAGTCTAGATCGCGTGACCAAAAATCCTGATCAACCCTCTCTTTACTATCTCAAAAAAGGTCCCCGTCGAAGTTTCGTGAGTCAAGAGCTTCAAGTCGTGCCACCGGACACCGAGTTACCTCCCAAGTTTGTTAATTAATTCGTCACCGACACCACGAACTGGCACCCTCTGCATCACATGTGTACAAAAAACTCACGAAATTCGAAAAAAAATTATATATCATTTTGTGCCATGAAGTATAACATGGCGAAGTTGTTTTTTCTTAAATCATGTTAATTTGCTAATTTTTATTGGGGAGTTTTGCAGAAATTAGTCCATTCTGTCGTTTTTCGGTTCCACGAAGTGACACTGCACTCAGTGTCAGTTCGTGAAAACGAAATTGCGGGGGCGCGCTGAGAAATACGTATCACGTTTGTCTACAAAATAAATAGAACTCGATGTTTTCAACACGGCGGCACCCAAGCACTGTGTGCGCGCACTCCCCGAAAACGCGACAGTTTTCATTTTCACGAACTGACACCCAGCACAGTGTGCGCGCACTTTAAAGAATTCTGGCGACGCGTACGCTTTAATCGCATCGATGTAATCTTTATTTGTGTAGCCCTTTTTACCCGTAGGTACGACTCGTAAACCGTGCTTGGCGACGATTTGTCTGAGCTCGTGATGTTTCTTTTTCTTTAAGTTTTTTAATTGAACGTTATATTTTTTAATCGCATCGAGGTAAACTTTACGAATCAACTTCGCAGTTTGATCGATCGTGAGGTTGTTATTCTCGACGTAATCACGCAACGTAGCTTTACTCCACTTGTGGTATCCTATCGCTAACGTCATGGTTCTCTTCAATATATATGCAAATAATATTTTTTTTATTTCATTTTTATTGAAGGTAAAACCTTAAATTAAAAATATTGGGAGAAAATCGAGCTGGTTCAGGATTTTCGCTATTTTCTATACTACTGCACGACTAAATGGAATATAATTGCATTTAAATTGTCTGACATGAGACGAATACAATCTTCAAAATAAAAGGGTTTGTATTAGAGGCGACAAAATCAAATAGGGCCTACTTGAGATGAAAAAGTGTGATAATTTTATTTGAATTTATTTGAACTCGATTCAAATTTGTCCAAATAAATTAAACAATTAAGGACATCACGGATTGCAATCAATCGATGTTGCTGGACGAAATTGAATATCAGAATCATTGAATTCGAATGATAAACATTTGTTTTATTAGGAAGGCCATTTAATATACATTACCTAGTTGTGGTTTAATGGTGACAACAAGGGAAAGCAACATCATGCCCAGGAAGTACATTTTTATTTTCACAGTGGGCCGCATTTTCCAAGTTTTCACTTGTCGTCACTGGATGAACTACCGTAGAATAATTTGGCTCCTTCCTCGACCACTCTTGGACCACTCACTGTTTAATTACCTATCCCACATGGTAATAGGATGCCAGATAGTTTGAGTGCCGAGTGACTCCCAAGATCAAACTTGGCCAGTGAAATTGAAAGAGTGTTTTGTTTTCCAGCTTGGTATGCCTGACTGTTTTTTGTGTCGAAAGTGCAAGGCCAAGCCAATTAAACCTTGCAATTATATTGAAAGTTGATTCAAACTCACGTTTGGGAAATTTCTTTGTTAATGAGCTGCGATTGCCAGCTATTACAAAATCGTGTGGCTGTTGCCTAGCTACATCAAGCGTCCATACGTCTCCATGGTGACCAACCACAAAGACTTAACCACATAATGCATTTCTTTGCAAGTCTGGCGCACAGGCGTAGCCCGGAAACCTTTTACGACAAAGACCTCCCAGTACGCATAATGCACGTTGTACATTGCCTACGGAATGCATTATTTATAAGGTCTTTACCGCGGCGCTACGAGTCGGTTTGAATAACCTAATTATACTATTTGGGGTTCAATTGATTCGGAATCGTGGCTGGTCGCGTCACAGCACTTCATCGCCAGCTTCATTATAATAACGCTTATGTACGTGTGTCGCGTTGAATATTATTCAAAATTATTGTAGTCCAGACATGTGAATAACATTAGTAGTTTTTCATTTATTTATTTATTTATTTGAATTCACTCTTGTATTCCCGCTATTAGCCTACCATTTAAAATTCCTCCCTTCTCTAATTTTGTTCCCGCCCCGATTTGTTTTTCTTTTTCTGAAAGTGTTTTTTCTTTAGAAAGTGTTTACACCAATCCCACAATCTTTGTCGCATTGATTTGCACGCAAACATTGTGCATCACATAATAACTATACTGAGGTGTTATGCTTGCCACAGCGAGCTATATAAAACATAAAATATAAATTTCCCTTCCTCCCGATTCAGTGAGTAATGAAAACCGCCTTACACAAATTTTTACTGATTCCAGTGTAATTGTTAATTCAGCCGTCCTATGTGATCCCCGTGTGAATGTGTGAATGGACCACTCCGTTGGTCTCCGGGGGGAGGGGAGGGGGGAGGGGAGAGGGGGGGGGGGGGGGGGTAGGTTACTACACAACGAGTTCAATCAGTGAGCTTACATGTTCTCTTAATGTCCCAACGATTGAAGGAAAACATTTCTTTTTTTTCTTTTGGCGTCGCATTTTTACGGAAGCGTATTAAGGACATGACCAAAAAAAGTTTTCCGGACCACTATTTCGCCCGGGCGGATTACTGTATCGCCTGGGCGGATTACTATTTCGCCCGTGCGGATTACTGTTCATGAATCAAAACGTGTATCACCATTTTGACAGTAATCCGCCCGGGCGAAATAATAATCCGCCCGGGCGGAATAGTGATCCGCCCGGGCGAAATAGTATTCCGCCCGGGCGATATACTCCGCCCGGGCAAAATAGTATAGTCCGGAAAACCTTTTTTGGTCATGTCCTCAATACGCTTCCGTATTTATGAGCTAAACTTTAGCGTCTTTATATAAAACAATACATGCAACGAGCACACTTGTATGCATATAATACATGGACCCCTGTAGCTAATATGTAGGTGTCTATGCGTATTGATAAAGTTGGTATTATAGTCGTCATGTACGTTCTTTTTCATAATTGTGATTTTCTTTCGCGAACGAATTGAGAAGGAATATAATGCTTGTTTACATTGGAAGGCCTTTGCTTGTTGTCAAACGACATTGGCCACGCCTAACTGTTTGTTCGTAGAAGTTCAAATGTTTCCACTCTTACGACTGTTGAACTTTTTTGACTGATGCTGATCGTCTTAACATACTGCAATTGCGCCCGCACCCCTATTTTGCTTTCTCGCACCCCTTTTTCTCCGAGTGCCAAGAGTGAAGTCATAACATACTGCAAATTTGCGCCCGAACCCCTCTTTTGCTTTCTCGCACCCATTTTTCTCTGAGTGCCAACGGTGAAGTCAAAACATACTGCACATTTGCGCTCGCACCCCTTTTTTGCCGTCTCGCACCCCTTTTTACTCTGGCCAACACTGAAGTCATAACATATACTGCACATTTGCACCCGCACCCCTCTTTTGCTTTCTCGCACCCCTTTTTGCTCTTGCCAACACTGAAGTCATAACATACTGCACATTTGCATCCGCACCCCTCTTTTGCTTTCTCGCACCCCTTTTTGCTCTTGCCAACAGTGAAGTCATAACATACTGCACATTTGCGCCCGCACCCCTCTTTTGCTTTCTCGCACCCCTTTTTCTCCGAGTGCCGACAATGAAGTCAAAATATACTGCAAATGTGCGCCCGCATCCCCCTTTTGCTTTCTCGCACCCCTTTGTCTCCGAGTGTCACCAGTGAAGTCCAAACATACTGCAAATTTGCGCTCGCACCCCTCTTTTGCTTTCTCGCACCCCTTTTTGCTCTTGCCAACAGAAAGTCATAACATACTGCACATTTGCGCCCGCACCCCTCTTTTGCTTTCTCGCACCCCTTTTTTCCGAGTGCCGACAGTGAAGTTAAAACATACTGTAAATATGCGCCCGCACCCCACTTTTGCTTTCTCGCACCCCTTTTTGCTCTTGCCAACAGTGAAGTCATAACATACTGCACATTTGCACCCGCACCCCTCTTTTGCTTTCTCGCACCCCTTTTTGCTCTTGCCAACAGTGAAGTCATAACATACTGCACATTTGCACCCGCACCCCTCTTTTGCTTTCTCGCACCCCTTTTTGCTCTTGCCAACAGTGAAGTCATAACATACTGCACATTTGCACCTTCACCCCTCTTTTGCTTTCTCGCACCCCTTTTTGCTCTTGCCAACAGTGAAGTCATAACATACTGCACATTTGCACCTTCACCCCTCTTTTGCTTTCTCGCAACCCTTTTTGCTCTTGCCAACAGTGAAGTCATAACATACTGCACATTTGCGCCCGCACCCCTCTTTTGCTTTCTCGCACCCCTTTTTGCTCTTGCCAACAGTGAAGTCACAACATACTGCACATTTGCCCCCGCACCCCTCTTTTGTTTTCTCGCACCCCTTTTTGCTCTTGCCAACACTGAAGTCATAACATACTGCACATTTGAAGTGAAATAACATTAGGAGTTTTTTATTTATTTATTTATTTATTTGAATTCACTCTTGTATTTCTGCTATTAGCCTACCATTTAAAATTCCTCCCTTCTCTAATTTTGTTTCCGCCCCGATTTGTTTTTCTTTTTCTGAAAGTGTTTTTTCTTTAAAAAGTAAATTTTTCAGACAAGTTTTTACACCAATCCCACAATCATTGTCGCATAAATTTGCGCGCAAAAATTGTGCATCACATAATAACTATACTGAGGTGTTATGCTTGCCAGAGCGGGCTATATAAAACATAAAATATAAATTTCCCTCCCTCCCGATTCAGTGAGTAATGAAAACCGCCTTACACAAATATTTACTGATTCCAGTGTAATTGTGAATCAAGCCGTCCTATGTGATCCCCGTGTGAATGTGTGAAGGGGGGGGGGGGGGGGGGGGAGGTTACTACCCACCGAGTTCAATCAGTGAGCTTTGGTGTTCTATTATGTGCCAACGATTGAAGGAAAAAAAAATCGTATTTTTTTCGGCGTCGCATTTTTACGGAAGCGTATTAAGGACATGATTAAAAACAGTTTTCCGGACCACTATTTTGCCCGTGCGGATTACTGTCCATGAATCAAAACGTGTATCACCATTTCGACAGTAATCCGCCCGGGCGAAATAATAATCCGCCCGGGCGGAATAGTGATCCGCCCGGGCGAAATAGTATTCCGCCCGGCGATATAGTAATCTATAGACCCCTGTAGCTATATGTGTGTCTATGCGTATTGATAAAGTTGGTATTATACTCGTCATGTATACGTCCTTTTTCATAATTGTGATTTTCTTTCGCGAACGAATTTTGAAGGATTATAATGCTTGTTTACATTGGAAGGCCTTTGGTTGTTGTCAAACGACATTGGCCACGCCTAACTGTTTGTTCGTAGAAGTTCAAAAGTTTCCACTCTTACGACTGTTGAACTTGTTTGACTGATGCCGATCGTCCCAATATCGTCGCAGTTACACCCAGGTAACAAAAAATCAGCGACTAGTTTGGTCGTAGCTCAGGCACAGCCTGATCCTGATAAGTCAGTCGCCGACGGATCTGTGACATCGCAAGGTCGACATGAGGGCACCTTAGAAGCACATTGGACAAGCATCACTTTCTAACAATGACCATTGGGCTTGGTAAAAAAAGGGTAAAACTAGGTTACCCAAGTTATCTGGATACAACATAGTGTAACAAGTTAATACTGCTTGACATTTAAACATATTCCAATGCAAAATAGTCCCACACATTTCTATTCCAATTGCACCATGTTGCGTCTCTCAATAAAAAAAGGGAAATGACGGTCAGAGGTCACCTCAAAATTGTGTGTGGGGTCTTATTTAACAATCTCCTCATTAAACGAGAGAAACGAAGTTTAATTATGATTCTACCTCACCATTACCGAAATGAGGAGTCAGGTGAGATTGCATTGTCTGGTATTTGAGGAACGCACCCATTCAAAGAAAGCTCTTAGTGCGCCACTATTACTCAGACACTCTCGATAAAAGTGACATTTAATGATTGTACACGAACCATCGGTACCGATGGTTCGTGTACAAATCGGAATGGGCCAATAAGAAAACAGCGCCCATAGTTTGTGCGCTGACAGATATAGCCTTTGCGAGCTGTAAACTCAGCAAGGCAGAGAGGAACTACTGTGTTACTATGGCAGTAGTTATTACATGTTATAACACCTCACTCACAGATTCTGTGTCTTGATTGGCCGAGAGCGCGGCACGTGTCACTTGCTATTTTTACTATTTTGTACCATGGAGAAATAAGACTATCCAAAAAGACTATACCACGCAAAAAGGACTATGCGCAAAGCATGCAACACACGAATATGCGCATAGCAACGAAAGCGTGACTGAAACCCAGACGTGTGTTTCGGTGCATTGCGTAAACATTGCTCTATCACCTTCGCACCCGTTCATCAAGGCAACAAAGTACACGTATGATCGAGAGACGTATAATTCGGAGATTTGTTGTCATTACTATACTTTCAGGAAGCTTAAATTGTGCAGAATATGTGAGTGAGGTGTTATAAAACAAATATTGACTGCTTTATTTCGCGGTATAGTAAAACTAGCCTCCCTCGGTGATCCATGGAGCATTGTGATTTATTTCAAGTTAAATCTGGACACTGCCTTAAAAACCCACGAACAAACCCTATGTGCCAATTAAATTGTTTTTATAAATACACAGTGAAATGTTCTATTGTTATTTTATGATAAAACTTGCACCTTTTAGTGTCTGGATATAAAATTAAACAAACATTTTTAAGAATTTCCCTAATCCCCAAAAGCTCGTTTTGCCTTTTGTCTATGGTTTGTGCATAAGGTTATGATGTGGAATTCTCCCCACTCCCCCCCCCCCCCCCCCCCCCCCACCCCCCACCCCCCACCCCCCCATCCCCAACAGAAAAAAAAGTAAATTGAGAAGTGGGAAATGTTAAACAAACATTCTTGAAAATACTTGTCCGAAATCCCTATCCCATAGACTTTGCACTGCATTGCATCGTCTTACACGAATGTCTCGTATCTTTTCCCGAAAATAGGCCTATTTAACATTGAAACTTGGCGTATACATGTCATTCTTGGGTGTTATTATGTTTAACTTAATTTTCCTGATCAAACTGGATTGTTTTTGTCATTTTAACTTCGTTTCCTGTGATATTAAATTCGTTTTCTCGGTCGTGCACTATACAAACGTGTGTACGCCTGCAATGTTTTAAATATCCCAATGAGCCGCCGATGGCTTCACGTACATAGCCGCTCGACCTATCCAGTTATAGAGATCACTGGCTCCACCAGCCGCAGTGGGACCGCTCTGGTGCCCTCTATCGGCCAAATTGGCACAGATGCCACAAAAGCTTTAATTCGAACGCACACAAAATACATTGTCTGCTTATTTGCCGAAATAGACCACATGAAGCACGATATGTGGCAGAGAACCCCCCCCCCCCCCTCTTTTGTGTTGACCATTGTGTTCCCGGAATCTCAGGAATTACTTTTAGGTTTCAAGGGGGGTGGGTTATAGTTACAATAGTGTTGTGTTTAAAGTATAGGGATAAGAGGGGGTTACCCCTCTGCCACATATCGTGCTTCATATGACATATCGTGCTGGGTATAAAATAGACAGAGAAGCGTATATTATCACAATTGCTTGAATGTTATCTATGTTTTCAGTAAGCATCAGCGAGCATCAATGAGCAACAGAGAAGACGGAGAACACGACGAGTTGCGAAACTTTGCGGATTTACCATATTCAGACATTGCATATGATCACATGTAAATTAGAATACAGCAGCAGGTCTTACACCCAACCATAACTCTCCCTAATACATTTTGTTCTAATTATAATAACTACCATGCACTTCTCGATCAAATAACCGCTGATCAATAGAGAACCTCGCTAGGAATCTAGCCGTAATCTTTGCCAGTTTTGCCAGTAAGAGTGACTTTATGGAAGAAATTAATAAGTACTTCATGTCAAAAAGTGCTTTAAAAAGTTCAGACCAACATTATTAATACATTGCTCTTAGTGTGCAAATATTTAACTAAAAAGATGACCATTTTCTTTCAGTTGTTTTCCAACGGTCAAAAATTCATATTTCTTATGAATTCAACTGAATGTACATTTAAATATCCAGGTTAAAAATGTTAACTATCTCCAGGGTTAAAGGGGAGTAGCATATTCCAAGTTGAAAAAAAATAAATGAAATGAAAATAAATATATTTAAAATAACATTTGAACATTCCATTTGTTCACAGAACTTTGAGGAACATAGAAATGATGCACACCAAAATTGCAACATTTGAAACTACTGTATTCAAACATTCCTTTGAAAGATTAGTTCAGTTTAAAAACAAAATGTTCAGACAAAACCTGCAAATGTGCACGTTTTCCCGACATCATTTCTCACGAACTTTGATGAACTTTCGTTTATAAAGCGATATTTTATAACATTTTTTTATAGAATGATTTTCAATGTTGTTGGGCATTTTTGTTTGGTGTGCATCATTTTAATGTTCTTCAAAGTATGTGAACAAATGAAATTTAATGTCAAATAACGTGTTGGTCCACTTTATCATTCAATTAAACAAAAGTGCATTTTTTCCCGGCACTTGTTTACATACATTGATCGAAAGGTGCTCAGTATTTTTTTAATTACTACAACTTTATTTTTTAGCTTGGGTGCCCTGCAAAAATTGTGTTGAGCGAGTAAACACTTTTTTAAAAATCTTTTTGCTATCAGTTTGTACAGGTTTGCTAAACTTGTTTAGCATGAGGATGGATAATGTTTAGCCGTTAAACACTGCCTTAGGAATTGTACACGTGCGATATAGCTTCTAAACATGTTAGCAAATTGATAGCAAGAAAAGTGTTGCTTGTCGTTTTCAAAGGTAATATTGTCTTAAATTTTCATTCGTGTTCTTTTGTTTTCAGACAAGAAGCTTTTTTTAAATAGGCATAGAAATATACTGTTGTTATATTTGAATATATAATGTGGCACGTTTCGGATCATTGAACGTTTCGGTAATCTATACGCTATGAGCATATGGTTTTGTAATTTGTATGCACTATTAATTAAGTGAACGTATGCATCAAAGAACCTGTAACCAAATAAATGACAGACATACTATATCTATTGTTTATTTGGTACAATTTCATTTATTTTGTATCATTAATGTAGTATTGTAGGGTAACTCATCAAATCTAATGATGTACGTAGCTAGTACCATAGGCCTATAGATACCTCAGCTTACAACAATCACAAGTCTGAGTATTAAACATGGCATTGCATAAAACAAATGAAGTCTGAGTAATATAACAAACAATAAACAGTAATATTGAAAACAAAATCCAGCATAGGATATTAAATGTACAAGCATGACGTCATGATTTTCTATAGAGGAATCCAAAATTGATAAATCTCCGGATAATTTAGTTTTTACCACAGTGAACAACAGGCTAGAATTTCGGTTTGAGACATGAACCCATGAAGCATAATCAGTGTCAAAAAAATCAGACGTATGTTTATTTCAAACGTCACGTGATTTTACAACTTAGATGCTCTCCCAATTCGGATGCTTTCCTAATTTGAATGATTTTTCGTAAACTCGAATGCTTTCGTACAATTTGGATACTTATTGTAAACTGAGATGCTTATTTAATTGTGATGCCTTTTGAGTTCGGATGCCTTTTGTAAACTGTATGTGTCTTATTACAAACAGAACATAATTATTCCCAAATCCGGACACTATGGTGTCCCCTGCAGGGACATCCTGTAGGGACATCGCAGATTCTGCGATATCGCGCATTCTGCGCAAATTTAAACGATGTCGCACAATTTATTGTACAAATCTAAGCGGATTTCTGAGATGTCGCAAATTTTATTATTATTTATGCGATGTCAAATATTTTCTATGCGCAATTTACAGGCTGATAGCGCGGCGGTCCCGAGTCGAGACAACTCGACCGTTGAGACTGTGGTAATAACTTCGGGATAGTAGAGCATACAGGACGGAGTCAACCTAGCGCGACGGTCCTCGCGCGTACCCGGCCCTCCCGTCCTGATTTGTAAGCCGTTTCGATTTTTGTGGACGGACGTCACTGGACTTTCCGTTTATGCCGACACATTCTGGAAAAAATTATCCGAATGTTAGAATTTGATTTTTTTTTCGGCATTCGCATCCTTCGCGAATCGTTCGCGTGCATCGTCAAAAGTACATGTACAGGGCCGGGTAGCCCAGGTTGGACGACGTTTTTAATTGCATCACGACTGACGTACGTCCAGGGTATCAATGTATCCTGCCATAGCGAAACAGTTTACAACAACTTTTTTTCATATTTTTACCTGATGAAGGAAGCCGAAATCTCGCTTATATCTTCCTTGTGTCTGCATGGAATTACAGATCGTCATGGGTTATTAAAAGTTAATGTGTCTTTAGGCAACTTATTTACAGAAAATAAATTTCAAATCCACGCTTTTGGACGTGAACATCATGTACGAACTCTGCACAATCCCTACATGCGAGCGTGTGCGGGTACCCGGCAGCCGCGCCGGTCTACAACTGATAAGGCTGCCGGGTACCCGCGCACGCATGTAGGGATTGTAGAGAGTTCGTACATGACGTTCACGTCCAAAAGCGTGGATTTGAAATTTATTTTCTGTAAATAAGTTGCCTAAAGACACATTAACTTTTAATAACCCATCACGATCTGTAATTCCAGACACAAGGAATACATAAGCGAGATTTCGGCTTCCTTCATCAGGTAAAAATATGAAAAAAGTTGTTGTAAAATGTTTCGCTATGGCAGGATACATTGATACCCTGGACTCCGTCGCGTTGTACACAACGGAGGAGTCCAACCTGGGCTAATGTACAGGGTAGGCCTACATGTCAACTTGGCCCCAGTATCGACGGTCGAGTTGCATGCTAAATTGCGCCCTATGTTGATAAAGTAAAACAATACAACAGTAACGTCTTCTTGGAACCAATACTACACATAAATCTGCGGTATGTACATGTACGGGTCGGTGCGACATCGCATAAATCTGCTTACTGCGAAATATGCACAGAGCTTGAAATCTGAAGTAAAATGTGCTATATTAAAATAATCTGCTTAGGTGTACGATAAATAGTTGTGCAACATCGTTGAAATTTGCGCAGAATGCGTGATGTTCCTTCCACGATGTATCTTGAGGATCACCATATAGTGTCTGGATTCGGAAGCTTAAGGCAGCCGATTTGCGATTATGTTCGGTTTGTGAAAAGCATCCGAGTTTACAAAAAGCATCTGAACTAGAAAAGCGCATCCGAATAAACAAAAAGCATCCGAGTTAAACATAAAAGTATCTGAGTTAACAAAAAGCATTCGAATCACGAAAGCATCCGAATTAGGAAAGCATCCGAGTTTACGAAAATAATAGCAAAAATGCCCTAAAAAAGCGTTTCTACGGTCATCGATCGACTGTCAACACCAAGAAACTAGACACCCCGTCGGTCACCACTTCAATCAGCTATTGCATTTCTGATATGATTTGCTACAGGGCATAGAATCACTTGGCCATCGGAAAGACTCAGTCCGTCTCAGCCAGGAGAAAGTTTGGATGAATCGTCTTCGGACTATTCAACTACATGGGCTCAACATCCAACTAGGAAATGATTAACTTCTATTGTTTTCTCCCATTATTTTGTCATCTGTTTCAGATTTAATCCTTGTCAGCAGTTTGTTCTTTTTTGTTCTCACTCCTTTGGGTTTCCCCTTGTCTATTGTCCTAACCCCCCCCCCCTCACATTTCTCTTATTAATACTTCTTTGTTAGTTCTTTCTTTGATCCTACCCACACTGACCTTTCCCTTTAACCCTTCAGCCTAATCCTCCTTTTGTTGTTCCACAGAACTCTGTACATGCCTTTTCTTGTTTGTTTCCCCGCCAGCTATGATGTGCATCATGCTGTATGTTGCCCTATATATGTTTGTTTCTTGTACACAGCCATTATATCTCTGAAGAAGATCTTGTTAAGATCGAAATTTTAGGCCCTCTTAACTTATTTGAAAATAATACCAATTAGGAAAGCATCCAAATTAAAAAAAACAACTAATCAACGCCTTTTGTCGTTATGATATAATTGAACACCAAAAGGATGCACGCATTTCACCAGAATTCCTGATAAGTTACAAACCCAACTAGACCTTGAATTTATTTGATTTGATTTGATTTGATTTGTTCAGGTTAAAATCGACTCAACAGAATGTAACAGAAAAAAAAATTGATTTAACCTGGGATCGATAGCCCCCAAAATTGTACAAGCTTATTTCCATTGGGGTCTCATTTTCTTTCCTGCATGCCCATAATCATATTTAAAGCAAGTTTAAATATAAAACATATAATCTGTATACAAGTATTAAACCGCAATTTTAGAGAACACAACAGTTATAGTTACGAATATCAGTTTACTTTAAAACATCTAAATAATACCAAATGCGTATATATACGTGCCAAAACAAAGAAATAAATTGTATTCAAACGTTCAGGTGTTGAATAGTCTTACTGTGTAGGAAATGCCAATAATGTCAGCAGTGGCTTATTCAAAAGAATTTTTGAATGATGTAATTTTAATTTGTAGAAATCATTATTGAAACATTCAATTTATGTGGGCTATTCTGGGAATGTCTGTATACTGTCGTTAATTAGCATCATAGTGATAAAGCAACAAGTGACATTTTGATTATGTGGCTTTAATAAACAAAGATTATTTACCGCTATTTTTTTTTAAATCAGAATACGCTATACGTGTTTATGTATTATTTACAGCAAACGCCTGCTTTTTTGTTTGTGCTGCCTTTGACAAATGACACAATATTCAAAGAATGACTCATGGAATCTATAATTGTTTGCAGCGATCTTGTTGTAAAACCAAACGCATTTGAACTTTCTCATACTCTGTGAAATGCAATATAAAGTCTGAGAGTGACATTTCATGCACCACTAGCAGTCATCTCTGGATTGGCACAGAGCAAGACAATGCACAATATAAGAATGTGACACCAGCTGAGTCCATTGCCTTCGTTGGTCTGAAATAAACGAATAGGAGTATGGCGTTGAGCACAGTAAATGAATGGCCGACATTTAATATTAACGTCGGCAGAATGGGGCTGTTGGAAGAAGACTTTCAATGTTATGTCACGTGGAAAGATTAAAGGAATCCTATACGTTTGGTAATTACTCCAAAAATTAATGCCAATAAAAACTTACTTGTCAAGAAGTACAGAAGCTTTGGATAGTATAGCGGCATTTTTAGAAACTGTTCACTTCGAAGTACTGCGGTTATGAAAAAAGACTTTTTATCCTCAAATTTGAATCTGAGAAGCGTTACTGCTGTGACGTTTCTCAGATTGTGTATTCCAATGCAGATTATTCTTCCTGCATTGAAATAACCGCTCCAGATTTTGGCAATATCTCAAAATCGCTACCACCTTTTTACAGGTTAGTTTTATGGTATATATATATATAACTATATAGGATTAAAACAAACAGTGGGTTGCAATTACCAAACATATACGATCCATTTAAATAAGGAAATACAAATGTGGTTGGCCGGTTTTAAACAAGTATATGTTTAAAACTTTACTAAAACTATACTTGTTTAAAACCGGCTCATGTTCCTGGACGCGACACTGTTCAGGCCATGAGCTAGTTTTAAACATACTTGTTTAATACCGGCCAACCACATTTGTATTCCAATTCAAAAATCAACACAAGTAACAAGAAATTTTCAACGATTTGTTGTAACAATTTTACCTCGTATTTTGAGGAACACCCCTACAGCTATTTTAATGGTATGTGCCATGCGCACGTCCCTTATGGAGATAGACGCGCGCATGACAGGCACGTGGTACGACATTACCGAGTCATTGGTTGTAATGAAAGGATCATGGACCGGATTTCATCGAGTCCAAATGTGATGTGACACCGACAAGTGTTTAAAACCTGCCGGGCAATGTTTATTCGGCCGTGTAAACATGCCGAGGTGTCGGACTCTCGACCAATAGAAATGGCTAAATAGGAATGGCTAAACTGTCTCAGGTATTTTTAATACTTACGTAATAATGGCTGAAATTAAATCTCCTTAATGTGCTCCTTCATGGTTATCTTACGACTTTCCATATCCTATAAAAATCGACAAAACCACAAAAACACATAAATTGCAATAAACAAAAAAGACCGAACAGCGTTAAGTGACAGTTCTTATCAAATCGTTAAACAAACTAAGATTCAACACTCTCAGATTTTTGCTTGTGATATGTTTTGTTCTTTCCGTGTAAATCTTGATATAAGATCATGTTTAAAATTGTTTTTATCTAACTATGTTATTGTATTTACTTCTTTTTTAATGTTGATCAAACTTTTGTTTATTCAGGTCAATTACAGCTTTGCAAATTATACATTCGAATTGTCTCAATGTGATTACACCTTATCCCGACTAAGATGTGTTTTACAAAATGTATCCGTATCGGATATCAACCCAAACCTGAGTCTATTTTGCCTCACATCTGTCCAGATCAAAAGGAACTTCCACTGGTCGAAATAATCCAGAAAATACAGAAGTATCATATTGATCCCTAAAAATGGCATATTGACCCTAAGAGAAGTTATATTGACCCTGAAAAGTGCCATATTGACCCTGAAAAGTGTTACATTGACCCTGAAAATATCACATTGACCCTGAAAATATCATAGTGATTCTGCGATGCGATGATGCAGCTTATCCTGCACCATATCGGGACTTCACTCCCCTCCTCTCTTCCCTGTCCAGCATTAGGGTCCTCGGTTCCCCTGTGTCACTGAGACTAACGTCCCGCCGCAGAGTTTAGATGTATGTGGCTCATCTCCTCCCCCTTCTGGCAGTTTCCTGAGTCAGTTTCCACAGGATGGTTACATGGGCTTCTAGCTCCAGGTGGCGGATGCAATGGCCTGCCATAGCCTGATCCTCCTCTCCCTGATCTTGTCTGAAATACGTGAAAGGCCTTCATATAGGTCAATGTTGCTGATGTGGTCTCTCCAGGTGACATGCAGAGCCATGTGCAGCATCCTGCTTTACAGTAAGGGTCCACGATTCAACTCCGTTAAGCAGCACTCACTCGACCGTCGCTACAAAGAGACCGACGCCTTTTGAGGTTGTCGCCTTTTGGGGTCGGTTGAGCAACATCCTGTTGTAAATCTTGGCAAAAAGTGACTTAGACTGATGCCCCGATAATTATCCGTCTTGGTGAGGTTCCTTGACTTGGGAATTGGGACGATAAGGGTGCTGGTAGTGCCTCAGTATCGTATGCTCTATTTATACATCTTAGGGCGATATTATCAACGACGACATATTTCAGGACTTCTGGGGTTACTCTGTCTTCACCAGAGCATTTGCCACACTTGATGGTGATCTTGGCCTTCTGGTATTTTTGTCTATAGAGAAATGTTCATCAGATGGGGGGGGGGGGGGGGGGGGTGGGGGGGGGGGGGGGGGGGGGGGGGGGGGGGGGGGTGGGGGGGTGGGGGGGGGGGGGGGTGGGGGGTGGGGGGGGTGGGGGGGGGGGGGGGTGGGGGGTGGGGGGGGGGGGGTGGGGGGGGGACAGTAAAGTTCATGTATTCAAAATCCGCCCCTTCGAGACAACAGGAAAGTTCATGTTTTTGAAATTCGCCCCTTCGTGCAAACGTGCATTTTTTTATAGTATAACTTCACCAGGTTGAAGATATTGCAATATTTAATCATTTTCACCTGAAGCCAATATTGATAAAGAAACTTTTTTTTATGATATTCGCCCCTTTGTGAAAACGGTGACGATTAATAGACACTAAAGCTGACCATTTGACACCAACATTCTGCCGATGAAGATCTTACTGCTTGACACAGCTGGGAGTTTAAAAAAAGAAGATGTTTTCCTTCTCCTAGGTGGGCTTCCAATCAAGGCTGCGAGTCCCACCAACCCGTGTTTGAAATCAGAGTATCTGTCTCCTATGTGTGAACTACCTCCTAAGGTTAACGAGCTCCACCTACCCAGAGCAATCTGATTCTGAAGCGTCAGAAACTCGCCTTCACACCCTTGCCCTCAGTTCAAAACAGGGATCGGTACGTGAAGCCGGGCAGTAGGAGTTTGAATTAGGAGAGGTTATTTGAAACGCAGATCATATGGTATATTTTATGGAAGAGGAGTCACTCAATCCTCTTTACCACCCCGATTATCCTAAAGACTTTTGACCCTGAAAAGTGTCATATTAATTCTGATAATTGTCTGGCCAAAGAGAACCTGGGCAGGGGCGTAGCGAGGACATTTTCATTGGTGGGGTGTGGAAGTGAATTTGCCGACTCCGAGCCTAGCGAGCGCGAAGCAATTTACGGCGCGGGGTCCGGGGCCCACTTAAGGGTCCGGGGTCCGGGGCCCACTTAAGGGCCCCGGGAAAAAATTGGATTCTAGATGCTCTGTGGTGAAATCTGAGGCATTTCCTTGCTACTTTCCTCTGACTCTTTGAATCAAATTTGCTAAATTTGTCTTGGCATTTTTTATTGCATAAGTGAACGGAACTCATAAAGGGAGCGGGGATGACTGGCATCATGATAAAAAGGTAATCAAAAGGTGATCAACACCAAGACATCATTGCCTTAAACAGTTCACTGCAAAATCGCCTACTTTTATCAATTCAGTGTAGTGTAAACATTGTGTAGGCCTATTTGTGGTCAAGTTGTCAACTGAGGCAAATTATTGAGGGGTGTGACACCCCCCCCCCCCCCCCCCCCCCACACTCGCTACGCCCCTGAACCTGGGTTGCGCGTCACACCTGACCTATGTGAGTGTATAGAGTGCATTGAGTCGCGTAATTTTGGGGTATCGGCTACTATATAATGAATTTAGTTTAGTCAGTTTAACTATTCGCATTTGCAAGTACGTAAGCCTATGTGTCGTCTTACCTTGCTAGTCGTAGGTGGTGTAAAGGCTTCCCTGGTCACGTATTTCATTCTTATCTCTTCTTCAACGGGCACCGAGGCGTGATCATTACCGTCTACCGACGGGCTCCGGCTGCTGCTGATGGCGGGGTTCACTTTGCTCTTTTTGCGGACCACAATGTACAGAAGCAGAAAAACCACGAGGACAACTAGGCACACGGAGCTTAGAATGATAAACACTAAAGCAACGGTAGGAAGACCACCTGAGTCAAAAGAAAATAGCATCATCGTGCATGTATGTATTACAGTGTTGTAGACGAGTACTTTCCGAGTACTTTGTTTATTACCAAATATTCAGCTGTTGGTTGCAAACTAAAGTGAGACAATGACAGTAGCCAACAAATTTAGTCAGTGTCAGAGAAAACAAATTACATGGGACTATAGATGCATAAGCATAAAGATACTTTTTAATCAAAGGTTTGGAACATAATTACTTGGATAGTACTTAGTCAAGTACGTAACGAATGTTTTTGTTGTAAAAGCTTAATTCATTAAAGTAATCCTATTATTTCTATCTCCAGTGACTCTATTATGTAGCTTTAAATATACCAAACCATAATAATATATATGATAAGCAAGCTGGTACTCGGAAAGTACTCAACTACAACTACAACTGGTGTAAAGGGTGAGATTAAACAACTTCGGACTATAGCAACTCTCTCAGAAAGTGTACTATTTCTAGGCCTATAGTCCCTGTATTACGCCTACTTGGAATGTAATGAAAAAGGAAAATGTGTCATACAGTCCCCGTTATTAAGCAGAAAACAGTGTTGTAGTGGGTACACTCAGAGCCGTCCCATCTGCAAGAGGAACATTGATTGTCTAGCCTAAAACAAAAAGTATATTCTTCAAACAAAATAGTTTTGCACGATAGTCTCGGTGTCTGTTATGGACATAATAATGTACCCAGTATGACTCTGCACTTTAGTCAACTTCACGCTTATAAAGTAAATGCAGGATGACAAATTTAATCACAATACTTAACAATGTACTTACCATCACTTGGTATTGGATCCAGCAGCGTCTCACATCGCTCCCCGGTGTATCCAGCCGAGCAACTGAACAAAGATATAGACCACAAAAAGGTGACGATTAATATTTAAAGGAATCCATCTGACTCTCTATTAATTGCCTAAACATTTATTCAAGATTAAAGACTGTAACTTTATAATTAACGTGCAAATTTAAAACTTGACGATGACTCGTCCTTCCAACCGTTTTGTAAAAAATAGTTGATTACAAATATCTCTCCAGTTTTATAATTACTTTGTTTAGCCCAATTACCTGCAAATGAACCACGGAGAAAAGCTGGGCCTTTCACACATCCCACCATTACTACAGTGGTCACCAGGGCAGGTTGTCTGTACCTCTGAAATAAGTGAAAAATAGCATTACTCGGTTATCTGATCCGAAAATAAAATTTAAAAGCAAAGATAACGTATACTGCTGTGAAGTACCATGGCCTCAATTTTGTGGTATGCTTAAAGAGACATTATGTGCAGGAAGCGCCTGATTGAGCTACAAACCGCGTTTTTAACGAAATGACGTTAATCAAAAAGAACATTTCCTAAAAGTAGAATAAACATCCACACAACCATCCTTTAAAAACTGACCACCAAAATTTGAGCTGTTTGGGTGGAGTTGTGGTTCTAGCCGGAAAGTGCTCGTCTTTTGCAGATATGGGAAACAACATTGTGCATCGGTGCTGTGTATAATTTACGGACACACACAACATGTATCGAACATTAGAAGAAAACGACAGGAAAACCGTATGCGTTAACACCGTCGTGATCGATGTAAACAACAGTTTGTTGTCTTTTCTCGGAAACGGTAAGACATTAGGTTGGTTTCCTTTCAACCATAATTTAAAATAGGATAATAAAACAATACAAACGTGACGTTTTCTGTGATTTCCGGACATAGTACCCTTTTCATATTCGAAATAGCAGACATAATGAAGCTTCTAGAGTAATCCAATAACATTTAATATGTATTAAATTGGCATTCATAAATACCTTAGACAGTTTACCCATTCCTATTGGTCGAGAGCCCGTCATGTTTTAAACGGATGATAAAACAACTAGCCAGTTTTAAACACTTTTTCGATGTCACATGAAATTTGGACGTCCGTTAAATCTAGTCGCCTTACACTTTTTCTTTAATTGGTTAAAAACTTACATGGCATACGCAATACCACAAACGAGTCCGTATTTTTAGACTACTTATTCACGCTGTACCGGCAGGTTGCGTTTCGCATAATGCAATATGCGGGACTATTATTAGGAGTTAGCTTACCTTCCGGACATAGCACGCGAGCGAGGATATTCGAGGAACATAACATAGTATAGCTAAAGAAGTTTCACAAAAAAAGTTACTAAGGAATAATTGTTATATATAACAACATTTGAAACCGGCCAACCAAATTTATTTTAAATAGTTTTTCTAAAATGAAATATATACGCCATTTTGTTCACTTTGTAAAATTTTGACGGCCATTACTACTTAAACACAACTTAAGAATACAATAAAAAAAAGAAAGTTTCAAAAACAAGCTGATATGTTGTTTTAAAACCGTGACAATTGAGCACCTTTTTTAAATGGCTATATCGCGTTTTGGAAAAAAACTCTATATTTTTCCAGACTAATTTAAGGAGTTTATTTGAAAAGAAAAATAATATGTTGTTGTGCAGAACAAACAAATAACAATCAACACTTGAGATAAATGTCAACTTATCTATACCTTGAGTACGGACGGTGTCTGTATCAATATAAATCGTTGTACTGCCATCAGTTAGGGTGTCACTATTTGACAAAACTTGCTGCAGGTCGACTTGAGAGGGTGCTCCATTCTCAGGGAACGACACCACAAACGTGACAATCAAACTGCCTGCTTCCATCTTTGTCACTTGTACTGATACAGCGTTACTTGTCGTTGGACTAGCCTTCAGAGTATTCACGATCTATACCATAAATTCAAAGAAAAGTTGCCCATTATGACGCGGTCGTGTTTCGTTTAACGCCAATGAATTATCAAAATATATATTTTTGTATATATTATATATATATATAATATATTTGTTTTGTTCACAGTGCACACGGCGTTCTGGTTGCAATATGTGACTATAATGTATGGTGGCCCTGAACGGACTACGCAGATCGTGAATATTGACGTCAATATTCACGACAAATTTCACGACTTTCCTCAAAGTCGCAAATATTGACGTCAAATTTGACGTCGATATTCGCGTCAAATTTCACGACTTTCCCTAAAAGTCGCGAATATTGACGTCAATATTCGCGACAAAATTCACGACTTTACCCAAAAGTCGCGAATATTGACGTCAAATTTGAAGTCAAATTTCACGACCGGACATAAAGTTTGACGAGAATTTTTTTCCAGCAAGCTAGGTTGTCTTATTATTCCTCCACGGTTTTGGCTAGTCTTGCTCCAAGACTGAGTTTTTCATCTGTTCCGGGGCGCGCCGTCCGAGTCTATGCAGTTCATCAATCATCAATACTTCAAAAACGGGCTTATTGGGGGCGCCCTCGATTGTCACGAGAGATCAGTAGATTTGTTTTAAAGGTAGGATACACCATTGGTAATTGCTTGAATTATCATGAATGGGTTGATTTTTGGGTGTTGTATTTTATAGTAAATCTCGTTTAACTGACCTTTACAATAATTTATTGATGGCGAGAAAATGCGTTTGTTTTCAATCGCCGTCGGGCAGTTGAATATTCTTGTTATTATTCGTTTTTTTGCAATCGCCGTCCGGTGATCGCGAATTTAGTTTTATAAAGAAAAAAATTCGGAATAATTACAGGATATCTTGCGCGATCATTTTGCTGGATGCCTAGAATCATAATTTACCTTCAAATAAGTAAGATATTTCTTAATAATTCGGTAGTAAATATTGTAGATATCTGCAAATGGTGTATCCAACCTTTAAGTTCAGTTCACGAGATTTGTTTTTGAACTTGAAACAATTCCACTGATCTCTCGTGACAATCGAGGGCGCAATTAGGCTTAATAAGCCCGTTTTCGGGGTATGGAGGATTAATGAACTGCATAGACAGACGGACGGCGCGCCCCGGACAAAAGAAAAACTCGGTCTTGGAGCAAGACTAGCCAAAACCTAGCTTTCTGGAAAATAATTCGCGTCAAAATATTCGCGACTTTGGGACAAGTCGCGAAATTTAACGTCAAATTTGACGTCAAATTTGACGTCAATATTCGCGACTTTTGGGGAAAGTCGGGAATATTGACGTCAATATTCGCGACTTTCTCCAAAAGTCGCGAATATTGACGCGAATATCGATGTCAAATTTGACGTCAATATTTGTGACTTTTGAGGAAAGTCGTGAATATTGACGTCAATATTGACGTCAATATTCGCGACTTTGAGGAAAGTCGTGAAATTTGTCATGAATATTGACGTCAATATTCACGATCTTCGTAGTCCCTTCAGGGCCACCATAATAATGTGTGATGACCAGTAAACATAAGGGAGAATGTGGCCTAGTGGTTATGGCCCTGTCACACCAGAACGTTTTAGGCCAACGCGAGAGTAGCGCGTTAAAAATAGTTGATACGCTGGCAAACGCTGAACTTCCACAGAAAAAGTCAAGTGGAACCAGGGGGGGGGGGGGGGGGGGGGGGGGCGGAAGGGGTGTTGCGCAATCATTTGCAATCGCAGTTTGGGTACACTCCATTTAAAAAAAAGGTAATGACCATTAAACATAAATAAATAATCCATGTATACTGTTAACATTTTCTCTTTATCAGCACTGAAAACATAGTTTATATTGAAAGAGTATTTTCAATTGTTGAGGTGCTTATTTTTAAATAAAATGCGTACAAATATTACCGACAATTTTCCGTTGGTTTATTGCAGCAGCTAACGTGTATGAATGGGTCCAGGTGGGAATTTCGTTACAAAACGTCTCCCCTAAAATGGCTACAAATATCGACATAATGTGAAAAACATTATCGTTCATCCTCTGATTTTTTTCCACTAACGTAATAATTAGGAATAGATCTTTCATTCCTGAAAGTTAAATGAAAATCCCTCGGTACATCCTCTGGATATTTGACCTTTTTTTTTTAATTTGTTTTTGAAAATGGTTTCTGCCAATTCTCAATCGCGAAAGTTTACGCCAGGGGGGGGCGGAAGGGGTCCCAAAAAAAGTGCGCCACCAACGTTGAAATGTATCTCATTCATTCTTCCACGCTCACGAGTCAAACATCTCATACAGTAAACACGTATAGATCGCTACCGCGAAGCGCACCATTGAAACACGTACACATTTGCTCCGTGCATAGCTCTCCCGAATTCAGTGATTTATGCTACGTCCGCAAAGCCAGATTCGTACAGTACAGGCATGGCGTAAACTTTCGCGATTGAGAATTGGCAGAAACCATTTTCAAAAACAAATTCAAAAAAAAAGGTCAAATATCCAGAGGATGTACCGAGGGATTTTTATTTAACTTTCAGGAATGAAAGATCTATTCCTAATTATTACGTTAGTGAAAAAAAATCAGAGGATGAACGATAATTTTTTTCACATTATGTCGATATTTGTAGCCATTTTAGGGGAGACGTTTTGTAACGAAATTCCCACCTGGACCCATTCATACACGTTAGCTGCTGCAATAAACCGACGGGAAATTGTCGGTAATATTTGTACGCATTTTATTTAAAACTAAGCACCTCAACAATTGAAAATACTCTTTCAATATAAACTATTATGTTTTCAGTGCTGTTAAAGAGAAAATGTTAACAGTATACATGGATTATTTATTTATGTTTAATGGTCATTACCTTTTTTTTTAATGGAGTGTACCCAAACAGCGATTGCAAATGATTGCGCAACACCCCTTCCGCCCCCCCCTGGTTTACGCCATGCCTGTACTGTACGAATCTGGCTTTGCGGACGTAGCATAAATCACTGAATTCGGGAGAGATATGCACGGAGCAAATTTGTACGTGTTTCAATGGTGCGCTTCGAGATAGCGATCTATACGTGTTTACTGTATAAGATGTTCGACTCGTGAGCGTGGAAGAATGAATGAGATACATTTCAACGTTGGTGGCGCACTTTTTTGGGACCCCTTCCGCCCCCCCTGAGTGGAACCGTGATTTCAGCGTGTCCATAACGCGTTGATAACGGGTTCATAGCGTTCGCCAGCGCGTGAGTAACATGTTAGTAACGCGCTCGACGACTGATGAACGACTGCCCAGCGCGTAAGTAGCACGTTCCAACGCCCGCCAGCGTACTGCAACGACCACATGGTTAGTGTGAAAAGCCGACGCGCTACTACAGTAATGGCCCTGTCACATCAGAACGTTTCAGGCCAACGCGTGAGTAACATGTTGGAATTTTGGCAACACGCGGGTAAACGTTGACCAACGCTAGGCCAGCGTTCGCAACACGCTGAGCGCGTTACCCACACGCTGAAACTCGCTGTCACACGCCGAGGCAGGAAGGTCGTTACTCACGCGTCGAACGCGCTAGACGATCGTTACCAACCCACTACTCACACGCTGGGGACCCGCTGTCGTATTTTTTACTATAAATCATTGATGCGTTCCTCACACGCTGAGCGCGTTCTTCACACACTACTCACGCGCTGGCATACGCTATGAACCCGTTATCAACCTGTATGGACACGCTGAAATCACGGTTCCACTTGACTTTTTCTGTGAATGTTGAGCGATTGCCAGCGTATCAACTATTTTTAACGCGCTAATCATGCATTGGCCTAAAACGTTCTGGTGTGACAGGGCCATCATGGAACCAACGTGTCACCAGCGTGTCACCAGCGTACGCCAGCGTGTGAGTAGCGGGTTGATACTGATCGTCTAGCGTGTTCGACGCGTGAGTAACTTAATTTGGAAAGAGACGACACTGACTGAAGGTCCTTTTAAAGAGAAATGCAACGTTGTGGCAACATGATCCATCCGCTGACCTCCCATGGATATCACAGTTCCCGAGTCAGAATCACTTCGTAATTCAGAGAGAAAAACGAGTGGTATATCTCTGCCTAAACTATTGACGGTGGCGAGTATAAAAAGTGCAGTCGGTGGATCTGTGTAAATCAATATGCCCCTATTGCTCTGGTTTCATCTAAGTGATTTTAATGATCATGTCAGCTTGGCCATGTAGCTACATGATAGTTGATACGATAATTCACTATTAAATAATTATAGTTGCAATCCACCATGGATTGCATTTGTCAGGTTAGTACAGAGTCCGAGACTGTGGTAGATCATCGCAAATGTACCGGTACATGTATCATGCCCAACAAAAACACTAAAATGCTTCATTTTTGTTTAACTCGTTGGCTGCATCATTAAGCATGCCTGCAATTTGAGACTTATAGTTATGTGATCATGACAACGTAGATTTTAATTTAGACCCAGAAATAGTCTACGTACATGTAAGTTACAGCTGATTCTGCTCAGATCATGCCTGTACACAGGATTTTGTATGGGGGGGTTCTGGTCCGCAAATTTTTTAGATGACATTATAGTCTAAGCCAAGTCCATTTTCGTGTTTCTGAGCTATCAGTTGAACAAAGAATGTACTGACCTTCACTGAGACATATCTCAATTTTTATTTAAATTGGACTAAAGCCTGTTTGCACTAATACCAAAAATGTTACTTCAAATAGGTCACTTCGTGCACTTTTTTGTACACCCCTGTTTGAATTTGATCTATTTATGCCAAAACACCTTTCCGAAACAAATGTTTTATTGAACCCAAAGTTATTTATTTTAAGTGATAAAACGTTCAGAACGTCAAGTTCCCTATTGTTCTTTTCAGAACAACACATCGACTAAAGAGAATTACAGTGGTGTTGCTGCAAACTGCTTATCTTAATTTAGACAGCCCCCAAATATCAAACTTCCTGATCGTTTACAATATGACCATGTGGGAAAGTATAATTCTATATATATTTATTGGTAGACGTAGAAAAGTCAGTTAATGCTAGAGGAACCTGAGATAAACCCCGGCCTGATGAGCCATGTATTTTTCCACTTTTCCCCTCTCATTGTCTTTTTTGTACACAGTTAGTTAATACATTATGCCTTCAACCAAACAATTTTCTGTAAATTCTGGTCGAGTATATTACCGCTCGTTGAAACATTGCAGCAGTGGTTTTGAAGCCGGTAGACGTTGGATTCGTGTAGGATTTGGAGAAATTTGACATTGCTCTGATCACTACTCCAAAAGATGGGTATTCTGAAAATCAAATTTATTATACAAATAGTTAGTACTTAAAAATATTAATGGCAATAAAACATGTACTTATTTTAGCACTTTGAATTATAGACCAAAGCGCTTTACATTTTTGTTACCCCTGATCGTTTGGCCAATAAAACAACCCAAATACAATTTCAGCTCTCTGAGGAGTGTATAGCTCTACGCAGCCATTTTGGCGCAAGGCAGCTAAATTGGCCCCGAAAAAATACAGCACTATTCCAAGACGTAAAGCGCAGTCTTCCCTGCCCAATAGTGTTCGATAGAAAACGTATTGTAGCAGTACTTTGGTGTTGGTTGGGTGGTTGTATTAATTGAAACAGCTAGTTGATGTGCATGTATATTATTAACATTAACCTCCACTAATATAGCCGGTCGTGCGATTTTGCGTCCAAAAAGCGTCCAAACGATATCAGAGCAATATTAATTCTGGGCTTGACCCACCCCCCCCCACCCCCCTGCCCTGTGCTAAGTAGCCTTAACAAATGTTAGACCGGGATTAATCCTGCGTTGTTCTCTTGCAGCGTACCTGCTAAGGTGAAAGCCGTCCAAGATCTAGAACAGAGTGAGTGAGTGAGCGATTTTTGGGTTTAACGCCGTACCGGCATCAGTGGCCATATTCACGGCGGGAATGTGTACAAATATAAGACAAAAGGTAGTAATAAAAAACAATCAAGTGAACTGTGGAGAATATAAAAAAAATAGAGTCAGAAGAAACAATTATCACGCAGGAAAAGAATGAGAACGTTTCAAAAGAATGAAAGAACCATTGTATAGAAGTATAACGATAAACTGATTCTAGGCAGTTTTCCAGGAGAATCCCGTCGGAGGCGGGCCACGGAGGATCCCCCAGACACACGGCACCCTGTCTAAATGGGTACCGCAAGGCCGGTCATTTCCCTTGCAGTTTAAGGGCCTGGGCCCCGCCGGTATCTAGAACAGAACAAGTATAGATTTCTGATCCAGTTGGGAACAACGAGACCGCTACGAGTGTGTGACTGTGCAGTTCACTGAGAATCCTGGCCCGACCGGTGACTTTGCTACACTGTCAGCAGTGGAGATTCTTTAAGCTGTAGTTTTGTCAACTCGTGTGGGATATGCTCGTCGACGAGACTAATAATTATGCGTAGCAAATAATGGACTCAAATCCTGAACAACAGTTCTCCTGGCTCCCAACTAACGTTCCCAAAATGATGGCATTTGTGGCACTTATCATTGCTATGGGTATAAACAAATCATCTCAATACTGGATGTACTGAATACAGTGGTTCTTTTCTAAGAAGGAAACCCCCATAATCTCAGCATATGTCATTTTAGTTGTTTTTCACCTGGAGAAAGAAATCCAATAAATGTATACCTATTGGCATGTGTTGATAAAAACAATTATACAATTTTGCTTATCTGTTGTACTTTTGTAAAGTGTAAATACTGACGTCATTGTTTCGTTGTTTTGCTTTTACATGTACAAAATAACTAGATGCCCAATATATTTATCCCTTTAGTATATACAATGTAATTATGTACTCATTTTTACCATTGGGTATGAACACTGCACGTGCCAAAATAATACTGGGACATTGGTCTGCTAATTGCTGTGGTAAAGAAGGGAACTGAGGAAACTGTCTTACACGAGTGGGTGGTATTGAAAGGGGGGTGAGTTCCAAATAAGCAAAAAAAAATTCTCACGTTTACACGACCCATCGTCATTTTGGACGTATCCCTCGAAGCCACGGCAGTGACACGCAAAGCCCTCCTCATTCACATCGGGTAAACAATGCTGACCTGTCCCTGAACATAAGCTGCTATTGGACAAACAAAGATTCTTATCTGCAAAAAAACCAAAATCAAGGATAGTTTGAAAATGTAGAAAATAGAGCCGGTTAGTAAATGCTTGAGCAGCTCACAAGTGACACAAAGCCAAGGCGGCCAATGCCTTTACTGCAGAACATGGCACAATGACCTTCAACCACTTGTTTTTAAAAACAAGATTATCTGGACACATACAAAACAAATTCACAGTTACAATATTTTCGAAATATTTTACAATTGTTTCTGACTTACGCTCTAAAACTAAAAATCTAAATTTGCTCAGTTCTCTTTCGGATCGAAAATGATTCTTTTGGTGTAAAACTTACCTACAAAATAGTCATTTTCAACAAGAAAATGTTTTTGACAGGGCAAATTTAGATTCAGATTTTACAGGTTCATCTGAACTATGAAGTGTTGTTAACGTACCTGCGCAGGTAGGTCCAGAATATATCAATGGACAGATACACTCACGAGTTTCTTCATCAAATTGGCTTCCATTCAAACAGTTGGAAGCAGATAGTTCTGTTTAGAGCGAGGGAACAAATACGTTAATACAATCACAACTACAAACGGGAGAAAATACACTCTTTCTTAAGCCGTGTTCGCACTGGATAAATATTTTGGGTAACTTTACCATGACGCCGGGTAACATTCCGATGGGTTAATCTTCCCACCGTCCGCACTTGGATTTAATTGCGCGGGTAGAATTGCCGAGACCATGGTTAAACTAACCAAGCTTGCTCCAAAACAATAAAGAGGGCGCCCTACGTGACCTATGACCGCGACTTGATGACCAGATCGTCTGTTCCCGACGCTAGCTCTCAACATTATTTTCTTTGTTCAAGTCATTCGACCGGGTGATGGAAGATTTAACCGAGACGTCGCGTCCGCACTGGATTTTCTGGCTTGGCTAAACTGACCTGGTCAATCTTCCTGGGCACCTTTGGCTCGGTTAAACTACCCACGCGGTGTTGGTAAGTTACCTGTGAGGAAAGTTACCCAGGCTGTTCGCACTAGACTTGAAATGGGTAAGTTACTCATTGGCTCGGTAAGTTTGCCCAAATTAAGTCCAGCGCAAACAGGGCTTAAAGCTCAACTGATACTCTTGCTTTTCTTGTCTAGCTATTTGGTAGCTTGGTAAGACTTTCCAAATCTGTACATGACTTTAATTACGTAAAAGAATTATGTCTGCATTCATTATGGCTCATTCAGACCAGTGGTTCTCCTGGGAATGAATGGTTTTCTACCCCCCTGTTATGTCAGTTTATTGCAGGTTACCCACGCACCCTTCTGTCGAACACAACATTCGACCAACTACCAGTCATAATCCTCATCCACTGATCGCAATTTGGAACATCACACTAGCACAATCCACACGCTCCACTGATATACAATGTAGGGTGTCTAAAAAATGTCCTGTTTTTAACACTGAATGATGGACCCTTAAACAATAAAAGTATTACAAATTGGTTTCTTGTTCCAGACAGTTTTATATTTTGTTTGACACCCTTCAGTCAGGGCGCAGCGTTGCCCATAATGAAGTGTGTGGTTGAGTTTTATTTGCAGTGAGTTGGCAGTCTCGGCCAGAATTCACGAGGTTTCAACAGCCTTTTTCAAACCATACTTTTTCGAAATATTTCATTATTTTGTTAAATAAAATTGTTGTTTTAAAGACCCTTAAAACATTAAACAAATTAATTTCGAAATGTGGTGTCCAATCTCCTGAATATTCATTTTGACGAGAGAATTATGCATACGTAGCAAATAAAAGAAAGCACTTCTTCGAAGGCTGCGCACTTTGGACTGCTTTGGTTCATATTGAAAAATGACAAGAATAACATATTAGCAGAGAACAAAAATACTCGAAATGCCATATTTCTCTCTACGACGACATTGAGTGGTCACCGTACTCCCCAGACCTCACACCCCCATATTTTTTTTTGTGGGAATATGTAAAAGATCGAATCTATGGTAACCCAAGGCCCAGAACTCTAAATCAGCTACAGAAAAACATCAGAAGGGAGATCTAAAACATTACGCCAAAAACATTTCCGAGAGTGATGCAAAACATGGCTGTGCAGATCAGTCTGTTATTGGACAAAGAGGAGAATACAAGTAATGCATGAACAAAAAGCTCCATCTTTCATGCTTCATATTTAGCCAAATTATATTGGACAAATATCAGTTTGTGACCAACGTAGTTATGTTGAAAATGGGGACTTTTTATTAGACACGCTGTACATACCCAAGCAAATCTTCTCATTTTCACCCAGATAGTATCCCATGTTACAGCTGCATTTAAAATCCAAAAGAGTGTTCACACAGATCTGATCACAGCCCAGTCCACCGTTGCTGGCGGGCTCATTCTTGTATAACTCACACTCGTCAATATCTGCAAGGAGTTTTATCAAAATAAACATTAAAGATATCTGATTACTGATATTTCTAGCAATTAAAAGATCATCCGCCCACGTTGTTAAGGTGGAATAATTGCGTAACCCATTTGTATGGGTCGACAGTATGTGTTCACGCAGGGTAGACTAATACTCGCCCTCTACCACGAATGATAATGTAGTGCTCGCTGGATGGATCCATCTGCATGTGCGCAAAAACAACCGCAAATACTAAAGGTACCACGCTTAATGCACTCTTTATAATGGGATCAGTTCCCGCTATTTCACAGACATTAATTTCGGTGTGACCGTGTTATTTGATTGCTTACCTGTACAGGTTTTTCCATCGCCTTCCAGTCCCTCTGGACAAGGTCCACAAGTGCTATTCAAAGATGGCGGGTCTTCGTCTTCGCACTCGACACCTAGGAAACACGGGCTGTCTGCGCATGCGTCGTAGTTGTCCTGACAAAACTCTCCGGTCCAACCTGGCTCACACTCACACAACAACACCTGATAAACAATTTGTAAATACAGAAAGAAGTGTCATCAGCAAGCATGCGCAGAGCACTCGAGATTGGTACTTTGAGAATCAGGCTAAAGCTTGGGCGGAACATATCATCTGCATGGTTTTCAACCTCAGCATTGGAAATGCATTTTTCTTGCTGTACGCGCTTCTGATGATCACCTGTCCAACTGATCCCCGATGTGTTCCAGGCAAAGGCCACTAGAATAAAAACTATTTGACCGAATCGGGTGATCTTGGTACATGTATACTGTAACGAAATGACTTGATCTATTCTTTTCTTATTTCTTGGACACCTGTTTTAGTTTCTTTATACATGTAGAATAATAAGTTCATATGTTTGTTATATTGGTATGTGTTGGGGCCTGGGTCCTTTTGTTGTATTTGGGGTTAACCCAATTGATATGTGCAAGGGCCTGGGTCCTTTAGTTATTTGCATATCTTTTGTGAAGCATTCCTTTTAAACTGCTTCAATGGGGAGGGTATTCGTATATCTTTTGTTAAGCATTCTTTTAACTGCTTCAGTAGGTATATAAGGCCCAAGTACCTTACATGAACAAGAGGGTTTTTAGAGATCAGTGTGGCTGGGGACGACATGCTCTGCTGGTGAGCGGCCATTATGTTGTATAAATCTTGTGTTAGCCAGAAGAAGTTTGTTATAGCCATGTTGTGTTCATTAAGGTAGCGCCGTTCGCCAGTATTTCTTTTTCTTCTTCATATGTAAGTTTTGTTTATTTATATTAATGTAATTTATATTAATGTAACCAAACATCTTGTGAGCCCGGCTGAGTTGGTATTCTGGAAAGAAGCAGTAATAAGAGTTTATGTTGTACGGAGGAGAGATTAAATACTTTTTTGGGGGTTTGTTATTTGACCCGAGACGAATTTTGTCGGCCTTACCTTTTAAATTGATTTATCTCTCCCCAACTGGTAAGCGACCCAAGAGGGTCCGTTACAATACATTTTCATTTAGAAAGATTTCCGTATTTATAAACAAGTTTTTCTAGTCGTGAGACCACTCTGCATACCTTCATTGCATTATATACCAATAATATATATGTAATTATGTCTTAAAAGTATTGTAGAGGGCGCTCAACAATCACTCAATTCAGACGTTTTAGGACAAAAATACTTTGCACCCGGGCTACATTGGATGAATTACGATAGCTTTACACACTTGCCATACAGAACACCCGAAGTGTAACGATATTGTCTCAGAGATAAATTCATAGTGGGTCGGATATATAGCCAGACTATACTATTTTAAGGAACGATTTAATATTAAGCTAGTAGAAATGTTTACAATACCCCAAAACGGTCCCGGATGAGATTGGTACCGTCTGCATACCGATCCGACAGACAGGTTCCGCCATTTTGGCAGTCACAAAGATTCACTATTGGCTCCAGTGTAGAATTAGATCGTCCATCTGTTGCTAGGAAACCGACTCTGACCTTTGACTTGTCAACTGGCGTCCAGGTAAAAAGACCATCTGTCATGAGATACGTAAATGACATAATAATGTTTACAGGGTCTAGATCTATTATCAAAAAATGTTTCCTTTAAAGGTAGTATACACCATTGGTAATTTTTTGAATTATCATGATTGGGTGGATTTTGGGGGTTGTATTTTATAGTAAATATCATTTAACTGACCTTTCCGAAGTTTTACAATCAAGGAAGCTGAGAAAAGCACGAAAAACAACATTTGTTTTCAACCAGCATCGGGCAGTTATTCTCATGTTATTATTGTGTTTTTTTCGCTATCGCCGGACGGCGATCGCTAATTCTGTTTTATAAAATTCTATTTTTCGGAATAATCACAGGATATCTAGCGCAATCATTTTGCTTGATGCCTAGGATCTTTATTTACTTTCCAATAAGTAAGACATTTCTGAAATATTTTCAATATCTGCAAATGGTGTATCCTACCTTTAAAGTACTGACAACGAGGCACTACTATACCGCATTTTGACCAATTGAAGGCCACTATTTTCCACTCTGAAATTAAGCGGATTTTTTTTTAAGTGTCATTTCCTAGTAGCGCGTATTGAAAAGACTCTATAGCATTTGAAATAATTAAAATAAGCCATTTGCGCGTGACCCCCAAGTTAAATTTGAATAACATCTGGTACACTGACTTGCTCACACAGCTTGACACAGTTGAACTTTAAATTCTCCAGACCAAAGACACTGTTGCCATATCTCATGAGTCCGGGCAAGCTCTTGTATAGTTACATATAACAGATGCTCAGCACCAATACATTGTTCACAATGGGTGAGAATGGCTCAAAAACACCAGACCAATCTCGAGCTGGGGGTTGCTAGCGTAAGGCTTGCCCCGAATCTTGGATATAGCAGTGTCTTTGGTCTGGAAAATTTAAAGTTCAACGGTGTCAAGCTGTGTGAGCAACTGAGTGTACCAGATGTTATTCAAATTTAATTCGGGGTCGCGCGCAAATGGCTTTATTGTAAAGGCCAAGTGATGCCTACGTATTTATACCAGTACATACATCCACCCAAAAGTACTGAAAAATATACATGTATAGACCTATAAGATCTAATGGCGCCATGACTTTGTTCACATATGCGCTTTCCTATGGGAGCAAAGTCGGGACGGCAGATAAAGTAGGGGCACACTTGTAGAAATGGCAGGAAAGCGCACATAAATACAACTATACGTGACGCCATTATGTCCTACAGGTTTTTTAAGTTATTAAAGTTATTTCAATCTAAATGAAAAACAAACGTTTTTTCAATTGGCTCTAGCTTCACTGACCTCCTTCTGAAATAATTGCACTCTCAACATTCTCCAGCAGGTGAAATGCAACCTCGTCACCATCAGGATCCGCAGCTTCTAACTGTAGCACGAGTGTCTTCCCTACGGTTGCCTTAATGGATTCAACGGACGTCAATTTGGGCGGATAATTGGCTGGAAAGTAATCACATTTGTGTGTCATATAATAGTTTTTTGAATTTATTTGAAGCAGCCTATTAAACTTTTTAGTGAAACATGCAGTTTTGCTTTAGTGTTAAAATAGAAATCAGAAGAAGAATATAATACAGCTATTTTGATTAGAAATTTATTAATGCCTACATACATAGAAATATGCGTATCGTAAAACGGGGCAACTTTGACAACTTTGACAACTTTTTTCAATAGTTTTTATTCCATGGTTTTAATCGTATTAAAAAAAAGAATGGGTATACAGTATGATCAAGAAAAAGTTTTAAAATAATATCAAACTGGATTTTTGTGTGATAGTTATGAATCTCAAAAAGATTTACTCCTATAAACGATCTGCCAAAGTTACCACAGTTACCACAGTTACCACAGTTACCAAAATATCCACAGTTACCCCGATTTACGGTAACTGAACACAAAAAAAAACTGTCAAAGTGTAAAAAACAAGTGCCAAAACATTGCGTACAACTTTTTTAAATACTTAAGTGACCTATTTTTATTTGTATCTGGTGTGATCACGTTGTGGAAAAATATATTAATAACATTGTACTGGAAGTCGTAACACTTACCGGGTGCAAAATAGAAAGCCAAACAACAATTCTTGTACAATGACTTTTTTTCTACATGATTATTCAAACACACTGAAACCAAATCAAATACTGTTACTGCGATTTAGAACCGTATTTGTACCCAACTTGACGAAACCTGACGAAATGAAATTAATAATTTTTACAAGTTGCGAATTTTGGCAAAAAAAATTATAAATTGTAAACCGCATGAAAGAAAGAACATATGAATAAAGTAGTTGTATAGGATGGCTTGAGGTCAATAATGTTCTAAAACTGTATTATTTCTTTTCCAATTTCGAATTGTTCTTAAATCTCATCAAAATAGATCTTATTTTTTGTATGTCCTGAAATGCTCCCCACATATGGAAAATAGTACCAACCCATTAAGTTTATCCAACTAAGCATGTTTTAATCACACTTACTTGCGGATTCCAGGTCTGCGCTGTTCTTTTCATTGAGTTCCAGTGTGGCCATTCCGATTGACGTATCATTCAGTGCCAACGAGTCGAACAGACACTCCCTGCTGTCCCCACAAATATCTTCGATCTTTTGGCGCGTGTCAACGTCCACGCTGTTGAGTAGATCCTCCAGGAAATTCGGTCGGAAAGATAGATTATTCATGTTCTCCCAGCTCTCCTTGGGTTGCAAGTAGTAGAATTGGGAATCATTGGCGGAGATGCGCCCTACCATTGTCAAGGAAACATTCACAGGTTAGTAAACACACAAAACGCTTGTGTGTACATGTAAGTGGGTAGCAGCAACCAAATGTGACCTAGCACATCAATCGGAGAATGACATTTTGAGATATGTACATGGTAAGAAAGTAAATTGTATAAGCTTTCTTACATACCCATCACAGGCCTGTATATAAACAGTTATGGGCTATGAGCTACAGGCTTGTGTTGTCAGGGGCGGATCTCGGATTTTCCGAATGGGGTGGGGGTGGAGGGGAGCCAAACGGCGTAGATTATGGGCCTCGTACATTTTGAATTCTAAATGATCTGTGGTGCATTCTGAGCAGTTTTTGACCACTTGAATTGACAGAAAAGTGACATATTTTAACCTCATTTTATGGCATGTTTTTAATTTAAAAAAATGATCCGAATGCTTTCTGAATGTATCCCAATCATTCACGCCGTCAGCCTGACGTCACGAACCAGCTGATTTTTTTTGTTTCGTAGCAGTTATTCTCTCTCCCTCATTTGTCTTATCCCTTTGAGTCTCTCTCCCTATGTCTTGTTTTTTTTCCTTTCTTTTTTGAGCAAAAAATGGTGGGGCATACGCCCCCCACGGCCCCGTCCCTGGTTGGGAATCATTAGAAAGCTTACGAAATTCCCAATCTTACCACGTACATGTCTCAAAAAGTCATTATCCGACTTATTCCTGATGTGCTGGGTCAAAAGTGGTCTTACACGAGCCTATTGTGCGAGGACTACAGACTGTAAGCTACGAGACTGCAGGTTTTAGTGGTTATATGGAAGATAGTTTTTCTGTCAGTTCCTTCTTTCGAATGTTGCCAGTAATACTGAGTACTTGCCTCTTCAGTAGCTCACACAGTACATAGATCTGAGGAAGCAGATCCACACACAACCAACTCTGTGCCAATCTGTGTACGGGCATACTTGATAAATTTCATTATTTGCTTACAGGTTTTGCCGAATTCAAAGAAGTCGCGTTCGAGCATCTCTCCATCAGAACCGGTCGGTTCTTGAAGAGTACCGTTACGCCTCAGGACGTCATTAGTCTTGTTACCATCCCAAACACCTGGTAATCACCAAAATGAAATAAAGATTGTTATCGAGTCTTTTTCCCAGTGCAGATAATCAGTTAATAAAAGTCTGTGTTGGTGGGTTCAAATTAAAGGTAGATGCAGTACCCGATGTTCCTTAGGGAACGTTTTTAGTGAGGATAGGTTAAAACATACAGAGAAATACATGCTTAATCAAGTTTCCTCTTCAATATAATTTTTTCGTTACCCAGTTTATATTGTTTATTTGAAACCTGAGTCGGTCTGTTCATGGTTCATCTCTCGATAGCATGGGCCATCATAACACCTGTTTTCCACTAGACTTTATTTGAATTTGTATTGTAATGAGCAAATTGTTAACACATCCATAAAAAACACACCCAGTAGCCCTTTGGTCCGTCCTTTGTAATCCTGGCTTAGCTGGACAGTGATGTCAACAAAACTGTTGTTTATTCCGACAGAAAACTGGATATCTGTAGCAAAGGATGCAACCACTTTTGTAGGCTCCTCCTCTCTCTTCACGGTGAAGCCACTAAACATCAATCCTGAAAATTGATTTTAAGGTATTGCTTTTAAAATATATAATATCTTTAATGATGTACCGTGAAACGGGGAAACTTTGGCATCAACGGTGTTTAGGTTTTAAACACAACTCCCAATAAGGGAGTTGGGTTGGCACAGCGGTCCTTTCCTCGCCTTCCACCGCTATGACCCAGGTTCGAATCCCGCCTGGGCCAATATGGATTGGGTTTTCAGTTCCAGCCTAATTCCGTGGGCTTTCCCCAGAATATTCTTTTGGGGTTTTCCTTTCACCTCTAAAACTGTAACTTCTTCACATTATCTTCTCTCTTTTTATATCCATCCTGTAATTGGCGCTACAGCGCTGTTGGGTGTGGAATAAAATAAATACATAAATAAATAAATATCTGGAACGTGTTTACAGTTGAATGAGAAGTTTAAAATTGTCTCACAAATGTGTGACTGTTCTGTGCTTTTTCTGCTTCACAATTTAGGTTCATTTTTTTCTGATTAGACTGAATGCCTCCCGTAATAAATACCTTTAACCCAAATGTAAATATTGTGGCGGTTTAGATCGACGGTGCCTTAGCTTGCCCTCGGCCGACCCGACGAGCGGCTGTGGAGAAGGCTAGGGGGCAGGTCCGTTTTGGGGCAGTCTACCACCAGACGCTCGCAGCTACTTACTTCCTCACCTGGGGTTGAACTACACTCTGTTGGTCGTACTTAAGCGGTCACAGAGAAAGGGGATGGGGCTGGAGTCTGATGTTCTTTAATACAACACTCGAACTTGATGTGTAATTGGAATAATTATTTATTATCACACAGATCACCTTAGTAGGATTAAATAAGTAGCGCCTATAAGTCACCTAAACAGGTTCACAATAATTATAATGGCGAACGCAGAACACGCAATGATTCTCCTAAACAACGGTAATATTCATTCATAAACTTGACTTTCTGTGATCTATGCACTTCCCGAAAATGGGTATCTGCACTGGACGGATCTACTTACAAGGCTTACTGGACTAAGACTGGGCGTGACTCTGCTTTGACTACCACTGGAACTGGAACTCGGACTCAGACTCCGACTCTAACTCGGGCTCGGACTCTGACTGACTTTCCCGCTACCGCACGCTGTTTATATAACCGCATGGTCCAGACAGGGGACGTGCAACACGCCCGAGTCTTCAGCAGTGGACGACGTCTGGTCGCCACACAGCTGCAAGCGTGCGTCACTCTATAAATGCATTATAATTCTAAGAGGGCGTCCTAACCAGGGTCATAATTTCGCTACATTGCCATGCTCCAAGATTGGTCAGTCCCTTGACCCACTTATCTGACAAATTAAAGGCGAAATTATGCACTAGAATTTCACTCCTATCTAGGTTGAAGTATCTTTCTCTTTATACAATTATAAGTTTAGGCGCCACTTTTTTTTTATAATCTTCAAAATATTCGCCTATTCAGGAATCACTTAATGTAAATTCACCTTAGGGTCACAACTCTTTCTACATAGAAAACTGTTTGTTCTTACTCCAGGAAGCCTCAACTAAAAACTATACGACTTAAACTTCAAACAAGAACACTTAAACTTTAAGAACAATCTCGAAAAACTTTTGGTTGAGCATGCAACTGCGTATATAGGTGAAACGTTAGAGTGTACAAAATACTCTGAACTTTCCCTTTAACATAAGTGTCTTTAGACTAGGGATCCGTTGTCACCCCGGTTAGGAAATCCACATCAAAGATGCGTGTCGTCTTGTCTTTGGTTATCTTGGCATTGGCCTGATATACAGATCTGGAAGACGTCTCCGTTATCCTGGTGACTTTTCCCAACATCGCCACCTCCAGGTCGTCCTCGGTCATGGGTGGTCCTGCCACCAGGTCTCCTGTTCCTTCACATCTGGTAAGGCGACGAATCTTTCCACCTTGTGGGCCTTGGGTAGTGGGGTCCTCGTTCGGTTTCTTCGCCTTGATAGGCTTTAGGTACACCACCTGGTACTCGCGTTGCACCTCGCCGCAGATTGTCTTCCCTTCCTCGGCATACAAATATGTCTCTCTCACTTCTCGGACACGGACTGCTTGCCCTGGCAGAAGCTTCTCTGGAAGCAGTGGCTGTGGCCATGCAGGAACAGATTGTCCACCTTGCTCGTCGTTTTCCTCAGAGCCGCCTTCTCCTATCGCTTTCCAGTTGTCAACACGCAGCATCTCCAGCATGCCCTTCGGCTTCCCTGTAGGCGCTGGTGCCAATGTTGCTTCCATAGGTCTCTCCTCCTCGTCCCACAACATCGGAGTCGGTGACAGGCTTATCTCCGCTCTCTCCTCTAGCCGACCTTCCACTTGCCCATCAGCCCCTAGCTCGACCTCTTCTGCAACTGCTGGCACGTCAATTATCAGCTCGGTAGGAGATTTATCACCCGGATCAGCCAACGCAGCCTTCTCCCCTCTTGGTTTCTTCGCCTTGATAGGCACGCTGGCTGTCTTCTGCACTCTGATCTCAGACGCTACCTTTGCTGACAGGTCTAGTGGCCCTCCTTCGGCTGCACGGGAGACAGTACAGGGCACATGATCCTTCTCTTTCCGTACCTTTCTCTGTCCTGCCTTAGCCTCCTCCCGGCCTCTCTTCTGGGCAAGATCTTCTCTGTCCCTGCTCGACCCGGGCCCCGTTGACTCTCTATTCACCTTGGTAGGCGTCCAGCTTCTCTTCCTGTTCTTTCCTGGGGATTTAGGCACCTCAGATACCCTTCTGCGAGCATCGCCTTCCCCACTATACTTGTTGCGCTCGCGCATTTCGTATGTCTCACCTTCGATCCGGTCGACCTCATGGATCTTCTCTGGGTGGCAGTCCCGATAATGCGCTCGAAGGTTGTCCCTCCGGTTGTTTTTATGCGAGCATCGCAAACACCAGAAGTGTAGCCTTGGCCCATGCTCAGTCATCATGTGGCGATCAAAACTCCTCTTGTTCAGGAACATATGGCATTGGGGGCACTCCACCATATTTTTATCTGCAGCGTCATGGTGCTTCTCCTCGTGCTTCCCCATTCTTCACTTGTCTTCTCGGCCTCTGAAAGACACAACATTCATACGGTTGAGTTACATTTACTGGAAATTTCTACACACACTTGTGCAGTCTGCACATCATTGGGATTTTGGCATCCTAGGTAGGTTATTCCTACAAATAGCGTTGCGGCTTTCTCCGCTGCCTTGCTGGATTTCTTCGCTGTGGTGGTGGCGTCTGAACGCTGCCAGGCTCCTGTGTTGTGCTGGAGATATCGGCCTGAGATCGCGCATCTCGTCCCAGGTAGTCGCCTACATCATCCACTTGTCTCGTCTCGTCTTCTACTTGCTGTTCTACGGACACCGATGCTGAAGACCCATGGCGATTGTCACCCTCAAACTGGATCATCGATTCACCTCCAGCCGAGTCGTTGTGATCTATCACTGGTGTGCCTGGGGTTCTATCATCTACCGGCGTAGCCTTAGTAGGCTCTCCTACTTTCCATGGTTTGATTGGCTCACCAATGTATGGCTTCAGGCGATCGTAATGAATCACCTTCATCTTTGCGCGGGGCGACTTTTGGAGCCTGTAGGTGACATCTGATAGTTTTCGGACAATTAGATAGGGCCCCTCCCATTTCCGCTGAAGCTTTGGGGACAGCCCTCTTGTCTTCGCTGGATTGTACAGCCATACGAACTGCCCTTCAGCAAGTCTGTCTCCTGTGGCTCGTCGGTCGTAATTCTTCTTCTGACGTCTAACATTTCGTTTCAGGCAAAACCTGGCCCTGTCATGTGCAGCCCTCATGTTGTCTCTCAACTCCAATGCGTAGTCAGTTGCCACCGCGTCTGATCCGTAATCCGCCTTAGTAGACATCCCGGTCATCAAGTCGATTGGTAGGAAAAGCTCCCTGCCTAGCATAAGCATGTTTGGGGTTTCACCCGTTGACTCTTGTGGAGTTGCTCGGTAGGCAAACGTAGCAAATGGAAGTTTAGTGTCCCAATCCTGTTGGTTTTTTTGTGGTTCTATCATCATGGAAATCATCGTCAGGAGCGTGCGATTAAACCTTTCTATCATTCCATCGGATTTTGGGTTGTAAGGCGTTGTGCGCGTCTTTTTGATTCCCAGGACTGTGCACATTTCGGAGAACACATGGGACTCAAAATTCCTTCCTTGGTCAGAATGCAAACTGACAGGAACACCGAAACGACAGACTAACTCGCTCACCAGCTTCTCTGCCACCGTTATCGCCTGCTCATTGGGAACAGGGTATGCCTCTACCCATTTGCTAAAGTAGTCCCCTACCACTAGGATATACTTGTTTCCCCTTTCAGTCAGTGGAAGGGGCCCAACTATATCCAAGGCGATTCGCTCCATAGGTGCACCTACTGCCAGATGTTGGAGTGGTGCCCTTCGATGTCTTGCCGGTGACTTCTTGCTTGCGCAAACGTTGCACTGCCTTAACACAGATCTCACATCCGCACCCATTCCTGCCCAGTAGAATCGTTGACGCACCTTCATCATTGTCTTTTTAATCCCTAGATGACCGCTGGACTTCCCCCCATGAAGCTCCTGAATCATCGCCTTCCGGTAGGAGATTGGAAGTACAAGCTTCCAACTTACCCGTCGACCATCGTCTGACTCCCATCGCCTATGTAGGACGCCATCCCTAATCTGGAGTTGATCCCACAGTAGCCAATATGACTTTACCACTCTTGAGTAAGGGGTTAAGTCGTTCCAACCAGGCCTACTCACTGATTTCCCTATTTCTTCTATCACCCAACGAATGGATGAGTCTTCCATCTGGGCGTCTCTCCATTGTTCTCGTGTTATGGTGGGTTCCAGTGTGACAACTCTTACTCCTAGCTTCTCGCAGGTTCCTTGTTCCATTGGTTCTGTTGCGCTTGACTCGTCCAAAGGCGCCTCATCTCTTCCACACTGTGTACAAGGTTTCCTGGAAAGGGCGTCCGCGTTGCCATGTGATCGGCCCGCTCGGTGAACAATAGTGAAGTCGTATTCGCTAATCACCTGAAGCCATCTGGCAAGCTGTCCTTGGTGGTCACGGAAATTCACAAGCCATCTTAGCGCCCCGTGATCTGTTCTGATGGTGATTCTCCTACCATAAACGTACTGCCGGAACTGCTTAAGAAACGCCACGACTGCCAGAAGTTCCCTCCGGGTCACGCAGTAGTTGCGTTCAGGCTTGCTTAACGCCCTACTGGCATAAGCCACCACTCTCTCCTGTCCATCTATTGACTGCGACAGTACAGCACCAATGCCTACTCCGCTGGCATCTGTGTCTAAAATATAGTCAGTCATTGGGTCTGGATAGGTCAAAATAGGCGCCTCCTGAAGTCGTTGCTTAAGCTCTTGAAATGCCCCCTCTGTCTTGTCGGTCCATTCAAAAACACTAGCCTTCTCGGTTAGTCGATGTAGTGGTCGTGCCACATCGGCGAAACCCTTGACGAATCGCCTATAGTAGGATACTAGCCCAAGGAAGCTCTGGACTTCCTTCACAGTCTTAGGCGTAGGCCACTCACGCACAGACCTAACCTTCTCAGGATCCGTGGTTATCCCGTCTCCAGATACCACGTGCCCTAGGTAAAGGACACTCTCCTTGAACAGCTCACACTTCTTGGGCTTAAGTTTAAGCCCTGCCCCTCGCAGGCGCTGAAATACCGTCTCCAGGCGAGAAAGTTCCTCTTCTATGGTACCCGCGTAGACTATAACGTCATCGAGGTAGACCAACAATGTTTCCCAGTGGAGGCCCGCCAGCACCCGCTCCATGAGCCTTTCAAAGGTGGAGGGGGCATTGCAAAGCCCGAAAGGCATCACCCGCCAGGAATACAGCCCACCTCTCACCACGAAGGCGGATTTTTGCTTAGCCTCCTCTTCCAACTCGACCTGCCAGTATCCCGACGCTAGGTCCAAAGTGGAGAACCACCTAGACCCAGCAAGGGAGTCCAGCGAGTCGTCTATACGAGGAATTGGATAGGAATCTTTGATAGTCACGGCGTTCAAGCGGCGATAATCGACGCAGAACCTCTTCGTCCCATCCTTCTTTCTAACCAAGACAACGTTCGATGCCCAAGGACTATCGCTGTGTTCGATGATGCCATTCTGCAACATCGCCTGTACTTGACGACGAATCTCCTGTTGTTCCTGTGTAGGGTATCGCCGCGGACGTTCTCGTGTCGGAGGGGCGTTGCCGGTGTTGATCCTGTGACGCACTAGGTCTGTACGACCAATATCGGTGTCTCCTGTGGAAAATACATCTTGAAAATTCCAGAGCAATCTTGCTATCTGGTTGTGGTACTTCTGGTCGACGCTTCTTCTGCTTCTGTCGTACAAGTCAGCAAGGTGTTCTGGCACTCCCATGTCGTCTTTTGCTTTTGGCAAAGTCTCTTGAGTTTCTTCAATGTCATTTGCTCCTACTAAGGTGAGCATTCCCGCTGTTGTTCCTTTCCTAACCACACATTGTCGTTTCCCAGGATTAAACACTCTTATCGGCACCACTTCTTCGTCCAACGTCACCAACAGGCGTGCCATGACAATCCCCTTTGCCGTCATTTCGCTCCTGTCGGCAGGCTCCATGATGCCAAGACCAGTCACCTGCGTCTTCCCAGCTATACGCCCTGGAACTATCGCCTCATGCCCTGGTGGGATTGTTGTTGTCTGCTTCACCACCACTCTTGCACAGAAGTTGCCGCCCTGGGTATCTGTACACTTCACTTTTTCGCCATTAAGGGTCAACTCCAGGGTTTGAAAATTTAAACTTCCCTTTGTGGCAAGCAGAAAATCCATCCCGAGGATCCCTACTAACTCCCCAATGTTGCCAAACACAACATTCACTGCACAAGTGCTCTTTCCTACTTGTATATCTATACAGGCGCTGCCCAATGTCTGTAGGAGGCTGCCATCAGCTGTCCTAACTCTGGCTCCCGCACCTGTCAATTCTGGTCTCCTTTCTCTCGAGATTTCATAAAAGAGCGTAGAGGACAGTAGTGTGTCGGTTGCGCCGGTGTCCACCAATAAATGTAATCGTCTGCCCCGTATTGATGCTGGCACAAATAAACCACTTCTAGCCCCGACTATCCTTGGAGATATTATTGAACGCTTTTCCCGAGTAGATTCTGTTAGTCTTTCTCTTGGTTGACTGGTACTTGGCCCTTTTATTCCATCAGCCGTCCCCTGGGCCCCTGGGCCGGCTGCTGCTCGTTTCCCGAGGTCTGTCTCTTCTTTGCAGGCGGCCACGCACAATTCCGGGCATAATGCCCCTTCTGTTGGCAGTTGAAACAAACAACCCCAGCTAGGTTAATTTCTCTCCTTCCTTCGCCTGAGTAGGTGCCTCCAGGGTTACTCTTGTTTTCCATCCAAGATTTTATTTCTTCATGCCTCTTGAGGATGTCTCTCTGTACACGCTGGTAGTTCTCCTGCATTTCCTTTCTCAGTTCCTCTACCACTACTTCGGCATCGCTCCCCAAGACTCTCGCAAATTTTGAGAATTTGCCACCACGTTGATCCTCTATTCTTTGGAAACTTTCAGTTGCCAAGGAAGCTCTTACAGCTTCGTCCAGAGTAGTAGGCCTGGCGCGGAATATGCCTTCTCGGGTAGCTTGACACTCAATAGCGTCAGAAAAATGTCCCCTTGCTAGGCGATCGCGCCCCTCCTCCGATAGCTCAGGATACGCCAAGGCAGCCAGTTCCCTTATTGCCTGCCCTAATTCTTGGAGCGTCTCTTTTGGGGCCTGACGCCTATGACGTAGTTCCATGAGATGGTTTTCTGCCATTCTCCCTGGTCCAAACCTTTTTTCTAAACTGTCGGTCAGCTCAGCATACATCAGATTAGGCCCAGCACCTTTGGCGTTACCCAGCACCTTCAGTGCAGCTCCTTGGAGACTTGCCGCCAGAAATACTTTTGCCTGCTTCCCTGTCCAACCATTAGCAGACCTACACGCCTCGAAATGTTGTCTGTAGTCCCTCCATGAGCTTTTGCCATTGTACCTGTCCGGTGTTATATTGGGCCGTCTTGACATAACGCTGCTATCCGCCTCTGCATGGGTGTCTCCCCTAGGTAGGGACTTGCACTCGTCCTTACTTCTTGTCGCCTGTGTAGGATTATTCATCTCACAACTCTGCTGACTGTGATTAGTTAAACTGCCTTGTGTCGACACCCGAAGGCTGCTGTCTTCTAGCTCATTGTTAGTTGTCGTTAATGGTACAGCCCCAGTCGTTGGCGGTGCGAGACGGACTGGTGTGCTGTGAAGCTTGGTGCGAGGTTTCGGAGCAGGCCTCACCCGGGATGAAATAATAGGCGTTAGTAACTCCCCTGTCGAGTGATTGCAAAAGTGTGTTGTCATCGACGTATCCGCTGACCCTTCGAAGCCCGAGTCCCTTATCCGGCTACTGCTTTGTTGGCGCAGCCTAAGAAGGCGGAGTTCTGTTTCCAGCAGTTCGATTCTCCCCACGATTTCCACATCCGATATACTAGTTGACGGTAGTCCAACTTCTTCCCGCTGTTCAACCGGTTGTGAAGCTGCAACCTCTTTCTCAAAATCAATCAATAGATTCTTCTCCATCCCCTTGGTAGGTGACGTTCCTATGCAGGTGATTTTCCGATGTACTGTATTGTGCATGTCCAGAAGTCTACTGCGGCGCCAATCCCACTTCTGACACCATTTGTGGCGGTTTAGATCGACGGTGCCTTAGCTTGCCCTCGGCCGACCCGACGAGCGGCTGTGGAGAAGGCTAGGGGGCAGGTCCGTTTTGGGGCAGTCTACCACCAGACGCTCGCAGCTACTTACTTCCTCACCTGGGGTTGAACTACACTCTGTTGGTCGTACTTAAGCGGTCACAGAGAAAGGGGATGGGGCTGGAGTCTGATGTTCTTTAATACAACACTCGAACTTGATGTGTAATTGGAATAATTATTTATTATCACACAGATCACCTTAGTAGGATTAAATAAGTAGCGCCTATAAGTCACCTAAACAGGTTCACAATAATTATAATGGCGAACGCAGAACACGCAATGATTCTCCTAAACAACGGTAATATTCATTCATAAACTTGACTTTCTGTGATCTATGCACTTCCCGAAAATGGGTATCTGCACTGGACGGATCTACTTACAAGGCTTACTGGACTAAGACTGGGCGTGACTCTGCTTTGACTACCACTGGAACTGGAACTCGGACTCAGACTCCGACTCTAACTCGGGCTCGGACTCTGACTGACTTTCCCGCTACCGCACGCTGTTTATATAACCGCATGGTCCAGACAGGGGACGTGCAACACGCCCGAGTCTTCAGCAGTGGACGACGTCTGGTCGCCACACAGCTGCAAGCGTGCGTCACTCTATAAATGCATTATAATTCTAAGAGGGCGTCCTAACCAGGGTCATAATTTCGCTACAATATCGCCCTCGCTTGTGCCAGCACTCAGATGGCATAAAAAGCACACGTGTGTGGGCGCCTTGCTCTCAGAATCTTAGAATGGTGACTAACGTTAGACATGCCGCGACCCCGCCCCGAACGCCTACTCCTTACAAGTGGGTGTAATGTTTTCCCTGGCATGCTTTGCAAACTATACAGTACCGGTACACCTACGTAGGTGTACGCGTGTACCTACGTAGGTACACGAGGTACACGCGTACACCTACGTAGGTACACGCGTACACCTACGTAGGTACACGCGTACACCTACGTAGGTACACGCGTACACCTACGTAGGTACACGCGTACACCTACGTAGGTACACGCGTACACCTACGTAGGTACACGCGTACGTACAGCGATCACCATGGACAGCGAGACAAAATGTTGGACAAGATTTTTGCGGATAGTGGTTCCAACATATCTGATTCTGGCGATTCAACCACTGGCTTTGATGACAAAACTGACGAAGAAGAGTTTCCGACAACATCACGAAGTGGTGATGACGAGCCGAGCTTCCGGTAAATATTGTTGTAACGTTTTGCACAATTTAAAACAAGCCTGGTAAACTGTGTACCATGCAGCCATAGCGTATGCCTAGCGTTCTGAAATTGTTTCTTGAAATTTGGCAAAGACCAGATACGCTTAAATTCTCGGCCAAAATCTGTTTCTTATAGCGAAGTGTATAACTAGCGTTTATAGTAACGAATGACAGCGCATTCATCCAACGAATGCTGAACGTACGCAACGTGACGTGTCTCCGCTGAGGGATGATAAAGGAGCTAGCTCGATGACATCACAGATGTGACTGAAAAACGCTACCTTTACTGTAGCTGTGCTGTGCTGTACTGTACACGCACGCTGCTCATTGGTAGTCTAGCTTCATGCACGTTAGATGGACGCCTAGTGAAAGTTGATGTACGTCGGAATGCGCTGTGTATTCATTGGTCATTCGTTAGACAATTGCCATGTATACGTTGGGCAATCGCTATGACAAAGTTCCAGATGGGTTGGACGTATAAATATGGCCAAATAGGTGACGAAGAAACAAACTAAACCCGGCCCAACATGCGAAACGTTCCACAGCGAATCCTTAAACGTACATGTATACATATAGCGCGAGTATTGTCACACCATGGCGTATGGCCTGAACGTATGCCGACATATGCGAAATATAAAAAATACGTTGGTGTACGTTGATATAAGTTAGGGGTAAGTTGGGGTACGTCGTTTACGTTAAAAGCACGCTGTGAAACGCTGTGAAAATTTGGAACACGTCAAGCCCGCGAAAAATTATTGAGCATGTTCAAAGTTTCTTGGCGTGTGCTTAATACGTTCTGCATAAGTTCCCGGTAAGTTTGTGGTACGTTAGACATAAGTTGATATACGCTGACATACAATAGAGGTACGTTACTCGTAAGTTGGTATACGTTGTTGTCCGTCGGCTGACGAGGAAACGTACAGCCATCGTAGTGATAATGAGTTGATAACGTATATGTGCCATATGTCTAACCTATGACTGACGTATCTCCAACGAGTCTCGACGTATATTCTGACGTATCCACCTTATGCACAACTTATGCCTGACGATCGTGTAACATATATAACGTGTTTCTACAGTACAGCTAGCGTACATGTGTATGTACCGTACAGCTAGCGAGCATTCAGCATTTTTTTTGGGGGGTCGGGGTGAGTATATATATGGGTCCCTTGAGTAACTCATTTTCACATCTTCATGGTTTGTCTAGCTTTTCGTCAAGGCCATCGTTGCTGTGCAGCTTTGGCGACTTGAGTCAAGACCACTCAGCGCCCTCGAGTTGTGCCAGCAGCGAAACCTTTTAACACTTGATTTTGCAGTTATGGAGTTGAATTATTCATAAAGGTTCAACATGAGTTATTTATATTTTTATGCAAATAATTAGCACGGTGGAAGAATAGCCAATGGCAACTTGAATTTCCTAATTTTTCGTCCATTTGTTAAGAGGGGCGAGTTAAAATAATAGAATTAAGAGATAAGAAAGTTAAGTAGCACAGAATTCAGTTCATATGATTAAATAAGTTCCAGCGAGACTTCTACAGTAGTAATAAAATGAGTCTGGAAGGAACATTTTCTTGGCATAAATTGGACAAATTGTTCTTAAATCCCATACGTGGATGCAACTCTTACCCAAACGAATTATAAACGGTTCCAATGAGCTGACGTGCAGTAATTTTTTCACGAAAATCGCGCGCCCGTGCGTACACACACATGCACGTAGGATGGCATAGTTCGTTAGTAAAATGTATGCTGACATCTCGTTTGTGATTGGTTGGAATTTCGCTACCCCAGTGGGGTAACAAAGATCGAGAAATAAAGAAAAACATAAGACAAGTGTTTAAAGAACTAGTGGCTGCGCCCGGGGACCGTGGTCTCTGGCTCAAGGGCGCTGATGGTCTTGACTCCGGTCGCCAAAGCTGCACAGCCACGATGGCCTTGACAAAAGGCTATGGTCTGTCGTGCTGAACACAGCGAAATAGGTCACTTGTTCGTTGTACGCCGAGGATACGCTGAGGATACGTCGAACACGGCAGACATACGCTACAAATACGTTAAGCATACGTTGGTCATACGCTCGCATACGCTGTGCTACGCTGTCATAAGTTTGTTATAAGTTAGTGATACGCAATCAATACGTTTAGTCATACGCTTTGTACACGTTAAATACGCTATGGTTACGCTATGGATATGTCCATTCCAACACCGATGTCGACTTTTCCGATGCAATTCGTTGGGAAGTTGGACGTTCTTAGACTCTGACAATTTTCGAGCTATTTTGTTTTATATGTCGGCATACGTTAAGGCCATACGCCATGGAGTGACAGGGCCTTTAAATTTGTTAACATGTTCCCAAAAAGATTTAAGACCCCCAGCGCACCGCTAACGAATACAACTTATGCCAAACGTGTCACTAACAAATGACAACTTACACGAACGTATACACCCAAATTTCCAAAAAAACGCCGGGCACACGTTAGCTCTATTCGCAACAGTGTGACAGGGCCATAATGTTGTTTGAAGTTTAACAGCAAAATACAAGGCCTATTAGGGTTTTAGACCGATTGTAACGTCTCTCTAATTATACCCTCAACTCGACTCTTACCCCCGTGATTAAGTGATCATCGATTCACATATAAATGTATAATTGTAAGAGATTATAATATCGTAAATAAAACTCGATTTATAAGTTTAGAACTAGAAATACGAAATACTCATACTAACTTACATTTAAATTTATTTCTAGTAGCCTACCAGTCAGTAGCCCAATAGTTGTGATTGGTCATTGTTAGGATCAGTCCTCTGATTCAGATTAGTCAAAATTTGAAACATAATAATTTACAGTCATAATAATGAAGCTGTCTCTAAAAGGGATTTCCCTAACATTCCTTTTATTATAACAGTCTTAAAATTAAAAATTGTCCCCAAATAATGTTTTAATTACCAATGCAACAATGCGTGGAAAGATTATCAGTTAATTCTGAAAATGTAATAAGGAGGAATAAAATACAAATAGGAACTGGTTTCGGCTTCAAACACCACGTGCCGCGCAAGGCAGCCAATACGAACACAATTTGTTTTTTTGTAAAGAATTAGAAACCGGGTTTACGTGTTCCTGGCAGATTTTTACCCGATCTAAGCCCAAATTACACCAATTTAGTCAACACTGAAACACAGCATCCACCTAACCTTCCAGTACCAGGGCAGGTAGTCAGAGATGTAGCCAACGGATTTAAACGCAAGGACCACATAATTTTCATGGACAATAAGTACACTATTTGCATCGCGGCGACGTTGCGGGCGGAGGATCCACACTCACTTGGTAAATCTTTGCACTACGAGCATGACGTATTATTGCTTGCGCTGGAGTTTTAGGTGCCCACCCATAAATCGGCTGGTTGACCAGTCAATTATTAAGTCGGATTGCCATAACGGGTGCCGGAAAGGAAGAGCTCGATTCTAAATGGTTGGAAATTGGGCCAGGTTTGCGATTCTGATGGAGGTATAGAGCCTGGATTGGTGTTCGTTTTAGGAAACTAGGTAGGAGATATCTAAATTCTTGCCGGTGGTCCAATATGGCACTGGTAAGGAGGTATAATTTTATAGGGCAGCCAGGTCATTTTGTCAATGTGAAATTTTATAATGGTTATTAGGCTGCGAAAGTGTCGTAATAAGAATTTTAGCAAGTTCGAAATTCGTTCTTTTAATACCATTTTGTGTGTTTTCACATATACCATGTTATGTAGGAATTCCTCTATGCGTGTACGTACGTTGGTGCAGTGACAGGGTCATCAGTGCAACGGGCGTGGCACATTGAGTAGGGTACGCAGTCTTTGTATTGTACAAAGCTATTGTACAAAGCTATTGTGCTTTAGCACGCGCTCAAGCATGCACGGCGCGGCACGAAGGTGGCATCGCATTCCTGCGGGATTTTCATGAAGGCGTGGGTATTGTCAAAAGGTATGTGGATATGGATAATTTATTTATTTATTATCAGTAGGCCTGTATCGGGCCGGGTTTTATCATGGTTCATAATAGTAGCACTCATTAGTAATGCAAAATACCGGTCCAGTTATCAGAGTATGATAATATGCCTAATGTAAGGATGGTCTAAAACGAAGAGGATGTAAGGTGGCTTTCAAAATGCAAAGCACATGTACATTTTATTTGTATTCCCTTAGCGTCGCCGTGATTGAATTTGTTGTAGCTTTCGCGCAGTATGGTACGGCTAGGCTGCGCATGTTCGGCGTTCCTAAAAAATCTGAGATTTAAGGAAGTAAGGCCTATGGCAGTTTAAGCCAGCAGTCTCAGTAAACCCTTCCGGGTTATGAGTATAGGGTCAAATGGTTGTTATCCTTAGTTTGTTTCACAGTTATTAATTTGTTCTTTACAAAATATGATTTACGTTCATCTTCGTGACAATTGTGCATAAACAAAAAGAAAATTTAATCCCCAATCGGGCTGATCGAAATAATTAATTTGGTAAACTTTTAGGTAGATTTTCAGAGAATAGCTGTGGAAAGGCCTATATCAAATAAATTTTATAGCTCTTAGACCGTAGCGCCAGCTTATGCAATTAGGTTAGTGAATCACCATGGGCACTAGGGGATGTTTCATATCAGATGCGACAGGTGAGTCCGTAGGTATAGCCAAGTGAGTACCAGATGTGGGGTTGTTTTTCCAGACTTTGTCTAAATTCAGATCGAGTTGTGAGAGAAACTTGTAGTCCTATAAAAGGACATGTCAGACCTTTTCGGAGTTAAAATATTATCACTGGTGACTGCAGTGGCAATACGCCATAAACATACGTGTAACTGTAAGTGCTGGTAGTAAGCGGTAGGCCTAACAAGGTTATATAGATGGATTTATCCCTCTGTGATTTGACGGATGCAGCACCGTTTATGTATCTCACGTTTCCTTTTGATTTAATCCCATATGCACAGGACATGTGACGGCTATGGTGTGGCAGGGGTCATAGTGAAACAGAAGCTTCATCATCAGAGGCACTAACAAGATGGAGGAGGTCCTTGGAGCGATAGAGGGGTCAAGCTTTGCCCTGGGTCCCCCAAGGTTTCAGAGTGAATATAGGCCTAAAAAGGAGCATTTATAGTTAGCCCCTGAAATTGTTTTATGTTTGGCACAGCCCAGGCGATCAGACCTTGATTGGTATGGGAAAGTGTATTTGGAACATTTGGACGGTGGTCTGTGCGTTGGGTTTGGCCAAGAGGTGGATGTTGGTCGGGGATTGGACGCAAGGGTGGAGTGTCCTAGGTAGTGTTGGTGGAAAGGGCAGTGGGCATGTACATTTATACGATGGGAAAATGTACAGTAAACGCAACTGTATAGGCCTATATAAACAGATTATATCAATTTATTTTCAGTTGTGGTTCCACTTGCAGAATTTGGTTGCTCTAGATGACTATAGTCTTGGCAGAGTGTAACAATGAGCAACAGAAGGTACAGGTCAGGCTCAAGCATAGTTTCTTGGCGGGGTCGGGCCCCGAGGTTTGCAAATACTACCTGTAAAACGGTGTCTGGGAAAGGCCTATAGTTGGCAAATGCCTTAAAATTATAATAAGGAATGTAACGCTTGGTTCACAAATAAATCTGTAAACGTGATGCCTGTGAAAATTATGCTCGGCTGGGAGAATGTCTGATCGGCAAAATGATTAACCAAGTATCCGCGAAATCTATGGGGGTGTAGCCCGGCGGGTGAACCTATGTTGTGGGAACGATTTCCTATTCACAAATTGTATGTGCATGTCAGCCAATTTTCGGTGTCGGGCGATTTATATCACATTGTGGTAAAATCCTTAGAAGAGTATGACTGAAAGTAGACAATTTATGCTGTCTAATAAACGCGAGCATCGCAGCAATTGACAACTGAGCGTCACAATCGAAAAGGATTTTAGATCATTCGTTCGAGTACGTGCTGCGCCTATGGAAAATAGTTTTGTAATGCTTGGAGAAAACAAAGGCAGGCCCCGCATACAGATGTTTTTTGCTAAAAGGAAGTCTTCGGGAAAACTATTCATCTTCTATAACAAATATTTATTTCGATTACCTATTTTCTGGCTGTTGAACCTTTGCTAGGCAAAATGTAGCGTGAGTTACCTTTACGAAAGTTGCCACCGCGGTATGTTTGGGTCCAAAACAGAAAATGGATTTTCAAATCATCTTAATAAAAGGATTATATTGCGGCATAACACTTTTATAAATTAAATTTTGTAAAGTACTAAATTGAGTTGGTTTTAGCTAAACAAAATTGAAAACGAAGGTTACCGGTGATAAGCATTTACATAAATAATGGGGTCCAGTGTGAACGAAGTAGTTCATTTTTTATTATTAAAGGTTTAAGGTCAAGTGTTGATCATAAAACCACTTTACATCAGGAACCCACGAGTGCCAAGAATATAATGTATACATTTAAACTGTCGATAGAAAGCGCTCAGAATGTAACATGCGCGCGATGGCGCAGGGCCGTTGCAGAGGGGCGCGCCCTCTGAATTTGATCTATTCTCTCTATAACTCAGGATTTATGTACTTTCAGTCGATCTGGTCAGCTGGAATGTCAATTGGTGGGCTAGGTTTAGACTGAGCTCTAACTTTACTATGAAGGCGGCAATACAAGGTACTTTATAGTGACGAGTCTGAGCCGCTATGGAGTGGTAGGGAAATCCCTGGCTACAGGGCGCTACATGTGCTAGGGGAAAACCCCGTTTACACGGCGGGAGGCGTTTATGCATTATGGGGTGTGTAGTCATGCGTGAGTTCGTTTTTGATTGAAATAGGGGACGTATAACATTAGAGGGCTATAGGGTCCCCTATTTCGAAAAGGGGCCTTCCGAATCATTTAAAGCACGAACAAAAGAGGGATAATAGGAGGTCCATCAATTTGTTTCGTATATTACGTTATGAAGACACTCCATGGGAGGTTCGTGGGCTGAGGAAAATCTCTCTGAACTAAAACTTAGAAAGGTCTGTCGACCTAAATGGTCCATGTATACACGCGTTTGTTTAGGGTGTAAGTGGACGACACGAAGGTGATTTGGGGTTATGGTTAGAATCGAGGACGTCCTCGATTGAGTTTCGTGTACAAAACCAACGAGAGCCGTTCGAAAAAGTTATAGTGCAAACAAAGGAAATCATCGAGAGTAACAAACTAAACTCCTCGACGGATTTAATAGACAGACGTGTTGGTATGTGTACATGTATAGTGTATGTATATATTTGCATATGTGTGTGTATATGTATGGGTATGGGTATGGATATGGATATGGATATATAGATGCATAGAAATATGGATAGATGTATATGGATGTGTATGGATATATTATATGGATATAGGGATATATAGGAATATGTATGGGTATAGATGGATGGAAAGGCAAGGAAAAAGGCAAGGAAAAAGGCAAGGAAAAAAGGCAAGGAAAAAGGCAAGGAAAAAGGCAAGGAAAAAGGCAAGGAAAAAGGCAAGGAAAAAGGCAAGGAAAAAGGCAAGGAAAAAGGCAAGGAAAAAGGCAAGGAAAAAGGCAAGGAAAAAGGCAAGGAAAAAGGCAAGGAAAAAGGCAAGGAAAAAGGCAAGGAAAAGAAAAGTGGAAAGGAAGGGGAAAAGGCAAAAGGAAAAGGGGAAAGGAAAGGAAACTGAGAAAGGAAACTGAGAAAGGAAACTGAGAAAGGAAACTGAGAAAGGAAACTGAGAAAGGAAACTGAGAAAGGAAACGGGAAAAGGAAAAGGAAAAGGAAGGTGGAAAACCCGATTGGTAGACATAATGGGGGAAAACCCCCGAGATGATGTGGGGAGAGCCCCAGGTATTGATGTGGGGAAAGGCCCAGATTGGGATATGCATTTGTAAAGAGGAAAATAGCCCCAGTGAATTAAGGAGGGAGGTAAAGGGATATATTTTTGTCTTTATATTTGTATTAGTTATTCGGCCACGAATGGCAACATTCGAATGAATATGCCGGTACAGAGAGTAGGATAATGTAATAAAGTGATGTAGCAGCACAAACAGGGGCAAAGCAAAGGGTTATGAATATTAGACGGCAATGGGAAGTCAAGGTGTTGCAATAGAAGACAAAACGGAAACGAGACAATACCGACATAATAGTCAGGAAAGGTGAAAGGAATAATGAAACGGGGATTTACGGTATTTATGGTAAATTGAATCTAAAACTTTTAAGATTTGATGCTTGTAGAGATTGCTCAATAAAACAGATGCATGACAATGGGGGGAAACAGCCCCAGTTATAATGGCACGGGATTTGTTTGTGTGTTCTATATTCCCCTTAAATTTGAGCTAAATAGGCCGATTCTGTAGACCACGCTCCCCGGAAGGTCGACAACTCGCAGGGTATTATTTTGACGTCTGATCAATTGGTTGCTATGCTGTCCGGTTAGATTTTCGCCTTCCGCTTGTGGGAAAAATACGATATGCCCATTTGGTTTTAGTAATGGTCGAGTGTTAAATGAAACATTTGAGCACTTTAAGGTTTTAGTTACCTGCTTCTATACAATCACGCTAAGGTTAAATTGCACTGTGCTAGTAATTGAACATGTACATGTACACGTCACGCTACAAGTACTTGACGGGCGCGGTCCACTCTATACATTTTGATGTCCACGGTGTTTTGTACATTTTGAGAAATAAAACAAACAAATGGGGAGATGAACCCCGGTTATAAGAATGAGATAATAAAACATCTCGGGAAAATGAGACAAATAATAATAATCTGGAATGAGTACCGTAAATAAAGGGAGCAAGCCGCAAAATTAGGCAGAGCGGATTATCAGGAGATAAATATCTCTATACAAATATGGCAGCAAATAGCATCGGGAAGAAACGCATGCGTGAAAATGTATTTATACAAAATTAGAGAATGGAGTCCCTATGTATCGACAATTTTGTTTTCTCCGTTGTTTTTACGATTTGACCATGATGTTGTGTCCAGTTTTGCCCTGCTTTTGTAGAAAAGGGCCACTGTCGGCCAATCATCAAGAATGATTTAAATCGTGAATTACATACTTTGGTGCCGATATGCATTAGTAGATAAAATATTTTCAATTGTTAGCTGAGCTGACCGTTTCGCATAAGAATGTTTTGCAGGAAGGACTCTGGTACATCGAAGTGAGGGAATGCAGTAGCAAGCACTGACCTTGTTCGGCACGCAAGACGACGGGCGTGTAGTTTGATGATAACGCGCTTACGAGGGACGAGGGAAGGATGCAAGTCAGGATTAGAACTTCGGCAGCTCAATTGGGTATTCTTCAAGACAATGGCCTTGTCTGGCGCACTAATTGAAGAGGTAGCGATGGAGAAGGGACATCCAGAAAGATACTGGAGATTGTGAGTATTGTTTGAAATGAAGCAACACGGAGATGCTGCCTGTGTCCCGTGAGGGCTGGTAAGTAATAGCTCAGACTCTTTTTCGATTGCTCTTTTTTGCCGTCGAGACTTGGTGTTCCCCAAGTTCATGTATGCTGCATTTTATGTTTCTCTTACAGGCTGTGCAACAGGATAGGGAATGCGAAAATAACATACTTTATTCACGATTGAGAACGCGAATAATTGGAGAACTACATTTCGGAGAAGGATGCATACGGGGATCTTCTGGCGTGATTTGGTCGGCGTATGGCACTATTTTTGCCGCTTCTTTCGGACATCCGTATCGGTGAAGAATATAAAGAGGTTTAATCGGCTTAGGGCAGTTCGTGCCCCCCAAAAAAAAAATTAAAAAAAAAAAATAAATAAAAAAAAAAAATATAAAACAAATAAAATTAAATACAAATACAAATAAAATATAACGAAATAATTAAATAAATCGCAGGCGGAAATAAAAGGAATACCACGCCACAACTGGTGATTTACAGATTAGTTGAATACAAACAACCGTTTGAGGTCTTGGCAGCGGAGCGTCTACCACAAAATATAGCCAGGAAGGATTGTGATACACGTAGTCCCATGTGGCCGGTGTATTTCGAAGTTTGAGCGACAATGCACATTCTTTTAAGTCATATCTCTTCTGCTGCAGTAAGTTCAATGGAAGCCAGGTGTGGAAGTCCAAGTTTCGTGGAGATCATGTCACGTCAACATCAGGGAAATAAAATGTCTACACGTTTATTCCAGCTCCCTGGCTTGGTCTACACAATGGTTCAACCGCTTCAGACGGAGAGTCCAGGAGTATGAATTTCGAAATGATAAAATATTTATAAAAGATAGCAGAAGAGCCTCGACGGACGTCTGGGCAGGAAAGGCAAATGGTTTCCTTAGGTTTATGCGACGGAGGATATACGTTCTCATTTTAGGGGGTTGTGTTGTGTTGTTTGTTTTGTTGTTGTTTGTTTGTTTTTTGACAGGTTCACATACACGAGGCCACGCCAGCATGAGGAGTTATGTTCAGCGGCAGGCAAATAAACGGGGTATACAGTAAGACGTTTCTTGGTTAAACAGACGATCGGAGATAGGGGAGGTAGTCGGCGCAGCCGGAAGTGAAATTGATACACTCGTATTCGGTTGAGGTTGGATTATAGGATGCTTTAGGCAAATCCACACAAGTCCAGTTTATATGTACAAGGTATCATTTCACATTTGAGGGAATTCGGATGGCGCGGGTCGACTCGGATGAGGATGTCCTTTGATTTAAAGCAACCAGGAGGTATAGTGGACAGCTGCCAAATTTCGCCGATGGATGGGCTCGGTGAGAGAACAGTTTTCCTCGAATAAATTGCTGACGGGCAGGGCGAGAGGTCGTTATAGGCAGCTCAGGATTCAGCATGCATTGTAAGAATAGTCAAGATGCTATAATCCATCTAAGCAACTTGTTGGGATAGTGCCTTCACTAACAGGCCAAGTGCAGAAGCGACATCGGGTGGCAAAGCGAAATTAAGAATTGGTTGGCTACAGCAGATATGAGTACAATAGCAAAAGGTACAATGCAAAAAAGGTAAGGCAGCTGGAAACGGCTCTCTGAGGAATAATGTAAGGTGCTGAGCTTCTTGCGGTAGTGTGCAAACAAGGATGGTACCTACAAAGCATGGGCTTGGCCTCATTTGAGGGTCTGCGGCAAGCGGCTAGAGGAGCCTGTCGGCAGGGAACAACACCTCAAGATCCTTAACTGGTAGACAATTAATAGATGCAGAAATTATTGGTGGCATATGCTGTGTATCCCGAGGAGAATCACGGGTAAGATTAGGGGTGAGGCGTGGGATGAGATGTGGGATGAGATGTGGGATGAGATGTGGGATGAGATGTGGGATGAGATATGGGATGAGCTATGGGATGAGATATGGGATGAGATATGGGATGAGATATGGGATGAGATAAGGGTTGGGTGTAGATGAAGAGAGCATAGGGGAATGGATTGGGAGTCTAAGTTCGGAGCGAAGAATCCTTCCCCCCATTTCTAAGATCAAATGTGGACTCTGGAGTCCGAACAAAGCAGCGATGCAAATACTTTACTATTTGCATCGCGGCGACGTTGCGGGCGGAGGATCCACACTCACTTGGTAAATCTGGTCACTACGAGAGAGGACGGTATAAGGCGAAGAAGCCTTTGGTTTGTTTGCTCCAAGGACAGGTAAGGTCTCAAACATCTTTCCCACCCACCCGCCCTATACTGTAGAAGGTACTGCTGTTCGGATTCTAGTCTCTACGCTCGAATCCTTCCCCCCATTTCTAAGATCAAATGTGGACTCTGGAGTCCGAACAAAGCAGCGATGCAAATACTTTACTAGCCTAGCCGTAGTATCGAAGTTGACAGAGCGGGGATTTGAAGTCTGTGGTACTGTAATGTACCACCCAAGGCATTCTAGAGTTTGCACAATCCACAACGTTTCCATGAGAAAAGGAGATGATCCCGAGTTTTATTGTAAAGCAGGTCAACTAATGCATTGTTTGACCAACTATTTTGGCGACTGTAGCACAACCACAAAAGAATATCGCAGCAAAAACAGTTCTACAGGACTTTGTAAAACTCCAAACTGTTGTTTGTCAGCCCGCGTCCAGATCATCGTTGTGTCAGATGAACCCTCATATATATATAATTAAAATAATATTCCCTGACGAGTGGAGGTATATCCACGAAACAAATTTGTCGGAATAAAATAATGGTGAACAAAAACCTATCCTAGTTTTTGTGATTGATTTTATATATATATATATATATATTTTGAGTTTGTCCCAGAAAGATTTAGTCAAATAAATGGCTGCTTTTGGCTTCAGCAAAAAACCAGGATTATGTTTGATCTACACAACAATTGCGTTTAAGTATAAATAGCTTGTGAGTTAACTAAATACAGAATCTCATATTTAAACTTCCTGAGAACTGAATCGCACTGCTGACAACTCTTAAATAATTAGACGGTATTTGAAACTAACCTGCCATTGTGGGTTCAACTACTGCCCCATTGACTGTCGTTATGACGTCTGTGGCGTCTTCGTTCAGTTTTATTTCAACCTGTTGTGATAAACAACATTATTCTACAGTAACAAGTTCGGATCAAATATACACATTATTGCTGAGATGCTGATATAAAGTAAAAGAGCCTATGTAATGTAATTGTTTTGAGTAATAATTATGAAAAAAAATAATATAAAGTGTCTTGGAAAAACGTCCCCGCCCCTAGAATGGTAGCTTATGGTAGCTTATAAAAATGTGCACAATCGTGACGTACATTCGGGGACACTTCGACCAACCCACTAAGTGCCAGGCATACAATCGACATATAAAGCAAAATATGAGACAGAGGAAACCCCCCCCCCCCCCCCCTTCTCCTCCTTTGTGGTGGTCATTGTGCTCGCGGAATGTTGTTGTTTCTCAGTATTTCTTTTTAGGTTTTTAGGGGGAGGGGAGGTGTTAGGTAACAATAGTTTCATATCGTGTTGGGTTTAACAATCGTTCTAGTTCTTTCTGCGTCAAGTTTATTCTACTACAATCGTTGAAATCAAGTTGATTTGCAAATATTGTCCTGATCATTCGTTCCTCAACCAGATCTGGCAATCCTGGTGGCAGTTTTAAAAATTATACGTGGCTTAAATAGTTGTACCTATTTCGTACTGTTTCCTTGTGGTTCGCTAAAAGAAAATCGCCACAGTGGGACTGGAACTTTATGTTCCTATTCTTATTATACCGGTGCTAGTTATAATTATACAAACCCTGGCACCGCTGACAGTGTCTAAAGCCGCAAAGCCACTGTACTCTGTGGCGTCAGTTAGTTTCTCCGTTTTGCGGTCATAGACTCTTTGCGTGCGGCCTTGTAGCTCAAACAGTTTGTCACCTCTATCCACGTCTTCAATCAGGACCAATGTGTATTCACCCAGACCATTGAAGGTGTAGTCTAGGCCATCCAGTGTTCTTACGTGCGGATCTCCAAAAAACCAACCTGGTGTTTAATCATAGAAAATGACAAGTATTATGTACAAGAGAACCGTACTTTCCATTTTAGATTTTAGGCTCAATCTGTGGTTTTCTGTGGCAGCTTAGAATATTCTACGACTATATTATTAAACCATTTAAAAAAATGAATATATGGCAATGATTTCAATTTGATAAGAGATATGACCAAAGTCTTTACAAGCAACGTACACTGTCATAATTAAGGGATGCAGTGCAAGCATCTTTGATGGAAGCGCATGTAAAACTGATTCCACCGGGACTGCCAACTACTAATGATTGCTTGTATGAATTGGCCTACACCAAGAAAGAAGAATAGACAATCATTTTAAAAACACTTACCCCAAAACGTTGGTAGATAGCGAGTACAGGTCATGAGAGGGCGAGTTTCGATGTAAAGGTCACACAGGTTAGAAATTTCACAACAGTAGTAGCGGGAAAGCACTTCTTCCTCTGTCAAAAGTCAGATTATTCTCGATAGTCAGGCAGATCGGTGCACAATATATAATTGTTCACTTGATAATAAAAGCGTAACATTTAGCATAAATAGTCGTACGTCATCTAAAAAGATATTTGGCTACATATTTGGTCAAATAACAAATCTACGATGGCCCTATAGCCAAATATCTTTCCCGTAACATACTATGATTGTGTACCGAATTCCATGTTTTTATAATTGGATTGAACAATTGCTCACCAATCTGCCTGACTACGAAAACAAGTTCATCACTTGATGACTTTATATATAGGACTGTGATACGTAATCAGTCCCATTATGCATCCTGTAATCTCTAAATTGCGAAGATATTCCACTCATACATCCATTATAGTCAGTGGGCTTGCGGGGCCCATGTTTACTTTTAGGTACACTCTTTGAAACTTTCAGAACCACTCATTGATACACCAACAAGTTCATCAACGCTTGATAACATTTTCCAGACACTTTTATGGGCAGAGCCATTGCATCAATTGGATTAAGGTTAGACAGTGTTAACGATCCTTGAAATGCACAAATAATGTACCTAAAATTGCATATGGGATATGTATGCAAGTATGCATTACCGCCAAGTCAGTGGCTTCCCTCACAAGAGCAACCTTACGATTTATTTCGGGTTACTTACCGTACCACTTCTGAAACACATCAGATGTGTGGAATAATGGACTGAATGGAAACCTCTCAAAGACTGATGCGACTTGAGGATTCCTGACGCCTTCCAGAAGACCACCAGTTGATCTCTGATAGCAGCATTGTGGGCCAGGCGTTCCTGGGGCTTGATACAGCCGCACAAAGCAAGTGACAGCTGAAACAAAGGCAATAAACGTTATTAAAATGTTATTAAAGCGAGCCTTGATTCGGACTTAACAAATTACGTTTCACTTAACACCAAAATATGGACTAAAAAATTTTATTCAGTCATTTTAAGGATATTTGTTTTTAAATGTACTTTAAAATATATCAATACACGTTGCATTTTTATAATAGAAACATTTTCCACGATTAGGGGTATCTTGCCATTTCTCGTTCTGTGGCAATAGGAAGATGAATTTATTTATTGTGTTAGGTGGAATAAATAATATAAAACAAAAAACTAACATCTGTCTTGAAAGTAATCCGAGACGACTCCCTGAGGAACGAAATAAGGATGCCACCACCATATGCTCAGAAATCTCCAGTCAAACCAGGCCATTATCAAACTGCACGGGCACGTGTTGGCAAACGGAGGATAGTACACATCGAAGATTGGATACGGTTGCTGACGACTGTGCCAGTTACGGCAATATAAGCGCGGGTTGACGAAGTCATCCAGGAGGCTGTCAAGTTGGAACAGCCAGCGGCCTTGCTGCCCAGAGTTCCCCGTAATGCTACCCGGAAGGAACAGTGAATGCACGGGCACATCCACGTGTACGCTCTGGCTCGAGTTACCGCATGTGTACCCCATGATGACGTTTTTGTTGACTGAAAAGGTGGTGTCCCAGAGCCTGTTACAAGGATCGTAGTTAAATATCACGTAGCTATGGATGGAATCTGTCAGAAGTATGGCTTGAAATGTGTTGGTAACCTGTAATAAATTAAAAGCAATGGGCATGATTTTAGGACACTGAAAACTAAATGTCTTCAAGATATAGCTAAATGATGTCATTCGATAAACCAGTACATCCGTTGAATTCATTTATGGCATTTATCTATATGATTTGAAGGGGATTCTGTCATTAAAACCCAAGTTACTTACAAGTGTGTATGAAACTGGCTGAACATTACTCCAAGTGACAACCAGTGCCCAGTATGCTGCTGCCATGTAGTCCTTGGTTCCCATGACAGTTGATGCAACTACTTTTATCTTATCCAACATGTCTTGGTTGGTGTTGGGATTGTACTGATCATACACCTTAGAAAGTATTCCGCAAGAAGAAATATATAATACAATTCAATAACAACAATCTTTTGGGAATATACACGTTAACAAAACCGTATAACTTTTGTGTCACTATTTTCTTTTTAAATGTTATTATTTCTACCATCATAGAAGCTTCCACTAAATACACTGTAAAATATTTGTTGTTTTTTTACACCACATTCTTTTTTGCTTTTACGTTTAAAATTGTATTACAAAAAAAACACACACATTTCTGTCAATGATGACGGTTTTAATTAAACATGTATTTTGTATTTTAACATAATACATACTGGCAACAGACTTGCCAGCACTTTCTGTTATTTTATGTTAAATTTGTAAAATCAATTTGACCAATTTTTTTTGGGAAAATACAGACAAAGTTACAAACCGTAACATGCTAAATATGGGATATGCCTTTTTCCAACATACACGATTTTTGCTACAGTAGAGCACAATTGTTCAAAGTAAAGAAAAATCTTGATGCACCGTAGCATTTTGCATTCAAGGTTCAATGTCAATCTAATTTTACATCTTGTCAAGACGCTGTCAAGACGCTATCAAGACGCTATCAAGACGCCGTCAAGATGTGGTACGGCAGTAGTGCGATAGTGCAACAACAGTGTTACAAATTAATACGATAGATTTACGACATTGTCAGGATTTGTCACGGCGTACTACGAAATGCCAAGATTGTACCACGACGTCACTACGGCGTCAGTACGATTTTGCAAGACGACAGTATGACGTCAGTATGATTTAACAAGACTTTGGTACGATTTATTTAATCACATGACGAAAAAGGCGCAAGGAGTGAATATTTGGATGTTGTTGGAACAAACAAACAAACAATAACAAACAATAAGAGTCACGTGATACAAACTACGTTCTTGGTAGCATCTTGGGGGCACTAGGTCGCAGCACCACCGTAGTGGCATCATATTAGCAGTGTAGCGAGTTCTTGGCTAGTCGTAGGTGTTGTGGCCAATACGTACGAGTACGAATGAACAAGATGCCGTCACGACATACCACAACGTCACGACAACGTTATGACTCTCATACGATGCTGCTGCGGTGGAACATGACTTGATTTTTGACCAAAAATATTGTGCTCTTCCACGGTGGCATCACGTTCCACTACAGTGCGCTACGGTGGACCACCATTGACCACAAACATGTGTACGACGCTGTTGCAATTTTAAATAATTTAAAAACTGTGCTCTACCGTAGCAAAATCGTGTATGTGGAAAAGGGGCATGATTTGACGCTCACATGACTTCTCACGCTTACTCACTCCAACAATAAATTTAAAGACCAAAAATAGTAAATGAAAAAATATCAGAGACCGGATTTGCACCCCAGTTGAACGATCTATAACCTAACCCATTATCAAAATTAGTACAACTCACACCTCCACCACCACAAACACCTAAATCTTACCTGCCAGAAGACGTTCTTTTGGCTAGAGAAAGCGTCAGCTTTGACATCCACCCAGAATGGAGCTATCATTCTCAGACCGTCGGGGAACACTGGACTTTTGGTCCCAGGAAAAGCAAACTTAGTAAGGCTTTTATTATTCGAAAGAACAATCACGCCGTTGTCAGTGAACTATACGATGAGAGATAGAAGACAAAAACGTTGGCTTTTAAGTTCACAAATCTGATTCCGCTTGAGTACACGCAATGCAAGAATTGACAACAAAAGAAAATACCGAGAAATGTACATGCACAAACGTTATACAGGGTAAGTTAACAAAGGCGGAACCAAAACCAATAAAATATATTTCCTATAAAAAACATATGAAGCACCCAAAATAATTATGAATTAGAATCCCATATATTTTTAATAATATTTAACTAATTTTATGTGAACAAATTATTTAAATTGCTCTACCTGTTAAAAATGTTTCACTATTTAAACGAAATCGCCCTAAAATCAGATTTGTCCACCCAAAAAGCGATTTCAAGAAGTATCGATACAATTGTCTTCAAACCTCGCCAGCGCTAAAACGTCAGTTTAAAAGTAAAACAAAATATTCAAAGTCCTAAAACTTAATCTTGATGAAAAAAACCCAAAACTTGAAATCTGTATCCTGTGTCATTTTCTTTGTTGTTCCAAACAGTCAGAACACACGATGTATCGCATTTTTGGACAAACCTGATTTTAGGGTGATTTCGTTTAAATAGCGATGACATTTTAACGGGTAGAGCAATTTAAATGTTCTCAACTAAAAGTAGTTTAATAAAACAATGGTCTTTCAATTCATATTTAATGTTGGTGCTTCATAGTTTTTTTTAATAGTTAATATATATTACTTTGTTTTTGGTTTCAGCTTTTTAAAACTCGCCTTGTATATAAAGAGGCAATCGAGGAATATAAGCGCGATAATGTGGAAACAAGATTAATGTTTCTTTTTAAATCTAAATGTGAATCATTATAATGTGCCATTAACAGATTAAAGCAAAAATTACATTTAAGTAAAATTGAAGTAAACATCATGGCCTGGTAATAATCCTTAAATGTACCTTCCACTCCCCTTCTGAGGATATGTTCTCTCGTTTTAACCAGTTTTAACACGCCACGAGCAAGGCCGAAATGTCTGTCAGCAGTAAGCAAGCTGAAAATGTCATGGGTGTGCTTCCTGATATTATCGGCCTGAATCCGCCTCTGATCGAGTTTCGTTAATCCCGCGCCTCGGCGTAAATCAGTTAATGTACACACAAACCTATAGTACCTAAGTATCAATGTGTAGTATTCCTGTAAATATCATTGTACGTCTGTAAATATTGTGTGTGTAAATGTTGTTTTTATATGTACTGTTATTCTACTTATCGATGTATGCAAGGCCCCAATAAAACAGTTTTTTACACTGTTTGAGCACACTCTGGGTAAAGAAATGTAAGCAATTAATTAATAAGTGCTCAGAGGGTTTTGTGCGAAACTCAGTCTACAGGGGCCAATTGTATGGAGCTGCTAAGCACAACCGATTATTTAGCAAAAACAAGTCTTGCGCGGTAAACAAATAACAGGTTAATATATTACACCACAACACTATATGTGTATTTATGCTCAACACTCCATGTGTATTTATGCTATGCAAAAACCAAAAACAACACCTGAATTAAGGTTTGTAACCCTGGTTTTGCCAAGGAATGATTGTTATGCTAAGCAATCGGTTGTGGTAGGGACTCCATGAAATTCGCCCCTGGTACATCCTGGTTGGAATGTTTGCCCGGACACTTACATAAATTGTCTCAAACAGCTCATCGCAGAAGGGAAAGAAATTCGGTGGATAAATAGTTGGTGATATCAAATCCTTCTTGGACTGCTGCTTCTGTAAAAATGAAGAGTGAACAATAAATTACAGTTTATTAAATTTTAAAATTAAAGAACTAAACAATGTTGGTTCTTCTCAAATTTGCTGGATCCTTAAGTTTCTATAATACATCAAATTAATACAGCAAAAACATCAAATAGACGGTCGCCTTTGTTTTGTCAAAGTTTTCTAAACAAAAAATAATGAACCTTAAAAAATCATAGCAGATCCATTATTAATAAGAAGAGTAAGGAAAATGGAACACAAGGTTATGTAATGATGGAAATTTGTATAATGTATCAGTCGTCTATAACGGGACAATTTTAAATTACAGTTACAGTAATCGAAGCAGTGCTGATGTAGTCAAGTACTTTCCGAGTATTTTGTTTACTATCAAATATTGAGCTCTGTGTTGCGAACAAAGCGAGACAAACATTCATAGCAGACAACTGAATTATTACATTTTAGATATAAAATTATTGGGACTTTGGATACATAAAGATACTTTGGAATCAAAGTTTTGTGACAAAATTACCTGGAAGTACTCGGTCAAGAACTTCTCGAAAGCTTTTGTCTTACAAAATGTATTAATTCAAGATTCTGTTCTTTCAAAGTTTTTTATTTTCAGTGTCTGTATTATTCAGCTTTATTTATACCAAACTATCTTAAAATTTGGTAGTGAAGCTGGTTCTTGGAAAGTATTCGACTACAACTCTGATTTGAAGACTTCGTGCCTGTGAATATTGCTCACCTCTTGCGTCGTCTGTGATAGCAGCGAATCGCCAACCTCCAGTCCAAACGGAAGGAGATTACCAGCTGGAGACAGAACATACAGATGTACTAATGTCAACACTGCAAACACTGCAGTGTAGATTTTGCTATCTTTAATGGGACCAGTTGTTATTTAAAATGTTTACACCAGTGGTCGTGCATTTCACACCGCTGGTCCGAAGTTGGTTTTGAAGTAAAAGGCAACAATTTAAAGATGCAATCACCAGACAAGTTGTTGGTATCACCTAAACGGCAAAACGTTAATAATGTTAATTTCTGTGTTTCATCACTATAAGTGAAAAAATGATAACCCTTCATAATGAGTAGCTTCTTTTGTTTGGATGCAGGTATTCCTTTTAACGTAATACGTATGGATATCAGTGGGCGGGGCCACAACTAGATTTTTCTGGCTTTGTACTTAATTCACGTGCTTATGTTCTCTGTGGTCCTTCAGCATTTATGTTGAATGGGTTTGCCACGGAGGGCCGCTTTTCCTTTTGATAGTAAAAACAATTAGGTTGCTAATTACAGGACAATTTCCTTGCTTCCTCAGGTACCTAAGGTTTTTGAGTGAGTGAGTGAGTTAGTGAGCAAATCATGTGTCACGTCCAACCAGCCATCTTTGAGCAGCTAACCTTACACCATTGCTGCGAGAGGCGTACTAGCTATGGAACGGAGGGAGCATCTGGATGTTATACACTGATTTATCTTGCATAAACCTTCCTCCTACAATTTTCAACTTAATGTTCTTCTTTTGTTACGTAGTTATCTTACTGGTAGAAAACATAGAGTTATAGTTGAAGGTCATTGTTCCAACTGGAGTGCCCTCTGGTGTTCCCAAATCTCATGTTAACCAGTTCGCGCCGGGATTATTTTAACAACGTCGAGCCGACGGGCGGGATTATTTTTAACGAAACTCGATCCGAAGCGTGTTCAGGCTGATAGTGCCGGGAAGCACACCCACACATTTCCGGCCTTGCGCGCTGCTGACATACATTTCCGAACTTGAACTTGGCGTGTTTATGCGTCATCCGTTTTGAATTTGGGAAATTTTTGCGTTTATATACGTCATCCGGCGCGAACTGGTTAAGAATCTATTCTGTTCTCATATAATTTATACTTTCATTCCAAGTATGTCATCTTCATTTAATTTGTCCTAGTATAATATTTTCTTGTAGTCTTCCTCTATCTCTATTCCTTGTATTTTTTGCCCACCACTACCCCAGATTGTGTCTGTTATTCCCCTGCCCACTCCGCCATGAGATTGTTTGTATATTTATCCCATTTCTGTAATTGGCGGTTCCTCCACTGTTGGTTATATCAAAATATAAATGAGAGATGTGTACACAAAAATAGCAACTAGATGTTGCCCCTCGGGTGATTCCACTTGGTGAATGTTGGGATCCTGGCTCGGGTCTATTTGGTGAAGTAACGGAAATTACAGTTCCGAGGTGTCATGTGAGGAACCCAAAATTAACCAACGCAGAGGAAGCAGTCAGGTTGCATTTCTTCATAAACAACAACAACCATAATTTCGTTGTATTGTCAACAGTAGACAAATTCCCTCATTCGGAATGCGGATACTTGGCTGCATATCGTGAAGGTTTTGGAATGTTACAACAAAATAATAATCTCGCTTGTGATTGCATGGTGTGAATTCGAGAAGTTTGTATTCTCATTCGGTTCTACGTCCATCTTTAAGGTATAAGGATTACCTTTCTTCCCAGACTGGGATTTGAGACTTCAGAAAAACATGCAAAACCAAATCTTAGCTATTACAATTCTCAAAGATTTTCTTTAGTCACAGAAAAGTTTCTCAATATTTGACCAAAACCTGGATGCATGAGTACAGAAAATGTGTAGAAATCCCGGACGTTTCTTTTGGCTAAAGAGGCGTTGAACGAGTCGTTTTATGTGCCAGTCTTTTTTCTTGTGTTGTAAAGAAACATTGTAAGACTATACCCTTCCCTATACCACCAACTAATTGGGCGACAGGTGTTCGAGCATTTTGCGTATCTCTAATCAGACGAGTTGGAACATTGATCAATCAGAACATGCGTTTGGCTCAGAAATATACACGAGATCTAATAAACGTAGTCAGCATTTGCATATGAATATTTAAATTCAACATCACTTACCAAGAACATTGAATTGAAATATTTTTGACCCGACACATCCGCCTGAATTGATGGCAGTACAAGTTATAACATGATTTCCGACTTCAAATACACCTCCTGACGGGCCTACGTCAATTCCATCTCCAGAATCTGTACAGGTGACGCTAAGGTCATCAGCGGCTGTAGCTGGTAGCACATTCCACATCACTATGGATGATTGCTGTCCTGGGTCGGTGCACTGGTCGCCTAAATTTGGAACTTCAAGAGAGGGATAGGCTGGACAGGAAGCAAGAACAAAATTGTATAGTCAAAACTGAAAGAGAACAACATTTGACAATACAATCTAGTTCACGAGCGGAAGGATTTAATGCGCTTTATAATAAAAAAACATCGGTCTTTGCAACTTCACGGAGCAGCTACTGAATCAACCCTGAAATGCACATAATGTGTGGATCCCCCTTCTGTCCCTCTTCTGTTTGTACTTATTTCGAAAGGCCTATTTTTTTGCACACGAATTTTAATTGTGTATTTTCTGTTAATCGTGAAGCCTATTGTCCTCTATTGTTCTACGGCGACTTTTTTTATTTATTTTTAATTTTATTTGTATGCAAATCGCTTATCACAATGCCAAGGCGTGGGCTACTAGAGGAAAGTGTAGAAAAACCAGCCCCTCGAACTGAAACAAGACATTCTGAACTATTCACAGCACGAATAGGGTTGGGATGGCTAACTAGTCCACAGAAAGGCATTAATAATGCCTCTACCCATACTATGTGTGGAAGTGCAATATCCCAGGACGGGCTCGAACCTCCAACCTGCAGAGCTACTCGCAGATCTAGAATTCAATGCTCAAGACAAAAAGGCCACGGCACGATACTCGCGAAATTTGCATTCCTGTGGAGACTTCTTTGTTCTCGTGTACAAACGCACACAAGTGGGTAAATGCCGTCAATAGGGGACGGGGCATTGTCCGACCGTCTTCCCTCTTTTGTTTGTACTCTAACGTTTTCGGATGATCGCCATAGGATTTGCACACGAGTCTGAATCGGGGACCTTTGCGGAATAGGGGACCCCATTGTTCCCTTTGTCCTACGTCCCCTATTTCAATCAAAAACAAACTCACACACCCGATACGCTATTGCTTGTGGGGTACCTCCATTGTTCAACCCTACTTTCTGATTGATAACGGTATTTTAGGATAAACCAAAATCTATTTGGAAGGGTATGAGACTTCTGCAATGTAAGCCACTGAACAAATTGTATTGCTGAACTTAATCATGTCCTATAATTCACGGACGTAGGCAATTTTCAGATCATGTGTGGTTAACTAAGTACGGTTGTTAATATGGAATGAAGAACCACTCGCTCTCTTACTTGAAACAGTAAAGGAGATTAAACACTGTGGGACGACACCGTTCTGCGTATCGGAAGAACAGACAACTTCGTGCGTCCCTATCTGGAAATCGCCCCCTGTGAGTGTGAAACTAGACCCGTCGGTGATATCCACACAAGTGATGTCAAAAGGAAAGATTGGTTGACCAGATGGTTCGGCGGCTGCAACTTGTGTCCACGTGATCGACACAGAGGTCACGCCTTCTTGTAGACACTCGTTGTCAACTTCTGGACAATTTGTTGCGGCGCTTACTGTATGAAAACAATCGGTTTAATACCTTTAAAACACTCCTCCGACAAAATGTACTTTAACTGTTAATGAAATGCCTTCTTTTAATAGTTTTTATCCATCTTCAAGATCTTGCTGAGCGAAAAATTTACCTTTAATTTTGTTAGATAAAAGTAGTTTATCCCTATCAACTTTTATTTGATAAGTTTATCCCTATCATATAAGTGGAATATGCCTATAGTTTTCAAAAACAAGGCAACTTCTGTAAAAAAAGCAAAAGCAAAGGTGAAAAGCAAAGGTTTGTGTATCTTCAGGAGAACACTTCTGGACAGTTGCATTGTCAGCGATTCTCATGACTAGCATCGTCTTGTTAAAGGCATAAAAACGTATTAGATGTCCATGTTTTTGATCGCTTCCAAAGACAACATTACTCAAAACCCAAAGAGCAATGTTTAAAACCTGCCCTGTTGAAATTTCAACTCAGTGGCTATTACGCATTTTGAGAAAGCAGTACAAAAAAACAAACTTGTTCACCGTTTCAATCATAAGACACGATTTTGTTAATAATTATAAATCTTTATTTACACCCATCAGACTGATGATCCTTGGAAATCAACCATTTCTGGATTTCGTCTCAAAAATTACAGCAAATTCGACGAGTCATAAACCAACAAATCTTTTGATAACAATTCCACATTTGCATAAATACAAATGATTCCCAATGGCTTCAAGTAAACTCACGTTCATTGCACTGTGGACCTGTGAATCCTGAAAAACATGCGTTGACATCCTTGCAATTGCGAAAGGGTTGATTGGGACCAGTACACTCAGTTCCAACGTCATTCTCTGTTTTATTTCGGAAAGATATAAATTTTAACAGTTAGTTATCAGAACGGTCAAACAAATGGTCAATGGTTGAAGTATAAAATAGACGTACCATATTGTAAACGCTTTCGAAGTCTTTATATGAAGCACACGGATGCAGAATTCTTGATTATAAAATGTGAGGTTTTATTCTGTGCGATCTTACGTACGTGAGCAATCATGTCCACAATATCCCGAAGAGCACATGCAATTATGTGGCTGATTTGTAGAACATATGCAGTTAGGTGGGTCACTGGTAGCTAGACAAGATTCACCGTCTATGTAAAAGTTTTAAAACAAAAGTATTTGTTTTAATATAGTCTTGAATCAATATTATAAGTAATAATATATAATATATATATTATGATATCAATATAATCATACATAAAACTGGTAAATTCAACACTTTAGGTGTTGAATTCATCAATTTAATGGTTGAAATTCCAAATCCTTAAGATCAGTTTTAAGCGTGTAGTCTCTGCAAACACGACTAAAATATCTTATGAGACTTCAAAACATTTCTTACCGTTCACAGAGAAAACGATGACGAGTGTGTCACACATTGCGTTATTGGATGACTCATCGGTCGCTGTGTAACGCATCAGATGTGAAGTCGTCTCACGATCGAAAGTAACAGTGTCACCAACCTCGTATTGAGCGTCGTTTACTTGGACAGTGATGGTGTAGGATGCTCCGGAGTTGTCGTACACGGAATACACATCAGGCAGTGAGACTGTTGAGAAGCTCTTGTGACAGTCCGTGTAAACCGTCAGATTAGAGGCACAAGAGATGTCTGGAGGTTCAACATCTGTCATGCATAATGCACAATTGTATCGAGAATATCATATTTAGTGTCTACAGTATCTACAGTATTGGACTCACGATTAAAAAAAGCTGGGTACTAATTCAAAAGTAATTCTACTAATTAAACTTGATTGTTCTAGCTACAATTTTCACCTGCGCACGATGAACCATTCCCTGTATATCCAACGTTGCAAACGCAATAAAAGCTCTGAGCTGTGTCCACACAGTAAGCATTCTCATCACAGTTATGTACAGGATCATCCGGGTCACATTCGTCGATATCTGCAACAGAAATCACTTACGCAGATTAATAACTAGATATCGATATTCAATATTTGAATTACACGTATAGTTGCTAACAATGCTCTTGACTGAAGTACGCAGCCACAGATTATATATTGCATGTACTTCAATTTACTGCAACTGTTCAACCAGCGGCCAATTACTTTTTAAAGTCCAAATGTATTCTTTATGCAGGGTGTCTCTAAACAAAATTGTACCCCTTTTCAAATTCATATTATTGCAAAAGTATCGAATATTTCAGAAAAAGACAAATGTCTGTGGAAAGGGTAGAAGGTCCTCTGTCCAATGGTTTATAGTTATTATGTCATTGCCACGGATGACTGAACGAACAAGACAGTTATAAAAAGGTACTGAAATCAGCACTGTGACAAGTTGGGATGATAAGGCGGGCAGTAAGAGACATGAGACAAAGATGCCAGCTATGCATTAACAGGAGTGATAGCTTTGTGAAGGGCACAGCACGTACAATTTATCTGGTAAAAGTGTACAAGAAAAAGAAAGAGATCTAAAGAAATTATTCATCGACCCTGTCATCACTTTTCCAATGTGTTCAAACAGCAAAAGAGGTTGTCCTTAAAAATATCTGCCTGAGCTTTTAATTTGTTACTCAAGTTAAAACAACTTGTCACAGTGCTGATTTCATTCCCTTTATTAATGTTTTGTTTGTTCAGTCATTCATGGCAATGACATAATGAACCTTATATAAATTAGACAAAGGAAGTTCTATCCCTTTCCGCATACATTCGTCTTTTTCTGAAATATTCAATAATTTTGCAATAATAATAAAAAAATGGGTATACTTTTTAAGAGACACCCTGTGTATAGGCGTATGATGTACATGAATTGGTTTACAACCGTAATGTTTTCTTTCCTTTAAATTCTGTTTTATGTCTTTCCTGGTCATTCATGCCAAATAGGTAATTCTAAGTTGGAGCATCACTCTTGGAAAAAAGGGGTTCTTTCTTTTTATTAATCATAAAATGTTATTACATATTAAATTAACATTTATTTGATTTTGTTTTAATCCGCAGAATAGTCCCATTAATTCCTGATATATATATATATATATATATATATATATATAACACTAATTCTAACTATTGGGGGAAATACTTTAAAAGTGACCCTTAGGGAGAAATTACTTCCGTTACATGAAAAAACCTTAAAATAGATGATATACATCTGTATATTAAACTGAATTGAAGTGTGGACATACATCTATCCTGTATTAAGGTATTAAGTGACATACCCAGGTTTGTGTGGAATATAATTTTTTCAGGGGTACAGATTCCCCTTTTAGACACTTTTAAGTTAATACGCCATTAAAGGGGAAAAGTTCATATTTTCCCCTTTTGACGCGGTATGAAAAATATGGCGCTTTGGGGGAAATTATATTATTTCATATGGAATTCCATATGTGCCACTCTAAACGTCGTGCGTCGCTTGTCGTGCGGCACTCGTCGCGCGTCGCCTTAATTGTGTTTGGCCTTTTACCTTGACGCATGCACATTACATATGTTTCAGTCATATCCAACTTTAAGTTTATGCCTGTCATCAACGTGTGGTGCGTGTGAGTTTATTTACAAACTGTGGAAAGGTTTCAATATTTTAAGGCTCATAATCAGAATTTAATGTGACCTGTGTATGGGTGCATGGCGTAATAATCTACAGCAGTCGTTTTACTTGCCCTTCCACTGTGTCTGTCGTCCCTATTTGCAAATCATAACCAGTCAGCCCAAAAACTTAATTTACCTGGAATAGGACTTGAACAAATAAAAGCCTCGTTGTACTTAACAAGCTTTCTATAAGGAGAGCTGGCAGTATACCAACACAAATAAAGTCACTACAATCCACGAAACGTAAAGGCCGTGTCACACGGGGCAATTTATATGATGATGAGTGGCATTAAGGAAGATTTGTATTTTGAAGTGAGAAAATAATACAATATTCACTTTAATATGAAATAGTTGGTATAGTTTGGCTTTGGGTGGTGGAGGTGTTTGTCCTTTTTGTTTTGGTGGGAGGCCTCCTGGTTTTTAAGCAAAAACATGGGGTGTTTAAAAAAGAACAGTTTAGTAGGAGAGAAAATATTGCCAGAATAAGCAATCGACAGTTTAACAATAATGTGCTTTTTAAATTTACCCTTTGTTTGGTTCTCCAGTGTCGGATATAAAAAGAAAAATGTTCAGGCAAAATGTTGGTAAAACCCACCTGTAGTTGAAAGTGCGGGCCGTTTTGGTGAGTTGGGTTCCAGGATAGGGCTTCATCATGTATGACTTTAACCCGAAGGCATCATCAGCCACGAAAACGTAGGGGGTTCGTGTTTGCCTTGATGGGAGCGCGGAGACGTTCAGCAGCTGGAAAGTTGAGCCTGTTTTCCGCTATTGCCTTGCTTAGGGAACACTTGTTCCACACTCCTCCGTCACTTACTCTTCCGTTGGTGCCAATGTCAATGTATCTGAACATGAGGTCAGCATCAACAATTGCCATCAGTACGATTGAATGAGTCCCTTTGTAGTTGAAGTAGTAGGAGCCAGAACTTGGAGGTGGTTGAATAACTACATGTTTACCGTCAACAGCCCCCAGACACATTGGAAAATTCCACATGTCTCCAAATTGTTTGGCGATGATTTTCCATTCCTTATGGGATTTGGGTACATTTATGCATTTATTGCCCAAATGATCGAATATAACTTGGCATGTCTCGTTAACTATTTGGGAAATAGATTGCCTGCTGATCCTGAAATTGAAGGAGAGTGATTTAAAAGTTTCACCAGTAGCTAGGTATCGAAGCGTGACTGCTAGTCGTTCACTGGGGCTTATGCTGTCGCGCATCAAAGTGTCTTGCTTTTGAATGCCAGGAGCTACGACCTCCAAAAGCTCCTGGAAAGTTTCTTGGTCCATTCGAAGCCATGATCTATGTTAAATTGAACGACAGGAATTGGTTCAGAGCCTAGACGTTGCCCCTGTTTTGAACTTTAGCTACATAGGCCTATACCTCATTCGGAACTTCCTTCCCTGCCCCGACACTGAAGAAAGTATTTAAAGATTACTTTTTAAACACACGCAGTCTGACAACCAAATTGTAACCAAGACATCTAGGCCACTAACTGTTAAAATCGGACTGGCCATTTCCCACTTGACATAATAAGGCCTTCAATGTAAACTACATGTCGCAACCATGCAGGTATGTTTCGGGGGGAAGGGAGGACCGGGCTAGCTTTGCACAATTTGACGCCTGTGACATGGTAATGAGGCCCAGGATAACTAAAAGAGTTATTTTGGAAAAGGTCTTTACAGTAATCTTACTTTGACCTCAAAATACCGTGTAGGCCTAGTGCGGCAGTATCCACTTATATATTGTATACTACAACCAACCATCCGACCTATTACAAAATAAATCGAATGTACCTGTAGCTTGTTGTGTCCTCTTCAGAAAGCTCCCTTAATAGGTTACAAAAACACCCTTGATCTTTCCTTCGTATAGAAGCCAATTCCTTGCCCACAATCTTTTCTTTTTCGTCTCTGTTTTGTCCTCCAAAATAAGAAATAATGCCGCAGCAGCTCTTTTTTTACTTAAAGACATTCTCCATTTCTCATCCGAAGATAATTAAATAATGACTTCAGTACCGTCAAGCTGATGAGACTGAGCGCGTACGGGCACGTGCACGTTCAGGCAGTTTGAAAATTGCCCAGTTGCGTGCGATTTTATTGCGCGCGCGTTGCGTTTGAATTGCCCCGTGTGACATGCACGTTGCTTCGACGAAAATCGCCCGTGCCGAGATTGCTAGCAACTTGGTTGCCCATTAATTGCCCCGTGTGACTAGGGCTTAACGTGTGCCTATTCATCATTGTTCAATCTACATGTGTATGTACAGTGTACATACAAAATTATACACTACTGCATGATCACTCACGAAATAAGAATGACCATTGCCAACTGAGGCAACCCAATGTGCACTGCATGGGCGACGGGCGACGGGCGACGTTTAGAGTGGCACATATGAAATTCCATAGTTTCATAATATGGAACTACGAAAGAGTTACGTTGACACGTCACTAACAGGGAAAAGTTCATATTTCCCCCTTTTGACGCGGTATGATAAAAATGGCGCTTTGGGGGAAATTATATGTTTCATAGTATAATACTACGTAGGAGTTAGGTTAACACTTCACCAACGTGAAAAAGTTTATATTTCCCCCTTTTGACGCGGTATGATAAAAATGGCACTTTGGGGGAAATTATATGTTTTATAGTATAATACTACGTAGGAGTATAGGTTAACACTTCACCAACGTGAAAAAGTTTATATTTCCCCCTTTTGACGCAGTATGATAAAAATGGCGCTTTGGGTGAAATTATAGGTTTCATAGTATGAAACTACGTAGGAGTTAGGTTAACACTTCACCAACGGGGAAAAGTTGATATTTCCCCCTTTTGACGCGGTATGGTAACAATGGCGCTTTGGGGGAAATTATAGGTTTCATAGTATGAAACCACGAAGGATTTACCGTTAACACGTCATAACGGGAAAAAGTTCAGATTTCCCCCGCGGACTTGCGGTTTCTCACTAATATTTTTTTGTCGGGTGTGCAGAGGTATATGGAACTAAAGGCACCGGTTTCCTCTGCATATCGTGCTAGACAAATGTCAATATTATTGCTACCCTGGAGTGTACATCACCCAGTGACTGAGATTTAGGAGTTCGCAGATGAGATAAAACACACAGAAAAAACAGAAAATGTTACACTCTTAACAAATTAAATATTTAACTCTGCGTGAAGCATAAAACACAAGACAGGAATTATGCATAGAATGGGTTTATTGAATCATAAAGATGTTATTAGTTTCAGTTCATTCAATTAATGCAATATTATTATAGTTCACAAGCAACTTTGTAAAGTGAAATAAAAAACAATAACAAAACCTGCTTTTCAATTTTTTTTAATTTTTTTTTACTTTGAGCAGCTAAATGCACCCGTCATTACTTTGAAAAACAGTCAAATAAGCAGTTTTTCTAAATTCATTTTGTAATAGACCTGAGACGTAATGGCTTTGTTTACATATGCGGTTTGTTTATAGGAGCGAAGTCGGGACACCAGACGACGTAGGAACAGACTCATAGGAAAGCGCCTATGTAAACAAAGTGCGACTTCATTACGTCTTAGAAAAGGTGGTTTGGAAACCACATGTGTCGGCTGGTTTCTAAATTATTCTATTATGACTGTACATGTATATGGGCATTGGTAACGGTTGCAGGACTACATGTGGGGTTGGTTCTCCAGGATCGACACAGTAGTAAAAAGCAAATGCATGTACACGTAATTCAGATTACCTTCGATCGACACGACCATCACATTATGTTACAATATTGCATTCATGAACCAATGACGTTTGATTGCAAGTGGACTACACGTTTTTGATCGATACAAGTTTTACAATGCCAGCCCGAACTTGACCTTACATGATCCTTGACCTGAGTACTTGACCTCTCACATACAAGTTATAATATTGTATTCCTTATCTTGTTTGATTGAAAGTGGACTTTAAATTTTCAAATGAGACGATTTTACAATTTATGCCTATTTTATGTGACCTCAAATATCCTCAGTACTTGACTTTTGACAAGAACAACCCATGTTACACTATTGCATTCAGGAACCAAGTTTTCAAATGAAACAACACGACCACATGTTACAATATTGAAGGTACATGTACGAAGACCTTTTCTTTAGCGGTGTTCGCACTGGACTTTTTTAGTGCATCCAAATTGTAACAAAAACAAATTCGCCACAATGCATTTCTAAAAGGTCCCCACAATAACATATTAAAAGTCTTTAAAAATTCAAGTGGTGGAAATATGACTAATTTGCATAAATCGTTAATCCCTTCCGCGTAATATATTTATTCACATATTTGGGTATATAATATATTTTAAAAAATTGAAAAGTTTATTTGGGTAATTCTACTTACATATCCCTACTTCGATAACATTTTCTAAAGCGTATATATGAGAACATGGTAATTATCCAAAATGACAACTTAGTGACCCTATAAATGTTCGTACATTACACTGTCTCCAGATATCTTCCAGTAGTCAGTATCGGTGAGCTTCAAATTCACCAAGTTGCTTACTGGCACAGTTATCATATTAAAACCTTATGGAAAATCTTATGGAAAATTATATGAACAATGATAACATTGTGATATTTAGCACAGCAAACCAAAACTGGGAGAAAATGGTTTGTTCATAAACTAGGCGAAAAATAAGTTAAAGGGTTACCTAACATGGGAGACTTGAACAAGTTCAAGAAAATCCTCAAAATACATTCTAACGTAGATATGATTATTGTAAGCAACAACAATCTTTAATTTGGGGGGTTTCTTGAACTTGTTCAAGTCTCTCACCTTAGGTAACCCTTCACCTACTTTTTAGCCCAATTTATGGACACACGATTTTCCCCCAGTTGTTGTTTGCTGGGCTAAATATCACAATGTTATCATTGTTCACAATGATTTTTCATAAGGTTTTAATATGATAACTGTGCCAGTAAGCAACTTGGTGAATTTAAAGCTCAACCATACTGACTACTTGATGATATCTGGAGACAAGGTAAATGCGTGCAAATTATAGGCTATAATTATTGATTTTGAACCATTACTCTATTTTCAAAATTATTCAGTCACTTAATTACATGCTTTAGAAAATGTTATTGAAGTAAGGATGTGTAAGTAGAATCACCAAAATAAACTTTTCGAAAAATAAAAATAAAATATAGGAATAAACATATTACACGGCAGGGATTAACGATTTATGCAAATTAGACATATTTCCACCGCTTGGATTTTTAAAGATTTTTAGTATGTAATTCTAGGGACCTTATAGAAGTGCACTGTGGTGAAAAAACCATTGTTACAAACTGGACTATAAGCCAAGTTTGACTGGAATTGGACTTCAACTTTGCATGCAAGACCAATTTTTCCAAACTTTAACCAAAATGACACGTACTGATGAACACAAGGACATACGGGCAAATAAACTTATTTTAGTTAATTAGAACACCGTGCTACAGCATAATATACAATTACAGCAGTAATAAATATTCATCAACGATGTCCTTGGACTTGCAAATCAACTTAATTTCATTAATTAATTAGAAAACCGTGCTACAGCATAATATACAAATTCATCAACCAGGTCCTTGTATTTGCAAATTAACTTATTTTCAATAATTAATTAGAAAACCATCCTACAGCACAATACACAATTGCAGCAGTAAATATAAATTCATCAACAAAGTCATTCGATTTGCAAACTGCAATTTTTTTGGCGAGTGTCATCAATGTAAAATATATTTTGTTTCCTATAATTTTTAAAAATTCACAACAATTGACTTCTAAAACCTTTATCTTTTATGGTTGAGATCAAAGTTACTATGCAATTTGTAAAGTAGGTTACGATACTCAAATCTACAACCTGAAACAAGTGCCTGGCATCAATGGTCGGGTAGTCCGGGCACTCGAGCCGGTTCCGATGCAAGGCCCTAGTCATTGCATATTAACTTATTTTCATTAATTAGTTAGAAAACATTGCTACAGCAGTATCATGAACAAAGTTCTTGAATTTTGAAATTAACTTATTTTCATTAATTATTTAATTAAAAAAACATGCTACAGCATAATTCATCAACACCGGTATTAAAAACAACGAAATTCCAATTTTTACAAGACTTAAACTTTATAACAGTGTTTTTCAATGTTCAATGTCATAAGTATTAAGTGAATAACAAGGTAATCAGCTGATCTGAGGAAAAAGTTTCATGCCTGTCAAGAAAGAACTCGGACTTGCAAAATAACTTATTTCAATTAAATAAAAACCTTGGGACATTATAATACACAATTGAATCAGTAAATAGAAATTCATCAACAACGTCCACAGTATGCTTTGTGCATTTACGGGTAGTGTGGGACCCGGGCATCCGTTAACCAATTTGGTCGGATGACGTGTATAAACGCATTTTTTCCCTGAAAATTAAAACAGTTGACTGATAAACACGCCATGAGCAACTCGGAGCATGGCCGAAAATATCTATCAGTGACAAGCTCACAAGCGGCATGTGGGTGTGCTACACATCATTTTTCAGCCTGAACCCGCCTGGGATCGATGTTTGTGGAAAAACCATTCCATGCCTGGGCCCGGTCAGTGTCAAGATAATCCTGGCATGAACTGGTTAAAGAAACAACCCCAAAAATTGTACATACATTTAGTTGAGGTGACATCAGAGGTCACATAATTTAAAGGCTATCTGACCTGCGACGTCACTCATCAACCAAATTTTATGAAAAACACGATGAGCGCACATACCAGCATGCACATTTGAATAGATGTAAACAAAATGCACACCGCCTACAGTGTATACTTTAATTTTTGCGAGCATCATCAATGTTAAATATATATTTTGTTTTTCTATGCCGCCTGGTTTCATTTTAAAAATTAACAACAATTGACATTCAAAACCTTTATCTTTCATGGTCTGAGAAGTATTATTATGTAATTTGTAAAGTTGGTTATGGGTACTCGATTCTACAACCTAATACAAGGTATTTACTGGCTGTAATATGTCATTTGAACATTAACAGGTAAAAATTGGAGTACACTCAATTTTGACAAATCCAAGATAAACATTTGGGTTAATCTATAAACTATGGGTCCAACTCTAGTATCCTTGTTACATCTGACAAGTATAAGATTTTGCAATGCAGGATATTCTTTAACCCTAACCCTCCATGGTATTTTAGCTAGAAACTCTGCCAGTCAAAGCAACACGCACCATTTTTTAAATTGACTAGCCTGTCCAGTGGATCAGGTAAACAATCTCAACGCCAAACCACCTCAGAGTTTTTGGTCACCCAACACAGCAAGATACACATCACTGGTATTGTTCAATAGGGACACAACAAATCTCGTTTTTGGACGCGGCATTTATAGAATGACCCATATTAGATTTGTCATTTTGAGGGGTTTGGCCCACTGAAATTGCTTTCTGTATGCTTGCATTTTTTCTAAGGATATTGAATGATTCCAATTGAAAGACAAAATGTGATAGAGCAGTGTACCCACCCCCCCCCCCCCCCCCCCCCCCGACATGTGGCAAAGGGTTAACACCCCCATGTGTGGCAAAGGAGTACTCCTTGTCCCTGTACCTTATACACACTATAAGGCTATTGTTACATAATTCCTGAGATTCCAGTAACAATGGGGGGGGGGGGGGGGGGGGGGGGGGGGGGGAGGGAGGGGTCGGGTCTCTACCAATAGCTGATGGGGTGAACACAATTTAAAAAGATCTATATTTGGCTACCACCTCCATAAAATGACAAGCGATTTTCAAATTTGCAGAGGTATGCATGATGAGTGATCCCAACAGTTTCAGTCTGAAAATGCACACAGGTCCCCTTTAAGTCCATTCTAACCATAGGGCTATATTAAATTACTAGAGAGCTGGCTCGATGTACAAAGTGATGCGAGCTGGGCGCATCCATGTTTGTGCACAAGCCTATGGAAAACTCAAAATTGTGTACGGCTTTTGTACGGCTATTTGCATATCTGCGTTTGTATTCTATACAGTGCGTTATCGAAGCCGATACGCCCAAAACCGAAACGAATGATGAGCAAATGAGCACAAATGCGTGTGCATACCCGCGCGCTGCAGATGATTTTGCCTTTACTTTTTTTACTTGCATGACGCGCGTAAGTTGTTTGCGTCTGTTCTACTTGCACGCGCGTTGCATTTTTATTATGTTCTACCAGCACGCACATAATTCAAAATGTCTGCGCGCAGAATGGATTCAAAGTATCTCAGCGCATAAAAATGAAGAGTTAGCGCTCTAGTAATTTAATATAGCTCTATTATCCTAACTTAATCGTCCCAATCGCATTCCCGTTTCCTTGCTTTCTGCTCAAGTTTCCGCTTCTCGTTCATGACTTTGGTATGTATAGTTGTTGCATCTTGTTGGAAGCCTGGATGAGTATTTACAAATGCGGCTATTTCACGTCGTCCTGTCCACCAAAAAAAAAGGTATAAATTTAATTTAATTATCAAGGACACTAAATGTACAGTATCCAAGAAGGTGCAGATGGTTTTCAATTGGAAATTTGAATGTCCTACAAACACCATATCCTAAAAGGTGGTACAGTAAACTGCAGTAGGACTCGAAAATTTGTAAAATCAACTTACACGAATGCCAGCATTTGCAGTAAGTCATCATTTTGCAGACTATACACGAATGGCCTATGCACATATGATTCATTCCACAAATACCCTGGTTTACCTCCTTAATTCTTGATTCCAGCAAATTAGTCCTCAATTTTTATTATCACAGGCTGGGGTACTAAACACACTGGGTGCGTTCAGACACCGTTTTAAATTCGCTTAAAACACAACTCGATTTGGTTAAAAGTTTTAGCTTAAACAATGTCTGAACGGTTTTATCTCACCGCTAAAACGATGATTTAAAACACCTCGGAGGGAGGGTTTATCTAAAAACTCTGGCCATTTTATCTTTTTAACAGTGTCTAAACGGTTTTAGCTAAAACATTCCTGTTATTAGCCGCCACATTTGACAGTTGCGTAAACTGTTCTTAAGTGCGGTAATTGTTTACGTGATCCGATCCAGTAAAGTGATGCATACATGTGCCCGCTATCAGCAAATGGGTAGCCGCACGCCGCATACCCACGCCATTATTAGCTGCCATTGCAACGTTTTACCTCCATGGTTTTACACTAATTTCGGTTTCGTTATATCTACTAGTTTATCCGTGTATTTTTGTCAATCATTAACTTTACAGTTAGCTGTACTTTTAATTCTGTTCATCATCGTGGCCAATGCTCTGACGATTGCAAAGAAAGGCTAAGACAAAGGATTGGAAAAAAGTATCGCATGGTGTGAATTGGACGAGGGTGGAAGTGAAGGCCCTCACTAGCGGTGGGCCAAACTGACATTGTTTGCACTTGCCTTATTATCATGCTCAAGAAAGCTATAAGGCTATCGACTGCCGGATTAGCTTCTTCATTAGAAACAATCATTTGCTGAATCGCGATAATTATTTTAAGAAGAATTTCTCGAGACAGCGCCTTTTTGAAAATCATGTATTTAGGGTTCGCTATTGTGCGCGCAACCAAGCGATGGATGCATGCATTACGTACTGTGTTAGGAAGCAATTATGCATGCAGCTGCACACAGAATGTTTTGATGCGAAATATGTAAACCAGTACTATACGTGACCCCAGAACAGAGATACAACAAGTTAAAACAAGTTAAAACTCGCTATACTTAAAACGGTGTCTGAACACTCAGTGTTTTAATTTAACGACCGATCGCCCGTAGTGACCGTTTTAACTTTTACTGTTTTAGCTAAAACGCTGTCTGAACATGGTGACTGTCCGAACAAGCGTTTACAACAGGTCACTCAAAATCTATTCAATGAGAATTTGATTTATCAGCAGTGCCCAGCAACCTATTTGCAGGGCGAGGGGTATGAGTGAATCATTCAATAAGACGACCCCCAAAATAAACAGAGTGCATGCGTGCAGACTATAGAGCAAAGACCCTAGAGCGCCGCGCAGCGGCGCAAGACAGTTTACTGTGTACTAAACGCCCATTGGCTGATGGTAGTACGGCATGGAGCAGATCGGCCGCCATTTTGGTAAGCGAACTTGTGTGTGACACATCGCCCCACGTGTAGTAAACAAGTTGACAACACGTAAAAGTAAACAAATCAGATAGCATTCTAAAAATGATCGGCAGTCATAATGACGTGAAGCATATTTGGTAAGTATTTGCAGGTATGCATTTTGTTTAGGTGTATGAAAATGTGTTTTTTTAGGTCAAATATTTTGGGTGATTAGAAACGGAATTATAAACCAGACAAGCTGGCGACGTCCTTTCAGTTTCACAGACTGTCTTTAATACGTCTTTCCGACTTTTCTCAAATGTAAACGGTAGGCCTAGGCTACTTTACTAATTCTAGTTCCACCATTTACTACTGACTTTTGGATAGACTTCCAATTAATTCAGTTAAAATTGTTGACCATGATAAAATTATACATGAAGGCCCTACAAATACAATTTGTTAATCAAACTCGATTGCTTGGTGTCCGGAAATTGGGCAGAAACGGGCAGTAGCTAGACCAATGACTCATGTTGCACTGAAATTGGCAATTATAAATATTAACCAAGGCACTGTTTATAGACTTAGACATTTTTACCATAATGATTTATGGCTACCTTCAATTTCATTGTGACTTTGCATTCATGAAATGGGCATCAGCCTTTTTTTATAGCTCCATGATCAAACATGATCAAACCAAGTGCAATTAAAAAATAAATCCTCCAGATCTAGTCAGAGTTTTTTTATCATTTGGACATCATCTGACGATGTCCAAATGTTAAAGAAGCGATAACTAGAGTCCAGTCAGTAACTCGGACTACTCCAGATCAATGAAACTTAGGAAGAAAATACAATAATCTGCAAATAGCGTCACGCTGTGATTTGAACCGAGGGCCATAGCTCACAAGCTATAGGAATGTTTAATCTAGTATAGGCCATGTGCTGGTTCGAAGGAGTGGTCATTTTTATACAATTTATGTAGGGCCTAGTAGTTGAGGAGGCATCAAGCACATGAATTGCAATTATAATTTCATTTGGACAGTGAAGTTGTAATAAAGTCAAAACACAGCATCCAGTCGATCATAATTTTGGTCATTAATTTAGTCAAATTATAAAGAATTATGACCAAGGAATGCCAATTGTAATGATTCATTTAACTAGGCAAATATGAACCTGATGATGAGTTACAAGACCGGATAAACTTATTATTGACTTCATGTGATAAAAAAACAATATTTGTATAACAAGAATTACATCTTAAATTGAAACTAGAAATATGGCAGCCAGGAAGAACTGACAGCGAGGATTGGGCGTAGAATCAACGACCAGGATGTGACGAAGAGATGTGGGCTAGGTTAGAGTGAAGAACTTATGACCACAGTAGGATAAAAGATTGACAGCCATGGTAGAATTGATGACCATCTTGGACTTCAAGGTACATTGTAATATGCAGTGTCAAATCAAACTGGACCATATTGATACAAATTATTCAATTTGTCATTTCAACTAAATGGGTCACAGGTCATTCCGCATAACTAACGCACGCTTTATTAATGGTCGCACCATCTTAAATTCAATCATTTTAAATTCAATCAGAATGGGCAGTTTGCTTGGCATCGCGTGACATTACATCAGCAATTTTATCCTGAATAACCTTTGACCTGGACTATTTCATTGAGATACTGAACTGGCTTATTGAGTCCCACTTTCTTGGGATGTTTCGAATATTCAAATATCAACCAAATATTCGAATACCATTTTGCTAGTTTGAATATTCGTTAAAACATTTGTTTCTTCTTTTTCTTACCATGCCCATTCCTTTGTTAGACATGTACAGTGACAAAGATGCCGTGTGCCGGTGTACTACACATCACATACTGCCGTGTGCTTATAGAGGTGAGCTATTTGGTCGCAGAGCTTGACAAATCCCGGGCCCAGACGGCGCCACGACAACCATGCCAGGGCTCTAGTTTCCCGTGTTATACCAACTGTATTGCACATGCTTTTTTCAGAGAATCAAACACAATAATCATGTACCAGAAAGTTACACAAATCAGCAGGTACAAGCAACAATATTCACCCACAAATAAAGTTTAATATCATTGCCCAGTAACTATACCTTTCAAAAACTGTTTTCTTTTTAAACCCAAGTTTGGAATATTTGACTATTCGGTCATAACTCATAACGCAGTTTCGAATATCGAATACTAAATGATTCGAAAATGAACAGCCTACCACTTCCTTCACATCTTTTCACTGTGGCATTTATGTAGATTTCTATTTTTTTAACTTTAATAGATTTTGACCTCAACTCCAAACAAATGTACCAGTACATCTCCTTTAGTACAAATTCAAGCCATGCATGTTTTGATTGAGAAACTGTAAAATGTGTTTGCTGTCATACGATTAATTACAAGTAGGCTCGTGTGTCCAGGAAGGTCAGTGGAATGGGGGCAGAAATACCTTTTTGAACATTGTTAAATTTGTACTTGCATTTTTTGTCTTTATGTACAGACGAGATCAACTTTTTAAAGACTGCCAAGATAGATCAGTTGGATTCAACTACATGTAATGGCACCTGGCGTGATGAGTGATGAAGGCATGCAACAATTTCCTTTGTTTAACCAGTTCGCGCCGGATGACGTATATAAACGCAAAAATTTCCCCAAATTCAAAACGGATGACGAATAAATACGCCAAGTTCAAGTTCGGAAATGTATGTCAGCAGCGCGCAAGGCCGGAAGTGCGTGGGTGTGCTACCCAGCACTATCGGCCTGAACACGCTTCGGATCGAGTTTCGTTAAAAATAATCCCGCCTGTCGGCTCGGCGATGTAAAAATAATCCCGGCGCGAACTGGTTAAGAACTGTCATGAAATACCCTTTCGCCAACTCGTAGTGTAAAGATATTTTCTGGTCGAGGCTATCAGGTGATCTATCCAGTGGCGTAACTACATGGTCTATTTTTTAAAGGGCAACTTGGGGGTGCACCAATTTTTCAGGGGGGAACTAAATGGCAACTATTATATTGTGTGTGTGCAAATCGAAATAAGGGGGGGGGCCTTGGACATAGTCACCTTGAACCCATATCGTTCGCACAGGTATCATTTGTTCATTTGCCATCGACAAATTGTGCAACGCAAGACTTGCGTGATTGTGCTATCGACCGATCATGCAAACATGTTGCTGCAAGATCAGGATTTTGCGCGGTCGAGCAAAACGCAAGTCTTGTTGCACAATCTGTCGATGGTGTAAACATTTCTCTGCTTATAGTCGAACTACGGATGGCTGCATAAACAATAGATTTCCCATTCACATAGTGCGATTGGGATATCACACAAATCGACCAAATGTAGCCAACATCAACATTTTTATCTATTTACAGATTCATCCAACTACAAATGAAAATTGTATAAAGTGTCACAGGGCTCATCTTTAGAAAAAGTTATTTTTATTTTTGTTTAATTACTTAAATACACCAGTAGTAAACAGCTTTAATTGTCTTACTCTTAGGCCATCTTAACTTATTTGATTTAAATTTATTTTAGTATCACTACTTAAAGGTAGGATACACCATTGGTAATTGTTTGAATTATCGTGAATGGGTAGATTTGGGGGGTTGTATCTTTATAGTAAATATCGTTTAACTGACCTGTCCGAAGTTTTACAATCACGGATGCCGAGAAAAGCACCAAAAACAGCGATTGTTTTATCTTCTTTTTTTTGCGAGATGCCTAGAATCATTATTTACTTTCAAATAAGTAAGATATTTCTTAATAATTCGGTAGTAAATATTTTCGATATCTGCAAATGGTGTATCCTACCTTTAAATTTAAACCAAGAAAACTTAACAAAAGTAATTTTCTTTTTGACAGCTGTAAATGGTTTATTTAATGTTTCATTTGTACTTTTATCGACATCTAAATCTTTCATAATTTGTTATTTTATTTTGTGAAAACAAGATGTTAATAATATTTTGCAACTAAAGATTATACAAAAACAACTGTGCAAATGAGTTTTAATTCTTTGTGTGGAATACAATTATACAATGATGGATACAACGTCATAATGTAAAATTGTTATCGCTCCTGACGTTAGCCCTTGGGTCTAGACTAACTTTACAGTCATTAGTCATACTTATTTTATAAATAAATTAGGCAAACATTTTGCTAGTGATAAAATCACAAACACAAACAAAGAAATCGATAAATCAAACGCTAAACCTTGCTGCAGAGGAAGGTCGAGCCAACTCGACCGTCGCGCCAAGTCGAGCCAACTCGACCGTTGAGCCAACTCGACCGTGATGTGTAGAGCCCTGCCAAAACAGCAGTTCGCGGCCGCAATGACCCGAACCGTGCGCAGTCGAGTTGTCTTATCCGTCGAGTTGTCTGTGCGCGCTCCGGTCGACGCATCAACGATTTTTGGTCGGGTCGACAAATGGAAAATTTACGTGTCAAATACCAACAATTTATTAAAAACCAACTTTATTCAGTGCACTGAGCTTTGCTTGTTCTTTCTGATCTGGAAGATTGACAATTCTGGCGGTTTAAGCATCCGAACTTCTGGTCCGAAGACGGCGATGATTTACATGTAAACAAACGGCACATCCGGGAGTTTTTTCATGTTTCGCTTATTAAAATGGCGCCCAAAACGCTCCATGTCGTACCTCCATTTTGGAGGTGAAGTAATCTATCTTGCGCCTACGGCGCTCTACGATCTTTGCTATAGAGGGTGTTGATAAAGATGTGTCGCATTGTGCAGTATCGGATAAGCCCCTTTTTCTGAAAGCATTTAGTATACACATGCTGGCTGAGAGGGGTCATATATTCTGTCCGAGCAGTGCACGCAATCGCAATGCACGTGGTTTGATTAAAGAGCACCTCTAACAATTTTGTAGTTTGGGTATTTGGTTCATTTTATGACAGAGTATATACCAATCTTACCGTTAGTATATAATTTTACTCCACGGGGTTTACTTTAGTGTATCAAAAACAAAGTTCAATTCGGTGTTCCCAACACGATTCTGCTCTATTTTTGAGAAAACGACAGCCATGTTTAATGTATGCAAATGAGATTAACATGACCCCGAAACGTCATCGTGTTATTCAGCTAGTATGCGATCGTATGCGATCGCAAGGCCATGCATGCCACCGCCACACCGTGCGCGTACCGCGTGCGATTGTGTTGCTTGCGGCCTTCTTTTCTCAATGTTTTTCTCGACATTAGTTCGTATTTTGTTAGATTTTTTTCGAAATGCTGAAGTCCTGTGTGGTAGGTAAATGTTTGAGGAATTGTCTTAAAAACCCTGAAGAAAATTTTCTGAGGTTTCCAAAGGAGAATGTTCAGACACAAAAAGAGTGGGTCCGATTTGTAAACCATGCACGTACATGTACACAAGGTTGGATTTTTAGGTTGTCCAAGTGGTCGCTTCTCGGCAGTGGTTCATGTTTTTCCAACACTTTTGCAATGACTTGTATTCACTGAGATAACTAATAAAGTGGCATCATGATACAATGTATATTCATCTAAATTATGTATTACCAGTTTGTGTGTAAAAACCGATCCTGGTTGCCTTTCTGTTCAGCGAGATTTTCCCCACCACGCGCCCCGTCGTCAACGGGGGCCTCGGGTTCGAAGCGGTTGCGCACCGCGAACGATCGGTGCCAGGCTCCTTTACTAGTTAGTGATACATCGGCGTCGCGATCGGACTATGGACCTGGAGGGGAAAAAACCTCCAGGTCTCCTTGCCGAGTCCAGTGCATTGCCTTGGGAATCTTCGTCATTAAATTCTTCCGAATACTCGCTCAAATCTTCCCAGGAATTGTATGATTCTGCCATAAGTATATTCCGACGCTAACGTCAATAATGTGTTGTAACCAGGCGGACGATCGTGCGTGGGGCCGGCCGGTAGCAGCAACACGCATGCAATTCGTTTTGTGGTTTGCACGTGGTGGGTACACGATGCGCTGGTGACATGGGCAAATACGCACGTTGACCCCGCTTAGATTTGTACTTGTAAGTTGTAGAGTATAACAAAGCTCGTGTTCGACTTTCATTCAAAGTGAAAGGAAGGCTTTTGTACCTACAAATCCTCGGTGAGAATTATAAATTCGTGAGTACCAAGACAAAGTTGTTTTCTTACTGTTCCCTGGCTTGTATTCTTGAGTGAATTGGCCTCCCCGTGCACGTCAAAGAATGGAAAGTTGTGTGCAGCTAGGGCCGGGCAACGTACAACATGCGTGTGTTGTGCGTGCATGTGCATTTGGGTTTCTCCTCAATTTTTTTGTTTTCCCCTCAATGACGCGGGTAAACAAAAGCGTGACCTTTACGTTTTTAAGAATTCGGTTCTTGGCATGAACCGAAAAAACGTTCTTTTAGACTATTTTTAGGCGGGCTATAAATCCCATTGATATTGCATTCGGTTGGGATACTTCCATATTTATTTCAAAATGTAAAATCAGAGAACTTGTTTTACTTAGAGGTGCTCTTTAAACCTAACACTGATGCAGCAATAAACAGACGTCGGTTAAAGCAGTCTGTAACTTTTCACTCGACACTTCTTGCCAATCTTAGTGCATGGAAGTCAAATGCTGACTTGCACAAAGGATTTTGTAAGTGCTTTTTGTGGACAGGGGACTGAGAATAACACGCTGACTTGAGTGAAATGGCGACTTATAAAGGTCGACTGAGAAATACAAGTTTCAATAGAAAAGCATTAGAGATGATCAGGACTTTTGTCAGTCGGCTAATTTCAGCAATTTAGAGAGTTAATTATACGATGTCGACTTGATCAGAGTTTACTGTACAAAAGTTGATAAATGCCTCATTTGTGACAACTGTCCAAATATAAAAACATGAGCAGCAACAGTATAAACAGATAAGGTCTTTTAAGTCTTACTGTCAAGGTCACACTGTTTATATGCCAACATTTACCACCCCAACCCCTGCCAAAAACACAAGACCTGTTTCAACTTATTAAGTAGAAACTGAGGTATTACGGGTTTTACATTGTGTAATGGCCCCGAGTTGAGTTCGCCTACCGCCGATCCGTGTTGAGTTGTGGCGCAAAATCCTACACGGTACAAAGATCAATGAACAATCAGTTCTGCGCGCGATCGACGGGCCACGTACGTACATGTACGTGGTTCTTCACCAAACCCTAACGCAACAGCAACAGCACGCAATCAGGTATTTCCCTTCAATTTTGTTTGAAAAAAAATGGGTCCCAAAAAGTACAACAATAAAGCCAAAAGACCGACGTGGAAGGACGAAGAAGTAAAGGCCATGTTGACGATTTGGTCAGACGATGCGGTTTAGTCGCAACTGGACGGCACGACAAGAAATAACAAGGTGTTCACGAAAATATCTGAGGATTTCGAAGACCAGGGAATCCACGACAAAACGCCCAGCCAGTGCAGCAATAAATTAACAATTTTGACGGGGGATTATAAGCATTGTGGAATCGGAAAAATCATCACAGCGCGCCTTTTTGAGTGCGATTTGTGTTGAGAAATCTGTAGTGTGAATGCACGGCGGCCCAAGCCAGATTGTATACACGGTTTACGTAGACGCTGGTTCGCGCAATGAACAGTGTGAACATTGCGTCTCCGTGATCCGTGTCAAAGAAAAAAAAACATGCTGAACTGGGTTGGATCCGGGTTGGTTTCAACACGGTTCGAAACGTAGATAGTGTGAAAAGGCCTCTAATGTATCCTACCTGGTAGTTTCTTGTTTGCTTTGCCAACCAGATAATCTCTAAAGTAATTGGTGACCAACTTCTCCTCAGCACGAGACCACATTGAGTATTTGCGACCTAGTGAAGGGCAAAGAAATACATGGTCAACTTAGTTTTGCTTAGTCTAAAGCCAAAGTCCATGGGGGGAGGGGACAGCAGTTAACAACCCCGTCTACTTAAATCCAACATAGTTTTACTGTGGTCCCAATTAAGGTTTGCAGGCATGGAGAACTTGAACAGTTCACTTAACCAGTTCGCGCCGGAAGACGTATATAAACGCACAAATTTCCCAAAATTCAAAACGGATGACGCATAAACACGCCAAGTTCAAGTTCGGAAATGTCAGCAGCGAGCAAGGCTGGAAATGCGTGGGTGTGCTTCCCGGCACTATCAGCCTGAACTCGCTTCGGATCGAGTTTCGTTAAAAATAATCCCGCCCCTCGGCTCTCCGATGTTAAAATAATCCCGGCACGAACTGGTTAAGATGAAGCAGAGCAATATATAGACGTTGACAAATTTTAAGGTCAGAGAATCAGTTTTTGTACCCCTTCACATAAATGAATTGCAAAGAAAATATTGCAGTATTTGAACAAGTAATTTTTTTCAAATGCTGGTTGGCTGACCAGCATTGAAAAAAAACTGATACAAAAATACTACTTTAATTGAAAATGTCCGCACACCAGGGGCCATTATTTTACAGGATGCTTCAGACTGTCATTCCTAAACAGTCCAGTAAAGTAATTTACCAATGACTTGCTGCTGACCGCTCACTTTGTCTCCAATTTGCTTACGAGAGCCCCCACTCTCTCCTTTGTCCTCTGCAAAAAAACAAATGCACAAAAACAAATGTACAAATGCACTAGGACAAGTACATACATGTGTACACATGAACACCTGTACAATTTAAACTAATAAGCAAAACAGTCACAAGTTTTGCTTTTAAGCCAAACTTATTTAATAGTAGGGCTGCAAGTGTTACGGTACATGTAGAGGTTTTGGTCAATGAGCAGCCAATTTAATTTGCGTGCATTTTGTGCGATTTTCCCTTTCGTTCTTCGGGGGACTTACGGGTATTGGCTCAAAATTGGTTCTGTACCCCTACACAGGCTGCGGATTTTGGCCATCGCGAATAACCCGTGACGGTCGGTTGATTTTGCGGTTCCATAAAATATGTAGATCGAGATAATATTTGTTTATCCAACAAAACAATCGTTATTCAGATTTGTTGTCATTTTTTTTGTTCGTACCCGTGGGGTATGTAAAAGAAAAGACGTTTTCCCCCAACTATTGGGGTCAGAAGGGTCAAAATGTTGGCCTGTGTAAGTATACAGGACCAATTTTGATCCAATACCCGTAATACCTGTACATTGTAAGTCCTCCTACTCCGGTTTCAAAATTTGGGCATTCAATTTCTTGTCCATTTCTTTAGCAATATGTTCAATTTAGCATTTCGTCGTTCTTTTTCGTGATGCACAATCATTATTCAATTCAGCAAAGCTGGTTCGACTGGAGATTTGTTCCGATTTATTGGCGTTACATTTGGTTACTTGGCAAATTTCAGGGATTAAATGAAAATTATATTGTTGTTAAAAAAACAACATTAGTCTGCGAGTCTCAGGCTGATATTTTAACCAGTTCGCGCCGGGATTATTTTAACATCACCGAGCCGAGGGGCGGGAATATTTTTAACGAAACTCGATCCGAAGGGTGTTCAGGCCGATAGTGCTGGGAAGCACACCCACGCATTTCCGGCCTTGCTCGCTGCTGACAGACATTCCCGAACTTGACCTTGGCGTGTTTATGCGTCATCCGTTTCGAATTTGGGGAAAACTTTGCGTTTATATACGTCATCCATTTTTCAAATGCTGGTTGGCTGACCAGCATTGAAAAAAAACTGATACAAAAATACTACTTTAATTGAAAATGTCCGCACACCAGGGGCCATTATTTTACAGGATGCTTCAGACTGTCATTCCTAAACAGTCCAGTAAAGTAATTTACCAATGACTTGCTGCTGACCGCTCACTTTGTCTCCAATTTGCTTACGAGAGCCCCCACTCTCTCCTTTGTCCTCTGCAAAAAAACAAATGCACAAAAACAAATGTACAAATGCACTAGGACAAGTACATACATGTGTACACATGAACACCTGTACAATTTAAACTAATAAGCAAAACAGTCACAAGTTTTGCTTTTAAGCCAAACTTATTTAATAGTAGGGCTGCAAGTGTTACGGTACATGTAGAGGTTTTGGTCAATGAGCAGCCAATTTAATTTGCGTGCATTTTGTGCGATTTTGCCTCTCGTTCTTCGGGGGACTTACGGGTATTGGCTCAAAATTGGTTCTGTACCCCTACACAGGCTGCAGATTTTGGCCATCGCGAATAACCCGTGACGGTCGGTTGATTTTGCGGTTCCATAGAATATGTAGATCGAGATAATATTTGTTTATCCAACAAAACAATCGTTATTCAGATTTTTGTCATTTTTTTTGTTCGTTCTCGTGGGGTATGTAAAAAAAAAGACGTTTTCCCCCCAACTATTGGGGTCAGAAGGGTCAAAATGTTGGCCTGTGTAGGTATACAGGACCAATTTTGATCCAATACCCGTAATACCTGTACATTGTAAGTCCTCCTACTCCGGTTTCAAAATTTGGGCATTCAATTTCTTGTCCATTTCTTTAGCAATATGTTCAATTTAGCATTTTGTCGTTCTTTTTCGTGATGCACAATCATTATTCAATTCAGCAAAGCTGGTTCGACTGGAGATTTGTTCCGATTTATTGGCGTTACATTTGGTTACTTGGCAAATTTCAGGGATTAAATGAAAATTATATTGTTGTTAAAAAAACATTAGTCTGCGAGTCTCAGGCTGATATTTTAAACAGTTCGCGCCAGGATTATTTTAACATCACCGAGCCGAGGGGCGGGAATATTTTTAACGAAACTCGATCCGAAGGGTGTTCAGGCCGATAGTGCTGGGAAGCACACCCACGCATTTCCGGCCTTGCTCGCTGCTGACAGACATTCCCGAACTTGACCTTGGCGTGGGAAAACTTTGCGTTTATATACGTCATCCGGCGCGAACTGGTTAATGAACCTGGTTTCGCCTTGATTCTTTTACGTTGGGGATACTAGGTGTATTGTTTTACGTTGGGAATACCTCTTCAAAATACAGGAAGGTACGTGAGCATTTTCAGATATATCACATTTCTTGATAATTTGTCAATTGATATCATGTAAATTTATTTTGGTCACCCAAAAACAATTAGAAATGTAATTCGATCTTGAAATGGATTTATTTGTAGACTTTTTACCCACCAATGACTTGCTGATGACCGTTCACATTGTCTCCAATTTGTCCACGTAAGCTCACACTCTGGTCTCCTACATGCATGTCCTCTGGAATAACACGAGGCCACAATTCATCTTAAAGTGCAATTAAGTTATTCTAAGAGCACAGGAACACGAGTAATAAAGTATGTTTGCTTCACGCATACTACAAGCTACATGTACTTTTTATATTCATGTTGTACTGCGCATCTCTGAATAGTTTTGCGTAGAGGGATGCAGTGTGCTTGGCACATGCTTTTAAAATGGGGAATTATACATTTGATTTTGCTGAAAATATTTGAAATAGATGGATTTGTTTGGGGGGGGGGGGGGGGGTGTAATAATGTATATTGTTACACTGACTTTGTTGATGTTTTAATTTGTAGATGGTGGACAAAATCAAGAAAACCAATCATGTTCTTGTAGTCAGGTTTCCTGGCCCCACTTATGATGAAACAGAGCAATATATAGACGGAGAATTCAATGTTTGTCAACTTCTCGCAGAACTAGATGTATTCTTTTACAATGGGGATACCTCTTCAAAATACAGGAGGGTGCTTGAGCATTTTCAGATATATGATATCTGAAATACCCTTAATATTTTGTCAATTTATATCATGTAAAATTATTTTGGTCACCCAAAAACAATTAGAAATGAAATTCGATCTTAAAATGAATTTATTTGTAGACTTTTTACCCACCAATGACTTGCTGATGACCGTTCACATCGTCTCCAATTTGTCCACGTAAGCTCACACTCTGGTCTCCTACATGCATGTCCTCTGGAATAACACGAGGCCACAATTCATCTTAAAATGCAATAATACTGGCATAATAGGCATACTGGCATTACTGTCCGTCATGCCATTTTGTTAACTACATGTACATGTACATGTGTGAAATATAACATCCATCACAAAAACATCAGAAAGGAGGCATATACATGTATACATGTAATTACCTTCATCGATGGCTTGGAGTCTTTTCCCAACAACTGTCAGTTCCTTCAGAGCCAACGGGGCCTGATATATGTTGCAATTTGTTTCCTCCGAGTGCCCCAGATGTTTATAGATGTACTGGCGATCTTTCTCTGGTACATCCATCAATGCCAGCAGAGTACTGACCCTGTGCCTATTTTTGGTTGCAGTGACAGCAGATTTGTTGATTAGTTCCAGACCACTCACCACACTGTGAATTGCATACCACCCAGAAACATGATATTCCGACCCATTGGTGCTAGGGAAAAGGAAGGGGTTGGTTGGATTAACCAATGCCATACTCCGGGAGCCTTTTTGGACCAACTTTCTGATTGGAGCTATGGTGTCCTTCGGGAACAGAACTGGTACAAGGTGCTTATTGCCTTTACCACTTTGGTAAGTTATTTTCAGTTCATCAGCAAACCTCCTGTCTAGCTCATCCAGACCTTTCACTTGTTGTTTATCTACCCAGGCTTTCTCTTCGGCATCCTCCCATTCCTTCAACATAAGACGACACGGTTCACCACCTCTCCGAGCATTGAAAAGGGTCAAGCGACAAACCACCAAATCCCTCAACTCAACATAAGCATGGCAATCCCAAATTTCACCACTTTCAAGCTCTTTCATTCGCTTGCAGACATGTGTTTTGATTGTTTTGATGTCATCCTCGATGGGCATATTGTCAGGCCTTCTGAGTTTAGCTTGCCGCTGTTGATTTATCTCGTATGTTGCATCTCCGAACATATAGTTTTGGCTCAACTCTAGGATGGCAACAAACTTGTCAATGTCACCCGCCAAGGTTTCATTATTGTCAATAAGACAAACCGCCTTGAGAATTTTAGCAGTAGATTTCAGCAAGTAATACAATCCTTGCTTCAAACCTGGCTTCAGTTTTCCGGTATCACTGTCCTCAGTGTACGACTCAATGGCTTCCTCCAGATGGTTAAAGTTACTTCGGCTGAAAATATCAGAGATGTTTCCTTCTCGAGAAGGCAAACGACCCAAATTAGATTCTTGTTTCTTCATTTCCAGGTATAAGGTGGCTAATCTCCTCATACTTGTCCTGACAGAGCAGCGGACTTGCATCTTCTTGTCTTGCCTTTGCCGTTGTTTGTACCACAGTCTTTTTCCAATTTTGAGCAGGACAGGGTCCGTTGTGCACACCTTCCCAACATCATCCTGGCGAATCTTTGAGAGGATCTGAATGACAAAATCCCCACCACATGTTTCTGCACACTCAAACAAATCAACTGGAATAGAAACTGCCTGATCACAATCCGAGACATGAGTTGTACACCGGCAGTGCCTTGTGTGTCGTTTGATGTATCTTTTGGAGTAAAATCCTGAACAAAGTCCACACATGATGAGTTTCCCTTTGGACTTTTTGGACGTTCTCTCTCGCTGGTAGGTTGGGGCATCCATCCGAGTTTGGCCTTTGTTGTGCTTTAATATCCCTTCTTTCTTGAACTGGGTAAAAGCTGCATAGCGTTTCCTTTTCCGCAATTTGAAGGCAGCTTTCACACGATCATTTTTCTTGTGCTGTGCGGAAATGTGCTGGGACAACTTGGACTTGAATTTGTTGCAAAAGATGCACAATCTATATGGTTTTCTGTACGGTTTTTTCCTGTCTTTTGTTTTGACTTCAATGACACAATCAGTGGGGTCTGCAGCTTCATTGCCACAGGCAGTAGAGTCTGCAGAGCTTTCAGAAGCCAACTTATCTTGTGCCTCACAGGTTAAGAGAATGCTGACGATAGATTCATCAGTGTCTGAATCAGGAACAAATGATGAATCATCGTCAGATAATGAATCATCGTCAGATGATGGATCATCGTCAGACGACGGATCATCGTCAGACGACGGATCATCGATGCTTTCATCAGAACAAGAATCCTCTGTTGAAACAGGAAAAGAATTGGTGGAGATTTTCCTGGTTACCCCAGAATGCAGTATGTCAGATGTGACAGTGGTGTGAACAGCTTTCAAGCCATCAGAAGTCGTCTCTTCTGTAAGAGCAAGATCGGTACAGCAGCCACCTTCTGACAATTCTAGCAGCATTAACATTGCCCTCTTCTGGTTCGTAGTTGCATCACGCGTGTGACCTGCAGAAAAAGACAAACTAAGCATGTAATCGTCTTTTAGAAAATTTCCCCTTAACCCTTTTTAGTCCCTGTTGCGTTCAAAACCACTTGGCCTATTACTCACTTTATAGGCTTATGAAATTATTAACAATTAGACAAATAAATAAAAGCAGAGAGAATATAATGGCATTTTATTGTTACTGGTTTCACATGTAACAAGGACACCAATCCTTTGTTGGACTTGTGAAACTACTAATTTCAAGTGCATAAACAACTTATCCACATCAGGTAAAGCTGAGAAAGGTACAAAATATATTTTTAGGGTTTAAATATTGCAATTTTAGGCAAAATGTCACACTTTATGTACCCAACTTCATGGAATGACCCCTATCCATGAGCATTCGATCCTCTTTTAGAAATGTTCCCCTTAACCAGTTCGCGACGACCAGATAATGTGTGTACATGTAATCGCACAATTTTCCCAAAATTCAAAACGGGGCCTGATAAACACGCTACAACTAACTTTAAGCGTGACAAAAAAATCTGTCAACGGCCAGCTGTGGGCGTGCTACCCATCAAATGACAGCCTGAGCCCCCAGGAATCGATGTTCGTTAAAAATAATTCAGTCCCTTGATACGGTCAATGCCAAAATAATCCTGGCGCGAACTGGTTGACTGAAACATATTTGAGAGAGAAAAATGCAATGTAGTAATAATAGTACAGTCGACTCCCGTTATAACGAATTCCGCGGGACCTCGTCAAAGTGTTCGTTATATCCGAATTTCGTATTATCCGACCAAACGATTTCTAACCCATTGTTCACTTTGTATAGACCCCGTACGTGTACGTGATGACCAAAATACACCTTTGCAATATGAACACAAATGAAATACAATTTACAGTAGTGTTGTTTGTGTAATAAAATGTGTAAAATACAACTTGTGAAAAGCAAAATGTTAAATGTAGGTGTAAAAAATACAAAAATTACGAAGGTACTTGATGTTCGATTGCTGATAATGAAGTCAACGTAACAGATACGGAAGAGTGAACCAACTAACTGGATCCGTTGTTTCAACGTAAGTAGTCTCTCTTGCACAAATTGTGACGGGGAGACATTTTTTATTATCCTTTGGTCTTCAGAAGGCAGGATTGTGAAATTTGGAGATATCAAATGATAACAAAGACAACAACACAAAATAATAATGGCGATTCCCAGCGTTGCAAAACCGTTAATTTGGAAGGCAAAAAGCGTAAGCAAATCACATTTTCTACCCGACAAAAAGTGTTCTAAACTTTACAAAATTGTGTCATAAGAGTTGAGAGAAGTGTACTTTAGGTTGTTAAAGTAATTTTTGAATGATAAAAGTACCTTTGACTCAATTGGACCAAAATAAAAAGGGGCCCTTAACGACACGAACGACACAATTGCCGTGATCACACAAATCATAGAGCAATGTACACACACTCTGTACTGCAGTCCACATGATCGATCCGAGGCCATTTTTCAAACCCCAGCTTGCAAATGCCGTTGCGGCTCCATCGCCTTTGACAAACTGCATGAACAACGCCAAAACAGAGATGAGTTTTGGGTTTGAAAAACGGCCCGAGTTTTCAGACATCGCTAAAGCGCCCTCATGTGACAGTAGCCTAACTTGATTAGATATTTCAACGTACGTTCAAGTTTTAAAGACGGGGTTTATTTTATTCAATTATCTAAGATCGCGGTTGGTTAAAGGCGAAACATTGAAGGGATTATTTATTTTTTTATTTTCTGTAGGGTTACAACTTACCAGGGAAGAGAGCTAAATGATTTTTTAGAGGGGAGATTGATCGTTTTTTTAGTGATAACGAAAACCTGGTTTGTTTTTTTCCTGGTTTTTCTTGCGCAATCAGGCAAGCATGATGTTCCCCTTCTTGCGCCCATTCTGGGTCGCTTTGATGACCTCCATCTTGAGCTTGGTGGCGGTCCTTCGTCAAGGCGCACATGGTTCGGGTGATTGGCCCTTGTTACAAGCACTCTTTTAAGACGGGCCTTTGTTGCTAACCGCAACGGCTGATTAACGACTGTGAACTGCCCAAACAATTAGCACCATCCCTCTAAATAGGTTTTCCATCGGCAAGATGAATTGATGACTAATACTGCTTTCAATTTTGATCTGAATGAAAAGCCATGGGCCAGGATTTGTAAGCTTTCGTTATAAATGGATCAACAACAATGCTTTTTTATTCACGGGGTTACCAAAACCTTTCGTTGTAACAGGAATTTCGTACAATTCGTTTTCGTTATAAGCGAATATTTCCCCATAGAAACGTGCACAGTTTTGCCGGGACCAAGGATAATTTTTGTAATAACCGGAATTTCGTTATATCCGTTTTCGTACTAACGGGAGTCGACTGTAATTATTGTATGTGTACATGTACCGGTACAAGTTCAGCATAGTTTAGAAATACAGAGGTATTTCCCCCTTAGGAATGATCCCCCCTCCCACAATAGGATGTGTAAAAACTTACTTGAACTGGAAAACAGTGGTGCCCTTTGAGAAACAGCATTGTTTTGATCACCTGTTCCTGAACTTTGGACATCATTACTGCACTCTGTATCAGAATCTATGAAAAAAGAAAGTTACATGCAAATACATAATAATAATAATAATGTTAGTTTTTTATATAGCGCTTTAGACTCCCACAATGTGGGTGTATCAAAGCGCTTTACAACCATTATCCCTGTTCACCAAGAACGAGACCAATTCTACAGCAGGTCAAGATCAGCGCATGTGGTCTCTACCTTAACAGGTACCCATTACTCCTGGGTAGAGAGAGGCAATTGTAGCAAAGTGTCTTGCCCAAGAACACAAGCACCATGTTCCCTGCCAGGGTTCAAACCCACGTACATGTACCATCGCACAAGAGTCAAACACCGTAACCACTGGACCACAGCGCCCCACGAATACATGTACATGTACAGCTCCTTGATTTTGTTTAAAATTAAACACAGATATGCGTCTAAAAATGAACATAAAACAAGGGAATTTCAATCTTTTCAAGACTTTACACATGTAGTGCTTTTCAATGGCACTGTGTAGTAAAAAACAAGGAAATCAGCTGATCCGATGTCATGGAATTCATGCATGCACCAATAGTTGAACAATTCAGGCTGTTGTGGTTAATATTCTGAAATTGCATTTTGGTGGGGTTGGGGCCGGGTGGGGTTGGGGCCGGGGGGGGGTTACATATTCTGCTACCTCCCCACCCCCAAAGATCAAAATTGATGGTACTCAAGTTTTAGATCTCTATTCCATCACTGCTTAAACTTACCCGAGGATGGCCAAGGGGGGAGGTTACACGGACTGTTGCCACCAACTCCACTCATGGCATCTCCCATGACCTCCATGGCATCATCATCTTTTGAAAAAGCAACAAATTATGGATAATACCACATGTATTACTTCTTGAGCAATGAAAAAATGCACCCTCAAATAAAGGGCATTTCTTTCTCATAGTGAGGTCCCAAATTTTATGACAAAGCCTCCTCAGTTTGGATGGATTGTTTAACCAGTTCTGGCGTCGTTACAGGACATTCTTCCACAGCCTTGTGTAATTCTACCGTGCATACCCACTTGGACTTTTATACCAAGACGCAACGTATCATTCACAGTGCTAGATCGACCGAATGTCGCACATGGTAGGCACTGTACTGTGCACATTCACCTTTGACCTATACGGAATATGACATTGTGATGCGATGTATTGATTTTAGTTTTTCAGATTTGCGCACGCTGTGGCTCGGAGATGTGCGGTCCTGACGTACATGTACTTTTACATGTACAGGTCGAGGCCTTTCCCATTAAACTTTTCAGCATTCCTGACCACAGCTGACCGAAAACCTTTCGTGAGCACTTCCGGCCTGGTAGTTTTACATGGCCATCGTGGTACCGGTACGTTGACAGGGACATAGTCTACCACGCCTTCCCATTAATTGTTCCCGTTAACAAAAAGAGTCCAATGGGAACACAGGGGGTGTTTGATACTGGAGTGCCGACAATGTAGATGTGGAGAATTGTTGACTTTAGTGAAGAATAAGTCGATACAGAAAAATAAAGAAGAACACAGTCTAACCCAGTAAATAGACATGAAACTCATTACCTACATGCACCAATTTTACCTAAATCTTAAACTCACCTGAGGATTCACAAGGAGGTAGGCTACACAAACTGTCACCTCCATTTTCAATGGTGGCTCCATCATGTTCCATGGCATGGTCATGTTCCATGGCATGGTCATCTCCCGTGGCATGGCCATCTCCCGTGGCATGGTCATCTCCCGTGGCTTGGTCATCTCCCGTGGCTTGGTCATCTAACGTGGCTTGGTCATCTCCCGTGGCTTGGTCATCTCCCGTGGCTTGGTCATCTGTAATATTTAATGTATGCGTATCAGGGGCTGTGAATGTGATCGGCAAATTTATTTCCTGTGTATCAGGGGACAATTTAGTTCTGCGTTTTAGGCTGCAATTGCAGCATATCACGCTGATTCAAATACTTTATGTACATGTACCGGTAGGTCTATGTAGGTCTATATTATTATAAAAGTTGACATTTTCGTGTTTAAAAAAAAAAAATTCAAATCATGGTCAGTAAAAAATGTGGAAAAAGTTTGTTTGTGGCAAATAGTGCTCATTTAAAAATGGTCCACTAGCAAAATGGCCAACAAAAATTGAGGTTTGGCCGCAAAAATTCTAGGTCGGTCGGGTACATGTACCGGTAGGTCTATGTAGGTCTATGTAGGTCTATGTAGGTCTATTTTATTATAATCAATAATAAAAGAAGTAGTCAGTCTTTAGAGTGTATATAAGACAAATACCGAATAACAAAATAGCATGAAATAAAGAAATCTTGTTTAGTTAAGTCAGTCTGTTTAGAAAGTGGGTACGGGGGGGGGGGGGGGGTTGTTTGGTTGTTTGGTTGAATAAACTGAAACAAACCCCCACCCTAACATCCCTAATATTATTAACTGAAAATAAAAGGAACAAGACATTCCGGTCAAAAGATATCAAATTATTAGTAAGAAACAAAAACATTCACCTTTGACCTATACGGAATATGACATTGTGATGCGATGTATTGATTTTAGTTTTTCAGATTTGCGCACGCTGTGGCTCGGAGATGTGCGGTCCTGACGTACATGTACTTTTACATGTACAGGTCGAGGCCTTTCCCATTAAACTTTTCAGCATTCCTGACCACAGCTGACCGAAAACCTTTCGTGAGCACTTCCGGCCTGGTAGTTTTACATGGCCATCGTGGTACCGGTACGTTGACAGGGACATAGTCTACCACGCCTTCCCATTAATTGTTCCCGTTAACAAAAAGAGTCCAATGGGAACACAGGGGGTGTTTGATACTGGAGTGCCGACAATGTAGATGTGGAGAATTGTTGACTTTAGTGAAGAATAAGTCGATACAGAAAAATAAAGAAGAACACAGTCTAACCCAGTAAATAGACATGAAACTCATTACCTACATGCACCAATTTTACCTAAATCTTAAACTCACCTGAGGATTCACAAGGAGGTAGGCTACACAAACTGTCACCTCCATTTTCAATGGTGGCTCCATCATGTTCCATGGCATGGTCATGTTCCATGGCATGGTCATCTCCCGTGGCATGGCCATCTCCCGTGGCATGGTCATCTCCCGTGGCTTGGTCATCTCCCGTGGCTTGGTCATCTAACGTGGCTTGGTCATCTAACGTGGCTTGGTCATCTAACGTGGCTTGGTCATCTCCCGTGGCTTGGTCATCTCCCGTGGCTTGGTCATCTGTAATATTTAATGTATGCGTATCAGGGGCTGTGAATGTGATCGGCAAATTTATTTCCTGTGTATCAGGGGACAATTTAGTTCTGCGTTTTAGGCTGCAATTGCAGCATATCACGCTGATTCAAATACTTTATGTACATGTACCGGTAGGTCTATATTATTATAAAAGTTGACATTTTCGTGTTTAAAAAAAAAAAATTCAAATCATGGTCAGTAAAAAATGTGGAAAAAGTTTGTTTGTGGCAAATAGTGCTCATTTAAAAATGGTCCACTAGCAAAATGGCCAACAAAAATTGAGGTTTGGCCGCAAAAATTCTAGGTCGGTCGGGTACATGTACCGGTAGGTCTATGTAGGTCTATGTAGGTCTATTTTATTATAATCAATAATAAAAGAAGTAGTCAGTCTTTAGAGTGTATATAAGACAAATACCGAATAACAAAATAGCATGAAATAAAGAAATCTTGTTTAGTTAAGTCAGTCTGTTTAGAAAGTGGGTACGGGGGGGGGGGGGGGGGTTGTTTGGTTGTTTGGTTGAATAAACTGAAACAAACCCCCACCCTAACATCCCTAATATTATTAACTGAAAATAAAAGGAACAAGACATTCCGGTCAAAAGATATCAAATTATTAGTAAGAAACAAAAACATTTGTAACAAAATATAATCCCACTATAACCATAGATGCCAACGCGTACAAATTACCAGAAATGCCAAAGTAAACTTTTTAAAACGGCACTGAAATGAGAAAACCTCAAGAGGAACAGTGTAAATGTAACAAATTAGTTAAATCAAATGTGTTAAGTCTTTTGAATTTCAAGAAATATCCTTAAAATACACCTGTAAGTCTTAATGGAACGACGACAATTTTAATCAGAGTTGGGCTAAAAATTTAAAGGATGTAAAATTACCCACTGCAAATGTTTTGTTGTGTGACATTATTTTGCACAATCATCTGTGACAATACATTTACAATATACAGATGTAATGATCTATGTAGTTGAAGTACCCAATTCCTTTCTCAAACCACGAGTGGGAACACCATAGTGAACATTTTTTAAATACGGTACATATGTACAGGGTGAGATCTTAACGAGAATTAATTTTGGGAGCCACAAAAAGTACTGACGACTGTACAACATTTTTCAAACCACAAATCCTGTGTTCCAATAGTGGGCACATATTCAGGAACTTCTTCTGCTCTTTATTCAAACATTATTTGCAAAGCCAACACACACAAAACAGACAAAAACAGATGCAAACAAAACTTAACAAAAACACCCCCAACTAAGTCAAAAACACTTTGGGCATAATTTGTCAGAGATGAAACTTAACTAGTCTATGGGAAAAAAACGAATGGAAAATAGGCCGTTTTAGAAATCTGGTCAGCGCGCATGATACATGTACAGTAAGTACAGTATGTACCTGATCATTTGTATGCACATCATGTTCGTGTAAACATGAACATTGTACCGGTACGGTACATGTGATATCGCGTACAGTATGCATGTGACTTGATAAAAAATCAAGTTCACTACTTTTTTTACGGAGAAAACTCCAAATATAAATGTTAACTTTACGTTGCCATTTCTAATGTAGCTTCAACTCACACATGTTGGAAAAATTGGCATTATCGTTTTTTTCTTCTAAAATCTGCCAGTGACATCTTTTATGCTATCTTGTCATCCTCAATATCATTTTTGAAATGTTGAAAGCACTACATTTGTAACTAAAACTGAAACTTCTAAAAATCACGTAACTTGTGGTTTTTATGTTAGAACTCCACGTTCAAACAGCAATGGAGCTCTGTTGTACATGTACAGTCGACTCTCGATAATACGTGGTGCTCCGAATTTAGATAATTTCCTTGTCTTATCTGAAAGCTCATCTTAACCAGTTCGCGACGGGATTATTTTAACATCACGTATGATAATTATGACAGCAACTGGTCACATGAGAAGGATTAACCAATAGGGCTAGGGAAAAGGAGTTCGATTTTCAAGTAAAGTCAAGTCGCGAAATGATATCGCGAAATGGTGTTTTCGCCGGTCTTCGTCTTGTGACTAGACTTGCGTGCACCACATGTCATGTCATGTACATGTACGTTCATTGTAATCACTGTGCACCATGCATTCGGTAATGGCTTGATACAGAAGTATGCAGGCGCGCTGCAGCTAGCCGTGTACCGAGTGCATGCTTCAGGCCGGCGGGCTTGGTACGGTAACTGTGCATGCTGTAATGCATTGAACGGCAGCGCGTGCGTGGAAAGCCGCTGCAAAAATGCCGATACAAAAAATAAAGGCACATTAATATTGCAAATCTGGGAGGATATCTTATGTGCCCGTAAGGTCGGAAGTTTAGTTGATTTTCCGGGAGCCTCCCGGCGATATCGGGAGGGTTGGCATCTCTGGTTTATGTGTCCGTTTTGAATCTGGGGGAAACTTTGCGTGCAGGGTTGTAGCTACGCCGGGTGGCGATGGTCGGCGGTAGCCGGCATTTAACATCACTGGTCGGCACTCGGGGTAAAAATGTACCTGGTTGAAATGTTTAGTATTTTATTATGTATAATAACAAATTAATAAGTACACGGTACTCTGTAAAGTAATTTTACTATGTAACAATAAAACTTTTTAAAAAGTTGTAAAAAAGAAAAATAATAAAACTGGCCGACAATGCAAAGAGGATTAGACTCGGCACGAAACGATGTCAACAACACCACGCCGCACCCCATACGAGAGCATGGCCGTATTAAAGTCCCAGGCTTTGGCTCCGTCTCCAGCACATTTCTAAACCGCGCCACATGAATAAAGTTGAATTTTCGATTAAAATCCTAAGAGTTTCATCTCCGATCTGTGTAAAACCCTTGAGCCTCTTTTTAAAGAGTGTACATACCATCATGCTTCGGGCTTGATTGTAGCTAAAAATAAAAATTCACACAAAAGAAATATCTGACAACAAACCAGTACTTTGTACCCTAAAACTACGAGCTTTTAACATAAGGGAATACAAATGTGGTTGGCCGGCTCAGGGGCCGGGACGCGTTAATGCTTGAGCCAATGTTCAGGACCATGATTATGACCCGGTTTTAAACATACTGTACATGTACATAATGTACTGTGTAATACCGATCAAGAGAAAGTCGCATATTGCAAGGCTGTCTTAATGCTATACAGTCAAAAGCACTATGCAACTCGCAATACTATATTATACCCATGGCAACCAGTATTGTATGCAAATTAAATACAAACTACTATGCACATTGCATGTTGAGTGTATTGTTCGCAAGTGTCGTTTCTACTGATTTGGGTCCAAACATTTCGTCAAATGTCCAAATGTTTTATTGTATTTTGAAAAGTTAAAACCCATTCATGATTTGTCAAATCCGTCAGAGATAGAGGCGTAAGACAAAATGATGACTGTTTTAACTTGTGGTGCAGTAAAAACTAGTCTCCCTCAGTGATTCACGAAGCATAATGTGTTTACCTATATACTAATTACTTGTCGGCGTCGTACCTTTAATGTAGACCCAAAGGAATGCTCCACGGATCACCTTGGAAGGCTTGATTTACTACACCACTGGAAACAATTTGTGTACTTGTACTTACAATTTGAAGTCCGCAGAAAGACAACTGGCTGAGTGCTGTCTGATGTGATTGTGTCACTTTTAATTCAGGGTAAGGTGGTTCCTATCGAAATGAATACATGTTACATGTACATGATACAAACTGTCAGCTGATAATGAAAAAAAAATGATGAACATAGGAATGTCCACAGTGGGTATGCAATGTGTCAAATCAACACTATTTTTCACCCGACCCTCACAGATTAAAACGATAAATACCTTCAGAGATTGAAACGACACATATACCCACAAAACCTGCCGTTAAAATGTTTAGGGCCACCCTTCATGATTTTAAGGTGCCTTGCTATACTGTACGTTTCCAACATTTGAGAGCCTTTGGCTTGTGTAAACAATCGGCCTCCTTGACTATGAATAGCAAAAGTGCAAGTAACAGTAACAATTATGTACATATTGGGTGCGTTCGATTAGCTTACCCAGGGGAGTTGGGGTTAACACTCGGGGGATGGCACGAGGGGAAGCTAATCGAACGCACTCGTGTTTTCCACTAAATGTTCTGCATGGTTGTATTTTTTAGTTGCATGCATTTCAAATACAATTCTACAACAACAAAAAACCTACAAAATAAATGAAAAATCAGAATATTTTGCAACAAAATATTTACCTTTCCGCCATCTTTACGCCGCCCTAGACGTCGTCGACTCGACTACGCATGCGTGTGACGTCATTCCACCAGAGACCCTGCTACGGGAGCAGGGTTTCTGGAGGCTGACCCATCAGAGCTAAAAGAACGGCGCGGGGCTTACCCGGGGCGCCCCGGGTGAGCTAAACGAACGCACCCTTTATGTGTGTGGCTGCATCATCACCAACAACTGTAAAAGGAACAGCTAGTTGCCGCAGCAGCTGCAGTAGTGGAAATGTGATATCGCAAAGAAATTGTAATATGTACACATACCTTTTTGCGCCAAGGCAGATCAGGGACACCATAATCAAATCGAAGTTCGGAACCAATGATTATGTCCTTATTGGCAAACAGGCACAGCCTGGTCTTGCCATCAACACACCCGCGAAACGTCATTGCTTTACAGTTGTTGTGAGGGTAAGTAGCATCATTAACCATGCGTCCTGCCCCCTCGGATTCAGTAGCATCAATACTGTAAATAAGTGCACAGACAAATTAAGAATGAGCAAATGCATATTGTACATGTACATAAGGTCAAACAAATTAAAATTCTGTTTCTGATTACCGGCAGACCCTATTTTGAACCCCCGGCCCTATTTATTTTGACAATCCAAGATGGCGGCGCCCATGGCCCAACACTGTAATGTTAAGGAGTTGATGCCGAGTAAAAGCCTAGCGGGCATCGATTACAGCTTGGCACCGCCGGCCCATTGACCCCAACAGATGGCAAGGATCTGACGATCCAGGCTATACCGAATCCGCTGGAGAGTTTGGAACAATTCATTATGGTTTCGAGGACTAATTTCGCGGTGCAGTTGCCTTTCCAAATCGTTTCACAAATTCTCCAGCAGATTTAGGTCAGGGCTCTGGGCCGGCCATACCATCAACTCGACGTCCCAACTGCCCCCCATTTCTCAAATGAAGTCTGGGATTGGATCGCCCAGATATTCCTGTGTTATCCTTGCAGGATGCGGCGGTCCATTATCCTATTTTAAGGTTGGAAATTCCCTCCCCCATGCCAAGCATGGATCATTCCTTTTTGCTTGTTGTTTTGCTGATTTATGAAGCGGCATTGTGTCGTCACAGAAATTTCTGGAAACCACTCACATGCAAATTAGGCCACGCCTTGTAAGGTCTAGGGGTTCTAGTTTCCAAACTGTGATTGGGGGGCTATGTTTGACCTCGTAAATATTCATTAAAAGGCCCGAAAGACAGCGCGCACTTTTTTGCCATTGGTTTAAATGCCCACGTAATGATATTCATGAGCTCATGAATACGTAATGAGGCAATTCAAGATGGCGGTTTAACGTTGTCGCGAAACGATGTCGCAAAGCAGCGTTTTTTTGCCAGGAAGGAGAGGCTGTTTAGCGATGCAAACATGAATATTACTTATTAAAAGAAAGACACAATACACAGGTTTGGAAATTTATTTAACAATTAAGATATTTATGAGTGAAATCTCAAAACGAAAATCTCACTGCTGGTGCGTAAATACTTTTGCACGCCAGTATATGTGCATGTACTTTGTTGGTATAAATCTCATAAAGTGGTACATTATACAATGTATAGCGAGTAGACTTTGATGTGACATATATCCACATGTACAATATGGCATTTGGGGGTTAGACGTGATGAAATTACTACTTACCACTTATTTCCATTGTCTCCATCCTTAAAAAAGAATAGGAAACTGCCTTGGCAATCTTTGTATGTCTTTTCTCGCCTCAGGCCTTCCTTGCGTGATATTAGATATCCACGGTATTCTAGAAGAAAGCTGCCTGCTTGAAACCTTTTTGTAGTAAATACACCATAACCTACATGACAGCAACAAGAAAAAAATAGTTCAAAATACACACAAAAAAGAGCACAAAAAAGGGAAAGAATAAAAAAACTTTGGGAAGACTAAACTTCTTTGAGCTCTATAGTACTGACCAATCAATTGCTCTATCAAACATTGCATGATTGCAGTCTCTTTTTGTTAAGAATTGCATTATGGTATTATGAATTATGGTATGACAAATTTGTTATATTTAAAAATTAATTTTTCATTTTGGTTCTGTTCGATTTGATAGTATTGTCTGTCGATGTCAGTTTTTTATAATAATCAATATATTGGAAATTCAATATCGATTATTTCCCGTGTGCAAGATGAAGCCTAAAAACAGCACTCAATATACTGAAGACCGACAGTTTAAAAGGGTTGCATACTTTTTGTATATACCGCTTGATCCTCCGCGCATGTTGTCGGTCCGAACAATATCAAATTGCGCCAGCCCGCGTGTTTATGGTTTTACAACGAAGATAAGAAATGATTACGGGTGCCACTTCCGCTTGCTAGGCAAATAGCAGGGTGCGGAAAATGCTCCCCGCAATTCCCGACTCGTGATTGGCCACCCCAAAATGACATCAGATCAATGGAGGGTTACGTCCCAAACAACCGAAAGGCTGGGGTGGCATGGCCGGTTTCTTTTAAGATTTGTGCAAGCGGTCGTGAACCATAGCGGCGGGTAACGTCTGTCGATATATCGATATTACTCAAATACTCGATACTATTCTGACATCAATATCGCCGATGTCACTTTTTTAATCATATCGAAATATCGACATTTCGATGTATCGAAAATTCGATGTTCCTAAATGATATTGAAAACACCAAAAGTGTCAGATTATCCAGAAAATCTCAGCACTTTAGTATAAAAAGCTGCCGTCTTTATTTGTAGCTTAAAATTTTTGAGTAGGCCTATTAAATAAAATACGTTCGACGACCAACTGCGGTTGTAAAGTTGTTCTTTGTGTTTCACCCGCGGCAGGCCGCTATAGTTATAGTCTTGCTCCAAAACCGAGGTGTTCATTTGTTCAGCGGCGTGCCGTACGTCTATCTGGGCTTATTGAGGGCACCCTTAATTATCGCCAGATTCGTTCCACGTACGTGCTGTGGAACAAATCTGGCGATAAATAAACACGCGGGCTGGCGCAATTTGATATTGTTCGGATCGACAACATGCACGGAGGATCAAGCCGAAAACTGGTATATATAGCAACGTACCTATTAAACTGTTGGTCTTCAGTATATTGAGCGCTGTTTTTAGGCTTTATCTTGCAAACGACATTATTGCACACAATATCGATATATCGAGTATACTCGATATTGAATTTCCGATATATCGATTATTAACAAAAATGATATCGACGGGCGTTAGCGGCGGGCCGCTGGTGAAACACAAAGAACAACTTCACAACGCAGTTGGTCGTCGATTGTATTATATTTAATAGACCTACTCAAATGTTTTAAGCTACAAATAAAGACCGTTACTTTTCTAATATACTAAAGCCCTGAGAATTTCTGGATAATCTGACACTCTTTCTGTGTTTTCGATATCATTTAGATACATCAACATTTTCGATACATCGAAATGTCGATATTTCTATATGATTAAAAAAGTAACACCGGCAATATCGATGTCAAAATAGTATCGAGTATTTGAGTAATATCGATATATTTTGACGAACGTTATTCGATAGGCTATGTACTAGTACACATATGTTCCAAACATTTTAGTTTGGTTCAGCAGTTTGGTTGCAGCAAGTACTTTAGAATAGATGCATTTCTGTTGGACTGTTTTCAATTGATTTACATGTCAATGGAACAAAATGGTTCAAACAGAACTACTCTGCAAAATCACCATGTTTACATGTACAGTGAATACTGATACACCTACCTATAGTTTTGTTAATATGGCGCACTTCAAAGCCCTCTTGATCGCTGCCAAGCGTGCCATACAATTTGGCTTCTCCAAAGGGAGTGGTCCCTCTTTCTGTTTGGTTTCTCAGTCTCATGGTCAAACTGCAAGGGAAAGAAAACAAACTTTGGCTGGGATCCGGATGTGTTGCCATACAAACATTCAGCTTGTCTGTAATTAGCAAACAAATCAGTCAGATAATTGTTGAGTTGATGGTTGAATTGGTTGAACAGTCAATTTGGCATTAGTTGAGCGGGCAAACAGTGAATCAAGACACTGCTAAGCACAGATCCAGGTCTCGACCTTAAGCTTTTTGTTACTAGCCCACCGGACAAGTTAACCAAGTTTTGTTTATTATGACTCGGTAAGGCCTCGACCATTTTCTGAAGGGGTGAATTAACTTCTTTTCAGCGCGCGCAATGTGGATATGTTACGCTGTTGTACTCGGTACAAACACAGTACAACTAAAACCCAGAAATCTAATCGAAACAAACACCGTGTTCTTTTATTTAACTATAAATGTTCAACTAATAATCATCAAAGAGGGTTAGGCTAACGCAATCTTTGTTCAACCTAAAAAAAACGAAGGCACGTTGACGTGACCAGTGCTGAAAGCCGTTTGTAGTAGAACAGCGCAATATCCACCCACGTTGCGCGCGATGAAAAGAAGATAATTCATCCCTTCAAAGAATGGTCGAGCCCTCACCGCGTCACATGACCCATACAAACATGAGAACAATGCGTTGGTCTGGTTCACAACCCAAATAATTCTGACTATGTTTGAGAAAGTGGAAAAAAGTCCGAACATGGTCCGAAAAATAAGCCATAATTCAAACATTGTCAATTCCCATAGAGTTACGGGGATTTGAATTTTTTTTTTTAAAGTAAGTAACAAGTAGGCAGGCGGGACGGTGCCTTACATTTTTGGAAGTAAATTTCTCTAGGGTATGAGGAAGAAACAATGATTGGCGACAAACCATAGAGCTATATTAAATTACATATAAATAGAGGATTGAATTTTGGCAGTGTACTCTAAATGCAACGCGCGTTGAAGTAGAACAGACGCAAACAACTTACGCTCATCATGCCAGTTAAAACAGTCTCGGCAAAATCATCGGCAGCGGATACGTATGCGCACGCGAATGATTTGCGCTGTTTGCGCAGAGAAAAAAATGAAATGCTCATGTGCTGATTTTCAGTTGCGTTTCAGTTTTTGGCGTATCTGCTTCGGGGAACGCACTGTATAGAATACAAATGCAAATATGCAAATAGCCGTACAATGTTTTGAGTACATGGATGCGCCCAGCAGGCATCACTTTGTACATCGAGCCAGCACTCTAGTGATTAGTTTAATATAGCCCTATGCGACAAACCGACCATCTCCCACTTTTAATGCAGTCTCAATTTTCATTATTATGGTCGAATACACCTGCTGGTGCTAGTGGTACGTACTGCTGTTGTTAAGTAGAGGCCTACTGTAACTTAGTGCAAGTTACATTTAGGCCCTAGCCCAGGTTGGACGACGTTCTTCATTGCATTACGACTGATGTCCAGGCCCTGCCATATCAACAAATTTACAACAAATTGTTTTCATATTTTTACCCGATGAAGGAAGCTCATCACAATTCGTTAAAATCTTTCTTGTGTCTGGAATTACAGATCGTCATTGGTTACAAAAAGCTAATGTGTGTGATGGGGCTACTTATTTACAGAAAATAAATAGGAAATCCATGCTACAATACTAGACCGAGTTACTGGCCTCTAGTTATCGCTTTTTTAACATTTGGGCATTATCTTGATCTACTACTAGAGGCCGAGCCAGGAGAATATTGAAATCGGATCAGCTCTTAAATGTGGTTCAAAATGTCGCCAAAATCAACACAAATACTTAACAAAATACATGTACCTCTAAATCGTCTAAATAGCCTTCCATATGTGTCCATGCAGAACCTGACTGGCTTGTGGGTACTCACGATCAATTCTTGACCTGCAAATCAAGGAAATTCGATGACAGTTTTCCTGCGACTAAAAATACTGTACTGAATTTAAGCTGTAGCCATCTTGAATTGAATTTGCATTGTGGGATGCCTGTGACGTCACAGGCAAAAGTACATGCCGACCGTACCACTATACGCGGGGGTGCTCTGCGATGTAACAGGTAAGTGTATCGCGTCGCTCGCGCGATACACACTGACCTGTGACATCACAGAGCTCCCCTCGCGTATAGTGGTACGGTCGGCATGCACTTTTGCCTGTGACGTCACAGGCATCCCACAATGCAAATTCAAGAAGGCTACAGCCGAAGTTCAGTACAGTATTTTTAGTAGCAAGGAAAACTGTCATCGAATTTCCTTGATTTGCAGGTCAAGAATTGATCGTGAGTACCCCCAAGCCAGTCAGGTTCTGCATGGATATGGAAGGCTATTTAGACGATTTAGAGGTATTTTGTTAAGTATTTGTGTTGATTTTGGCGACATTTTGAACCACATTTAAGAGCTGATCCGATTTCAATATTCTCCTGGCTCGGCCTCTAGCGCAAGATAATGCCCAAATGTTAAAAAAGCGATAACTAGAGAGGCCATAGTCCGAGTTACTGGACTCTAGTTATCGCTTTTTTAACATTTGGACATCATCTGGCGCTACTAGAGTCCGAGGTCGGGCAATATAAAACATTCAGAATGTCTTAAATGTGATTAAAAAAGTCGCACAAATCCCTAACAAAATACCTTAAAATCACCTAAAATCACCTAAATATCCTTCCATGTGTGTCCAAGTACGTCGGGGTGGTCTTCGGGGGTACTCACGATCAATTATTTGCTTGCAAATCAAGGAAATTTGACCCAGTATTTGAGCGACTACTGCACAGTTGCTGTTCACGTCCTGGAGAGAATATGGACAGCGTGCGCGCGCATCATGTCAGTGACGTAACAGGTCAAAGTGTATCGACCGGTGGTAAACAACAAGCGCACGGCGCAGCGACTGTTTTATGTCATGGCACAAGCTGTACGGTGGCTGCGTGCTGATGAGGAGACACCAATCGCTCTCGGGCGGGGATAGCGCACAATGCTTGCAATCGTGAGGAGTACAGTATGACAATGCAAAATACTAATGTTTATTATTATTATTATTTTGTTAGGGATTTGTGCGACTTTTTTAATCACATTTAAGACATTCTGAATGTTTTATATTGCCCGACCTCGGACTCTAGTAGCGCCAGATGATGTCCAAATGTTAAAAAAGCGATAACTAGAGTCCAGTAACTCGGACTAGAGAGGCCAGTAACTCGGTCTACTACAATATACAATACAAACTTTCCACGTGCGTGCGCGCGTACCCGGCAGCCGGCCTAGGACTGCACACTGCACATGCACGCACGCACGCAAAGTAGCCTCATAGTCATAGGAAGTTTGTACATGATGTTCACGTCGAAAAGCGGGGATTTGAAATTTATTAGACACAAGGAATACATTTAAGCCAGATTTCGGCTTCCTTCACAAAAGTTGTTGTAAAATTGTTCGCTATGCCTAGGCGGCCTATGGCCATGATGGCTATGGCAGGATACAAATTACAATCGCGTTGTACACAACGGAGGAGTCCCAGTACTAGTGTAGTGATAGCTTCTATTACTCGACAACAACAACAACAACATTTAACTGAGTAGGCGCCTATGCCCAAAGACAAATGAACGACTAAAAAAACCGTTAACCTGCATGCTGTGATGTGCTGCGCGCATTACCTTCGTTAACGGTTGGCGCCCCGGCGACGAATCATGCGAACGGTGGCGTCATGATGAACGGTCGGGGAAAACAATCTAGATGCATCTACTTTAAATTTAGCGTCTGTAGGCCATGCTTTTTGTGAAAACGTGACGGCGGTACACCGAAGCACAGACGAAAGTGACATTTTTACATGTTTCGATACTTGACGATAGTTTACTTGTACTAGTTTTACTTTTAGGCTAAGACTAAATTAAAGCAAGCTGTAGTACAGATTTTGCAGGCGGGAAGCTGCGGCCGTTTTACAAACCCCAGTTGAGACTCGGCCATTTGGGCTCCATTACCTTTGCCAAACTGCATGAACGTATGTAGCTCAAATGGAAACAAAACTGAGTTTTGGAAAACGGTCCGTAATACGCATGCGCGCTATGGTAGAGCGCTGCGCGTTAATAGCGCGCGCAGTGCCGGTGGAGGGCGCAGGACATGATAGCACAGGACCGTTATTGCATTTTGTTATCTAACCAACTTTCGTGGATTGTTTTACAAGTAAATAACTTGTCCCCCAAAGTATTTCAACAGCAGTCTATTTTACTAAAGATATCAACCCGATTTGTTTTTTTAAAGCGGAAAAACCGTTTCGCCCTAACCGCACCTTTTCACACACGTGAAATATAGCATGAAGCTTGTTTGGCACTATTTACCAGACCCCCCTTCTTTCTAATTGTTAAAAAACCATAAGGTGTCGTCAGACCATGTTAATAAATACCAACTAGCATCCTCTAAGACTCAGTAAGGATTTGTTTTGCTGTTGAAAACTGCATGAGAAACATTAAGGGGAAACGTTGTTTTCCCCCTATGGTTCATTTCCCCCTATGGTTGGGTTTTGATATATGATATTTCCCCATAATCCACTGTTAGACATATATATATATATAGGTATTTGCACTTTGTTGTTTGTTCCAGTGTATTTTGTTTACGATTCTTTCAATATATGACTTTCCTATCTTTCTCCTCTATACATTGCTATCCCCTAAGGACTCATATACACCTCGAGTGATATATTGCCGATTGGTACTATTTGTGTGGAAGGTGGGGCGATGGCGGTGACAGTTTCATTTTTGTCAAGCACAAATGGTTGTTGTCGTGCTGTAGGCCAAACTATTTATGATGCATTGCACCTCTCCGTACATTGCCTTGCGTGTACACACATTTTAGTTTTTTTTCCAATTGGACTGTAAATTTGTATTTTCTTGATTACGTAATCTTCTACAATAATTCTTTGTTGAGCTGTAATAATTTGTTCATGAGGCAGAGCATAACCCAACTCTGTTGGTGGTGCTGCAATAAACAGAATGACCAATCATCCAATAATATCTTGAGTTGTATTAAAATATATTTTAATTGTCTTTTCCTTTTAAGTAACAGAACTTGCCGTAGTACAATGTCTATTAAAACACAACAAGTTTTAATTGCAGTTAGTGCTGAACATCACAATAAGAATTCACCTGGTGATTCTGTAGGATAGTCTGGAAGCGTGCAGTAGACAAAATAGTCTTCACAGCAGTCGCCATAGATGTCGCAAGCACCGTCACACCAGCATCCTCCCCGCGAACCATCCAGGAAACAGAAATTACGACAACCAACTGAATAATAAAAGCGGACCAAACTAAAGCTCATAATCGAAAGGGAAAAATAGTTTACTTTATGAGTAACAAAAAAAACAAGTTGGTCTAACGCAAATTTAGTCTAACGTCGCCCTACAACACCTCCATCGAATACTATTAATTAGGGATATTAAGTAACACATGTGATTAGGATCTTTATAAAAGGAACATCGTCGGGATTGATGTGAATCTGATCTTAAAATACAATTTGTCGTTTAACTGTAAAGCAGATCATACCATGACCGAGTTCAATGCATTAGGCTGGATATTATAGAAATGGAAACGAAATTTCGGCTTCCATTGCTCAATCATTTTTTTGTAAACCTATGCACAATTTTCGTGTCAAAATGCCAGGAACATGCAATGAGACATCTTCTTTCCAGAGCTGTGACTCTGGTCACAATTGTAATAAATCGAACAGGACTCGATTCATATTGTTTGGCGACGGCGACTTGACTTAAATCCCGACGGGTAAGAGACTCGACTCGACTGTGAGCAAATGACTCAATTCAACTCCATCAGCAGACTCGACTGGACTTGAGCTAAGGCTAATAAAAATCAAGTCCCAAATATAAAGCAAAACTTTTTTTTTTGCAATTTTTTAATTTATATTGACCTACGCTATGTGTTGTTCAAGTAACTTAAAAGTAAAGTGTTTTCATTGTCCATTATGTCGTGTTTAAAGTAATATTCATCACTTGAATTAACTCGAACTAAATATTTGACTAAAAATTTAACCCCCGTTTAAAACAAGCCACGTGGCAGGCTCTTGACCAGTAAGAATGGGTAAACTGTCTAAGGTATTTATGAATTATAATAATATATTTACCGCAATCTTCTTCATCGCTTCCATCATCACAGTCTGGGAAACCATCACACTGCCAGAGCGCGAAGATGCAGTCTGATTGGCCACAGTCAAACGTACCAAAGGGGCATGTTGGGACTGCTCGTAAAATAACAGTTGAAACATTAGTAGAGACCATAACGGAGGTTTTCCATGGATGGATTTGTTTTGCATGATGTATGAAGTCAACATTTTCTGGCTAGCAAGAATTAGGTGAAAGAGCCATGAACAGTTTGACCAGCAAATAAATATTTTTTAAATTTGAAGACCGAATACAACAATTCGGTGTAATTACATAAGGAAACGACTATGGTCTTCGTAGACTTTGTATTCATGGTATTGTGTACTATTAAATTATTACTTTCTATAAAATAAATTTAGAACTCGTTGAACGCTGGTTACCATGATCATTCTGCTCCATTGTTTGCTAAATTTATATATAACAATGTAATGATTTATACCACCTTCATTTGGGACAATCTTGTATAAATATACGCATAATGCAATCCTTCTCTGTTTTATTTAGTTGTTTGACTAACATCTATACGTTCATGTATATAATACTCGTAGTGTAGTGTAGTAGTAGTAGTGCTAGGGAAAAGGTATTCGTCCATTTCAACATAACTAAAATGTCTAAATATTAGAATATTTTAGATAATTTGCTTAAATCATCACCTTCTATGTCTGTCTTTGTTGAAACATTTAAAAGCTTGATTCCTACGTTGTGTTCTGTAGTCCTTTGGTTCCCTGGTTGTATTTGTGTGTGTCCATATGTTAGGGCACTAACACGTTATACGCCCAACATTATACCTAAATGTTGTCACTTATTGTGTACATATAGTTTCTATTAATTTTTTTTTTGAATTCTATGGCAACCCGTGACAGCTGCTGAAAGTTGGGGTGTCGGAAACCTTATAAAGAAAAAAATGAAAAGTTTAATTCTTCCTTAACCAGCTTGTTAGGGGTCAAAATAGTGGTTTTTTCATGATTCCGGATCCATTGCAAGCATTTGTTTTGCACCGAAATCACCCCTTGGAGAAACACGGTCATTACTTTAGATTTTTGTTACACGAGAATTGCCGCGACAGATCAAAATCAAATGTATCAACAGCTTTTGAACTTTGTATTGTACATAGACCCACGAACTCACATTTCTGCATAATTCACGTATGGGGAATTGATTGTAATGATTATTTTAATGGTTTAAATCTTCGATATAGGCTAATCCTTAAATGGCCTTTTATTGCAAGAAAAAAAAATCAAATAAATACGTCGTCAATATTCAAAATGTGTAAGTATTTGCTGAAAAACAACACTCTTCTAATGGCTATAGAAAACTGCCCAACACACAGACAGACTGGGGTGTGTATTGGTGGATAGTACCAGTCAGACAGACTGAGGTTTGTATCGGTGGATAGTAGTCAGACAAACTGAGGTATGCATGTGTGGATAGTACCAGTGAGACAAACTGATGCGTGTAGTGGTCGATAGTACCACCAATACACACCTCAGTCTGTCTGACTGGTACTATCCACCAATACACACCTCATGTAGTCTCACTGGTACTATCCACCAATACACACCTCATGTAGTCTCACTGGTACTATCCACCAATACACACCTCAGTCTGTCTGACTGGTATTATCCACCACTACACACCCCAGTCTGTCTGACTGGTACTATCTACCAATACACACGTCAGTCTGTCTGACTGATATTATTCAACAATACACACCTCATGTAATCTCACTGGTACTATCCACCAATACACACCTCAGTCTGTCTGACTGATATTATCCACCAATACACACCACATCAGTCTACCCCTCATTTTTACATATACAGGCGCACATCACAATTTTTGAGTAGACGTAGCCCTAATGGTGTCCCTGACTTTACCTTTTTTCTGTAGCCATTAGAAGTATGTTGTTTTAAATCAAATACTTACAAATTGAGGATATTTATTAGACGTGTGTTTTTATTTTTTTGGTGCTTTTTTTCCTTGGGGGGGGGGGGTGCTTTTTTTTTTGTTTTTTCCTGCAAGATCTTGCAATAAAAGGCCATTTAAGCATTATATGGAAGTTGTGAATCGTTAAAATAACCATTACAATCAATTCCCCATACGTGAATCATGCATAAAATGTGTGGGTCTATGTACAATATACAGTTCAACAGTTGTTGATTTTGATCTGTCGCGACAATTACCGTGTAACAAAAATCTAAAATAATGGCCGTTTTCCTCCAAGGGGTGATTTCGGTGCAAAACAAATGCTTGCAATGGATTCGGAATCATGAAATTAAACAATATTATAAGGTTTCAGGTACCCCAACTTTCAGCAGCTGTTAGGGTTGCCCGAGGGGAGTTGGATCTCAATTTTTGAAATGTGTTTAGTAGACACCTTTACAAAAACATTGGTGAAGACATTTCTTGGTAAGGAATTTGTTCCCAGATTTTCGCCATATTTCCTGACTATTGAAAACATGTGTACGAGAGTGTACGTGGAAAAACACCACATGACCTGTAGCTCAAACCATCTTCTTATAAACATACGATTTTAAAAGTGTCAGGTGTACTGCCTACCTGTCACTGCATCTGTCATTGTTGTATGTTGTGTTGTGGCACCTGTAATAAAAATAAACCTTATCATAGTAATAGACAATATTTGAAATTGAAACAGGGATGCGTTAAATATTTAAACCGAATACGTTAATAAAACGACTACATTCCTGCAGATTTCGAAATCATTATTCCAAATGTCTATACCATTGCCTATGTTATTCGTGGAAGTTTGCTCGGATGGTTTATCTGAATAAGTTACAGTTACATATGCTGCAGTTACAAAAACACAAAAACATCCTACAATATTAAATTTGTGCAACATGACAAATTAAATAAAAGAACAAAACAAGTTCACGAGTATGCTTCCTGCTAAAAAAAGTGTACCTAACACATACGTATACGATACGAAAAAGGTCAGGTGTACTGCCGACCTGTTACTGAATCTGTCATTGTTGTAGATTATGTTGTGATACCTGTTTGGGGATTGCAAGTATTCATACAAAAAGTCCCCAAGCTTGTAGAACAACTACGATGTTTTATTCGACCAAACTCATACAATGAATCACCGGACAAAACGCGAAGAACTCGAGAGAAAACAAGATGGCGAACGGCATGGCTTTTGTAACCAGCTAAAAGGTCAATGGTTGTACAACAGAAAACCGTCTACCAGCGATCCATGAAGGACGGACGCTGATTGGTAATACAAAATCACGTGACATTGTTTACATGTCAAAGGCCACCTGGGGTGGTCACCACATTAGCCCTCCCCAGAGAGCTTCTGCATAAGGAAGTGAACGAAACAATGAAATATATACAATGTATAATGTTCAATCACAGTCAAATTGAGTAAGGTGTAACGGCCAGTGAACGTGACGTCCTGAACGAGTTATCCGCTCACTTGCGGTGTCCTGGTCAACTGGTGCAGTTAATGCAGGTGTATCTGGCACCGTGCGTCGAGGTGGCATGGGCGGTTGCGACATGGGCGGTTGCGACACGGGCGGTTGCGACACGGGCGGTTGCGACACGGGCGGTTGCGACACGGGCGGTTGCGACACGGGCGGTTGCGACACGGGCGGTTGCGGCAATGTGGTCGAGGGATCCGTTTCAAGATAGGCGACTTTCAATCTATCTAAACTCACAGTGTCGCTCTTGCCTTTGATGTCCAACGTGTAGTATTTGTCCGCTCGCGTCAATATACGATAGGGGCCCTTGTACGGAGGCTCGAGTGGCCGCTTCACATGATCACACCGGACGAAAACGTGCGTACAAGACAACAAGTCCTTGTGAAACTGTGTGGTGCGGGTGTGTGGTCGTGTTGGTGGTGGTGCTACTTGACGCATCACGCGTTTGAGGCGATGTACATAGTTTCCAGGGTCTAAACCGGCATCATTGACGGGTGCAACAAACTGCCCTGGTAGGCGCAGGGTAGTTCCAAACACGAGCTCCGCTGTCGAACACCCAATGTCCCGCTTGACGACTGTCCGTATGCCCAGTAGAACAAGAGGAAGCGTTTCCGTCCACGCGGTGGGGTCGTCCTGCGCTTTGAGGGAAGCCTTCAACTGTCTGTGGAAACGCTCAACCAGACCATTGGCGATGGGATGGTAAGCCGTTGTGCGAATGCGCTTAGTGCCGAGTAATGTCATCAAGGCGTTGAACAGTGCCGATTCGAATTGTCTGCCGCGGTCAGTCGTGATTGTCGATGGTGTACCAAACCTCGCAACCCAATTGCAGACAAACGCCCTGGCGACGGTTTCTGCAGTCATATCCGGGATTGGAATGGCCTCTGGCCACCGTGTAAAACGGTCGATGCACGTCAGCAAGTAGGACTTGCCGTTGGACAATGGAAGTGGGCCAACAATGTCAATATGGACGTGGTCGAACCGGGCGTCTGGGGTGATGAAAGTGCCCAGCGGCGTGATTGTATGTCTGTGCACCTTAGATTTCTGGCACTTGATGCAGGTTTTAGCCCATGAACGAACATCGTGATTCATGTTGGGCCAAACAAAACGTGCACTAACCAGCTTGAGTGTGGCTCTGATTCCAGGATGCGACAGGGAATGCAGAGAGTCGAAAACTGCTCGTCGCATGACCCTGGGGACGAAAGGTCGAGGCGTTCCAGTGGCCATGTCACATGTTAGGGTGCCCTCACTAGCGACTAGCGGAATGTCTTGCAACTGAAGAACCGAATGCTGTTTGTGACGGAGATAGTCCTCATCCTTGCGCTGCTGCTCGGCCATGACCTGGAAATCGATTGGAGATGATGATGTGGTAGAGAATGTGTTCAGGCTAATGCGTGACAACGCGTCAGCGACCTCGTTGTGTTTACCCTGAACATGCCGTATGTCGGTTGTGTACTGTGACACGTAGTCAAGCTGTCTGATCTCGCGGGGGGGATATCGATCCGAACTCGCCGCAAGTGCATGGGTCAGCGGTTTATGATCAGTCAAGACAGAAAAAGCGCGACCCTCGACGACATGACGGAAATGGCGAATGGCGAGATAGATTGCTAACAGTTCCCGGCCGAATGTGCTATATTTGGTCTCTGCAGGTTGCAGCTTTCGCGAGAAGAACGCGATAGGGTGCCAGTCACCATGCACCTTTTGCTGAAGGACTCCACCAACTGCGAAATCGGAGGCATCGACCATTAAGCACAACTCAGCATCGTGTCGCGGATGGGACAAACGAGTTGCATTGACCAAAGCCAACTTGACGGCCTCGAAAGCAGCGAGCGCTGTGTCGTCCAATTCGATTGTTTTCTTGGGTTTTCCAGCAAGCATGTCGGTGAGAGGTTGTGCCAAAGCAGCACAGTGGGGTACAAAACGGCGATAGAAGTTGACCAAACCAAGAAACTCTCGCAACTTCTTTGTCGAACCTGGGACAGGGAACCGCTGGATCGCTTCGACCTTCGTATCTGGTGGCCGAATTCCGTCCTGGTCGATCACGTGGCCTAGGAAGTGTAGTGACGAGACGCCAAATTCGCATTTAGCGGGGTTTACCACGATACCGTACTGATCCAGGCGCTCGAAAAGCGTACGAAGATGTGACTCGTGCTCCTCGTCGCTATGGCTGGCGATTAGTAAATCGTCGATGTAGGCATACACAAAATCCAATCCGCGCAACACCTGGTCGATGAAACGCTGGAACGTCTGGGCGGCGTTCCTCAACCCGAAGGGCATTCGCACGAATTCGAACATGCCAAACGGCGTGGTGATGGCAGTTTTCGGAATGTCACTCGGCTCCATGGGGATTTGATGGTACGCTCTAATCAAATCCACCTTCGAGAATACAGTCCGGCCGTGCAGTGACGAAGTGATGTCGTGTACGTGTGGGATCGGATAGCGGTCAGGGACAGATGCATTGTTGAGAGCGCGGTAATCGCCGCATGGTCTCCAATCACCTTGTGTTCCTTTCGGCACCATATGGAGAGGCGAAGACCAACTGCTATTAGAGGGACGGATAATGTTCATTTGTAGCATGTGGTCGAATTCAGCCTTGGCGATTTTCAATTTATCCGGTGCGAGGCGTCGTGGCCTGGCGGACACTGGTGGGCCTTTTGTTGGGATGTGATGGGTGATATCGTGTTTGGGATTTGCGTCCCTGAAGCATGGTCGGGTGATGGCAGGGAACTGACCCAAAATGGCCGTGTATCGAGTGTTCGGTGATGGGCCAACAAAAACCGGGCTGAGAACATTGGTGCTCGTTGCAATGCCTCGGACACTCAGACTAGTCGTGGAATCTATTAGTTTCCTGTCTTTCATGTCCACCAGCAACCCGAAATGGCGTAAGAAATCTGCTCCCAAAATTGCAACTGGTACATCGGCAATTGTGAAAATCCATCTGCATGCACGCCGAAGACCCAAATCAATTGTCACAGAACGCTCACCGTATGTGTGAATTTGTGTCTTGTTGACTGCTTCGAGCACAAAATCACTTTGACGATATTGTCTATCGCGTGGCGTTGGAGGTACAATGCTGACCTCAGCACCGGTGTCCACCAGGAATCTGGCTCCTGTGAATTTGTCGTACACATAGAAAAGGCGACATTGATTTGGTGTGCCAGTGGGGGAAGTCGCCCCTATCCGCTGGCTTGGTGGTTTCCCTGAGCCGTAGTGGGAATGCGATCGTGTGTGTAATTGCATGGGTCCTTGCAGTTACGAGCTTTGTCCCCATACTTCCAATGGTACCAGCATGCACCTGTAGTATTCTCCCCTGATGCAGAAACACTACGGTCACGTCGACCGCCATGCTGGCTATACTCGCGACCACGACTCCTTGATCGACTGCGCTGGTATTGATCTTGGCGAACCAACATTTCCATTTGAGTGGTCAGCTTTTCTACTTGGGCCTGGAGTAGTTGCATGTCTGATGTAGCGGGTGGCTTGACTGCAGCCACAAATGGAGCCGGTGCTGGAACTGCGGCACAGGCTTGAGCAACGGGCGGCGCAACTTCGACAATCTTGTCTGCAAGCTTGGCAAGTTGTTGAATGTCGGTGTCGCTTGTCGATGCCAAAATAAGCTGGACATTAGTGGGGAGTCGCTGCAGGAATAACTGCTTCAGGATTGAAGGCTCCAGGGTGCGATCTCCGAGAAGTTGTTCCATCGTACGGAGTAGTTGTGATGGCTTTTTGTCTCCAAGCTCTTCGGTTATCAAAAGTTTCTGGAGGCGTTTTTGCTCCGACTCACTGGTACGTTTGATGAGCTCTTCCTTTAGCTTGGTGTATGGGTGGTGGGCCGGTGGGTTGATCAACAAGTCCCTGACTTCTTGAGCGATAGACGGTTGCAAGGAGGAGATGACGTACGAGTATTGGGTAATTTCCGATTTAATTCCCCGAGTGAGAAACTGCGCCTCGACTTGTGCGAACCATATCACCGGGTCATTGGGCCAGTACGGTGGAAGTTTCAAAGCCACTGCACTGACCAGCGGCGCTGCAGAGTCCGGGTTCAAAAGCTCCGACTTGGCGGCGGATGTGGAAGTCATCTCACGTATTTGGGTCACCACTTTGGGGATTGCAAGTATTCATACAAAAAGTCCCCAAGCTTGTAGAACAACTACGATGTTTTATTCGACCAAACTCATACAATGAATCACCGGACAAAACGCGAAGAACTCGAGAGAAAACAAGATGGCGAACGGCATGGCTTTTGTAACCAGCTAAAAGGTCAATGGTTGTACAACAGAAAACCGTCTACCAGCGATCCATGAAGGACGGACGCTGATTGGTAATACAAAATCACGTGACATTGTTTACATGTCAAAGGCCACCTGGGGTGGTCACCACACCTGTAATGCAAATACATTTTATCATACTTCTACACAATATTTAAAGTTGCAACAGGGATGCCTCAAATATAAAACTACAACATTCCCGCTGTTTTCAAAATCTTTGTTCCAAATATCCATACCATTGCCTATGTCCTCCGTAGTGGTTTCCTCGACTGGTTCATCTGAATATGTTACGGTGGTAGTTTTTGCTGTGAGAAAAATCGACACAAAAAAATCACAGAATATTTAGATTTGTGAAACTTGACAGGATAAATAAGAACAAAAATATAAAATGTTAAGTATGCTTCTTGTGGCTATAAAAGTGTACATGTTCATAACACATGTGTATACTATATAAAAGGTTACTGCATCTGTCATTGTTGTAGATTATGTTGTGATACCTGTAATGCAAATATATTTTATCATACTTCTACACAATATTTAAAGTTGCAACAAGGATGCATCAAAAATAAAACTACAACATTCCTGCTCATTTCGAAATCTTTATTCCAAATATCCATACCATTGCCTATGTTCTCCGTAGTGGTTTGCTCTACTGGTTCATCTGAATATGTTATGGTGGTAGTTTCTGCTTTAAAAAAATCGACACAAAAAAATCACAGAATATTTAGATTTGTGAAACTTGACAAGTTAAATAAGAATAATACAAAAAAATGTTGAGTATGCTTCTGGTGGCTACAAAAGTGTACATGTACATAACACATGCGTATACGATACAAAACGTTACTGAATATGTCATTGTTGTAGATTGTGTTGTGGTACCTGTAATGCAAATAATTGTTATCATACTTCTACACAATATTTAAAGTTGCAACAGGGAAGCATCAAATATATAACTACAACATCCACGTTGATTTTGAAATCTTTATTCCAAATATCCATACCATTGACTATGTTCTCCGTATTGGTTTGCTCGACTGGTTCTTCTGAATATGTTACGGTGGTAGTTTCTGCTGTGAAAAAAATCGACACAAAAAAATGACAGAATATTTAGATTTGTGAAACTTGAGAAGTTAAATAAGAATACAAATAAAAATTGTTGAGTATGCTTCGTGTGGCTACAAAAGTGTACATGTACATAACACATGCGTATACGATACAAAAAGTTACTGCATCTGTCATTGTTGTAGATTGTGTTGTGGTACCTGTAATGCAAATATATTTTATCATACTTCTACACAATATTTAAAGTTGCAACAGGGATGCATAACAAACAAAAATACAACATTCCTGCTCATTTCGAAATCTATATTCCAAATATCCATACCATTGCCTATGTCCTCCGTAGTGGTTTGCTCGGCAGGTTCTTCTGAATATGTTACGGTGGTAGTTTCTGCTGTTAGAAAAATCGACAAACAAAATCACAGAATATTTAGTTTTGTGAAACTTGACAGGATAAATAAGAACAAAAACATAAAAGGTTGAGTATGCTTCTTGCGGCTATAAAAGTGTACATGTACATAACACATGCGTATACGATACAAAAAGTTACTGAATATGTCATTGTTGTAGATTGTGTTGTGGTACCTGTAATGCAAATAATTGTTATCATACTTCTACACAATATTTAAAGTTGCAACAGGGAAGCATCAAATATATAACTACAACATTCACGTTGATTTTGAAATCTTTATTCCAAATATCCATACCATTGCCTATGTCCTCCGTAGTGGATTGCTCGGCAGGTTCTTCTGAATATGTTACAGTGGTAGTTTCTGCTGTTAGAAAAATAGACACAAAAAAAATCACAGAATATTTAGTTTTGTGAAACTTGACAGGATAAATAAGAACAAAAACATAAAAGGTTGAGTATGCTTCTTGCGGCTATAAAAGTGTACATGTACATAACACATGCAAATACGATACAAAACGTTACTGAATATGTCATTGTTGTAGATTGTGTTGTGGTACCTGTAATGCAAATACATTTTATCATACTTCTACACAATATTTAAAGTTGCAACAGGGAAGCATCAAATATATAACTACAACATTCACGTTGATTTTGAAATCTTTATTCCAAATATCCATACCATTGCCTATGTTCTCCGTAGTGGTTTGCTCGACTGGTTCTTCTGAATATGTTACGGTGGTAGTTTCTGCTGTGAGAAAATCGACACAAAAAAATCAAAGAATATTTAGATTTGTGAAACTTGACAAGTTAAATAAGAATAAAAATAAAAATTGTTGAGTATGCTTCTTGTGGCTACAAATAGTGTACATGTACATAACACATGCGTATACGATACAAAAAGTTACTGAATCTGTCATTGTTGTAGATTATGTTGTGGTACCTGTAATGCAAATACATTTTATCATACTTCTACACAATATTTAAAGTTGCAACAGGGAAGCATCAAATATATAACTACAACATTCACGTTGATTTTGAAATATTTATTCCAAATATCCATACCATTGACTATGTTCTCCGTAGTGGTTTGCTCGACTGGTTCTTCTGAATATGTTACGGTGGTAGTTTCTGCTGTGAGAAAAATCGACACAAAAAAATGACAGAATATTTAGATTTGTGAAACTTGAGAAGTTAAATAAGAATAAAAATAAAAATTGTTGAGTATGCTTCTTGTGGCTACAAAAGTGTACATGTACATAACACATGCGAATACTATATAAAAAGTTACTGCATCTGTCATTGTTGTAGATTGTGTTGTGGTACCTGTAATGCAAATATATTTTATCATACTTCTACACAATATTTAAAGTTGCAACAGGGATGCATAAAAAAAAAACTACAACATTCCTGCTCATTTCGAAATCTATATTCAAAATATCCATACCATTGCCTATGTCCTCCGTAGTGGATTGCTCGGCAGGTTCTTCTGAATATGTTACAGTGGTAGTTTCTGCTGTTAGAAAAATCGACAAAAAAAATCACAGAATATTTAGTTTTGTGAAACTTGACAGGATAAATAAGAACAAAAACATAAAAGGTTGAGTATGCCTCTTGCGGCTATAAAAGTGTACATGTACATAACACATGCGTATACGATACAAAACGTTACTGAATATGTCATTGTTGTAGATTGTGTTGTGGTACCTGTAATGCAAATAATTGTTATCATACTTCTACACAATATTTAAAGTTGCAACAGGTAAGCATTAAATATATAACTACAACATTCACGTTGATTTTGAAATCTTTATTCCAAATATCCATACCATTGCCTATGTTCTCCGTAGTGGTTTGCTCGGCAGGTTCTTCTGAATATGTTACGGTGGTAGTTTCTGCTGTGAGAAAAATTGACACAAAAAAATCACAGAATATTTAGATTTGTGAAACTTGACAAGTTAAATAAGAATAAAAATAAATATTGTTGAGTATGCTTCTTGTGGCTATAAAAGTGTACATGTACATAACACATGCGAATAATATACAAAAAGTTATTGCATCTGTCATTGTTGTAGATTGTGTTGTGGTACCTGTAATGAAAATATATTTTATCATACTTCAACACAATATTTAAAGTTGCAACAGGGATGCATCAAAACAAAAACTACAACATTCCTGCTCATTTCGAAATCTATATTCCAAATATCCATACCATTGCCTATGTCCTCCGTAGTGGTTTGCTCGGCAGGTTCTTCTGAATATGTTACGGTGGTAGTTTCTGCTGTTAGAAAAATCGACAAACAAAATCACAGAATATTTAGTTTTGTGAAACTTGACAGGATAAATAAGAACAAAAACATAAAAGGTTGAGTATGCTTCTTGCGGCTATAAAAGTGTACATGTACATAACACATGCGTATACGATACAAAAAGTTACTGAATATGTCATTGTTGTAGATTGTGTTGTGGTACCTGTAATGCAAATAATTGTTATCATACTTCTACACAATATTTAAAGTTGCAACAGGGAAGCATTAAATATATAACTACAACATTCACGTTGATTTTGAAATCTTTATTCCAAATATCCATACCATTGCCTATGTTCTCCGTAGTGGTTTGCTCGGCAGGTTCTTCTGAATATGTTACGGTGGTAGTTTCTGATGTGAGAAAAATTGACACAAAAAAATCACAGAATATTTAGATTTGTGAAACTTGACAAGTTAAATAAGGATAAAAATAAAAATTGTTGAGTATGCTTCTTGTGGCTATAAAAGTGTACATGTACATAACACATGCGAATAATATACGAAAAGTTACTGCATCTGTCATTGTTGTAGATTGTGTTGTGGTACCTGTAATGCAAATATATTTTATCATACTTCAACACAATATTTAAAGTTGCAACAGGGATGCATCAAAACAAAAACTACAACATTCCTGCTCATTTCGAAATCTATATTCCAAATATCCATACCATTGCCTATGTCCTCCGTAGTGGTTTGCTCGGCAGGTTCTTCTGAATATGTTACGGTGGTAGTTTCTGCTGTTAGAAAAATCGACAAACAAAATCACAGAATATTTAGTTTTGTGAAACTTGACAGGATAAATAAGAACAAAAACATAAAAGGTTGAGTATGCTTCTTGCGGCTATAAAAGTGTACATGTACATAACACATGCGTATACGATACAAAAAGTTACTGAATATGTCATTGTTGTAGATTGTGTTGTGGTACCTGTAATGCAAATAATTGTTATCATACTTCTACACAATATTTAAAGTTGCAACAGGGAAGCATTAAATATATAACTACAACATTCACGTTGATTTTGAAATCTTTATTCCAAATATCCATACCATTGCCTATGTTCTCCGTAGTGGTTTGCTCGGCAGGTTCTTCTGAATATGTTACGGTGGTAGTTTCTGCTGTGAGAAAAATTGACACAAAAAAATCACAGAATATTTAGATTTGTGAAACTTGACAAGTTAAATAAGAATAAAAATAAATATTGTTGAGTATGCTTCTTGTGGCTATAAAAGTGTACATGTACATAACACATGCGAATAATATACAAAAAGTTATTGCATCTGTCATTGTTGTAGATTGTGTTGTGGTACCTGTAATGAAAATATATTTTATCATACTTCAACACAATATTTAAAGTTGCAACAGGGATGCATCAAAACAAAAACTACAACATTCCTGCTCATTTCGAAATCTATATTCCAAATATCCATACCATTGCCTATGTCCTCCGTAGTGGTTTGCTCGGCAGGTTCTTCTGAATATGTTACGGTGGTAGTTTCTGCTGTTAGAAAAATCGACAAACAAAATCACAGAATATTTAGTTTTGTGAAACTTGACAGGATAAATAAGAACAAAAACATAAAAGGTTGAGTATGCTTCTTGCGGCTATAAAAGTGTACATGTACATAACACATGCGTATACGATACAAAAAGTTACTGAATATGTCATTGTTGTAGATTGTGTTGTGGTACCTGTAATGCAAATAATTGTTATCATACTTCTACACAATATTTAAAGTTGCAACAGGGAAGCATTAAATATATAACTACAACATTCACGTTGATTTTGAAATCTTTATTCCAAATATCCATACCATTGCCTATGTTCTCCGTAGTGGTTTGCTCGGCAGGTTCTTCTGAATATGTTACGGTGGTAGTTTCTGATGTGAGAAAAATTGACACAAAAAAATCACAGAATATTTAGATTTGTGAAACTTGACAAGTTAAATAAGAATAAAAATGAATATTGTTGAGTATGCTTCTTGTGGCTATAAAAGTGTACATGTACATAACACATGCGAATAATATACAAAAAGTTATTGCATCTGTCATTGTTGTAGATTGTGTTGTGGTACCTGTAATGAAAATATATTTTATCATACTTCAACACAATATTTAAAGTTGCAACAGGGATGCATCAAAACAAAAACTACAACATTCCTGCTCATTTCGAAATCTATATTCCAAATATCCATACCATTGCCTATGTCCTCCGTAGTGGTTTGCTCGGCAGGTTCTTCTGAATATGTTACGGTGGTAGTTTCTGCTGTTAGAAAAATCGACAAACAAAATCACAGAATATTTAGTTTTGTGAAACTTGACAGGATAAATAAGAACAAAAACATAAAAGGTTGAGTATGCTTCTTGCGGCTATAAAAGTGTACATGTACATAACACATGCAAATACGATACAAAACGTTACTGAATATGTCATTGTTGTAGATTGTGTTGTGGTACCTGTAATGCAAATACATTTTATCATACTTCTACACAATATTTAAAGTTGCAACAGGGAAGCATTAAATATATAACTACAACATTCACGTTGATTTTGAAATCTTTATTCCAAATATCCATACCATTGCCTATGTTCTCCGTAGTGGTTTGCTCGGCAGGTTCTTCTGAATATGTTACGGTGGTAGTTTCTGATGTGAGAAAAATTGACACAAACAAATCACAGAATATTTAGATTTGTGAAACTTGACAAGTTAAATAAGAATAAAAATAAAAATTGTTGAGTATGCTTCTCGTGGCTATAAAAGTGTACATGTACATAACACATGCGAATAATATACGAAAAGTTACTGCATCTGTCATTGTTGTAGATTGTGTTGTGGTACCTGTAATGCAAATATATTTTATCATACTTCTACACAATATTTAAAGTTGCATCAGGGATGCATCAAAACAAAAACTACAACATTCCTGCTCATTTCGAAATCTATATTCCAAATATCCATACCATTGCCTATGTCCTCCGTAGTGGATTGCTCGGCAGGTTCTTCTGAATATGTTACAGTGGTAGTTTCTGCTGTTAGAAAAATCGACAAAAAAAATCACAGAATATTTAGTTTTGTGAAACTTGACAGGATAAATAAGAACAAAAACATAAAAGGTTGAGTATGCCTCTTGCGGCTATAAAAGTGTACATGTACATAACACATGCGTATACGATACAAAACGTTACTGAATATGTCATTGTTGTAGATTGTGTTGTGGTACCTGTAATGCAAATAATTGTTATCATACTTCTACACAATATTTAAAGTTGCAACAGGTAAGCATTAAATATATAACTACAACATTCACGTTGATTTTGAAATCTTTATTCCAAATATCCATACCATTGCCTATGTTCTCCGTAGTGGTTTGCTCGGCAGGTTCTTCTGAATATGTTACGGTGGTAGTTTCTGCTGTGAGAAAAATGACACAAAAAAATCACAGAATATTTAGATTTGTGAAACTTGACAAGTTAAATAAGAATAAAAATAAATATTGTTGAGTATGCTTCTTGTGGCTATAAAAGTGTACATGTACATAACACATGCGAATAATATACAAAAAGTTATTGCATCTGTCATTGTTGTAGATTGTGTTGTGGTACCTGTAATGAAAATATATTTTATCATACTTCTACGCAATATTTAAAGTTGCAACAGGGATGCATCAAAACAAAAACTACAACATTCCTGCTCATTTCGAAATCTATATTCCAAATATCCATACCATTGCCTATGTCCTCCGTAGTGGATTGCTCGGCAGGTTCTTCTGAATATGTTACAGTGGTAGTTTCTGCTGTTAGAAAAATAGACAAAAAAAATCACAGAATATTTAGTTTTGTGAAACTTGACAGGATAAATAAGAACAAAAACATAAAAGGTTGAGTATGCTTCTTGCGGCTATAAAAGTGTACATGTACATAACACATGCAAATACGATACAAAACGTTACTGATTATGTCATTGTTGTAGATTGTGTTGTGGTACCTGTAATGCAAATAATTGTTATCATACTTCTACACAATATTTAAAGTTGCAACAGGGAAGCATCAAATATTTAACTACAACATTCACGTTGATTTTGAAATCTTTATTCCAAATATCCATACCATTGCCTATGTTCTCCGTAGTGGTTTGCTCTACTGGTTCATCTGAATATGTTACGGTGGTAGTTTCTGCTGTTAGAAAAATCGACAAAATAAATCACAGAATATTTAGTTTTGTGAAACTTGACAGGATAAATAAGAACAAAAACATAAAAGGTTGAGTATGCTTCTTGTGGCTATAAAAGTGTACATGTACATAACACATGCGAATACTATATAAAAAGTTACTGCATCTGTCATTGTTGTAGATTGTGTTGTGGTACCTGTAATGCAAATACATTTTATCATACTTCTACACAATATTTAAAGTTGCAACAGGGAAGCATCAAATATATAACTACAACATCCACATTGATTTTGAAATCTTTATTCCAAATATCCATACCATTGCCTATGTTCTCTGTAGTGGTTTGCTCGGCAGGTTCTTCTGAATATGTTACGGTGGTAGTTTCTGCTTTGAGAAAAATCGACACAAAAAAATCACAGAATATTTTGATTTGTGAAACTTGACAGGATCAATAAGAACAAAAACATAACAAGTTGAGTATGCTTCTTGTGGCTATAAAAGTGTACATGTACATAACACATGCGAATAATATACAAAAAGTTATTGCATCTGTCATTGTTGTAGATTGTGTTGTGGTACCTGTAATGAAAATATATTTTATCATACTTCAACACAATATTTAAAGTTGCAACAGGGATGCATCAAAACAAAAACTACAACATTCCTGCTCATTTCGAAATCTATATTCCAAATATCCATACCATTGCCTATGTCCTCCGTAGTGGTTTGCTCGGCAGGTTCTTCTGAATATGTTACGGTGGTAGTTTCTGCTGTTAGAAAAATCGACAAACAAAATCACAGAATATTTAGTTTTGTGAAACTTGACAGGATAAATAAGAACAAAAACATAAAAGGTTGAGTATGCTTCTTGCGGCTATAAAAGTGTACATGTACATAACACATGCGTATACGATACAAAAAGTTACTGAATATGTCATTGTTGTAGATTGTGTTGTGGTACCTGTAATGCAAATAATTGTTATCATACTTCTACACAATATTTAAAGTTGCAACAGGGAAGCATTAAATATATAACTACAACATTCACGTTGATTTTGAAATCTTTATTCCAAATATCCATACCATTGCCTATGTTCTCCGTAGTGGTTTGCTCGGCAGGTTCTTCTGAATATGTTACGGTGGTAGTTTCTGATGTGAGAAAAATTGACACAAAAAAATCACAGAATATTTAGATTTGTGAAACTTGACAAGTTAAATAAGGATAAAAATAAAAATTGTTGAGTATGCTTCTTGTGGCTATAAAAGTGTACATGTACATAACACATGCGAATAATATACGAAAAGTTACTGCATCTGTCATTGTTGTAGATTGTGTTGTGGTACCTGTAATGCAAATATATTTTATCATACTTCAACACAATATTTAAAGTTGCAACAGGGATGCATCAAAACAAAAACTACAACATTCCTGCTCATTTCGAAATCTATATTCCAAATATCCATACCATTGCCTATGTCCTCCGTAGTGGTTTGCTCGGCAGGTTCTTCTGAATATGTTACGGTGGTAGTTTCTGCTGTTAGAAAAATCGACAAACAAAATCACAGAATATTTAGTTTTGTGAAACTTGACAGGATAAATAAGAACAAAAACATAAAAGGTTGAGTATGCTTCTTGCGGCTATAAAAGTGTACATGTACATAACACATGCGTATACGATACAAAAAGTTACTGAATATGTCATTGTTGTAGATTGTGTTGTGGTACCTGTAATGCAAATAATTGTTATCATACTTCTACACAATATTTAAAGTTGCAACAGGGAAGCATTAAATATATAACTACAACATTCACGTTGATTTTGAAATCTTTATTCCAAATATCCATACCATTGCCTATGTTCTCCGTAGTGGTTTGCTCGGCAGGTTCTTCTGAATATGTTACGGTGGTAGTTTCTGATGTGAGAAAAATTGACACAAAAAAATCACAGAATATTTAGATTTGTGAAACTTGACAAGTTAAATAAGAATAAAAATGAATATTGTTGAGTATGCTTCTTGTGGCTATAAAAGTGTACATGTACATAACACATGCGAATAATATACAAAAAGTTATTGCATCTGTCATTGTTGTAGATTGTGTTGTGGTACCTGTAATGAAAATATATTTTATCATACTTCAACACAATATTTAAAGTTGCAACAGGGATGCATCAAAACAAAAACTACAACATTCCTGCTCATTTCGAAATCTATATTCCAAATATCCATACCATTGCCTATGTCCTCCGTAGTGGTTTGCTCGGCAGGTTCTTCTGAATATGTTACGGTGGTAGTTTCTGCTGTTAGAAAAATCGACAAACAAAATCACAGAATATTTAGTTTTGTGAAACTTGACAGGATAAATAAGAACAAAAACATAAAAGGTTGAGTATGCTTCTTGCGGCTATAAAAGTGTACATGTACATAACACATGCGTATACGATACAAAAAGTTACTGAATATGTCATTGTTGTAGATTGTGTTGTGGTACCTGTAATGCAAATAATTGTTATCATACTTCTACACAATATTTAAAGTTGCAACAGGGAAGCATTAAATATATAACTACAACATTCACGTTGATTTTGAAATCTTTATTCCAAATATCCATACCATTGCCTATGTTCTCCGTAGTGGTTTGCTCGGCAGGTTCTTCTGAATATGTTACGGTGGTAGTTTCTGATGTGAGAAAAATTGACACAAACAAATCACAGAATATTTAGATTTGTGAAACTTGACAAGTTAAATAAGAATAAAAATAAATATTGTTGAGTATGCTTCTCGTGGCTATAAAAGTGTACATGTACATAACACATGCGAATAATATACAAAAAGTTATTGCATCTGTCATTGTTGTAGATTGTGTTGTGGTACCTGTAATGAAAATATATTTTATCATACTTCTACGCAATATTTAAAGTTGCAACAGGGATGCATCAAAACAAAAACTACAACATTCCTGCTCATTTCGAAATCTATATTCCAAATATCCATACCATTGCCTATGTCCTCCGTAGTGGATTGCTCGGCAGGTTCTTCTGAATATGTTACAGTGGTAGTTTCTGCTGTTAGAAAAATAGACAAAAAAAATCACAGAATATTTAGTTTTGTGAAACTTGACAGGATAAATAAGAACAAAAACATAAAAGGTTGAGTATGCTTCTTGCGGCTATAAAAGTGTACATGTACATAACACATGCAAATACGATACAAAACGTTACTGATTATGTCATTGTTGTAGATTGTGTTGTGGTACCTGTAATGCAAATAATTGTTATCATACTTCTACACAATATTTAAAGTTGCAACAGGGAAGCATCAAATATATAACTACAACATTCACGTTGATTTTGAAATCTTTATTCCAAATATCCATACCATTGCCTATGTTCTCCGTAGTGGTTTGCTCTACTGGTTCATCTGAATATGTTACGGTGGTAGTTTCTGCTGTTAGAAAAATCGACAAAATAAATCACAGAATATTTAGTTTTGTGAAACTTGACAGGATAAATAAGAACAAAAACATAAAAGGTTGAGTATGCTTCTTGTGGCTATAAAAGTGTACATGTACATAACACATGCGAATACTATATAAAAAGTTACTGCATCTGTCATTGTTGTAGATTGTGTTGTGGTACCTGTAATGCAAATACATTTTATCATACTTCTACACAATATTTAAAGTTGCAACAGGGATGAATCGAATATAAAACTACAACATTCCTGCTGATTTCAAAATCTTTATTCCAAATATCCATACCATTGACTATGTCCTCCATAGTGGTTTGCTCGACTTGTTCATCTGAATATGTAATGGTGCTAGTTTCTGCTGTGAGAAAAATCGACACAAAAAAATGACAGAATATTTAGATTTGTGAAACTTGACAGGATAAATAAGAATAAAAATAAAAATTGTTGAGTATGCTTCTTGTGGCTACAAAAGTGTACATGTACATAACACATGCGTATACGATACAAAAAGTTACTGAATCTGTCATTGTTGTAGATTGTGTTGTGGTACCTGTAATGCAAATACATTTTATCATACTTCTACACAATATTTAAAGTTGCAACAGGGAAGCATCAAATATATAACTACAACATTCACATTGATTTTGAAATCTTTATTCCAAATATCCATACCATTGCCTATGTTCTCCGTATTGGTTTGCTCGAATGGTTCTTCAGAATATGTTACGGTGGTAGTTTCTGCTGTTAGAAAAATCGACAAAAAAAATCACAGAATATTTAGTTTTGTGAAACTTGACAGGATAAATAAGAACAAAAACATAAAAGGTTGAGTATGCTTCTTGCGGCTATAAAAGTGTACATGTACATAACACATGCGTATAGGATATGAAAAGTTACTGCATCTGTCATTGTTGTAGATTGTGTTGTGGTACCTGTAATGTAAATATATTTTATCATACTTCTACACAATATTTAAAGTTGCAACACGGAAGCATCAAATATATAACTACAACATTCACATTGATTTTGAAATCTTTATTCCAAATATCCATACCATTGCCTATGTTCTCCGTAGTGGTTTGCTCGACAGGTTCTTCTGAATATGTTACGGTGGTAGTTTCTGCTGTGAAAAAAATTGACACAAAAAAATCACAGAATATTTAGATTTGTGAAACTTGACAAGTTAAATAAGAATAAAAATAAATATTGTTGAGTATGCTTCTTGTGGCTATAAAAGTGTACATGTACATAACACATGCGAATAATATACAAAAAGTTATTGCATCTGTCATTGTTGTAGATTGTGTTGTGGTACCTGTAATGCAAATATATTTTATCATACTTCTACACAATATTTAAAGTTGCAACAGGGATGCATCAAAACAAAAACTACAACATTCCTGCTCATTTCGAAATCTATATTCCAAATATCCATACCATTGCCTATGTCCTCCGTAGTGGATTGCTCGGCAGGTTCTTCTGAATATGTTACAGTGGTAGTTTCTGCTGTTAGAAAAATAGACAAAAAAAATCACAGAATATTTAGTTTTGTGAAACTTGACAGGATAAATAAGAACAAAAACATAAAAGGTTGAGTATGCTTCTTGCGGCTATAAAAGTGTACATGTACATAACACATGCAAATACGATACCAAACGTAACTGAATATGTCATTGTTGTAGATTGTGTTGTGGTACCTGTAATGCAAATAATTTTTATCATACTTCTACACAATATTTAAAGTTGCAACAGGGAAGCATCAAATATATAACTACAACATTCACGTTGATTTTGAAATCTTTATTCCAAATATCCATACCATTGCCTATGTTCTCCGTAGTGGTTTGCTCTACTGGTTCATCTGAATATGTTACGGTGGTAGTTTCTGCTGTTAGAAAAATTGACAAAAAAAATCACAGAATATTTAGTTTTGTGAAACTTGACAGGATAAATAAGAACAAAAACATAAAAGGTTGAGTATGCTTCTTGTTGCTATAAAAGTGTACATGTACATAACACATGCGAATACTATATAAAAAGTTACTGCATCTGTCATTGTTGTAGATTGTGTTGTGGTACCTGTAATGCAAATACATTTTATCATACTTCTACACAATATTTAAAGTTGCAACAGGGAAGCATCAAATATATAACTACAACATCCACGTTGATTTTGAAATCTTTATTCCAAATATCCATACCATTGCCTATGGTCTCCGTAGTGGTTTGCTCGACTGGTTCTTCTGAATATGTTACGGTGGTAGTTTCTGCTGAGAGAAAAATCGACAAAAAAAATCACAGAATATTTAGTTTTGTTAAACTTGACAGGATAAATAAGAACAAAAACATAAAAGGTTGAGTATGCTTCTTGCGGCTATAAAAGTGTACATGTACATAACACATGCGTATAGGATATGAAAAGTTACTGCATCTGTCATTGTTGTAGATTGTGTTGTGGTACCTGTAATGTAAATATATTTTATCATACTTCTACACAATATTTAAAGTTGCAACACGGAAGCATCAAATATATAACTACAACATTCACATTGATTTTGAAATCTTTATTCCAAATATCCATACCATTGCCTATGGTCTCCGTAGTGGTTTGCTCGACTGGTTCTTCTGAATATGTAATGGTGCTAGTTTCTGCTGTGAGAAAAATCGACACAAAAAAATGACAGAATATTTAGATTTGTGAAACTTGACAGGATAAATAAGAATAAAAATAAAAATTGTTGAGTATGCTTCTTGTGGCTACAAAAGTGTACATGTACATAACACATGCGTATACGATACAAAAAGTTACTGAATCTGTCATTGTTGTAGATTGTGTTGTGGTACCTGTAATGCAAATACATTTTATCATACTTCTACACAATATTTAAAGTTGCAACAGGGAAGCATCAAATATATAACTACAACATTCACATTGATTTTGAAATCTTTATTCCAAATATCCATACCATTGCCTATGTTCTCCGTAGTGGTTTGCTCGAATGGTTCTTCAGAATATGTTACGGTGGTAGTTTCTGCTGTTAGAAAAATCGACAAAAAAAATCACAGAATATTTAGTTTTGTGAAACTTGACAGGATAAATAAGAACAAAAACATAAAAGGTTGAGTATGCTTCTTGCGGCTATAAAAGTGTACATGTACATAACACATGCGTATAGGATATGAAAAGTTACTGCATCTGTCATTGTTGTAGATTGTGTTGTGGTACCTGTAATGTAAATATATTTTATCATACTTCTACACAATATTTAAAGTTGCAACACGGAAGCATCAAATATATAACTACAACATTCACATTGATTTTGAAATCTTTATTCCAAATATCCATACCATTGCCTATGTTCTCCGTACTGGTTTGCTCGAATGGTTCTTCAGAATATGTTACGGTGGTAGTTTCTGCTGTTAGAAAAATAGACACAAAAAAATCACAGAATATTTAGATTTGTGAAACTTGACAAGTTAAATAAGAATAAAAATAAATATTGTTGAGTATGCTTCTTGTGGCTATAAAAGTGTACATGTACATAACACATGCGAATAATATACAAAAGGTTATTGCATCTGTCATTGTTGTAGATTGTGTTGTGGTACCTGTAATGCAAATATATTTTATCATACTTCTACACAAAATTTAAAGTTGCAACAGGGATGCATCAAAACAAAAACTACAACATTCCTGCTCATTTCGAAATCTATATTCCAAATATCCATACCATTGCCTATGTCTTCTGTAGTGGATTGCTCGGCAGGTTCTTCTGAATATGTTACAGTGGTAGTTTCTGCTGTTAGAAAAATAGACAAAAAAAATCACAGAATATTTAGTTTTGTGAAACTTGACAGGATAAATAAGAACAAAAACATAAAAGGTTGAGTATGCTTCTTGCGGCTATAAAAGTGTACATGTACATAACACATGCAAATACGATACCAAACGTAACTGAATATGTCATTGTTGTAGATTGTGTTGTGGTACCTGTAATGCAAATAATTTTAATCATACTTCTACACAATATTTAAAGTTGCAACAGGGAAGCATCAAATATATAACTACAACATCCACGTTGATTTTGAAATCTTTATTCCAAATATCCATACCATTGCCTATGTTCTCCGTAGTGGTTTGCTCTACTGGTTCATCTGAATATGTTACGGTGGTAGTTTCTGCTGAGAGAAAAATCGACAAAAAAAATCACAGAATATTTAGTTTTGTTAAACTTGACAGGATAAATAAGAACAAAAACATAAAAGGTTGAGTATGCTTCTTGCGGCTATAAAAGTGTACATGTACATAACACATGCGTATAGGATATGAAAAGTTACTGCATCTGTCATTGTTGTAGATTGTGTTGTGGTACCTGTAATGCAAATACATTTTATCATACTTCTACACAATATTTAAAGTTGCAACAGGGATGAATCGAATATAAAACTACAACATTCCTGCTGATTTCAAAATCTTTATTCCAAATATCCATACCATTGACTATGTCCTCCATAGTGGTTTGCTCGACTTGTTCATCTGAATATGTAATGGTGCTAGTTTCTGCTGTGAGAAAAATCGACACAAAAAAATGACAGAATATTTAGATTTGTGAAACTTGACAGGATAAATAAGAATAAAAATAAAAATTGTTGAGTATGCTTCTTGTGGCTACAAAAGTGTACATGTACATAACACATGCGTATAGGATATGAAAAGTTACTGAATCTGTCATTGTTGTAGATTGTGTTGTGGTACCTGTAATGCAAATACATTTTATCATACTTCTACACAATATTTAAAGTTGCAACAGGGAAGCATCAAATATATAACTACAACATTCACATTGATTTTGAAATCTTTATTCCAAATATCCATACCATTGCCTATGTTCTCCGTAGTGGTTTGCTCGACAGGTTCTTCTGAATATGTTACGGTGGTAGTTTCTGCTGTGAAAAAAATTGACACAAAAAAATCACAGAATATTTAGATTTGTGAAACTTGACAAGTTAAATAAGAATAAAAATAAATATTGTTGAGTATGCTTCTTGTGGCTATAAAAGTGTACATGTACATAACACATGCGAATAATATACAAAAAGTTATTGCATCTGTCATTGTTGTAGATTGTGTTGTGGTACCTGTAATGCAAATATATTTTATCATACTTCTACACAATATTTAAAGTTGCAACAGGGATGCATCAAAACAAAAACTACAACATTCCTGCTCATTTCGAAATCTATATTCCAAATATCCATACCATTGCCTATGTCCTCCGTAGTGGATTGCTCGGCAGGTTCTTCTGAATATGTTACAGTGGTAGTTTCTGCTGTTAGAAAAATAGACAAAAAAAATCACAGAATATTTAGTTTTGTGAAACTTGACAGGATAAATAAGAACAAAAACATAAAAGGTTGAGTATGCTTCTTGCGGCTATAAAAGTGTACATGTACATAACACATGCAAATACGATACCAAACGTAACTGAATATGTCATTGTTGTAGATTGTGTTGTGGTACCTGTAATGCAAATAATTTTTATCATACTTCTACACAATATTTAAAGTTGCAACAGGGAAGCATCAAATATATAACTACAACATTCACGTTGATTTTGAAATCTTTATTCCAAATATCCATACCATTGCCTATGTTCTCTGTAGTGGTTTGCTCTACTGGTTCATCTGAATATGTTACGGTGGTAGTTTCTGCTGTTAGAAAAATTGACAAAAAAAATCACAGAATATTTAGTTTTGTGAAACTTGACAGGATAAATAAGAACAAAAACATAAAAGGTTGAGTATGCTTCTTGTTGCTATAAAAGTGTACATGTACATAACACATGCGAATACTATATAAAAAGTTACTGCATCTGTCATTGTTGTAGATTGTGTTGTGGTACCTGTAATGCAAATACATTTTATCATACTTCTACACAATATTTAAAGTTGCAACAGGGAAGCATCAAATATATAACTACAACATCCACGTTGATTTTGAAATCTTTATTCCAAATATCCATACCATTGCCTATGGTCTCCGTAGTGGTTTGCTCGACTGGTTCTTCTGAATATGTTACGGTGGTAGTTTCTGCTGAGAGAAAAATCGACAAAAAAAATCACAGAATATTTAGTTTTGTTAAACTTGACAGGATAAATAAGAACAAAAACATAAAAGGTTGAGTATGCTTCTTGCGGCTATAAAAGTGTACATGTACATAACACATGCGTATAGGATATGAAAAGTTACTGCATCTGTCATTGTTGTAGATTGTGTTGTGGTACCTGTAATGCAAATACATTTTATCATACTTCTACACAATATTTAAAGTTGCAACAGGGATGAATCGAATATAAAACTACAACATTCCTGCTGATTTCAAAATCTTTATTCCAAATATCCATACCATTGACTATGTCCTCCGTAGTGGTTTGCTCGACTTGTTCATCTGAATATGTAATGGTGCTAGTTTCTGCTGTGAGAAAAATCGACACAAAAAAATGACAGAATATTTAGATTTGTGAAACTTGACAGGATAAATAAGAATAAAAATAAAAATTGTTGAGTATGCTTCTTGTGGCTACAAAAGTGTACATGTACATAACACATGCGTATACGATACAAAAAGTTACTGAATCTGTCATTGTTGTAGATTGTGTTGTGGTACCTGTAATGCAAATACATTTTATCATACTTCTACACAATATTTAAAGTTGCAACAGGGAAGCATTAAATATATAACTACAACATTCACGTTGATTTTATAATCTTTATTCTAAATATCCATACCATTGCCTATGTTCTCCGTACTGGTTTGCTCGGCAGGTTCTTCTGAATATGTTACGGTGGTAGTTTCTGCTGTTAGAAAAATAAACAAAAAAAATCACAGAATATTTAGTTTTGTGAAACTTGACAGGATAAATAAGAACAAAAACATAAAAGGTTGAGTATGCTTCTTGCGGCTATAAAAGTGTACATGTACATAACACATGCAAATACGATACAAAACGTTACTGAATATGTCATTGTTGTAGATTGTGTTGTGGTACCTGTAATGCAAATAATTTTTATCATACTTCTACACAATATTTAAAGTTGCAACAGGGAAGCATCAAATATATAACTACAACATTCACGTTGATTTTGAAATCTTTATTCCAAATATCCATACCATTGCCTATGTTCTCCGTAGTGGTTTGCTCTACTGGTTCATCTGAATATGTTACGGTGGTAGTTTCTGCTGTTAGAAAAATCGACAAAAAAAATCACAGAATATTTAGTTTTGTGAAACTTGACAGGATAAATAAGAACAAAAACATAAAAGGTTGAGTATGCTTCTTGTGGCTATAAAAGTGTACATGTACATAACACATGCAAATACGATACAAAACGTTACTGAATATGTCATTGTTGTAGATTGTGTTGTGGTACCTGTAATGCAAATACATTTTATCATACTTCTACACAATATTTAAAGTTGCAACAGGGAAGCATCAAATATATAACTACAACATCCACGTTGATTTTGAAATCTTTATTCCAAATATCCATACCATTGCCTATGTTCTCCGTACTGGTTTGCTCGGCAGGTTCTTCTGAATATGTTACGGTGGTAGTTTCTGCTGTGAGAAAAATCGACACAAAAAAATCACAGAATATTTAGATTTGTGAAACTTGACAAATAAGAATAAAAATAGAAATTGTTGAGTATGCTTCTTGTGGCTACAAAAGTGTACATGTACATAACACATGCGTATAGGATATGAAAAGTTACTGCATCTGTCATTGTTGTAGATTGTGTTGTGGTACCTGTAATGCAAATACATTTTATCATACTTCTACACAATATTTAAAGTTGCAACAGGGAAGCATCAAATATATAACTACAACATTCACATTGATTTTGAAATCTTTATTCCAAATATCCATACCATTGCCTATGTTCTCCGTAGTGGTTTGCTCGAATGGTTCTTCAGAATATGTTACGGTGGTAGTTTCTGCTGTTAGAAAAATGACACAAACAAATCACAGAATATTTAGTTTTGTGAAACTTGACAGGATAAATAAGAACAAAAACATAAAAGGTTGAGTATGCTTCTTGCGGCTATAAAAGTGTACATGTACATAACACATGCGTATAGGATATGAAAAGTTACTGCATCTGTCATTGTTGTAGATTGTGTTGTGGTACCTGTAATGTAAATATATTTTATCATACTTCTACACAATATTTAAAGTTGCAACAGGTAAGCATTAAAAATAAAACTACAACATTCCTGCTCATTTCAAAATCTTTATTCCAAATATCCATACCATTGACTATGTTCTCCGGAGTGGTTTGCTCGACTGGTTCTTCTGAATATGTTACGGTGGTAGTTTCTGCTGTTATTAAAATCGACACAAAAAAATCACAGAATATTTAGTTTTGTGAAACTTGACAGGATAAATAAGAACAAAAACATAAAAGGTTGAGTATGCTTCTTGCGGCTATAAAAGTGTACATGTACATAACACATGCGTATACGATACAAAACGTTACTGAATCTGTCATTGTTGTAGACGGTGTTGTGGTACCTGTAATGCAAATATATTTTATCATACTTCTACACAATATTTAAAGTTGCAACAGGGAAGCATCAAATATATAACTACAACATTCACGCTCATTTAGAAATCTCTATTCCAAATATCCATACCATTGACTATGTTCTCCGTAGTGGTTTGCTCGGCAGGTTCATCTGAATATGTTACGGTGGTAGTTTCTGCTGTGAGAAAAATCGACAAAAGAAATCACAGAATATTTCAGTTTTGTGAAACTTGACAGGATAAATAAGACAGGGTAAGCATACTGTATTAGTCCAATGACAATAAGTTTTAGTTCTTTAAACCTATCCTGTGAAGTGGTGTCGGCTTCCATTTTAATGTAAATAACGCATGTCGTTAAAATGTTATGGTCTAATTTAATTGGTATAAAAAGTGTTGTAAATCCTTGCAGAAGGTTGGGTAATCAGTTACTCATGGCAGTCCGTTATCCGTTTTAAAAATGAGAGAAAAGCCACAGTGCACAATAAATAACTCCATGCTTTTATAAACATACAAATCTTTCATCGAGGTACAGGAAACAATGCACATGCTGGCAATTTATAATATTTCGAAAATTCTCTGTAACCTCACTTTATAAATGTTTATTTTGCAAACTGCATTATTATGGATGTACCTTGTCTTCAAAATACAAAAGAGACACTGGCCGTTTTTACGATGACAGACTTGATGGCCCTCAGTTTATTGCGCTTGTTCATTTGGACTTTGTGTTGTATTCATAGAGTCATTAGGTTTATTTTAAAGTTAATGTCAGCCGTGTTTTCCTGTGAAGGGGCGTCTGAATTCATGTTAATGTCAATATATGCCATTCTAATGTTCAAGTTTTGGTCAATTTTAAAGAACAAACAGTGTTGTAAATTCTTGCAGAAAGTTGGCAAAAACAATTACCTGGATTTGTCGTCGTCTGCGGATAATCAGTTAACCCTGGCTGTCCATCTGTTTTGAAAATGATAGAAAAGCAATTGTCCACAATTAGCTACATGCTATAATCAAACAAATCTTTCATTGCGGTCTTTGAAAAATGCATATCCTGGTAAATTATAAATAAATTGCTAAAATTGCACATTACAGATGGTCTTCTCGTTTACCAAAATATTAAATGCTACTCTAACAACATGTATTACTGGCACATGGAGACTTTATGATCGCAATCTCTTAATACATTATTTGATTTGAGCTTTTGTTTCTTAATAATGAATTTGTTCAATAAGACTTTCACGATGTTGTTGTGTTTGTTCTTAAACAATAGCATATGACACCACACCTTCACTGGGGTAACCAAATAATTCGAGCGATTCACAATACCTAGAAGCTGCCGTTGGAGGCGCAAATCCTGCTATACATGCAGTGCATCATGGGGAAAAGTCGGCATCAGTTTGAAAAACGGTATTGATTTTGCATAAACTCATCAGTTTTTACGTCTTTTTGGACGCGCACGATTACAATTCCAATTTTTTTCTGCAAATAACAATGTTTTAACCAACGACGCTTCGGGATATATTTATGTTTGTGTTGTACCTCGCGTGAACAATGAAGAATAGATATTTCACTACAATATGATATACGGAAGATGTCGACCGTAAAGTTTAAAAGTGGCTCTTTTGAGTCAAACGCTTGGTGGCGCACTGCATTGTGAATCGCCCGAATTGACGAGGAAACAAAAACAATCACTTGAAATAATAGCATCACAGTTAGAGTACGAGGCACTGAGTAATAGATAAGTCGTTAAACATTGCAAGAAAAAAGAAAAACAATAAAAACAAAATCTAAAAGATATTTGATCCTTTATTACCACAATAGAGTTCATCGCTTTCATCGTAGCAATCCAACTCATTATCGCAATAGAAGGAGTTATTGATACACACTGAATGCCCGCAGTCAAACTCGTTTGATGAACAATTCACAAGTTCTGTAGAAAAAAACCCAAAATTCTTATTACACAAAATGTTTCGCAAAGAAATCTTGGCGATATTCAACACAGAGTAATGCTCTTTACTGGGTTTTTAATCACACGAAACAGATGAAGAACGGTATGAATCAAACTTAACTAAGCAGGTCAAAACCTGCAAGCAATTGTATCAACAAGATTCAGTATGAAATGTGGTTGTAAAAACAAAATGCTTGAATAAATCTCACCAGTTGCCGGAAGACTAACGGCCGATAACAAAAACCCAAATCGTGTTGAACTTCCATCCGACGTGAATCTCAACCACATCTGATTCCAAGAAGATATCAGATCGGGAGGATCTTTCGTCCCGTGCCACACGAAGAATTCGTTGTAGTCAATGTTGTCACCATCCCCGGCCCGAAAAAAGTCATAACGTCTCTCGGTATCAAAACTCTGGAAGGTGATGTGAATCTTGTGATTGTCCCCAGATTGAATGATCCAAGTTACGTTGGCAGAGTTGGGATAGTTGCTTGGATAGAGAGGTGAGGTGATCTGGAGAGTCTCGCTTCCATTAAGAACCAGAACAACACGTTCTGCTGTATACACAATTCAAGGTTCGTGTTCTTATATTAAGCATACTGTATTAGTCTAATGGCAATAAGTTCTAGTTCTTTAAACTTTTCCCGTGAAGTGGCGTCGGCTTCCATCTTAATGTAAATAACGTATGTCGTTGAAATGTTCAATTTCGGTCCAATTTGATTGGGATAAAAAGTGTTGTAAATCCATACAGAAAGTTGGCAACAAAGCTTACCTGAATTTGTCGTCGCCTCCGGATAATCAGTAACCCATGGCAGTCCGTTATCTGTTTTAAAAATGAGAAAAAGCCACAGTGCACACGGAAAAAACTTCATGCTTTAAACAAACAAATCTTTCATCGAGGTACAGGAAAGAATGCACATGCTGGCTATTTATAATATTTCAAAAATTCTCTGTAACCTCACTTTATAAATGTTTATTTTGGAAACTGCATTATTATGGATGTACCTTGTCTTCAAAATACAAAAGAGACACTGGCCGTTTTTACGATGACAGACTTGATGGCCCTCAGTTTATTGCACTTGTTCATTTGGACTTTCTTGTTGTATTCATAGAGTCATTACGTTATTTTAAAGTTAATGTCAGCCGTGTTTTCCTGTGAAGGGGCGTCTGAAATCATTTTCAATATATGCCATTCTAATGTTCAAGTTTCGGTCAATTTTAAAGAACAAACAGTGTTGTAAATTCTTGCAGAAAGTTGGCAACAACAATTACCTGGATTTGTCGTCGTCTGCGGATAATCAGTTACCCCTGGCTGTCCATCTGTTTTGAAAATGATAGAAAAACAATTGTCCACAATTAGCTACATGCTATAATCAAACAAATCTTTCATTGCGGTCTTTGAAAAATGTATACCATGGTAAATTATAAATAAATTGCTAAAATTGCACATTACAGATGGTCTTCTCGTTTACCAAAATATTAAATGCTACTCTGACAACATGTATTACTGGCACATAGAGACTTTATGATCGCAATCTCTTAATACATTATTTGATTTGAGCTTTTGTTTTTTAATAATGAATTTGTTCAATAAGACTTCCACGATGTTGTTGTGTTTGTTCTTAAACAACAGCATATGACACCACACCTTCACTAGGGTAACCAAATAATTGACGAGGAAACACAAATAATCACTTGAAATAATAGCATCACAGTTACAGTACGAGGCACTGAGTAATAGATAAGTCGTTAACTGTTGCAAGAAAAACGAAAAACAATAAAACCAAAATCTAAAAGATATTTGATGATTTAAAGGATTATTACCACAATAGAGTTCATCGCTTTCATCGTAGCAATCCAACTCATTATCGCACCACAAGGAGTCATTGATGCACACTGAATGCCCGCAGTCAAACTCGTTTGAAGAACAATTCACAAGTTCTGTAGAAAAAAACAGAAATTCTTATTTCACAAACTGTTTCGCGAAGAAATCTTGGCGATATTCAACACAGAGTAATGCTCTTTACTGAGATTTTAATCGCACGAAACAGATGAAGAACGGTATGAATCAAACTTAACTCAGCAGTTTAAAACCTGCAAGCAATTGTATCAATAAGATTCAGTATGAAATGTGGTTGTCAAAACAAAATGCTCGAACACATCTCACCAGTTGACGGAAGACTAACGGCCGATAACGAAAACCCAAATCGTGTTGAGCTTCCATCCGACGTGAATCTCAACCACATCTGATTCCAAGAAGATATCAGATCGGGAGGCTCTTTCGTCCCGTGCCACACGAAGAATTCGTTGTAGTCAATGTTGTCACCATCACCGGCCCGAAAAAAGTCATAACGTCTCTCGGTATCAAAACTCTGGAAGGTGATGTGAATCTTTTGGTCGTCCCCAGATTGAATGATCCAAGTTACGTTGGCAGAGTTGGGATAGTTGCTTGGATAGAGAGGTGAGGTGATCTGGAGAGTCTCGCTTCCATTAAGAACCAGAACAACACGTTCTGCTGTATACACAATTCAAGGTTCGTGTTCTTATATTAAGCATACTGTATTAGTCTAATGGCAATAAGTTCTAGTTCTTTAAACTTTTCCCGTGAAGTGGCGTCGGCTTCCATCTTAATGTAAATAACGTATGTCGTTGAAATGTTCAATTTCGGTCCAATTTGATCGGGATAAAAAGTGTTGTAAATCCATACAGAAAGTTGGCAACAAAGCTTACCTGAATTTGTCGTCGCCTCCGGATAATCAGTAACCCATGGCAGTCCGTTATCTGTTTTAAAAATGAGAAAAAGCCACAGTGCACACGGAAAAAACTTCATGCTTTAAACAAACAAATCTTTCATCGAGGTACAGGAAAGAATGCACATGCTGGCTATTTATAATATTTCAAAAATTCTCTGTAACCTCACTTTATAAAAGTTTATTTTGGAAACTGCATTATTATGGATGTACCTTGTCCTAAAATTACAAAAGAGACACTGGCCGTTTTTACGATGACAGACTTCATGGCCCTCAGTTTATTGCGCTTGTTCATTTGGACTTTCCTGTTGTATTCATAGAGTCATTACGTTAATTTTAAAGTTAATGTCAGCCGTGTTTTCCTGTGAAGCGGCATCTGAATTCATGTTAATGTCAATATATGCCATTCTAATGTTCAAGTTTTGGTCAATTTTAAAGAACAAACAGTGTTGTAAATTCTTGCAGAATGTTGGCGACAACAATTACCTGGATTTGTCGTCGTCTGTGGATAATCAGTTACCCCTGGCTGTCCATCTGTTTTGAAAATGATAGAAAAGCAATTGTCCACAATTAGCTACATGCTATAATCAAACAAATCTTTCACTGCGGTCTTTGAAAAATGCATATCATGGTAAATTATAAATAAATTTCTAAAATTGCACATTACAGATGGTCTTCTCGTTTACCAAAATATTAAATGCTACTCCGACAACATGTAATACTGGCACATAGAGACTTTATGATTGCAATCTCTTAATACATTATTTGATTTGGGCTTTTTCTTTTTAATAATGAATTTGTTCAATAAGACTTCCACAATGTTGTTGTGTTTGTTCTTAGAAAAAGGCATATTACACCACACTTTCAATTGGGTAACCAAATAATTGACGAGGAAACAAAAATAATTACTTGAAATAATAGCATCACAGTTACAGTACGAGGCACTGAGTAATAGATAAGTCGTTAACTGTTGCAAGAAAAAAGAAAAACAATAAAAACAAAATCTAAAAGATATTTGATCCTTTAAAGGATTATTACCACAATAGAGTTCATCGCTTTCATCGTAGCAATCCAACTCATTATCGCACCACAAGGAGTCATTGATACACACTGAATGCCCGCAGTCAAACTCGTTTGAAGAACAATTCACAAGTTCTGTAGAAAAAACCCCAAAAATTATCATTTAACAAACTGTTTCGCGAAGAAATCTTGGCGATATTCAACACAGAGTAATGCTCTTTACTGAGTTTTCAATCGCACGAAACAGATGAAGAACAATATGAATCAAACTTAACTAAGCAGGTTAAAACCTGCAAGCAATTGTATCAACAAGATTCAGTATGAAATGTGGTTGTAAAAACAAAATGCTTGAATAAATCTCACCAGTTGCCGGAAGACTAACGGCCGATAACAAAAACCCAAATCGTGTTGAACTTCCATCCGACGTGAATCTCAACCACATCTGATTCCAAGAAGATATCAGATCGGGAGGATCTTTCGACCCGTGCCACACGAAGAATTCGTTGTAGTCAATGTTGTCACCATCACCGGCCCGAAAAAAGTCATAACGTCGCTCGGTATCAAAACTCTGGAAGGTGATGTGAATCTTTTGGTCGTCCCCAGATTGAATGATCCAAGTTACGTTGGCAGAGTTGGGATAGTTGCTTGGATAGAGAGGTGAGGTGATCTGGAGAGTCTCGCTTCCATTAAGAACCAGGACAACACGTTCTGCTGTATACACAATTCAAGGTTCGTGTTCTTATATTAAGCATACTGTATTAGCCTAATGGCAATAAGTTCTAGTTCTTTAAACTTTTCCCGTGAAGTGGCGTCGGCTTCCATCTTAATGTAAATAACGTATGTCGTTGAAATGTTCAATTTCGGTCCAATTTGATCGGGATAAAAAGTGTTGTAAATCCATACAGAAAGTTGGCAACAAAGCTTACCTGAATTTGTCGTCGCCTCCGGATAATCAGTAACCCATGGCAGTCCGTTATCTGTTTTAAAAATGAGAAAAAGCCACAGTGCACACGGAAAAAACTTCATGCTTTAAACAAACAAATCTTTCATCGAGGTACAGGAAAGAATGCACATGCTGGCTATTTATAATATTTCAAAAATTCTCTGTAACCTCACTTTATAAAAGTTTATTTTGGAAACTGCATTATTATGGATGTACCTTGTCCTAAAATTACAAAAGAGACACTGGCCGTTTTTACGATGACAGACTTCATGGCCCTCAGTTTATTGCGCTTGTTCATTTGGACTTTCCTGTTGTATTCATAGAGTCATTACGTTAATTTTAAAGTTAATGTCAGCCGTGTTTTCCTGTGAAGCGGCATCTGAATTCATGTTAATGTCAATATATGCCATTCTAATGTTCAAGTTTTGGTCAATTTTAAAGAACAAACAGTGTTGTAAATTCTTGCAGAATGTTGGCGACAACAATTACCTGGATTTGTCGTCGTCTGTGGATAATCAGTTACCCCTGGCTGTCCATCTGTTTTGAAAATGATAGAAAAGCAATTGTCCACAATTAGCTACATGCTATAATCAAACAAATCTTTCACTGCGGTCTTTGAAAAATGCATATCATGGTAAATTATAAATAAATTTCTAAAATTGCACATTACAGATGGTCTTCTCGTTTACCAAAATATTAAATGCTACTCCGACAACATGTATTACTGGCACATAGAGACTTTATGATTGCAATCTCTTAATACATTATTTGATTTGGGCTTTTTCTTTTTAATAATGAATTTGTTCAATAAGACTTCCACAATGTTGTTGTGTTTGTTCTTAGAAAAAGGCATATTACACCACACTTTCAATTGGGTAACCAAATAATTGACGAGGAAACAAAAATAATTACTTGAAATAATAGCATCACAGTTACAGTACGAGGCACTGAGTAATAGATAAGTCGTTAACTGTTGCGAGAAAAAAGAAAAACAATAAAAACAAAATCTAAAAGATATTTGATCCTTTAAAGGATTATTACCACAATAGAGTTCATCGCTTTCATCGTAGCAATCCAACTCATTATCGCACCACAAGGAGTCATTGATACACACTGAATGCCCGCAGTCAAACTCGTTTGAAGAACAATTCACAAGTTCTGTAGAAAAAAACCCAAAAATTATCATTTAACAAACTGTTTCGCGAAGAAATCTTGGCGATATTCAACACAGAGTAATGCTCTTTACTGAGTTTTCAATCGCACGAAACAGATGAAGAACAATATGAATCAAACTTAACTAAGCAGGTTAAAACCTGCAAGCAATTGTATCAACAAGATTCAGTATGAAATGTGGTTGTAAAAACAAAATGCTTGAATAAATCTCACCAGTTGCCGGAAGACTAACGGCCGATAACGAAAACCCAAATCGTGTTGAGCTTCCATCCGACGTGAATCTCAACCACATCTGATTCCAAGAAGATATCAGATCGGGAGGATCTTTCGTCCCGTGCCACACGAAGAATTCGTTGTAGTCAATGTTGTCACCATCCCCGGCCCGAAAAAAGTCATAACGTCGCTCGGTATCAAAACTCTGGAAGGTGATGTGAATCTTTTGGTCGTCCCCAGATTGAATGATCCAAGTTACGTTGGCAGAGTTGGGATAGTTGCTTGGATAGAGAGGTGAGGTGATCTGGAGAGTCTCGCTTCCATTAAGAACCAGGACAACACGTTCTGCTGTATACACAATTCAAGGTTCGTGTTCTTATATTAAGCATACTGTATTAGCCTAATGGCAATAAGTTCTAGTTCTTTAAACTTTTCCCGTGAAGTGGCGTCGGCTTCCATCTTAATGTAAATAACGTATGTCGTTGAAATGTTCAATTTCGGTCCAATTTGATCGGGATAAAAAGTGTTGTAAATCCATACAGAAAGTTGGCAACAAAGCTTACCTGAATTTGTCGTCGCCTCCGGATAATCAGTAACCCATGGCAGTCCGTTATCTGTTTTAAAAATGAGAAAAAGCCACAGTGCACACGGAAAAAACTTCATGCTTTAAACAAACAAATCTTTCATCGAGGTACAGGAAAGAATGCACATGCTGGCTATTTATAATATTTCAAAAATTCTCTGTAACCTCACTTTATAAAAGTTTATTTTGGAAACTGCATTATTATGGATGTACCTTGTCCTAAAATTACAAAAGAGACACTGGCCGTTTTTACGATGACAGACTTCATGGCCCTCAGTTTATTGCGCTTGTTCATTTGGACTTTCCTGTTGTATTCATAGAGTCATTACGTTAATTTTAAAGTTAATGTCAGCCGTGTTTTCCTGTGAAGCGGCATCTGAATTCATGTTAATGTCAATATATGCCATTCTAATGTTCAAGTTTTGGTCAATTTTAAAGAACAAACAGTGTTGTAAATTCTTGCAGAATGTTGGCGACAACAATTACCTGGATTTGTCGTCGTCTGTGGATAATCAGTTACCCCTGGCTGTCCATCTGTTTTGAAAATGATAGAAAAGCAATTGTCCACAATTAGCTACATGCTATAATCAAACAAATCTTTCACTGCGGTCTTTGAAAAATGCATATCATGGTAAATTATAAATAAATTTCTAAAATTGCACATTACAGATGGTCTTCTCGTTTACCAAAATATTAAATGCTACTCCGACAACATGTATTACTGGCACATAGAGACTTTATGATTGCAATCTCTTAATACATTATTTGATTTGGGCTTTTTCTTTTTAATAATGAATTTGTTCAATAAGACTTCCACAATGTTGTTGTGTTTGTTCTTAGAAAAAGGCATATTACACCACACTTTCAATTGGGTAACCAAATAATTGACGAGGAAACAAAAATAATTACTTGAAATAATAGCATCACAGTTACAGTACGAGGCACTGAGTAATAGATAAGTCGTTAACTGTTGCAAGAAAAACGAAAAACAATAAAACCAAAATCTAAAAGATATTTGATGATTTAAAGGATTATTACCACAATAGAGTTCATCGCTTTCATCGTAGCAATCCAACTCATTATCGCACCACAAGGAGTCATTGATGCACACTGAATGCCCGCAGTCAAACTCGTTTGAAGAACAATTCACAAGTTCTGTAGAAAAAAACAGAAATTCTTATTTCACAAACTGTTTCGCGAAGAAATCTTGGCGATATTCAATACAGAGTAATGCTCTTTACTGAGATTTTAATCGCACGAAACAGATGAAGAACGGTATGAATCAAACTTAACTCAGCAGTTTAAAACCTGCAAGCAATTGTATCAATAAGATTCAGTATGAAATGTGGTTGTCAAAACAAAATGCTCGAACACATCTCACCAGTTGACGGAAGACTAACGGCCGATAACGAAAACCCAATTCGTGTTGAGCTTCCATCCGACGTGAATCTCAACCACATCTGATTCCAAGAAGATATCAGATCGGGAGGCTCTTTCGTCCCGTGCCACACGAAGAATTCGTTGTAGTCAATGTTGTCACCATCACCGGCCCGAAAAAAGTCATAACGTCTCTCGGTATCAAAACTCTGGAAGGTGATGTGAATCTTTTGGTCGTCCCCAGATTGAATGATCCAAGTTACGTTGGCAGAGTTGGGATAGTTGCTTGGATAGAGAGGTGAGGTGATCTGGAGAGTCTCGCTTCCATTAAGAACCAGAACAACACGTTCTGCTGTATACACAATTCAAGGTTCGTGTTCTTATATTAAGCATACTGTATTAGTCTAATGGCAATAAGTTCTAGTTCTTTAAACTTTTCCCGTGAAGTGGCGTCGGCTTCCATCTTAATGTAAATAACGTATGTCGTTGAAATGTTCAATTTCGGTCCAATTTGATCGGGATAAAAAGTGTTGTAAATCCATACAGAAAGTTGGCAACAAAGCTTACCTGAATTTGTCGTCGCCTCCGGATAATCAGTAACCCATGGCAGTCCGTTATCTGTTTTAAAAATGAGAAAAAGCCACAGTGCACACGGAAAAAACTTCATGCTTTAAACAAACAAATCTTTCATCGAGGTACAGGAAAGAATGCACATGCTGGCTATTTATAATATTTCAAAAATTCTCTGTAACCTCACTTTATAAAAGTTTATTTTGGAAACTGCATTATTATGGATGTACCTTGTCCTAAAATTACAAAAGAGACACTGGCCGTTTTTACGATGACAGACTTCATGGCCCTCAGTTTATTGCGCTTGTTCATTTGGACTTTCCTGTTGTATTCATAGAGTCATTACGTTAATTTTAAAGTTAATGTCAGCCGTGTTTTCCTGTGAAGCGGCATCTGAATTCATGTTAATGTCAATATATGCCATTCTAATGTTCAAGTTTTGGTCAATTTTAAAGAACAAACAGTGTTGTAAATTCTTGCAGAATGTTGGCGACAACAATTACCTGGATTTGTCGTCGTCTGTGGATAATCAGTTACCCCTGGCTGTCCATCTGTTTTGAAAATGATAGAAAAGCAATTGTCCACAATTAGCTACATGCTATAATCAAACAAATCTTTCACTGCGGTCTTTGAAAAATGCATATCATGGTAAATTATAAATAAATTTCTAAAATTGCACATTACAGATGGTCTTCTCGTTTACCAAAATATTAAATGCTACTCCGACAACATGTAATACTGGCACATAGAGACTTTATGATTGCAATCTCTTAATACATTATTTGATTTGGGCTTTTTCTTTTTAATAATGAATTTGTTCAATAAGACTTCCACAATGTTGTTGTGTTTGTTCTTAGAAAAAGGCATATTACACCACACTTTCAATTGGGTAACCAAATAATTGACGAGGAAACAAAAATAATTACTTGAAATAATAGCATCACAGTTACAGTACGAGGCACTGAGTAATAGATAAGTCATTAACTGTTGCAAGAAAAATGAAAAACAATAAAAACAAAATCTAAAAGATATTTGATCCTTTAAAGGATTATTACCACAATAGAGTTCATCGCTTTCATCGTAGCAATCCAACTCATTATCGCACCACAAGGAGTCATTGATACACACTGAATGCCCGCAGTCAAACTCGTTTGAAGAACAATTCACAAGTTCTGTAGAAAAAAACCCCAAAATTATCATTTAACAAACTGTTTCGCGAAGAAATCTTGGCGATATTCAACACAGAGTAATGCTCTTTACTGAGTTTTCAATCGCACGAAACAGATGAAGAACAATATGAATCAAACTTAACTAAGCAGGTTAAAACCTGCAAGCAATTGTATCAACAAGATTCAGTATGAAATGTGGTTGTAAAAACAAAATGCTTGAATAAATCTCACCAGTTGACGGAAGACTAACGGCCGATAACGAAAACCCAAATCGTGTTGAGCTTCCATCCGACGTGAATCTCAACCACATCTGATTCCAAGAAGATATCAGATCGGGAGGATCTTTCGTCCCGTGCCACACGAAGAATTCGTTGTAGTCAATGTTGTCACCATCACCGGCCCGAAAAAAGTCATAACGTCTCTCGGTATCAAAACTCTGGAAGGTGATGTGAATCTTTTGGTAGTCCCCAGATTGAATGATCCAAGTTACGTTGGCAGAGTTGGGATAGTTGCTTGGATAGAGAGGTGAGGTGATCTGGAGAGCCTCGCTTCCATTAAGAACCAGGACAACACGTTCTGCTGTATACACAATTCAAGGTTCGTGTTCTTATATTAAGCATACTGTATTAGTCCAATGGCAATAAGTTCTAGTTCTTTAAACGTTTCCTGTGAAGTGGCGTCGGCTTCCATGTTAATGTAAATAACGTATGTCGTTGAAATGTTCAATTTCGGTCCAATTTGATCGGGATAAAAGGTGTTGTAAATCCTTGCAGAAAGTTGGCAACAAAGCTTACCTGAATTTGTCGTCGCCTCCGCATAATCAGTAACCCATGGCAGTCCGTTATCTGTTTTAAAAATGAGAGAAAAGCCACAGTGCACACTAAAAAAACTTCAGGCTTTAAACAAACAAATCTTTCATCGAGGTACAAGAAAGAATGCACATGCTGGCTATTTATAATATTTCAAAAATTATCTGTAACCTCACTTTATAAAAGTTTATTTCGGAAACTGCATTATTATGGATGTACCTTGTCCTCAAAATACAAAAGAGACACTGGCCGTTTTTACAATGACAGACTTCATGGCCCTCAGTTTATTGCGCTTGTTCATTTGGACTTTCCTGTTGTATTCATAGAGTCATTACGTTAATTTTAAAGTTAATGTCAGCCGTGTTTTCCTGTGAAGCGGCATCTGAATTCATGTTAATGTCAATATATGCCATTCTAATGTTCAAGTTTCGGTCAATTTTAAAGAACAAACAGTGTTGTAAATTCTTGCAGAATGTTGGCGACAACAATTACCTGGATTTGTCGTCGTCTGTGGATAATCAGTTACCCCTGGCTGTCCATCTGTTTTGAAAATGATAGAAAAGCAATTGTCCACAATTAGCTACATGCTATAATCAAACAAATCTTTCACTGCGGTCTTTGAAAAATGCATATCATGGTAAATTATCAATACATTTCTAAAATTGCACATTACAGATGGTCTTCTCGTTTACCAAAATATTAAATGCTACTCCGACAACATGTATTACTGGCACATAGAGACTTTATGATTGCAATCTCTTAATACATTATTTGATTTGGGCTTTTTCTTTTTAATAATGAATTTGTTCAATAAGATTTCCACAATGTTGTTGTGTTTGTTCTTAGAAAAAGGCATATTACACCCCACCCTTTAATTGGGTAACCAAATAATTGACGAGGAAACAAAAATAATTACTTGAAATAATAGCATCACAGTTACAGTACGAGGCATTGAGTAATAGATAAGTCGTTAACTGTTGCAAGAAAAAAGAAAAACAATAAAAACAAAATCTAAAAGATATTTGATCCTTTAAAGGATTATTACCACAATAGAGTTCATCGCTTTCATCGTAGCAATCCAACTCATTATCGCACCACAAGGAGTCATTGATACACACTGAATGCCCGCAGTCAAACTCGTTTGAAGAACAATTCACAAGTTCTGTAGAAAAAAACAGAAATTCTTATTTCACAAACTGTTTCGCGAAGAAATCTTGGCAATATTCAACACAGAGTAATGCTCTTTACTGAGATTTTAATCGCACGAAACAGATGAAGAACGGTATGAATCAAACTTAACTAAGCAGTTTAAAACCTGCAAGCAATTGTATCAATAAGATTCAGTATGAAATGTGGTTGTAAAAACAAAATGCTCGAACAAATCTCACCAGTTGACGGAAGACTAACGGCCGATAACGAAAACCCAAATCGTGTTGAGCTTCCATCCGACGTGAATCTCAACCACATCTGATTCCAAGAAGATATCAGATCGGGAGGATCTTTTGTCCCGTGCCACACGAAGAATTCGTTGTAGTCAATGTTGTCACCATCACCGGCCCGAAAAAAGTCATAACGTCTCTCGGTATCAAAACTCTGGAAGGTGATGTGAATCTTGTGGTTGTCCCCAGATTGAATGATCCAAGTTACGTTGGCAGAGTTGGGATAGTTGCTTGGATAGAGAGGTGAGGTGATCTGGAGAGCCTCGCTTCCATCAAGAACCAGAACAACACGTTCTGCTGTATACACAATTCAAGGTTCGTGTTCTTATATTAAGCATACTGTATTAGTCCAATGGCAATAAGTTCTAGTTCTTTAAACGTTTCCTGTGAAGTGGCGTCGGCTTCCATGTTAATGTAAATAACGTATGTCGTTGAAATGTTCAATTTCGGTCCAATTTGATCGGGATAAAAGGTGTTGTAAATCCTTGCAGAAAGTTGGCAACAAAGCTTACCTGAATTTGTCGTCGCCTCCGCATAATCAGTAACCCATGGCAGTCCGTTATCTGTTTTAAAAATGAGAGAAAAGCCACAGTGCACACTAACAAAACTTCAGGCTTTAAACAAACAAATCTTTCATCCGAGGTACAAGAAAGAATGCACATGCTGGCTATTTATAATATTTCAAAAATTCTCTGTAACCTCACTTTATAAAAGTTTATTTCGGAAACTGCATTATTATGGATGTACCTTGTCCTCAAAATACAAAAGAGACACTGGCCGTTTTTACGATGACAGACTTCATGGCCCTCAGTTTATTGCGCTTGTTCATTTGGACTTTCGTGTTGTATTCATAGAGTCCCTACGTTAATTTTAAAGTTAATGTCAGTCGTGTTTTCCTGTGAAGCGGCATCTGAATTCATGTTAATGTCAATATATGCCATTCTAATGTTCAAGTTTCGGTCAATTTTAAAGAACAAACAGTGTTGTAAATTCTTGCAGAATGTTGGCGACAACAATTACCTGGATTTGTCGTCGTCTGTGGATAATCAGTTACCCCTGGCTGTCCATCTGTTTTGAAAATGATAGAAAAGCAATTGTCCACAATTAGCTACATGCTATAATCAAACAAATCTTTCACTGCGGTCTTTGAAAAATGCATATCATGGTAAATTATAAATAAATTTATAAAATTGCACATTACAGATGGTCTTCTCGTTTACCAAAATATTAAATGCTACTCCGACAACATGTATTACTGGCACATAGAGACTTTATGATTGCAATCTCTTAATACATTATTTGATTTGGGCTTTTTCTTTTTAATAATGAATTTGTTCAATAAGATTTCCACAATGTTGTTGTGTTTGTTCTTAGAAAAAGGCATATTACACCACACTTTCAATTGGGTAACCAAATAATTGACGAGGAAACAAAAATAATTACTTGAAATAATAGCATCACAGTTACAGTACGAGGAACTGAGTAATAGATAAGTCGTTAACTGTTGCGAGAAAAAAGAAAAACAATAAAAACAAAATCTAAAAGATATTTTATCCTTTAAAGGATTATTACCACAATAGAGTTCATCGCTTTCATCGTAGCAATCCAACTCATTATCGCACCACAAGGAGTCATTGATACACACTGAATGCCCGCAGTCAAACTCGTTTGAAGAACAATTCACAAGTTCTGTAGAAAAAAACAGAAATTCTTATTTCACAAACTGTTTCGCGAAGAAATCTTGGCGATATTCAACACAGAGTAATGCTCTTTACTGAGATTTTAATCGCACGAAACAGATGAAGAACGGTATGAATCAAACTTTACTAAGCAGTTTAAAACCTGCAAGCAATTGTATCAATAAGATTCAGTATGAAATGTGGTTGTAAAAACAAAATGCTCGAACAAATCTCACCAGTTGACGGAAGACTAACGGCCGATAACGAAAACCCAAATCGTGTTGAGCTTCCATCCGACGTGAATCTCAACCACATCTGATTCCAAGAAGATATCAGATCGGGAGGATCTTTCGTCCCGTGCCACACGAAGAATTCGTTGTAGTCAATGTTGTCACCATCACCGGCCCGAAAAAAGTCATAACGTCTCTCGGTATCAAAACTCTGGAAGGTGATGTGAATCTTGTGATTGTCCCCAGATTGAATGATCCAAGTTACGTTGGCAGAGTTGGGATAGTTGCTTGGATAGAGAGGTGAGGCGATCTGGAGAGCCTCGCTTCCATTAAGAACCAGGACAACACGTTCTGCTGTATACACAATTCAAGGTTCGTGTTCTTATATTAAGCATACTGTATTAGTCCAATGGCAATAAGTTATAGTTCTTTAAACGTTTCCTGTGAAGTGGCGTCGGCTTCCATGTTAATGTAAATAACGTATGTCGTTGAAATGTTCAATTTCAGTCCAATTTGATCGGGATAAAAAGTGTTGTAAATCCTTGCAGGAAGTTGGCAACAAAGCTTACCTGAATTTGTCGTCGCCTCCGGATAATCAGTAACCCATGGCAGTCCGTTATCTGTTTTAAAAATGAGAGAAAAGCCACAGTGCACACTAAAAAAACTTCAGGCTTTAAACAAACAAATCTTTCATCGAGGTACAAGAAAGAATGCACATGCTGGCTATTTATAATATTTCAAAAATTCTCTGTAACCTCACTTTATAAAAGTTTATTTCGGAAACTGCATTATTATGGATGTACCTTGTCCTAAAATTACAAAAGAGACACTGGCCGTTTTTACGATGACAGACTTCATGGCCCTCAGTTTATTGCGCTTGTTCATTTGGACTTTCGTGTTGTATTCATAGAGTCCCTACGTTAATTTTAAAGTTAATGTCAGTCGTGTTTTCCTGGGAAGCGGCATCTGAATTCATGTTAATGTCAATATATGCCATTCTAATGTTCAAGTTTCGGTCAATTTTAAAGAACAAACAGTGTTGTAAATTCTTGCAGAATGTTGGCGACAACAATTACCTGGATTTGTCGTCGTCTGTGGATAATCAGTTACCCCTGGCAGTCCATCTGTTTTGAAAATGATAGAAAAGCAATTGTCCACAATTAGCTACATGCTATAATCAAACAAATCTTTCACTGCGGTCTTTGAAAAATGCATATCATGGTAAATTATAAATAAATTTCTAAAATTGCACATTACAGATGGTCTTCTCGTTTACCAAAATATTAAATGCTACTCTAACAACATGTATTACTGGCACATAGAGACTTTATGATTGCAATCTCTTAATACATTATTTGATTTGAGCTTTTGTTTCTTAATAATGAATTTGTTCAATAAGACTTTCACAATGTTGTTGTGTTTGTTCTTAAACAATAGCATATGACACCACACCTTCACTGGGGTAACCAAATAATTGACGAGGAAACAAAAACAATCACTTGAAATAATAGCATCACTGTTAGAGTACGAGGCACTGAGTAATAGATAAGTCGTTAACTGTTGCGAGAAAAAAGAAAAACAATAAAAACAAAATCTGAAAGATATTTGATCCTACAAAGAATTATTACCACAATAGAGTTCATCGCTTTCATCGTAGCAATCCAAATCATTGTCGCACCACAAGGAGTCATTGATACACACTGAATGCCCGCAGTCAAACTCGTTTGATGAACAATTCACAAATTCTGTAGAAAAAAACCCCAAAATTCTCATTTAACAAACTGTTTCGCAAAGAAATCTTGGCGATATTCAACCCAGAGTAATGCTCTTTACTGGGTTTTCAATCGCACGAAACAGATGAAGAACAATATGAATCAAACTTATTTAAGCAGTTTAAAACCTGCAAGCAATTGTATCAATAAGATTCAGTATGAAATGTGGTTGTAAAAACAAAATGCTTGAATAAATCTCACCAGTTGCCGGAAGACTAACGGCCGATAACAAAAACCCAAATCGTGTTAAACTTCCATCCGACGTGAATCTCAACCACATCTGATTCCAAGAAGAGATCAGATCGGGAGGATCTTTCGACCCGTGCCACACGAAGAATTCATTGTAGTCAATGTTGTCACCATCACCGGCCCGAAAATAGTCATGACGTCGCTCGGTATCAAAACTCTGGAAGGTGATGTGAATCTTTTGGTCGTCCCCAGACTGAATGATCCAAGTTACGTATGCAGAGTTAGGATAGTTGCTTGGATAGAGAGGTGAGGTGATCTGGAGAGTCTCGCTTCCATTAAGAACCAGAACAACACGTTCTGCTGTATACACAATTCAAGGTTCGTGTTCTTATATTAAGCATACTGTATTAGTCCAATGGCAATAAGTTCTAATTCTTCCCCTGAAGTGGCGTTAATTGGCTTCCATCTTGATGTAAATAACGCATGTCGTTGAAATGTTCAATTTCGTTCCAATTTGATCCGGATAAAAAGTGTAAATCCTTGCGAAAGTTGGCAACAAAGCTTACCTGAATTTGTCGTCGCCTCCGGATAGTCAGTTACCCATGGCAGTCCGTTATCTGTTTTAAAAATGAGAGAAAAGCTACAGTGCACAATAAATAACTCCATGCTTTGTAATCTACTCCACATGGAATCGTCTCCCTAACTTTGTTCGATCAGTTGACACCCTCAGTACTTTTAAATCTCAACTTAAAACCCACCTGTATCCTAAGTTTCGATAATATTATCTTGAATTATGTTCACAGGTGTTTACTTTCTGTAGTTGGCCTCTTTATTGTTGCAAAGTTATTGTTTGTTTAATGTGTAGTTTTGTATCTGTGCTTAAGCGCTTTGTATCAACTTTTGTAAAAAGTGCTATACAAATATTGTTATTATTATTATTATTATTATGCTTTAAACAAACAAATCTTTCATTGAGGTACAGAAAAGAATGCACATGCTGGCTTTTTATAATTTTTGTAAAATATCTTGACTATTAGATTAATTAAAACAACAATATTGGCCTGTGAAAAGTTTTTTTGAAGGGTTGGAAAACATTCCATATCTCACCCTCACTTTTTTGCCCTTACTTTATCTTGACAACTACGAAGAAGTGTAAATCTGATGAAGAAACATTATAGGCCTATTAGGAGTGAGAAAATTTCAAGTTTTTCTTTGAAATTACTTAGATTTTACTTAGATTTACTTTATAGATACATGTACTTAGATTTTATTCAAAAAAAAGGAAATCCGGACTGTAAAGGTAATTGCACAAACATACAAAATGGGTACACTATGGATGCAGTTAAAAGTTCAAATGAAGTGGTGTGTTGAAGCATAACCAATGGAGGGTCGAATAGATTCCTTTGATGTGGGCTGAAAGCCAATGAACACCTTCCAAGCACATATATAACCGGTTTCTGACTCGTTCAATGAAAAACATTTCAATCCCCATTTGAAGGACTTTCGTGACATGTACTGTTTGAAACCAAGTCGGCCTTTGAACTTGATCATTGTCTCATCCGATGAGAGGTTTCGGCCTGGCTTGTATGCCTAAATGCGAGGAAAAGATGGCAGTACAATGGGTCGTATGAATAAAAACCATCAAATGCTATGAAGTACAAGCAAAAAGTAAAAGCATTTACTTCGAAGTAAAAGCATTATAGGTAAAGCAAATGCTTAAATTCGTATGAATAAAATAAAGTTTTACTGTTTAGCATATACTGGCTGAATTAGCAGTAAATGCTTTTTACTTGCAATTGATTTCACAGCCGAATGGTTTATAACAATAGAGTCTTTATTGTGTGTACGATGCACACCCACGCACACACGCTCGTACGCTGACAGTGGTGTTTGAATGAAATCGGAACCTCAAGTTGCTGCTTCGTAGTCACGATGCCCTTTTCTGTCCCAGCAATATTGCAAGAAATCATCGGCCATCTACGTCTCATTTTCTTCCCCAAAATCAGTACAACTGATTGTATTTTAATCCTAGACAATCCATCTTCCATGTTCATACCTTTTCCTGCCAAACCACATATACAAAAGCTCCTCTTTTTAATATTAGTATTTGCTTCTCTTTTTTCAAGGTAGCCCCGACCCAACCTTGAAAAATTACGAGTAAATACTGCAAATCTGATGCATTTACTCAATTTTATTCATACCAAATGGAGCAAATACTAGTATTCTAGCAAATGCTGGAAATTAAAAAGTAAATACTTTTAGTCTTTAGCAAATACTTTCCAGTAAAACCTTTTGCTTCATTTTTATTCATACAGATTCCAGTAAATGCTTGAAAATTGGTAGTAAAAGCAAATGCTAGTTTTTATGCATACGGCCCACTGCGCTTGTTCATTTCGACTTTCGTGTTGTATTCATGTAGTCATTAAGCAAGATGTCCACACTGCTTTTGTATTTTTGTAAACAGTTTGAAATACTCTGGTAAACAACAGATGACACGGCAAACCCTTTGAGTTAATTGCTGTCACCGATCATGATACTTTGGATCTGCTTACAATCATCCCACATCATTGTGTACGGCAGTCCAGTCGAGGAATAATCACGAAGTGAAGATAAACATACTCATAGGGGAAAAGGAAAAGGAAAAGAAAACAAAACACAAAACATCCCAACGTAAAATATCCTGTATAATTACCGCAATCGAGTTCATCTTCTCCATTGTAGCAGTCATGTTCATAATCACATTGCAAAGAGCCATTGATACACACTGAATGTCCACAGTCAAACTCACTCGCAGCACAAGTCAAATTTTCTGCACAAAAAAAAGAGTAAATTACACATTTTAGTTGTGATTAATTCTATTCTAAACGTCATCTGCTTTTCTTTAATCAGGAATTAGTGAACACAATGTATATAGTTGATGGGATGTCACAAGACAAAGAAAACAGTTTTATATCAGGATTCATCAAATCTATTGTCAATTCTTACCCATCGATGCATGAATGCTTGATGCAGATAACACAAATCCAGATGTTGTCAAACCCCAATATGACGTGAATTTCAACCAAATCTGATTTCCAGTAGAGATCAGATCGGGAGGTTTATTCGGCCTGTTCCACCCTAAGAACTGGTTGTTGTAAATGATGTCACCGTCACCCGCAGATAAGTAGGTTGAGTATCTATCTTCAAAACTGGAGAAGTTGATGTAGATTTTCTGGTCCTCCTCCGCATGGATGATCCAAGTCTTGTCGGTGTAATATGAATATTGGCTCGGATAGTTTTGTGAATTTATCTCGATGGTTTCATTTCTATTGATGTACAATACAGAAGTACCTGTAAACAAATAGTTGGTTGATGAAATTAGTGTATAAAACAGTTATTAAACATGTTTTAGATTTAAAACTTTAAGTCGGATACTTCAAGAGAAGATGTATTGTCTTGATTGTCGAGCTTTCTTTCTCCCGACTAAGGAACAACTTTGCTACTTCTCTTTGGGGGGCTCCTTTGTCGCTAAACTGACCGTTACTAATTAGTAACAGACTTGATGATCCTGATTTCATTGCACTTTTTCATTTTGTGCTTTCGTGTTGTGTTTATTCAACATTATATGCCACACTGCTATTTCTTTTTATACACTTTGACGTAAAATCATTACACTCTGGTAAAAAACAGTTGACACATCAAATTTACACCTGTTGATTTTGACTTCAAATCGAGACAAGAAAGGTGTAAAAATGTACCATGTAACAGTTCAATTATTGATCTTGCATTATGTAATAGCTAAATGGATCTTGAGATTGAATAGGTTCAGGTAATTATGAATAGGTTTCAGAGAAAAGGTTTATTAGGCTTACAGTATTTAAATAGCTTATATGTAAAATGCTGGTATTGTTGGCGCTTATATATGCATTCTTTCTCTAAAAGTGGCGCACAATCGAGTTTGAGTGCCGTTAATCAAACATATCTTTGAATTGACAAAGGCAAACATGGCAAAAACTGGAAGTGCATAGCGACAGCAATAGCAAGTACTGAATATATATTAATTACAAAATATGACGGGTTCCACTTGCTCCATTTTTGGGACACCATGTATAATTACCGCAATCGAGTTCATCTTCTCCATTGTAGCAGTCATGTTGATAATCACATTGCAAAGAGCCATTGATACACACTGAATGTCCACAGTCAAACTCACTCGCAGCACAAGTCAAATTTTCTGCACAAAAAGGAGTAAATTACACATTTAAGTTGTGATTAATTCTATTCTAAACATCATCTGTTTCTCTTTTATCAGGAATTAGTGAACACAATGTATATAGTTGATGGGATGTCACAAGACAAAGAAAATATCAGGATTCATCAAATCTATTGTCAATTCTTACCCGTCGATGCATGAATGCTTGAAGCAGATAACACAAATCCAGATGTCGTGAAACCCAAAAAGGATGTAAATCTCAACCAAATCTGATTTCCAGTAGAGATCAGATCGGGAGGTTTATTGGGCCTGTACCATTCCAAGAACTGGTTGTTGTAAATGATGTCACCGTCACCCGCAGAAAAGTAGGTAGAGTCTCCATCTTCAAAACTGGAGAAAGTGATGTAGATTTTCTGGTCCTCCTCCGCGTGGATGAGCCAAGTCTTCTCGGGGTAATCAGGATATTGGCTCTGATAGTTTGGTGAATGTATCTCAATGGTTTCATTTGCATTGATGTACAATACAGTAGAACCTGTAAAAGAAAGCTGGTCGATGAAAGCGTATCAAACAATTGTTGAACATGTTTAACCTTTAAAACTGCATCAGCTACTTTAAGAGAGGTTGCATTGTCTCGATTGTCCTGCTTTATCTCCAAATGTGAAAGAGTGAAAACACATATGTCCAACAGATCGAGTCCCTCATAAAATAACTCTAAAAAGAATGAATAGTGGCATTTCGCTTACAAACGTACTCCCAAAAGCGTCAAAACCCTAAACCAAGAGCGATATGTTGACTCTTTCGAGGCAAGGGACGCGTATTTTGTCTCTACACGCAGAGAAGGGTTTCTCAGTAATAGTGCCGACTCAGCATTTGACAGCAGACTATAACAATGAAGTACTGATTGCACCCTAAGAATGGCCAAAGACAAACTTGACTATGAAAAATAGGTTCTGGTAGATAGCTCAATCCACCATCGACAAGACTTAAGTGGCAGGTCGATAACAACAAACCTTTTATGCACACTAGTTAACTAAAGAACAACAATCATTTGTGACGTCTTTGTTTGGTTTTTCTAAAAGCAGTAAGTAGTATGCTAATAAAGAGCGCATTTGGCACTATTTGGGGGAGGGAAACCATTTGCTGCGGTGTAAACATAAAATACGGATAAGGGACCACTCGTTTAGACTAATTCCTTTATTACATGGTTCCTTAAAAGAGTGGGAATTCCAATCTTTTGGAGTTTTATTTCCACTTTTTTATGGAGAGGTTTTGGTTTTACTTTTTTTGGAGTGGTTTGGTAAGGAATTTACTTCTTTGGAGGTTGAATTGTTCATCTTTGTTACAATTGAAGAGTTATTTCTCCCGACAAAGAAACAACTTTGCAACATCTCTTTGGAAGGCTCCTTCATCACTAGTCTGATTGTTACTAATAATAATATACTTAATTGATGATCCTGATTGTATTGATTTTATTCATTTGGAGCTTTCGTGTTTTATTATTTGTGTCATTAATCACAATTCACACGCTGCATTTGTATTTTTTATACAATCCATTATACAATTTACACTCCGTAATACAAAGTTGACACGGCAAATCCTTTGGGTTGCAACATGTTGTCTCCGACTATAGTACTTTGGATAAACAGCCCCGTCTTCGCAGTCCAGTTCCTGACAACTGGGTCAAGGAAATGATACGGAGTAAATGTCCCAACGTATTGGCCTCGTTGTAATATAACGTATAATTACCGCAACCCAGTTCATCTTCTCCATTGTAGCAGTCATGTTGATAATCACATCGCCATGAGCCATTGATACACATTGAATGTCCACAGTCAAACTCACTCGCAGCACAAGTCAAATTTTCTAAAGAAAATAAAAGAAAATCACACATTTAGTTGTGATTACATCTATTGCCGCCGTCTTTTGCATGGATTTAACTTTGGATGATCGGGAAACAAATTCAAAATGAGTGATCAAAATCTCCACCCTGGGGCTTAAAAAACATGACCAAAACATGATATAAGACCTGGGGCAGCCCGGGGTGAGGGTGGGGTTTTGTAATTGATAGGCGCAACAATTGATTATACGGTACGAGTTGTATTATAAGCGATTATACAACCAGCTTGTTGATGAATTCTTACCAGTTGACGGGATGCTTGTAGCATATAGCAGAAATTCAGATGTCGTAGACCCCCCATAGCCGGATGTAAATCTCAACCAAATCTGATTTCCAGTAGAGATCAGATCGGGAGGTTTAATGGGCCTGTACCATTCCAAGAACTGGTTGTTGTAAATGACGTCACCATCACCTGCCGACAAGTAGGCAGAGTCTTCATCTTCAAAACTGGAGAAGGTAATGTAGATTTTCTGGTCCTCCTCCGCATGGATGATCCAAGTCTTGTCGGTGTAATATGAATATTGGCTCGGATAGTTTGGTGAATTTATCTCGATGGTTTCATTTCCATTGATGTACAATACAGAAGTACCTGTAAACAAATAGTTGGTTGATGAAATTAGCGTATAAAACAGTTATTAAATATGTTTTAGCTTCAAAACTTTAAGTCGGATACTTCAAGAGAAGATGTATTGTCTTGATTGTCGAGCCTTCTTTCTCCCGACTAAGGAACAAATTTGTACTTCTCTTTGGGGGGCTCCGTTGTCGCTAAACTGACCGTTACTAATTAGTAACAGACTTGATGATCCTGATTTCATTGCACTTTCTTCATTTTGTGCTTTCGTGTTGTGTTTATTCAACATTAAATGCCACACTGCTAATTCTTTTTACACACTTTGACGTAAAATTGAACTCTGGTAATAAACAGTTGACACATCAAATCATTGAGCTAAAACAAGTTGTCTCCCATCATGATACTTTGGATTATTTTACAATCAGCACCCATCATCGTATGGCAGTCCAGTGCATGACACCTGTGTCGGGGAAAAATTACGGAATTATAGAACCCAATGTATTGGCCTTATACTGTGTGGTACAAAAAGAAGGAAACCACATTTGACAGCAATTTTCACTTGTTGAGTATATTTTAAAACAATCTACCTAATGTGACTAAAATCTTGATATTTAAACAAAAGTAACAACAAAATGATTGTAAATGCATATTTGTCTTTGGGGCATGTTGTTTGAAAATTCCATGTGCCAAACTTGTTAACTTTATCCATGGACAGAAGATCCCATCCGCTTGACTGAGCTTAGGAGCCCACGCAAGTCACAGGGATAAGTGCGTATATTGACAATTGTAAAAATACTTTTTAATTACAGAAAATATCCCCAATAAAACACGAGCAGATAAAAACTTGTCATAATATACTTTAACTTATGCTTTGAGGATATTAAAGAAACGCAATTAAAAAAAACTGAATTAAAAATCCTTGGTTGATGTGTAGTGTTTTATTCTCTTAAATTCAAGCTCTGAGATCAGTTCAATCGGGGATAAAAAAGACACGGTAAATTATTTGGCTTGAAACATCATGATACTTCAAATTATTTTACAATCAGCCACTATCATCATAGGACATTCTAGTCCATGACATATGGGTCGAGGAAATAACATAGATTGAAGATAAATATACTTATAGGCCAAAACGAAACAAAACAAGACACAAAAGAACCCAATTTGTTGGCCTATAATATTGTGCATACACGGTGTCCCCCAAAAATAGTGCAAGTGGAACGCATTTTTTTAAATCATGAAGTTATGAAAATTGCTTTACAAAAAGTACAACCTCGGAAAGACTACAAATTTGGCTTTCATCTGGTTTTCATTTCATCTAATTTGGAATTGTCACTCTAGAGATATACCCAATTAACTAAAATTGATGTTGTGCCACTTTACGGGTTGTTATTATAGGTCTAATCCGAAGATGAAATACACCTTACACCTGCGGAATTTGGCTGCAAAGGAGACGAGAAAGGTGTAAAAATGTACAATGTAATAGCTCAATTATTGATCTTGAGATTGAATAGGTTCAGGTAATTATAAATAGGTTTAAGAGAAAAGATTCATTAGGCTTACAGTATCTAAATAGCCCATATGTAAAATGCTAGTATCGTTGGCGCTTAGAAGCATTCTTTCTCTAAAAATGACACATAGTCGATTTTGAGTGTTGTTAATCAAACGTATCTTTGAATTGACAAAAGCAAACACGGCAAAACAGACGGCACTTAAAAGCTAAGGAAGCTCGTAGCAACATCAATAGCAAATGCTGAATATTTTATAATAAAACAGTGACCCGTTCTACTTGCTCCATTTATGGGACAACATGTATAATTACCGCAATCAAGTTCATCTTCTCCATTGTAGCAGTCATGTTGATAATCACATTGCCAGGAGCCATTGATACACATTGAATGTCCACAGTCAAACTCACTCGCAGCACAAGTCAAGTTTTCTAACAAAAAAGGAGTAAATTACACATTTTAGTTGTGATTAATTATATTCTAAACGTCATCTGCTTTTCTTCAATCAGGAATTAGTGAACACAATGTGACAGGCTCATTTGCATAATACCCTGGCACAGCGCCCTCGCTTGATATAAGATATAGATCTCAGTGCTGGTACATACAAGTGGGTCATTCACCCATCAGCATTGAAATGGACAACATCATGCACTTTGCAGAGCAGTCCCAAAGTTAAGGCCATCGCCTCATCATTAGGGCTACAGAGTAACTTGGCTGGGGTAAGTGTATTTTTTATATTATATTCATATTGTATTAAGAAGTTATTCTACTTTCCTCAGATTCTTTATGTTAAGAAAGTTACTTTGATTTTATACTAGTTGTTCAACAGCTATAGTAGATAATTCCTTATACAATGTAATTACAATAGTTTTGTCTGAAGTCTCTAAAGATTGTGTTATAGAAAATGTTCATGCAGATCATTTCTTTTCTTGCTTAGAATTAGAGATTTTTCTATTTCGTGAACTTGGGAAATTGAGTTTACCTTACTTTGATTTATGTATTCACTTTATCTTTTAGTTCAAGTTATAGTTAATCCCCTAAAAATAGGTAAAGGATAGTTTTCCCAGTTCTACTGTATTTATGCCTTTTCTAGTATTTTACCACTTTTATATTTACACTCTTAGATTCCTAGTTTTAGAGTATAAATTCATAGTTTCTTTGTCCTGTACAAACTCTCCATAGTGCACTGTAGTATAGCCCCTGTGTAACCCTTATTCCCTTAACCCTTTGCACGCTATCGGCGACTCCAGTCGCCCAGCGCATTTATTCCCACACTGCTACGGGCGACTACAGTCGCCCGCGACAACGTTCTATTTATAAATGAATGAATATGACAAACCATTGACCCCTGACCCTCACCCGGGTACCATTGGATAGATGATTACGAGGCTAACGTTGTTCAATCATAAATTCACACTCGTTTCTTACAAAATTCTCTGCTATTTTCGATTGAAAATCTGTCCGTTCCGCTGTTCGAGTGTTCAATGGACGCTGGAGCTGCATTTCAGGAGATTTTTGGGGACTCAGACTCCGGAGATTCGGACTTTGAAGGCCTTTTTCAGGACGATTATGTCAACGATAGTGTCGACAACGAGTATGCCAGTGTGTACGAGAACGTGGTGAAGGTTCCATTGATGACGATAGTAGTGATGGGGCACAACGCGACGATGGCCCCGGTGAAGTTCGCCAGCAAGCGGGAGGTTATGCGGCTCCTAACGCGGCTCGGATCGCAGCTCGTAATGATGCATTTCGGAAGGCTTACCACCACAACTGGCTGATCAATTTTAGCCATCCTCAGGGCCACCAGTGGAAAGGAAATTTCATACTGAACAAATAGTTTATGTTGCATTTTCCTGTAAAACACACCCATCATAGAATAAAAAGCTTCGGAACATATTAGTGTGCATTACTTAGCGACTTGCACAGGGAATCCAGCGCCATGGGAATACGTGTGTATATGAATGGTAGCATGCTAAGGGTTAAGTTGCTGCATATTTAATGAGGTGCACATAGTTTCTTAGAAGTGGCCTATACCCCAGTACAGCAGGGCAGGAAGTTGACCATGAGTTTTATTGCCCTGGCATGGACTAGCTTTATTGTTTAGTAGACTTCATGTGCTGGCAGTTATCTTACTAGACTGGCCCACTAGTCCTTTAGGGTCTGATTATATTTATTAGTGATACAGCATATACATGTAGTTTCATTTATTTTGTTTATTGATTATCATCATTACTTCATTCTTCATTATTATCATAACATATTAGATTTACCTTTTTCTTTACTATGTTTTGCTATATTCTTTAGTTTTATTTGATCATTATGTTATAAGGATGATCGGACTGATTTAAGTCTTTGATTTGTCAATTCCATAGCAACAGAGGTCATTGCACTTTTACTTAGTTATTTCTTTTCTTGACTATGCAAGTTAAAGCATTTACATGCCTTGTATTTTCTTTTAGGGACAATGACAACTTACAGTTAGAGTAAATTGTGTGATTCGCGTGCAAGACATTTCCCTTTTTATATTTCTTTTATATATTGTTCTTTGCTCACTTGGTATTTTCCAAAGCATAGTACACAGTACATGTATTTATATGGAAATCGTATTTTGTATCTTTTCAGGTTTTTGCGTGTTAACACCATTAAATGAATCAGGCACTGAACGTACACCATCCTGTAGATCGTGATTTTCTCAGTGTCACATTTGGCGTCGTAGACAGGATGGTGTGCTAAACACTGCAGCCCCAGTCAGGTGAGGTAAAGACGAGCTAAAGAGCTACGATGGAGGTAGAACAGCTGCGAGCAGAACTTGAAGAGTTGAAGTTGGCTTTGCAGAAGAGTCAGCAGGTGCCACAGGTCCCCACCAGTAGTTCTACTGCCCCAGCCGCAAACACGGTGTACATGGCGTCAGGGCGGAGGCTAGACCGCTTCCGGGGGAAACCAGAAAAGCCCAGCGATCCATCTGTTTTGGAATGGGTCAGCGATGTCAAAGGTCAACTGACGGCGAGACAGCTGAAGGGGGGAGACGCAGTTGCCTTCATTGTCGACCACCTGGCCGGTAGAGCGAGGCAGGAAATCCTCGGCAGAGGGCACAATATCGGAGGCCAGGAGGAAGTTTTCCGAATCCTGCTAAAAGTGTTGAGAAGGGGACACGCTACCTCAGATCCAACAGAAATTCTTTTCCTATCGTCAGGGACCGACTGAAGATCTGTTGGGCTGCTCCCTAGAGCTGGTGGAGTTATTTAACTCCATGATCCGACACGATGAATCCTTCGATGCTGTAAAGGAGAAAACACTCAAGGGGAGGCTAGCAGAGGCAGTGAGAGACGAAGGTTTGAAGAGAGAGTTGCGTCGTCTCAACATTGAATCTTCAGACCTGAGCTTTTTCGATGCCAGGGATCGTGCCATCAAGTGGCTCGGTACTAGCCACGTCAAATCTCAGAAGGAAGCAACGGTACAGGAAGTGAAGGCTGCTGACAGCGCATAGGATGTAAAGGCTCTACTGGAGAGGCAGGGTCAGCAGCTACAGCAACAGCAGCACCAAATAGACACCCTCATTAAGGCACTCAATGATAGACCACAGGAACGCTGGGGTCAACCGCAACCTCGTAGGTGCTATAACTGTCAGTCAACAGGGCATATTAAGCGATACTGCCCCAACCCCCCATGAATCAATGGCCCTACTTCAGGACAAGGCCAACAGAGCAGTTTCAATCCCCATGGCCAGCAGTTTGGACCAGAGCAGTCCGCTCCCCGACAGTCAACCCAGCAGCCTATCCACCAGCGATTTGCCCCCCGACACCCAGCCCCCCGACAGCCGTTAAACTAGGACGGCCTGCCATTGTGAGTCAAACGACAGGCCACCGGGTTTTACAAGACAGCGGCTCAATTATTGAGAAGATAGTAGGGGACTGCCCAATAGCACAGGTGAAGATTGGAGGTATCGAGGTGACATGCCTACTTGACACGGGAGCCCAGGTATCCACGCTGACTGAGTCTTGCTTCAAAGAGAACTTCTCCCAGGAAGATTTAGTTGACATTCATGCCTTGCTCCGCATCTCGGGTGCCCACGGTGCTGTAATCCCCTATCTGGGTTATATTGAGCTATCACTCCAAGCGTTAGGGCAAACCTTCGACAGAGTGGGTTTCCTAGTAGTAAAGGACCCGGTAGGCACAGCGATGGTCGAACGTAAACGAGAAGTACCAGGAGTTATTGGCTCGAACATTTTCAGAGATATGAGAGAAACTCTGCAGCAGACGATTGGACCAGGGTTCCTGAACAGCCTGGAGGACAGCTCCAGTGGACCTGAGTGGGCCAACGTATTAGCCCTCTACGAGGAAGTAAGGAGTGCCTCTCTCGAACCAGACAAACCTGGAAATGTTCGTATTCTCAGTCAGAAGCCAATTTTGGTACCAGCGATGTCCTTACTTGTTGTGCAGTGTTCTGTAAAGCCTGCAGCCGGCAACGATGTCTATCAAGCAATGGTGGAAGAGCTTGATGTACATACGAAACATCTCCCAAAAGGTTTGAAGATCGCCCCGACTCTCGTTAGTGTTGATAAAACTGGCAGAGTCCCTGTCCAAGTAGCTAACTTCAACGACGATGATTTGTACCTTCAACCCAGGACCCCAATTGCAGTACACTCCCGTGCATTCCCCGAGTATTGCTTTCCCCAAACCCTTGCGACAGACTGTGAAGTTTCTGCACACAAAGACCCCGAGAGTGATGACACCACATCCAAATTGATGTCAAGGATAACGATTGGTGAGGACATAAGTGAGTGACGAGCAGCGTCAAGATTTGAGAGAGTTGCTGTCTAGGTATGGTGAAGTCTTTAGCAAAGATGAGGATGACATCGGCTTCTGCAACCAGATAGAGCACCGGATCATCACCACAGACGACATACCAGTAAAGGTACCGCACAGACGCATTCCCCCGCACCTATGGCCTGAAGTAAGAGACCACATCCAAGCATCTCTAGATCGTGGCATAATACAGGAGTCTTCAAGCCCATATGCTGCACCAGTAGTTCTTGTCCGGAAAGGCAATGGCAAGCTGAGAATGTGTGTTGACTATAGAGCACTTAATACAAAAACACACAAAGACGCATACCCACTTCCCCGTATTGACGAAGCACTCGACGCACTCAATGGAGCCAAGTACTTCTGCAGTCTTGATCTTGCACATGGTTTCTACCAAATTCCGGTCGAAGAGAGAGACATCGAAAAGACAGCCTTTCGTGTCGGTACAGGCGGTTTGTACGAGTTTACTCGAATGCCGTTTGTCTACCTCGACGATATTCTTGTGTTTGGCAAGACGTTTGACGAGACACTCGAGCGACTCCAGATGGTGCTTGATCGCCTGCAGAAGTTCAATTTGATGGTGAAACCCGAGAAGTGCCATTGGTTTGCCAAGAGGTTGAAGTACCTGGGCCATGAAGTATCAGCGAATGGAATTGCACCAGATGCGGAGAAGATCCGAGCTGTGGCCGAGTGGAAAAGACCAACCAATGAGGGTGAACTTCGAAGTTTCTTGGGTCTTGCAAGCTACTACCGCCGCTTTGTTCAAGGTTTCGCTAAGGTCGCTGCTCCACTCCATGCACTACTTGGTGGTCCGAAGAAAAAGAAGGGTAAGAGAGTTGTACCACCTCAGGGTAAATTTCCCGAAGCTTGGAACGAAGCCTGGGAAGTCTCCTTCAATCAATTGAAGTCGCTTCTAACGACCGCTCCACTCCTTGGCTATCCAGACTTCAAACGTCCATTTATCCTAGAAGTTGACGCCAGCCACCTTGGTCTTGGTGCTGTTCTTTCTCAGGAACAGGACACTAGTCGTGTAGTTCTTGGATATGCTAGCAGAGGGCTTAGAGGAAGCGAGCGGAACATGGACAATTACAGCAGCATGAAGTTAGAGTTGTTGGCACTGCGGTGGGCAATAACTGTAAAGTTCCGTGACATTCTGTTAGGGGCCGACTTTGTTGTCTATACAGACAACAATCCCCTGAGCTACCTCAAGACCAACTCTAAATTGGGCGCCATTGAGACCAGATGGGCTGCGGAGCTGGCACAGTTTCGGTTTAGTATCAAGTACAAACCTGGCCGTAACAACACAAATGCCGATGCCTTGAGCAGGAAGACTAATCATGGAAATGAACCACAGACGGTCCGGTTCGAGGAGACTACGGCAGACACTGTACTCCCCACACCCACTTCTACTTATGTCCCACCCGTTCTGAGGCGGCACATAAGAGATACCCTGGAAGAGGCAGGATTGGACGAGGTTCGGGCCAGGCCATCTGTGACGGCGCCCAAGGCAACAGCAACGCTGCCATCCATCCGTACCGAAGACCTCGCTGCACTTCAAAGAAGCGACCAATACATTGGACCACTCTGGCGCTTCTGGGAGAGACGGTGTAAGCCACGACCAGACCAGATTATGAGAGAGGCCAAACAAGTCCGTAAGTTGTTAAAATTCTGGGATGTCTTGGAGTTGAAAGATGATGTCCTATACAAGAAGAGGATAGATGCTGGTCAAGAACGTCACCAACTACTTCTGCCGTTGGCACTTGTGTTATAGAAAATGTTCATGCAGATCATTTCTTTTCTTGCTTAGAATTAGAGATTTTTCTATTTCGTGAACTTGGGAAATTGAGTTTACCTTACTTTGATTTATGTATTCACTTTATCTTTTAGTTCAAGTTATAGTTAATCCCCTAAAAATAGGTAAAGGATAGTTTTTCCAGTTCTACTGTATTTATGCCTTTTCTAGTATTTTACCACTTTTATATTTACACTCTTAGATTCCTAGTTTTAGAGTATAAATTCATAGTTTCTTTGTCCTGTACAAACTCTCCATAGTGCACTGTAGTATAGCCCCTGTGTAACCCTTATTCCCTTAAGTTGCTGCATATTTAATGAGGTGCACACAGTTTCTTAGAAGTGGCCTATACCCCAGTACAGCAGGGCAGGAAGTTGACCATGAGTTTTATTGCCCTGGCATGGACTAGCTTTATTGTTTAGTAGACTTCATGTGCTGGCAGTTATCTTACTAGACTGGCCCACTAGTCCTTTAGGGTCTGATTATATTTATTAGTGATACAGCATATACATGTAGTTTCATTTATTTTGTTTATTGATTATCATCATTACTTCATTCTTCATTATTATCATAACATATTAGATTTACCTTTTTCTTTACTATGTTTTGCTATATTCTTTAGTTTTATTTGATCATTATGTTATAAGGATGATCGGACTGATTTAAGTCTTTGATTTGTCAATTCCATAGCAACAGAGGTCATTGCACTTTTACTTAGTTATTTCTTTTCTTGACTATGCAAGTTAAAGCATTTACATGCCTTGTATTTTCTTTTAGGGACAATGACAACTTACAGTTAGAGTAAATTGTGTGATTCGCGTGCAAGACATTTCCCTTTTTATATTTCTTTTATACTATTGTTCTTTGCTCACTTGGTATTTTCCAAAGCATAGTACACAGTACATTTTCTCAGTGTCACAACAATATATATAGTTGATGGGATGTCACAAGACAAAGAAAACAGTTTTATATCAGGATTTATCAAATCTATTGTCAATTCTTACCCATCGATGCATGAATGCTTGATGCAGATAACAAAAATCCAGATGTTGTGAAACCCCAAAATGACGTGAATTTCAACCAAATCTGATTTCCAGTAGAGATCAGATCAGGAGGTTTATTCGGTCTGTTCCACCCTAAGAACTGGTTGTTATAAATGATGTCACCGTCACCCGCAGAAAAGTAGGTTGAGTCTCCATCTTCAAAACTGGAGAAGTTGATGTATATTTTCTGGTCCTCCTCCGCGTGGATGATCCAAGTCTTATCGGTGTAATATGAATAGTTGCTCGGATAGTTTGGCCAAGATATCTGGAGGGTTTCATTTGCATTGAGGTACAATACAGTGGTATCTGTGAAAAAGTCGGTGGATAAAAGCTTATCAGTTGCTGGAAATGTCTTAGCTTTAAAACTGTGTCGGCTACTTTATGATGTTTTGATTGTCCACCTTTCTTTTCAACTTTGCATCTACTCATTGTAATTGCTTCTATCTCAGTACTTACTAGTCATTCTATTTTTGGAGAAAAAAACCAGTCGTATTTCTGGCTAAGGTGTTTGGTCCCCATACGAACTGCATTCCATATCGGTAAAAGATTATCAAATAGATATGATTATGAGGCAAACATAGATGTGGAAAACTAAGATGCGAGCATGGTAGATCTTTTAGAGGAATATGCTAGAAAGCTATTAAACGAAGTGCCATCTTTTCCTGAAAAGCGGCGTACGGTTCTAATGTAATGTACATAACATGTACCGTTCCAATTTTCCTTTTTAGGGGTCAATTTGATAAGGGTAAAATGAGTGCTGTAAATCTTTGCAGAAAGTTTGTGAAAACGCTTACCTGGATTTGTCGTCGCCTGTGGATAATCAGTTACCCCTGGCTGTCCACCTGTTTTGAGAATAAGAGAGAAGCCATTGTGCACATTTAGGTACATGTTTTAAACAAACAAATATTTCACCGAGGTACATAAACCACGTGTACATAACGGCAAATTAACATTCCGCCGAATTACTGTATAAACCTAACCTAATCAATGTTTATTTATAAAGCTGTGTTTGTTATGGAAGTTTATACCCTGTCCTCAAAATATTTAAAATAGACACTGACCATTATTGATGATAACAGACGTGACGATTCTCATTTTTATTGCACTTGCTCATTTGGCCTTTCGTGTTGTATTCATCGAGCAAAATATATCCACACTGCTTTTGTATTTTTGAATACAATTTGACAAATAATTTACACTCGGGTAATCAAAGGTTTACACTGTAAATAATTTGGGTCACAACAGGTCGTCTCCAATCATGGTACTTTGGATTTTTTTATACCTGGGTCAAGGAAACAACACGAGGTAGATTTCGACAAAAGCTAAACAAAACCCAAATCCTAACGCATTTGCCTATAATATCCTGTATAATTACCGCAATCAAGTTCATCTTCTCCATTGTAGCAGTCATGTTGATAATCACATTGCAAAGAGCCATTGATACACACTGAATGTCCACAGTCAAACTCACTCGCAGCACAAGTCAAATTTTCTGCACAAAAAGGAGTAAATTACACATTTAAGTTGTGATTAATTCTATTCTAAACATCATCTGTTTCTCTTTCATCAGGAATTAGTGAACACAATGTATATAGTTGATGGGATGTTACAAGACAAAGAAAATATCAGGATTCATCAAATCTATTGTAAATTCTTACCCGTCGATGCATGAATGCTTGAAGCAGATAACACAAATCCAGATGTCGTGAAACCCAAATAGGACGTAAATCTCAACCAAATCTGATTTCCAGTAGAGATCAGATCGGGAGGTTTATTGGGCCTGTCCCATTCCAAGAACTGGTTGTTGTAAATGATGTCACCGTCACCCGCAGAAAAGTAGGTAGAGTCTCCATCTTCAAAACTGGAGAAAGTGATGTAGATTTTCTGGTCCTCCTCCGCGTGGATGAGCCAAGTCTTCTCGGGGTAATCAGGATATTGGCTCTGATAGTTTGGTGAATGTATCTCAATGGTTTCATTTGCATTGATGTACAATACAGTAGAACCTGTAAAAGAAAGTTGGTCGATGAAAGCGTATCAAACAATTGTTAAACATGTTTAACCTTTAAAACTGCATCAGCTACTTTAAGAGAGGTTGCATTGTCTCGATTGTCCTGCTTTATCTCCAAATGTGAAAGAGTGAAAACACATATGTCCAACAGATCGAGTCCCTCATAAAATAACTCTAAAAAGAATGAATAGTGGCATTTCGCTTACAAACGTAATCCCAAAAGCGTCAAAACCCTACACCAAGAGCAATATGTTGACTCTTTCGCGGCAAGGGACGCGCATTTTGTCTCTACACGCAGCGAAGGGATTCTCAGTAATAGTGCCGACTCAGCATTTGACAGCAGACTATAATAATGAAGTACTGATTGCACCCTAAGAATAGCCAAAGACAAAATTGACTATGAAAAATAGGTTCTGGTAGATAGCTCAATCCACTATCGACAAGACTTAAGTGGCAGGTCGATAACAACAAACCTTTTACGCACAATTAAACTAAAGAACAACAATCTTTTGTGACGTCTTTGTTTGGTTTTTCTAAAAGCTGTAAGTAGTATGCTAATAAAGAGCGCATTTGGCACTATTTGGGGGGGGGGGGATTTGCTGCGGTGTAAACATAAAATACGAATAAGGGACCACTCGTTTAGACTAATTCCTTTATTACATGGTTCCTTAAAAGAGTGGGAATTCCAATCTTTTGGAGTTTTATTTCCACTTTTTTATGGAGAGGTTTTGGTTTTACTTTTTTGGAGTGGTTTGGTAAGGAATTTACTTCTTTGGAGGTTGAATTGTTCATCTTTGTTACAATTGAAGAGTTATTTCTCCCGACAAAGAAACAACTTTGCAACATCTCTTTGGAAGGCTCCTTCATCACTAGTCTGATTGTTACTAATAATAATAGACTTAATTGATGATCCTGATTGTATTGATTTTATTCAATTGGAGCTTTCGTGTTTTATTATTTGTGTCATTAATCACAATTCACACGCTGCATTTGTATTTTTTATACAATCCATTATACAATTTACACTCCGTAATAAAAAAATTACACGACAAATCTTTTGGGTTGCAACATGTTGTCTCCGACTATAGTACTTTGGATTAACAGCCCCGTCTTCGCAGTCCAGTTCCTGACAACTGGGTCAAGGAAATGATACGGAGTAAATGTCCCAACGTATTGGCCCCGTTCTAATATCACGTATAATTACCGCAACCCAGTTCATCTTCGCCATTGTAGCAGTCATGTTGATAATCACATCGCCATGAGCCATTGATACACACTGAATGTCCACAGTCAAACTCACTCGCAACACAAGTCAAATTTTCTGAATAAAATAAAAGAAAATCACACATTTAGTTGTGATTACATCTATTGCTGCCGTTTTTTGCATGGATTTAACTTTGGATGATCGGGAAACAAATTTAAAATGAGTGATCAAAATCTCCACCCTGGGGCTTGAAAAACATGACCAAAACATGATATAAAACCTGGGGCAGCCCGGGGTGAGGGTGGGGTTTTGTAATTGATAGGCGCAACAATTGATTATACGGTACGAGTTGTATTATAAGCGATTATACGACCAGCTTGACGATGAATTCTTACCAGTCGACGGGATGCTTGTAGCATATAGCAGAAATCCAGATGTCGTAGACCCCCCATAGGACGTAAATCTCAACCAAATCTGATTTCCAGTAGAGATCAGATCGGGAGGTTTATTGGGCCTGTACCATTCCAAGAACTGGTTGTTGTAAATGACGTCGCCATCACCTGCCGACAAGTAGGCAGAGTCTTCATCTTCAAAACTGGAGAAGGTGATGTAGATTTTCTGGTCCTCCTCCGCATGGATGACCCAAGTCTTGTCGGTGTAATATGAATATTGGCTCGGATAGTTTGGTGAATTTATCTCGATGGTTTCATTTCCATTGATGTACAATACAGAAGTACCTGTAAACAAATAGTTGGTTGATGAAATTAGCGTATAAAACAGTAATTAAATATGTTTTAGCTTCAAAACTTTAAGTCGGATACTTCAAGAGAGGATGTATTGTCTTGATTGTCGAGCCTTCTTTCTCCCGACTAAGGAACAACTTTGCAACTTCTTTTGGGGGGGCTCCTTTGTCGCTAAACTGACCGTTACTAATTAGTAACAGACTTGATGATCCTGATTTCATTGCACTTTTTTCATTTTGTGCTTTCGTGTTGTGTTTATTCAACATTATTCACGATGCCACACTGCTATTTCTTTTTATACACTTTGACGTAAAATCATTACACTCTGGTAAAAAACAGTTGACACATCAAATCATTGAGCTAAAACAAGTTGTCTCCCATCATGATACTTTGGATTATTTTACAATCAGCACCCATCATCGTATGGCAGTCCAGTGCACGACACCTGTGTCGGGAAAAAATTACGGAATTATAGAACCCAACGTATTGGCCTTATACTGTGTGGTACAAAAAGAAGGAAACCACATTTGACAGCAATTTTCACTTGTTGAGTATATTTTAAAACATTCTACCTAATGTGACTAAAATCTTGATATTTAAACAAAAGTAACAACAAAATGATTGTAAATGCATTTTTGTCTTTGGGGCATGTTGTTTGAAAATTGCATGTGCCAAACTTGTTAACTTTATCCATGGACAGAAGATCCCATCCGCTTGACTGAGCTTAGGAGCCCACGCAAGTCACAGGGTTCATAAGTGCGTATATTGATAATTGTAAAAATACTTTTTAATTACAGAAAATATCCCCAATAAAACACGAGCAGATAAAAACTTGTCATAATATACTTTAACTTATGCTTTGAGGATATTAAAGAAACGCAATTAAAAAAAACTGAATTAAAAATCCTTGGTTGATGTGTGTTTTATTCTCTTAAATTCAAGTTCTGAGATCAGTTCAATCGGGGATAAAAAAGACACGGTAAATTATTTGGCTTGAAACATCATGATACTTCAAATTATTTTACAATCAGCCACTATCATCATAGGACATTCTAGTCCATGACATATGGGTCAAGGAAATAACATAGATTGAAGATAAATATACTCATAGGCCAAAACTAAACAAAACAAGACACAAAAGAACCCAATTTGTTGGCCTATAATATTGTGCATACACGGTGTCCCCCAAAAATAGTGCAAGTGGAACGCATTTTTTTAAATCATGAAGTTATGAAAATTGCTTTACAAAAAGTACAACCTCGGAAAGACTACAAATTTGGCTTTCATCTGGTTTTCATTTCATCTAATTTGGAATTGTCACTCTAGAGATATACCTAATTAACTAAAATTGATGTTGTGACACTCTACGGGTTGTTATTATAGGTCTAATACGAAGACGAAATACACCTTACACCTGCCGAATTTGGCTGCAAAGGAGACGAGAAAGGTGTAAAAATGTACAATGTAATAGCTCAATTATTGATCTTGAGATTGAATAGGTTCAGGTAATTATGAATAGGTTTCAGAGAAAAGGTTCATTAGGCTTACAGTGTCTAAATAACCCATATGTAAAATGCTGGTATCGTTGGCACTTATAGAAGCATTCTTTAGCTAAAAGTGGCACATAGTCGATATTGAGTGCTGTTAATCGAACATATCTTTGAATTGACAAAAGCAAACACGGCAAAACAGACGGCACTTAAAAGCTAATTTAGTTAGCTGGAAGCTCATAGCAACATCAATAGCAAATGCTGAATATTTAATAATAAAAACAATGACTTGCTCTACTTGCTCCATTTATGGGACACCATGTATAATTACCGCAATCGAGTTCATCTTCTCCATTGTAGCAGTCATGTTGATAATCACATTGCCAGGAGCCATTGATACACATTGAATGTCCACAGTCAAACTCACTCGCAGCACAAGTCAAATTTTCTGCACAATAAGTGGAGTAAATTACACATTAAGTTGTGATTCTGTTATAAACGTCATCTGTTTTTCTTCCATCAGGAATTAGTGAAAACAGTTTATATACTTGATGGGATGTCACAAGACAAGGAAAACAAATATATATCAAGATTCATCAAATCTATCGTCAATTCTTACCCGTCGATGCATGAATGCTTGATGCAGATAACACAAATCCAGAAGTTGTGAAACCCCAATATGATGTGAATTTCAACCAAATCTGATTTCCAGTAGAGATCAGATCGGGAGGTTTATTGGGCCTGTACCATTCCAAGAACTGGTTGTTGTAAATGATGTCACCGTCACCCGCAGAAAAGTAGGTAAAGTCTCCATCTTCAAAACTGGAGAAGGTGATGTAGATTTTCTGGTCCTCCTCCGCGTGGATGATCCAAGTCTTATCGGTGTAATATGAATAGTTGCTCGGATAGTTTGGCCAAGATATCTGGAGGGTTTCATTTGCATTGAGGTACAATACAGTGGTATCTGTGAAAAAGTTGGTGGATTAAAGAGTATCAGTTGCTGGAAATGTCTTAAAAACTGTGTCGGCTACTTTATGATGTTTTGATTGTCCACCTTTCTTTTTGCAGTCTAAGAAACAACTTCGCATCTACTCATTGTAATTTCTTCTATCTCAGTACTTACTAGTCATTCTATTTTTTAAAAAGAAAACAGTCGTATTTCTGGCTAAAGTGTTTGGTCCCTATACGAACTGCATTCCATATCGGTAAAAGATTATCAAATAGATATGATTATGAGGCAAACATAGATGTGGCAAACTAAAATGCGAGCATGATAGATCTTTTAGAGGAATATGCTAGAAAGCTAACGAAGTGCCATCTTTTCCTGAGAAGCGATGTACGCTTCCAATGTAATGTACATAACATGTACCTTTCCAATTTTCCTTTTTGGGGGTCAATTCGATAGGCCTAAGGGTAAAATGAGTGCTGTAAATCTTTGCAGAAAGTTTGTGAAAACGCTTACCTGGATTTGCCGTCGCCTGCGGATAATCAGTTACCCCCGGCTGTCCACCTGTTTTGAGAATGAGAGAAGCCATTGTGCACATTTAGGTACATGTTTTAAACAAACAGATATTTCACCGAGGTACAAAAAACACGTGTACATAACGGCAAATTAACATTCCGCCGAATTACTGTATAAACCTAACCTCATCATTGTTTATTTATAAAGCTGTGTTTGTTATGGAAGTTTATACCCTGTCCTCAAAATATTAAAAATAGACACTGACCATTATTGATGATAACAGACGTGACGATTCTCATTTTTATTGCACTAGCTCATTTGGCCTTTCGTGTTGTATTCATCGAGCAAAATATATCCACACTGCTTTTGTATTTTTGAATACAATTTGACAAAGAATTTACACTCGGGTAATCAAAGGTTTACACTGTAAATAATTTGGGTCACAACAGGTCGTCTCCAATCATGGTACTTTGGATTATTTTATACCTGGGTCAAGGAAACAACACGAGGTAGATTTCGACAAAAGCTAAACAAAACCCAAATCCTAACGCATTTGCCTATAATATCCTGTATAATTACCGCAATCAAGTTCATCTTCTCCATTGTAGCAGTCATGTTGATAATCACATTGCAAAGAGCCATTGATACACACTGAATGTCCACAGTCAAACTCACTCGCAGCACAAGTCAAATTTTCTGCACAAAAAGGAGTAAATTACACATTTAAGTTGTGATTAATTCTATTCTAAACATCATCTGTTTCTCTTTCATCAGGAATTAGTGAACACAATGTATATAGTTGATGGGATGTTACAAGACAAAGAAAATATCAGGATTCATCAAATCTATTGTCAATTCTTACCCGTCGATGCATGAATGCTTGAAGCAGATAACGCAAATCCAGATGTCGTGAAACCCAAATAGGACGTAAATCTCAACCAAATCTGATTCCCAGTAGAGATCAGATCGGGAGGTTTAATGGGCCTGTACCATTCCAAGAACTGGTTGTTGTAAATGACGTCACCATCACCCGCAGAAAAGTAGGTAGAGTCTCCATCTTCAAAACTGGAGAAAGTGATGTAGATTTTCTGGTCCTCCTCCGCGTGGATGAGCCAAGTCTTCTCGGGGTAATCAGGATATTGGCTCTGATAGTTTGGTGAATGTATCTCAATGGTTTCATTTGAATTGATGTACAATACAGTAGAACCTGTAAAAGAAAGTTGGTCGATGAAAGCGTATCAAACAATTGTTAAACATGTTTAACCTTTAAAACTGCATCAGCTACTTTAAGAGATGTTGCATTGTCTCGATTGTCCTGCTTTATCTCCAAATGTGAAAGAGTGAAAACACATATGTCCAACAGATCGAGTCCCTCATAAAATAACTCTAAAAAGAATGAATAGTGGCATTTCGCTTACAAATGTACTCCCAAAAGCGTCAAAACTCTACACCAAGAGAGATATGTTGACTCTTTCGCGGCAAGGGACGCGCATTTTGTCTCTACACGCAGCGAAGGGTTTCTCAGTAATAGTGCCGACTCAGCATTTGACAGCAGACTATAATAATGAAGTACCGATTGCACCCTAAGAATAGCCAAAGACAAAATTGACTATGAAAAATAGGTTCTGGTAGATAGCTCAATCCACTATCGACAAGACTTAAGTGGCAGGTCGATAACAACAAACCTTTTATGCACACTAGTTAACTAAAGAACAACAATCATTTGTGACGTCTTTGTTTTTTGGTTTTTCTAAAAGCTGTAAGTAGTATGCTAATAAAGAGTGCATTTGGCACTATTTGGGGGAGGGAAACAATTTGCTGCGGTGTAAACATAAAATACGGATAAGGGACCACTCGTTTAGACTAATTTCTTTATTACATGGTTCCTTAAAAGAGTGGGAATTCCAATCTTTTGGAGTTTTATTTCCACTATTTTATGGAGAGGTTTTATAAGGGTTTTAATTTTTCGGAGTGGTTTGGTGGGGAATCTACTTCTTTGGATGTTGAATTGTTCATTTTTGTTACAATTGAAGAGTTATTTCTCCCGGCAAAGAAACAACTTTGCAACATCTCTTTGGAAGGCTCCTTTGTCACTAGTCTGATTGTTACTAATAATAATAGACTTAATTGATGATCCTGATTGTATTGATTTTATTCATTTGGAGCTTTCGTGTTTTATTATTTGTGTCATTAATCACAATTCACAAACTGCATTTGTATTTTTTATACAATCCATTATGCAATTTACACTCCGTAATAAAAAGTTGACACGGCAAATCCTTTTGGTTGCAACATATTGTCTCCGACTATAGTACTTTGGATAAACAGCCCCGTCTTCGCAGTCCATGCAGTTTCTGACAAATGGGTCAAGGAAATGATAAGGAGTAAATGTCCCAACGTATTGGCCTCGTTGTAATATAACGTATAATTACCGCAACCCAGTTCATCTTCGTCATTGTAGCAGTCATGTTGATAATCGCATCGCCATGAGCCATTGATACACATTGAATGTCCACAGTCAAACTCACTCGCAGCACAAGTCAAATTTTCTAAATAAAATAAAATAAAATCACACATTTAGTTGTGATTAAAACACCTGCCATGGATCTATTGCCGCCGTCTTTTGCATGGATTTAACTTTGGATGATCGGGAAACAAATTCAAAATGAGTGATCAAAATCTCCACCGGCCCTGGGGCTTAAAAAACATGACCAAAACATGATATAAGACCTGGGGCAGCCCGGGGTGAGGGTGGGGTTTTGTAATTGATAGGCGCAACAATTGATTATACGATACGAGTTGTATTATAAGCGATTATAAGACCAGCTTGTTGAGGAATTCTTACCAGTCGACGGGATGCTTGAAGCATATAGCAGAAATCCAGATGTTGTAGACCCCCCATAGGACGTAAATCTCAACCAAATCTGATTTCCAGTAGAGATCAGATCGGGAGGTTTATTGGGCCTGTACCATTCCAAGAACTGGTTGTGGTAAATGACGTCACCATCACCTGCGGACAAGTAGGCAGAGTCTTCATCTTTAAAACTGGAGAAGGTGATGTGGATTTTCTGGTCCTCCTCCGCATGGATGATCCAAGTCTTGTCGGTGTAATATGAATATTGGCTCGGATAGTTTGGTGAATTTATCTCGATGGTTTCATTTCCATTGATGTACAACACAGAAGTACCTGTAAACAAATAGTTGGTTGATGAAATTAGCGTATAAAACAGTTATTAAATATGTTTTCGCTTCAAAACTTTAAGTCGGATACTTCAAGAGAAGATGTATTGTCTTGATTGTCGAGCCTTCTTTCTCCCGACTAAGGAACAAATTTGTACTTCTCTTTGGGGGGCTCCGTTGTCGCTAAACTGGCCGTTACTAATTAGTAACAGACTTGATGATCCTGATTTCATTGCACGTTTTTCATTTTGGGTCAGTCCACTTCATTCCACACACTTTTTTGCTCGACCCCTTCCGATTTCGATGAAATTTGGTGTGTGGCTAGGTACTCATGGGAAACTCTGATACGCACAATTTTAGCGAAATTCGGTCAATGTTTGTAGGAGCTGGAGCAGTTTGAAATTTTAGGGGGTTTTGCGGCCAGAACCCACCAATCTACCTAAAAATGGCTAAATACCCCTACATAATGGTTCGATCTCAGCAAGTGAGGTATCGTTAGAAAGAGCACAAAATTCTCTAACCTCCAATATTTCACTTGACATGCTTTTATGTGTTGACCCAAATCTGTGTCATTTAAGGTGACGACCTCGATTATCTCAAAAGTATATGCTCTGGTTTTGATGAACCTTTTTTATCCGTGAGATAGTTAACCATATAGGCCTATGGCGCACACGAAAAATCAGCTTGGGCAATTACCAACTTCAGGAGAAAAATGACTTTAACGACCAACAAATGTGTAATATCACTCCTATGAATGCGGATACAGTCACAATTATCAACTATTATGCATGTACATTTGTGTTCATATTGCAAAGGTGTATTTTGGTCACCACGTACACGTACGGGGTCTATACAAAGTGAACAATGGGTTAGAAATCGTTGGGTCGGATAATACGCAATTCGGATATAACGAACACTTTGACAAGGTCCCGCGGAGTTCGTTATAACGGGAGTCGACTGTACTTGTACGTGTACTTTGCAGCCTAACATTTTCATTACACAATTTTTGTTTTAAATTCATAGATTTATGTGTATTAAATGTGAATAAAAAGCAAAACTGGTTTTAGTGTACGTTTAGTGTGATAATTTGCCGTCCAAAAATTGACCCCTTTTAAATTTCGCGGCCACTAAAAATTAGTGACGTAAACCGAGGCAGGACCCGGACAAATTCTCGATAGTTGGTAAGCGACGTCTAGGTACGAGACGGGTTCGCGTGGCCACGTACGCAGTGTACGAATCGCGTACGCTTTGTGCACGGTAATCAAATTTCACATGGACGTGAAAGTTCTTCCTCGGTTTTGGGTGAATCCGACGAAAACAGTACTGATTCGTCCGATTCGAATCACAGTATTTCTTATTCAGACACGGACTCGATCGAGGATAAAGATGGGGTCCCTTTAGGGGGCCGAAAATCACTATGCCCGCCTGGACCATTTCGCTCTGGTATGCTTTACTTTGGCTGTCCAAATTCTCCGATATTTAGGATCAACCGGAAACAAATGAAGGCTTACTCCATCCTTAGTAGATTTGCTACACCTAGCAGCTACACAACTAGTCGGCATGACCGAACACTGTTTTTACCCTGATTCAGAATGAAAAACCATGTAAGGACGGACACTTGTTGCAATGCGCGCAGTCAGTAAACGACATGCCGGGTAGCAGCGCTGCGAGTCTCTGCCTCGATTTTCTTCATACCCCTCGCGAGGTTTTATGTTAATGAGGCTTCTCTTCGAGGGGCGGAGTGGTTTGATCAAAAATTATTTTCCCCCATTTATCACAGAAAATAAACACAACCACACCCATAATGTTGTTTGTCAACATTATACTTCATTGATTTAAGCAACAACAAATCTTATTACACGTTTCCTTTAACCGCAGTGGCTACTGTAAACCGAGTTACTATAAGATTCTGAATACTGCCTTGTTACGCCATAACGGAGTCTACCTACTTCAGAGGCGGGCATTGAAAATACCGAGAACGAATTCAAAAATACATGCATAATAGTTGATAATTGTTACTGTATTCGCATTCATAGAAGTGATATTACACATTTGTTGGTAGTTATAAAGTCATTTTTCCTGGAGTTGGTAATTGCCCAAGCTGATTTTTCGTGTGCGCCATGTACAGTTAACTATCTCACGACTACAAAAAGTTCATCAAAACCAGAGCATATACTTTTGAGATAATCGAGGTCAAAGGTCAAGGTCACCTTAAATGACCCAGATTTGGGTCAACACATAAAAGCATGTCAAGTGACATATTGGTGGATAGAGAATTTTGTGCTCTTTCCAACGATACCTCACTTGCTGAGATCGAACCATTCTGTAGGGGTATTTAGTCATTCTTAGGTAGATTGGTGGGTTCTGGCCGCAAAAACCCCTAACACTTCAAACTGCTCCAGCTCATACACAAATGACCGAATTTCGCTAATATTTTGCGTATCGGAGTTTCTCATGAGTACATAGCCACACACCAAATTTCATCAAAATCAGAGGGGGTCGAGCAAATAAGTGTGTGGAATGACGTGGAATGACCCTTTTGTGCTTTCGTGTTGTGTTTATTCAACATTATTCACGATGCCACACTGCTAGTTCTTTTTATACACTTTGACGTAAAATCATTACACTATGGTAAAAAACAGTTGACACATCAAATCATTGAGCTAAAACAAGTTGTCTCCCATCATGATGGATTATTTTACAATCAGCACCCATCATCGTACGGCAGTCCAGTGCATGACACCTGTGTCGGGAAAAATTACGGAATTATAGAACCCAACGTATTGGCCTTATACTGTGTGGTACAAAAAAGAAGGAAACCACATTTGAATGCAATTTTTACTTGAGTATATTTTAAAACAATCTACCTAATGTGACTAAAATATTGATATTTAAACAAAAGTAACAACAAAATGATTGTAAACGCAAATTTGTCTTTGAGGCATGTTGTTTGAAAATTCCATGTGCCAAACTTGTTAACTTTATTCATGGACAGAGAATCCCATTTGCTTGACTGAGCTTAGGAGCCCACGCAAGTCACAGGGTTCATAACTGCGTATATTGATAATTGTAAAAGTAGTTTTTAATTACAGAAAATATCCCCAATGAAGCACGAGCAGGTAAAAACTTGTCATAATATACTTTAGCTTATGCTTTGAGGATATTAAAGAAAAGCAATTAAAAAGAAACTGAAGTAAAAATCCCTGGTTGATGTGTAGTGTTTCATTCTTTCAAATTCAAGCTCTGATGAGATCAGTTTAATCGGAGAAAAAAAAGACACGGTAAATTATTTAGCTTAAAACATCATAATACTTTAAATTATTTTACAATCAGCCACTATCATCATATAGTATGGTTACTTGTGTTATTTAACTATAATTTTCATACACTATGTTTTTTTGTTCTTTCTTTGTAGTTCTGACCCTCAGGAATCCAAATCAAATTGTTACCATTTTTTTCGAGCAGCCGTTTGGCGGCCATCTTGAATTTTAAAATGGCTACCATTTTAAATATAGTTTACACTATATCTCAACTTGTGGGTGACATAGAGCTGTGAAATTGGTGGCAATACCCATGTTTATGATACCAAGCTTTCAGTATAAACCATAATTGAACTTGTATCAAGTGTCCGCCATCTTGAATTTCAAAATGGCCGCCATATTTAATCTAGTTTGTACTATATCTCAACTTGTGGGTGACATAGAGCTGTGAAATTGGTGGCAATACCCATGTTTATGATACCAAGCTTTCAGTATAAACCATAATTGAACTTGTATCAAGTGCCCGCCATCTTGAAATTTCAAAATGGCCGCCATTTCACTCTTATTTTGCATTATATCTAAATATGTGGGCAATGTAGAGTGGTAAAATTGGTGGCAATACTCATGTTTTTGATGCTCATCTTTCATACTCGTGTTTTTGATGCTCATCTTTCATTTGAAACCATTAATGACCTTGCAACACAATCGTATATCGTATTTCAAAATAGCCACCATTTTTGCAATGTATCTAAACATGTGAGCTACATTTAGCTGTTTTGAGCTAAAATATATCAGGTGGTAATACAATCCTGTACCACCTTTGGGTTAACAGACGTTGAATATTCTTAGATACTAACTTTTAGAGTTCGCCATCATCCTCGAATTCATCTTCTTCGTGGAGTATTTCGGTGGAGGTGTTGCAGCAATTTTCATTTGCGGAGCACTTACACAGTTCAGTGCATTCGAGGTTATTGTTTTTACAGGTGCATCTCTTTGTAGAGCAGAGAGTCTTGATGCAGTTGCATTTGACAAGACTGATGACAGATTCTGGGGCGGCCTCTGACTTGGATAACAGTGGAACGAGCTTAGCCGTTCCATCACTGCTTGGACTCCAGCCCAGTTTGCAAGGATCAGGAATTACAGGGTGTAATATTATATCCTGTGCCCATATATTTGCCTGGAGATGGGCACGATATATATGTTGTAATATAGCGCCGGGTGTAGGTGGGAGCTTGTCGATGCCTTGAGTGGGAGTAAGTTTGCGGAATCTCTTCCACCGTAGCTCTCCTGCATTTGTTGCACTAGTATCTTTTGTGCTGAGGAGTGAACACACAAATGTCTCTTTACTTATTCGGTGAGGCGGGAAGCGGGCCCCGCGCGGGCCCAGTCTTCTGGCGCTAAGCGCCCGGCCGCCTGGCGGCGCGTCGGGCGCGACCCGCTCCGACGACAGCGTCAGGCGGGGAGTTTGACTGGGGCGGTACATCTGTCCAATGGTAACGCAGGTGTCCTAAGGCGAGCTCAGCGAGGACGGAAACCTCGCGTGGAGCAAAAGGGCAAAAGCTCGTTTGATTTTGATTTTCAGTATGAATACAGACCGTGAAAGCGTGGCCTATCGATCCTTTTTGAGCTTCGGAGTTTGAAGCAAGAGCTGTCAGAAAAGTTACCACAGGGATAACTGGCTTGTGGCAGCCAAGCGTTCATAGCGACGTTGCTTTTTGATCCTTCGATGTCGGCTCTTCCTATCATTGCGAAGCAGAATTCGCCAAGCGTTGGATTGTTCACCCACCAATAGGGAACGTGAGCTGGGTTTAGACCGTCGTGAGACAGGTTAGTTTTACCCTACTGATGAGAGGTCGCCGCTACGGCAATCCTGCTCAGTACGAGAGGATCCGCAGATTCGGACCGTTGGTTCACGCGCTCGGTCGAGAGGCCGGTGGTGTGATGCTACCATCCGAGAGATTACGGCTGAACGCCTCTAAGTCGGAATCTCTGCCGGTGCGCGGCGACGCCGCAGGCGTCCCGCCCGAGGGCGGCCCGCGTCAGCGCCTCACCACGATCTTACCGTGGGGGGCCGGGCCGATCCCGCCGACTCCGCGGCCGGCCGCCCAAGCCGACGGCCGGCGGCAGCGATTTGGAGCGGAATCCCGTCCGCCGTTTCGAGAGGGACGCCAGATCACTTGCAGACGACTTGGGTATGGATCGGGGTGTCGTGCCCAGTAGAGCAGCCGCTTCGCTGCGATCTGCTGAAACTAAACCTTCGATCCGAGGGATTTGCCCGCGCCGCAGACGGGCGAATCTTTCGGTCGACTGAGAGAGAGAGACAAAACAGTCGAACAGACAGACAGAGAGACAGACAGAGAGGTACGATAGCGCGTCGAGATGACGGGCGACTCAGTTGATGGGATGCCGGCAGCGATGTGTCTGATCACCGCGGAGGGGTGGCAGTTGCAATTTCTAAAGCAGTCCGGGGCAGAGTCCGAGGCAGCGAGGTGCGGGGGTGAATCGGACCAAATTAGTTTCCGCGAGCCCGCCGGCGTCGGTCGCCCCGGGCTTTCGACGGCAATTCCCGGCCGAGTCGGGACGGGCCAGCTAAGTTTCCCGGCTTTTCGACGGTTTCTCAAATTGTACGAGGAAGGCACTTTGAGCGTGCGGCGGCCAGGCATTTCGTGGGTAGCCGACCCACCAGCGGGCGGTGCCATGAGTGCCTTTCGACTTGTCGTACCAGTTGTACGAGGAAGGTTCTGTGAGCGTGTGGCTTCCAGGCATTCGTGGGTGGCAGACCCACGAGCGGGCGGTGCCCTGAGTGCCTTCCGACTTGTCGTACCAGTTGTACGAGGAAAGTTCTGTGAGCGTGCGGCTTCCAGGCATTCGTGGGTGGCAGACCCACGAGCGGGCGCTGCCCTGAGTGCCTCCGACTTGTCGTACGAGGAAGGACCTGTGAGCGTGCGGCGGCCAGACATTCGTGGGTAGCCGACCCACGAGGAAGCGGTGCCCTAGGTGCCACCCGACTTGTCGTATACGAGGAAGGCCCTGTGAGCGTGCGGCGGCCAGGCATTCGTGGGTGGCAGACCCACCAGCAGGAGGTGCCCCGAGTGCCATCCGACTTGTCGTACGAGGAAGGCCCTGTGAGCGTGCATTCGTGGGCGCCCGGGCCGAGATGAGACGGGCCAGCTGGGGCCTGTCGGAGGGGTACGATTTTTGGCGGATTTTGAGACGGTCTCTCGAGTAGGCCTGATAGATGCGCCGGGACCTGCGGGCGGAGGCCTCCGATCGTTGACAGCAGGTGCCCGGGGAAGCGACGCAACTTATGTCGGCGGAGAAGGATGGCTGCGTGTAAAGAAAATGCGTTTGACTAATTTTTGGTTGACGCGCGCGGTTTTTGGTGACCGCCCCTTTCTTGAGGTAGACAACTTTTTTGACACCCTCCTTATTTTCCAGCCCAACCTGATATATGACACTGTTATACTTGTATCAATACTAGATATATTCATGAGGCTCTATTTAAAATGCATCATAATGGCAGCCATCTTCTTGGAATAGAAAATGAAAGTTGATACAACATGATAGAGTGTGATTATGATTCCAACTGAAAGATTAGCATAACAAATGGGTATGCCTCTAATTTCCCCCGCTCTATATTACCTGCACAGGTATATATAGTGCAAAAAGAGTGACTATGGCGGCCATTTTGAAATTAAAGATGGCGGGCACTTGATACAAGTTTGATTATGGCTTCAACTGAAAGCTTGGTATCATAAAGATGGGGGATATTGCCACCAATTTCACAGCTCTACATGTATGTCACTCACAAGTTGAGATATAGTACAAACTAGATTGAAAATGGCAGCCATTTTGAAATTCAAGATGGCCGCCAAACGGCTGATCAGAAAAAATGGTAACAATTTGATTGGGATTCCTGAGCGTCAAAACTACAAAAAACCATCAAAAATTTCTAGTGTAGGAAAATTTTAGTTCACTTATGCTATCATGACATAGGCAACCATACTAATAGGCCATTCTAGTTCATGACATGTGGGTTGAGAAAATAACATAGATTGAAGATAAATATACTCATAGGCCAAAACGAAACAAAACAAAACACAAAAGAACCCAATGTGTTGGCCTATAATATTGTGCATACACGGTGTCCCCACAAAAAAATAGTGCAAGTGGAACGCATTTTTTTAATCATGAAGTTATGAAAATTGCTTTACAAAAAGTACAACTTGGTACAAAAGTACAAATTTGGTTTTCATGTGGTTTTCATTTCATCTAATTTGGACTTGTCACTCTAACGCTACCCAAAATCGATGTGCCACTTTACAGGTTGATTATTACAGTTTTAATCCGAAAATAAAATACACCTTACACCTGCCGAATTTGGCTTCAAAGGAGACGAGAAAGGTGTAAAAATGTATACTGTAATAGCTCAATTATTGATCTTGCATTATACGGTAATAGCTCAATTGATCTTGAGATTGAATAGGTTTAGGTAATTATGAATAGGTTTCTAAGAAAAGGTTCAATAGGCTTACAGTGTCCAAATAGCCCATATGTAAAATGCAGGTATCGTTGGTGCTTATAGAAGCATTCTTTCTCTAAAAGTGGCACATAGTTGATATTGAGTGCTGTTAATCAATCAATCTTTGAATTGACAAAAGCAAACACAGCAAAACAGACGGCACTTAAAAGCTAATTTAGTTGGCTGGAAACTCGTAGCAACATCAATAGCAAATCCTGAATATTTAATAATAAAAACAATGACCCGTTTTACTTGCTCCATTTATGGGACACCATGTATAATTACCGCAATCAAGTTCATCTTCTCCATTGTAGCAGTCATGTTGATAATCACATTGCCAGGAGCCATTGATACACATTGAATGTCCACAGTCAAACTCACTCACAGCACAAGTCAAATTTTCTGCACAAAAAGTGGAGTAAATTACACAATAAGTTGTGATTCTGTTCTAAACGTCATCTGTTTTTCTTCCATCAGGAATTAGTAAACACATGTACTTGATGGGATGTCACAAGACAAGGAAAACAAATATATATCAGGATTCATCAAATCTATCGTCAATTCTTACCCGTCGATGCATGAATGCTTGATGCACATAACACAAATCCAGATGTTGTGAAACCCCAATATGACGTGAATTTCAACCAAATCTGATTTCCAGTAGAGATCAGATCAGGAGGTTTATTCGGTCTGTTCCACCCTAAGAACTGGTTGTTGTAAATGATGTCACCGTCACCCGCAGAAAAGTAGGTAGAGTCCCCATCTTCAAAACTGGAGAAGTTGATGTAGATTTTCTGGTCCTCCTCCGCGTGGATGATCCAAGTCTTATCGGTGTAATATGAATATTGGCTCGGATAGTTTGGCCAAGATATCTGGAGGGTTTCATTTGCATTGAGGTACAATACAGTGGTATCTGTGAAAAAGTCGGTGGAGGAAAGCGTATCAGTTGCTGGAAATGTTTTAGCTTTAAAACTGTGTCGGCTACTTTATGATGTTTTGATTGTCCACCTTTCTTTTTGCAGTCTAAGAAACAACTTCGCATCTACTCATTATAATTGCTTCTATTTTAGTACTTACTAGTCTATCTATTTTTTGAAAAGAAACCAGTTGTATTTCTGGCTAAGGGTTTGGTCCCCATACAAACTGCATTCCATATAGTTGGGTTAGAAGGAGGGGGTATCGTGCACCCTCGAAAATCAATTTCTAATTAGTGCCTCTAGGTCAGAAAAAATGCGTAGAAAACGATTTGCTATGTTAACAAATTCAAAAAATGTTCCACGTATCATTTTTATGCAAATTAGTGCCGCCATTATCAACAAAAATAATTTTCACTATATCTCAGCCAATATTGAAGTTAATTGAATAAAAACGGTGTCTAGATCCGTGTTTTGAAGGTCAAAGATCACAATAAAACTATTCCGGAAGTGACATGTGTCCGTGGGATAGGAGTATTATTGAAAAATCATGTGTATACATATATTGGCCAATAATGACATAATTGCACAAGTAAGGTGTCTGCACCCATGATTTGAAGGTCAAATATCATTAGAAGACTTCCTTGTGTAACTTTGTGTGTCGGTGGCATGTAAATGCGTAAAGTGCCAGCATTACCTAAACATGTTTATGCTGTATCTCAGCCAATATTACACATCAATTAAGAGGCACTTTTATAGGGCAATAATTTGTAAAATTGTCCACTTTCATATCTATCAGTCGTCATCGCTTTCAATGAAACCTTAAAAGTCTTCTTCGTCCTTTTTCTTTTCTTCCTCCCCTTCCTCTTCTGCACGATCTCCATTGTCTAGAATATCAACCAGTGGGGTTGGTAGGACTGGACCGTAGGACTACACTGTCCATACATCATGCAGGTGAACTGTTCCAACACCATTAACAACTGAGGCTTGATGTTCCAGTCATCACTAAGTTGGTGTAACAGAGAATGTAACTGTTATAACCACCCAATATTACCAGAGAAAATGTAACCGTTATTTACTCTTATTTCCGGCATTGCATCGTTATTACTACCCGATATTACCCCCATTTACCCAATATTGGTTAATTGGCTAATTATATTGGTTAATACTAATATTACGATACTACAGGAACAATATAATTATATTAGTTTATAATACTAATATTACGATACTACAATGTATACACATCAAAACATTAATGACTCTTCTGAGCTTGCCACTCCTACAATCTTAGTGTGTACTTAAACGCTATATATGTGCCCAATAGCACCGCTGTAATCACAGTTTGCAATTAATTGTTTGTTAATTTATTTGTGTGTTGGCTTTTTGGCAAACTTGTTTCTTTGAGTATTGGACTCGGTTTCAACAGGGTAATAACAGTAATATTTGAACTTGGAAATGTTGCTGGGATTGCTATAATTTTACTGTTATTACTCAAGTTCCCAATGTTATAACCAATTCAACCCTTTCACCATTACCCACATTACCTGTATTATCCTGTTGTTACTCGGTAAAATGTTGGTTTCAACAGGGTAATAACGGTTATATTTGGACTTTGAAATTTGGTAGACCGGTGCACCATTTTTAAAAAAAATTTCCCATCAGAAACAGATCCTGTCGGTCTCCAGGAACGATTATTTCCAATCTTTATATTAATTTTTTTTTTTTAAAGGAATTTATAACAATTTCATTATCACACAGGTAATATCATTTGGTTAATAACACGGTAATATTGGTAATATTTAGACTTAGTCAAATTTTGGGGTGATTTTACTGGTAATATCGGTAACCAGTAACAAATTGCCCAGTGGGTGTGATAACAAAATACATACAATTTTAGAAATAATTGCCCCAAAAGTGCCTCTTAATTGATATGTAATATTGGCTGAGATACAGCAAAAAAACATTTTTGGGTAATGCTGGCACTTTAGAATTTGCGCATTTACATGCCACCGACACACAAAGTTACTTAAGGAAGTCTTCTAATGATCTTTGACCCTCAAAACATGGTTACAGACACCTTATGTCAATATTGGCCGATATATGTATACACAATTTTATACTCCTATCCGACAGACACATGTCAATTCCGGATTAGTTTTACTGTGATCTTTGACCCTCAAAACATGGGTCTAGACACCTTCTTTATTCAATTAACTGCAATATTGGCTGAGATATAGTGAACAATTGATTTTTCGATAATGGCGGCACTAATTTGCATATAAATGATACGTGGGACATTTTTTGAATTTGTTAACATAGCAAATCGTTTTCTACGCATTTGTTTTTACCTAGAGGCACTAATTAGAAATTGATTTCGGAGGGTGCACGAAACCCCCTCCTTCCCACTAAACTTATATCGGTCAAACAAATAATCAAATAGATATGCTTATGAGACAAACAACAGATGTGGCTAACTAAAGATGCAAGCATGAAAGATCTTTTTGAGAAATATGCTAACAGTTTACGAAGTGCCATCTTTTCCGAGAAGTGGCGTCTGCTTCTAATGTAATGTACATGTGCCATTTTAATTTTCATTTGTTTGGGTCAATTCGATAAGGGGAAAATGAGTGCTGTAAATCTTTGCAGAAAGTTCGCGAAAAAGCTTACCTGGATTTGACGTCGCCTGTGGATAATCAGTTACCCATGGCTGTCCACCTATTTTGAAAAGGAAAGAGAGAAGCCATTGTGCACATTTAGGCACATGTTTTAAACAAACAAATATTTCACAGAGGTACAGAAAACACGTGTACATAACGGCAAATGAACATTCTGCCAAATCTCTGTAACCTCACTTCATCAATGTTTATTTCTAAAACTGTGTTTGTTATAGAAGTTTACTATGTCCACAAAATATTACAATAGACACTGACCATTAGTTTGGGCTTTCGTGTTGTATTTATCGAGTCATTGAGCAAAATACACTCAAGGTAAAAATAAACGCAAACTCTGATTTTTTGTTATAGTTTTGACCGAATTTTGTGAAATCAAATGTATGTGTTTGAATCGCTACAAATAGGGTTAGGGATTATAGTTAGGGGTTAGGGTTTAGGGTTTGGTGGTTGGGGGTTGGGGGTTGGGGGTTGGGGGTTGGGGGTTGGTGGTTGGTGGTTGGTGGTTGGTGGTTGGTGGTTGGTGGTTGGTGGTTGGTGGTTAGGGTTAGGTTGGTGGACAGTCCAGTGGTGCACAGCACACCACCGCTGGACATTGCAGAGATGGTCGCAGGTGGTTTTCAGTGACGAGAAGAGGTTCCAGGGCTTCAGGGCCGATGGCAGGGAGCGGGTGTACAGGAGACGCCATGAGCGGTATGCCGACGCTTGTGTTCGCCAACCTAACCCCCATCCCTAACCCTCATCCACATCCCCATCCCCAACCCCATCCCCATCCCCATCCCCAACCCCAACCCTTAACCCTATTTGTAGCAATTCAAACACATACATTTCATTTCACAAAATTCGGGCAAAACTATAAAAAAAAAATCAGTGGTGCTTTTCTTTTTTCCTTGAGTGTATATCCACACTGCTTTTGTATTTTTGTATACAATTTGACAAAGAATTTACAATCAGGTAATCAAAGGTTGACACGGTAAATCATTTGGGTTACAACAGGTTGTCTCCAATCATGGTACTTTGGATTATTTTATACCCGGGCCAAGGAAACAACAGAAGGTAGATTTTGACAGAAGCTAAACAAAATTAAAAGGCTAACCAAAACAAACACAAAAGATCCTAACGCATTTGCCTAAAATATTCTTTATAATTACCGCAATCGAGTTCATCTTCCCCATTGTAGCAGTCATGTTGATAATCACATTGCAAAGAGCCATTGATACACACTGAATGTCCACAGTCAAACTCACTCGCAGCACAAGTCAAATTTGCTGCACAAAAAGGAGTAAATTACACATTTAATTGTGATTAATTCTATTCAAAACGTCATCTGCTTTTCCTCTATCAGGAATTAGTGAACACAATGTATATAGTTAATGGGATGTCACAAGACGAAAAAAATATCAGGATTCATCAAATCTATTGTCAATTCTTACCCGTCGATGCATGAATGCTTGAAGCAGATAACACAAATCCAGATGTCGTGAAACCCAAATAGGACGTAAATCTCAACCAAATCTGATTTCCAGTAGAGATCAGATTGGGAGGTTTATTGGGCCTGTACCATTCCAAGAACTGGTTGTTGTAAATGATGTCACCGTCACCCGCAGAAAAGTAGGTAGAGTCTCCATCTTCAAAACTGGAGAAAGTGATGTAGATTTTCTGGTCCTCCTCCGCGTGGATGAGCCAAGTCTTCTCGGGGTAATCAGGATATTGGCTCTGATAGTTTGGTGAATGTATCTCAATGGTTTCATTTGCATTGATGTACAATACAGTAGAACCTGTAAAAGAAAGTTGGTCGATGAAAGCATATCAAACAGTTGTTGAACACGTTTAACCTTTAAAACTGCATCAGCTACTTTAAGAGAGGTTGCATTGTCTCGATTGTCCTGCTTTATCTCCAAATGTGAAAGAGTGAAAACACCAATGTCCAACAGATCTAGTCCCTCATAAAATAACTCTAAAAAGAATGAATAGTGGCATTTCGCTTACAAACGTACTCCCAAAAGCGTTAAAACCCTATCCCAAGAGCGATATGTTGACTCTTTCGAGGCAAGGGACGCGTATTTTGTCTCTACACGCAGCGAAGGGTTTCTCAGTAATTGTGCCGACTCAGCAATTGACAGCAGACTATAATAATGAAGTACTGATTGCACCCTAAGAATAGCCAAAGACAAACTTGACTATGAAAAATAGGTTCTGGTAGATAGCTCAATCCACTATCGACAAGACTTAAGTGGCAGGTCGATAACAACAAACCTTTTATGCACACTAGTTAACTAAAGTACAACAATCATTTGTGACGTCTTTGTTTGGTTTTTCAAAAATCTGTAATTAGTATGCTTTATAGAGCGCATTTGGCACTATTTGGGGGGGGGGGGACCATTTGCTGCGGTGTAAACATAAAATACGGATAAGGGACCACTCGTTTAGACTAATTTCTTTATTACATGGTTCCTTAAAAGAGTGAGAATTCCAATCTTTTGGAGTTTTATTTCCACTATTTTATGGAGAGGTTTTATAAGGGTTTTACTTTTTTCGGAGTGGTTTGCTAAGGAATTTACTTCTTTGGAGGTTGAAATGTTCATCTTTGTTACAATTGAAGAGTTATTTCTCCCGACAAAGAAACAACTTTGCAACATCTCTTTGGAAGGCTCCTTCGTCACTAGTCTGATTGTTACTAATAATAATAGACTTAATTGATGATCCTGATTGTATTGATTTTATTTATTTGGAGCTTTCGTGTTTTATTATTTGTGTCATTAATCACAATTCACACGCTGCATTTGTATTTTTTATACAATCCATTATACAATTTACACTCCGTAATACAAAGTTGACACGGCAAATCCTTTGGGTTGCAACATGTTGTCTCCGACTATAGTACTTTGGATAAACAGCCCCGTCTTCGCAGTCCAGTTCCTGACAACTGGGTCAAGGAAATGATACGGAGTAAATGTCCCAACGTATTGGCCTCGTTGTAATATAACGTATAATTACCGCAACCCAGTTCATCTTCGCCATTGTAGCAGTCGTGTTGATAATCACATCGCCATGAGCCATTGATACACACTGAATGTCCACAGTCAAACTCACTCGCAGCACAAGTCAAATTTTCTAAAGAAAATAAAATAAAACCACACATTTAGTTGTGATTACATCTATTGCCGCCATCTTTTGCATGGATTTAACTTTGGATGATCGGGAAACAAATTCAAAATGAGTGATCAAAATCTCCACCCTGGGACTTGAAAAACATGACCAAAACATGATATAAAACCTGGGGCAGCCCGGGGTGAGGGTGGGGTTTTGTAATTGATAGGCGCAACAATTGATTATACGGTACGAGTTGTATTATAAGGATTATACGACCAGCTTGTTGATTTATTCTTACCAGTCGACGGGATGCTTGTAGCATATAGCAGAAATTCAGATGTCGTAGACCCCCCATGGGACGTAAATCTCAACCAAATCTGATTTCCAGTAGAGATCAGATCGGGAGGTTTATTGGGCCTGTACCATTCCAAGAACTGGTTGTTGTAAATGACGTCACCATCACCTGCCGACAAGTAGGCAGAGTCTTCATCTTCAAAACTGGAGAAGGTAATGTAGATTTTCTGGTCCTCCTCCGCATGGATGATCCAAGTCTTGTCGGTGTAATATGAATATTGGCTTGGATAGTTTTGTGAATTTATCTCGATGGTTTCATTTCCAATGATGTACAATACAGAAGTACCTGTCAACAAATAGTTGGTTGATGAAATTAGCGTATAAAACAGTTATTAAACATGTTTTAGCTTTAAAACTTTAAGTCGGATACTTTAAGAGAAGGTGTAATGTCTTGATTGTCGAGCCTTCTTTCTCCCGACTAAGGAACAACTTTGCAACTTCTTTTGGGGGGCTCCTTTGTCGCTAAACTGACCGTTACTAATTAGTAACAGACTTGATGATCCTGATTTCATTGCACTTTTTCATTTTGTGCTTTCGTGTTTTGTTCATTCAACATTATTCACGATGCCACACTGCTATTTCTTTTTATACACTTTGACGTAAAATCATTGCACTCTGGTAATAAACAGTTGACACATCAAATCATTGAGCTAAAACAAGTTGTCTCCCATCATGATACTTTGGATTATTTTACAATTAGCACCCATCATCATATGGCAGTCCAGTGCACGACACCTGTGTCGGGGAAATAATACGGATTTATAGAATCCAACGTATTGGCCTTATACTGTGTGGTACAAAAAGAAGGAAACCACATTTGACAACAATTTTCACTTGTTGAGTATATTTTAAAACAATCTACCTAATGTGACTAAAATATTGATATTTAAACAAAAGTAACAACAAAATGATTGTAAACGCAAAGTTGTCTTTGGGGCATGTTGTTCCATGTGCCAAACTTGTTAACTTTATCCATGGACAGAGGATTCCATCCGCTTGACTGAGCTTAGGAGCCCACGCAAGTCACAGGGTTCATAAGTGCGTATATTGATAATTGTAAAAGTAGTTTTTAATTACAGAAAATATCCCCAATGAAGCACGAGCAGGTAAAAACTTGTCATAATATACTTTAGCTTATGCTTTGAGGATATTAAAGAAAAGCAATTAAAAAGAAACTGAAGTAAAAATCCCTGGTTGATGTGTAGTGTTTCATTCTTTCAAATTCAAGCTCTGATGAGATCAGTTTAATCGGGGAAAAAAAAGACACGGTAAATTATTTAGCTTGAAACATCATAATACTTTAAATTATTTTACAATCAGCCACTATCATCATAGGACATTCTAGTTCATGACATGTGGGTTGAGGAAATAACATAGATTGAAGATAAATATACTCATAGGCCAAAACGAAACAAAACAAAACACAAAAGAACCCGATGTGTTGGCCTATAATATTGTGCATACACGGTGTCCCCAAAACAAATAGTGCAAGTGGAACGCATTTTTTTAATCATGAAGTTATAACAATTGCTTTACAAAAAGTACAACTTGGTACAAAAGTACAAATTTGGCTCTCATGTGGTTTTCATTTCATCTAATTTGGACTTGTCACTCTAACGTTACCCAAAATTGATGTGCCACTTTACAGGTTGATTATTACAGGTCTAATCCGAAAATAAAATACACCTTACACCTGCCGAATTTGGCTTCAAAGGAGACGACAAAGGTGTAAAAATGTATAATGTAATAGCTCAATTATTGATCTTGAGATTGAATAGGTTTAGGTAATTATGAATAGGTTTTAAAAAAAAGGTTCAATAGGCTTACAGTGTCTAAATAGCCCATATGTAAAATGCTGGTATCGTTGGCGCTTATAGAAACAATAAAACTATTCCGGAAGTGACATGTGTCCGTGGGATAGGAGTATTATCGAAAAATCATGTGTATACATATATCGGCCAATAATGACATAATTGCACAAGTAAGGTGTCTGCACCCATGATTTGAAGGTCAAATATCATTAGAAGACTTCCTGGAGTAGCTTGTGTGTCGGTGGCATGTAAATGCGTAAAGTGCCAGCATTACCTAAACATGTTTATGCTGTATCTCAGCCAATATTACACATCAATTAAGAGGCACTTTTATAGTGCAATAATTTGTAAAATTGTCCACTTTCATATCTCTCAGTCGTCATCGCTTTCAATGAAACCTTAAAAGTCTTCTTCGTCCTTTTTCTCTTCTTCCTCCCCTTCCTAGCTCTTCTGCACGATCTCCATTGTCTAGAATATCAACCAGTGAGGTTGGTAGGACTGGACCGTAGGACTACACTGTCCATACATCATGCAGGTGAACTGTTCCAACACCATTAACAACTGAGGCTTGATGTTCCAGTCATCACTAATAAGTTGGTGTAACAGAGAATGTAACTGTTATAACCACCCAATATTACCAGAGAAAATGTAACCGTTATTTACTGTTTTTTCCGGCATTGCATCGTTATTACTACCCGATATTGCCCCCATTTACCCAATATTGGTTAATTAGTTAATTATATTGGTTAATACTAATATTACGATACTACAGGAACAATATAATTATATTAGTTTATAATACTAATATTACGATACTACAATGTATACACATCAAAACATTAATGACTCTTCTGAGCTTGCCACTCCTACAATCTTAGTGTGTACTTAAACGCTATATATGTGCCCAATAGCACCGCTGTAATCACAGTTTGCAATTAATTGTTTGTTAATTTATTTGTGTGTTGGCTTTTTGGCAAACTTGTTTCTTTGAGTCTTGGACTCGGTTTCAACAGGGTAATAACAGTAATATTTGAACTTGGAAATTTTGCTGGGATTGCTATAATTTTACTGTTATTACTCAAGTTCCCAATGTTATAACCAATTCAACCCTTTCACCATTACCCACATTACCTGTATTATCCTGTTGTTACTCGGTAAAATGTTTGTTTCAACAGGGTAATAACGGTTATATTTGGACTTTGAAATTTGGTAGACCAGTGCACCATTTTTTCCCATCAGAAACAGATCCTGTCGGTCTCCAGGAACAATTATTTCCAATCTTTATATTAAAAAAAAAAATATTAAAGAATTTATAACAATTTCTTTATCACACAGGTAATATCATTTGGGTAATAACACGGTAATATTAGTAATATTTAGACTTAGTCAAATTTTGGGGTGATTTTACCGGTAATATCGGTAACCGGTAACAAATTGCCCAGTGGGTGTGATAACAAAATACATACAATTTTAGAAATAATTGCCCCAAAAGTGCCTCAAGTTAATTGATATGTAATATTCGCTGAGATACAGCAAAAAAAACATTTTTGGGTAATGCTGGCACTTTAGAATTTGCGCATTTACATGCCACCGACACACAAAGTTACTTAAGGAAGTCTTCTAATGATCTTTGACCCTCAAAACATGGTTACAGACACCTTATGTCAATATTGGCCGATATATGTATACACAATTTTGATAGTACTCCTATTCGACGGACACATGTCAATTCCGGAATAGTTTTACTGTCATCTTTGACCTTCAAAACATGGGTCTAGACACCTTCTTTATTCAATTAACTGCAATATTGGCTGAGATATAGTGAAAAATAGATTTTTCGATAATGGCGGCACTAATTTGCATTAAAATGATACGTGGGGCATTTTTTGAATTTTTTTACATAGCAAATCGTTTTCTACGCGTTTTTTTTTTATCTGGAGACATTAATTAGAATTTTTTTCCCGAGGGTGTTCGAAACCCCCCTCCTTCCCACTTAAACTAATATCGGTTAAACAAATAATAAAATAGATATGCTTATGATGCAAACACAGATGTGGCTAACTAAGATGCAAGCATGAAAGATCTTTTTGAGAAATATGCTTAAAGTTAACAAAGTGCCATCTTTGAAGCGGCGTCTGCTTCTAATGTTATGTACATGCCATTTTAATTTTCATTTGTTTGGGTCAATTCGATAAGGGTAAAATAAGTCCTGTAAATCTTTGCAGAAAGTTTGCGAAAAAGCTTACCTGGATTTGTTGTCGCCTGTGGATAATCAGTTACCCATGGCTGTCCACCTGTTTTGAAAAGGAAAGAGCGAAGCCATTGTGCACATTTAGGTACATGTTTTAAACAAACAAATATTTCACCGAGATACAGAAAACATGTGTACAACACTTAACAGCAAATGAACATTCTGCCGAATCTCTGTTTTAAACCTACGGAGCCCCTAAAGGGACATATGACGAATAAAAATCACTGTGACAAAATAATTTGAGTTTTTATTTCATGCGCTCGAAATCATTTCGTGCCCACGAAATCATTTCGTGCACTCGAAATAACTTATTTCGTAAGCTCGAAATGATTTCGTGCCCACGAAATGATTTCGTGCGCTCGAAAAAAATCTTTTCGTGAGCTCGAAATCATTTCGTGCGCTCGAAATCATTTCGTGCGCTCGAAATACTTTATTAGGGCGCTCGAAATCATTTCGTGCGCTCAAAATCATTTCGTGCAATCGAAATCATTTTGTGCGTTCGAAATCATTTTGTGCGTTCGAAATCATTTCGTGCGCTCGAAATCATTTCGTGCAATCGAAATCATTTCGTGCAATCGAAATCATTTCGTGCAATCGAAATCATTTCGTGCAATCGAAATCATTTCGTGCAATCGAAATCATTTCGTGCAATCGAAATCATTTCGGGCGTTTGCTAGTCTCGAGTCGTTCATTTGTTCCGGGCGCGCCGTCCGTCTAAGCGGTTCATCAATCAATCATCAATACTCCGAAAAGAGCTTATTGAGGGCGCCCTTAATTATCACGAGATTTGTTTCACAGCTCGGTCTTGACCATAGAGCTATATTAAATTACTAGAGCGCTAACAAGATTTCATTTTTACGCGCATAGATACTTTGAATCCATTCTGCGCGAAGACATTTTGAATTCATGTGCGTGCTTGTAGAACATAATGAAAATAGATGGATTGAATTTTGAAAGTGTATTTTAAATGCAACACGCGTGCAAGTAGAACAGACGCAAACAACTTACGCGCGTCATGCAAGTTAAAAAAAGGCAAAGCAAAAAACACCTGCAGCGCGAGGATACGCACACGCATTTGCGCTGTTTGCGCTCATTTGCTAATCGAGCGTTTCGGTTTGGGGCGTAAGTCGGCTTCGGTAACGCACTGTATAGAATACAAACGCAGATATGCAAATAGCCGTACAAAAGCCGCACACAATTTTGAGGTTTCCATAGGTTCGTGCACACACATGGATGCGCCTAGCTCGCATTACTTTGTACATCGAGCCAGCGCTCTAGTAAGTTTAATATAGCTCTGTGGTCTTGACGCAAGGGTCACGTGAACCCGTAAAATCCGAGGACATTTCAAGCATAGCTCAAATAGCATCCTCAACTCCATGTTTTTTCAAGTCTGCGCCTTACCTGTACAATATAGATTTTGGAAGCCTCGTTTGTTTGGCCCAAAACCCGTTTCTAACGTTATAGATGGACGACAGAGGTTTGTAAATTTAATATAAATCCTTGCTAAATAACGTGACGTCAAAATATCATGTTTGAAAGGATTGATTCTGCAAAGTAACAATTACAAAATGTTAGAGCATTGCGTTGCGCGTTAAACGCATCGAGTGGAGCCCTAATTTAAATGTGCCAATATATGTCACATTTAAATTAGACAATGCCAGGGGTTAAGATTGCGCAAGGCATGATGGGATAACATGGCGCAGCAAGATCGTAGCCCTGGAATCGAGGTTGCTGAAATAGTTACTCGCCAGTCTAGCTGAGTCGTTTTCATTTTATGTAGTTTACAATATACACGCTGTGTGCTTCCCATAAATTGCACACAGGACCATTGCACAAATGTGGCTTCTTACACGTCCGCAAAAGGCGAACATTTCCCGGGTGTATCATGTGTATATCGCGATCGTAAACTATACATTGAATGAAAATGACTCAGCGGGCATCCGGAGGCGAGTAGCTATTTGAGCTATGCTGGGAATGTCCTTGGAATGTCCTCGGAATTTTACGAGTTCACGTAAACCTTACGTCAAGACCGAGTTGTGAAACAAATCTCGTGATAATTAAGGGCGCCCTCCATAAGTCCGTTTTCGGAGTATTGATGATTGATGAACTGCATAGACGGACGGCGCGCCCGGAACAAATAAACAACTCGGTCTTGGAGCAAGACTAGCCTACTACATGTACCTGTTTAATGCTGACACAACGTCATATTTACTTAACCGATTTCTAGCAAACGCACAAAATGATTTCGAGCGCACGAAATGATATCGAGCGCACGAAAAAAAGTATTTAGAGCGCACGAAATGATTTCGAGCTCACGAAAAGATTTTTTTCGAGCGCACGAAAAGATTTTTTTCGAGCGCACGAAAAGATTTTTTTCGAGCGCACGAAATCATTTCGTGGGCACGAAATCATTTCGTGGGCACGGGTGGGGGGGGGGGGGGCTTAGTGGGGGTTGGGGGGGGGGGGGGGGTTAGGGGGGGGGGTAAGGGTGGGTTTTGGGGTTTTGGGGGTTGGGGGTTGGGGGTTGGGGGTTGGGGGTTTTGGGGGTTGGGTGTTTGGGTTGGGTTGGGGAGGGAGGTTGGAGGAGGGGGTGGGGGTTGAGTTGGGGGGGGGGGGGGTTAGGGGGGTTATGGGGCTTAGGGGGGTTGGGGGGGGGGGTGTTGGGGGGTGTTGGGGGGGGGGGGGGGGTGGGGTTGGGAGGGGTTAGAGGGGGGGTTAGAGGGGGGTTAGGGGGGTTAGGGGGGTTAGGGGGGGTTAGGGGGGTTTAATGGGGGGTTTGGGGGGGGGTTAGGGGGTTAGGGGGGGTTTAAGGGGGGTTAGGGGGTTGGGGGGGTTGGGGGGGGGTTAGGGGTTAGGGGGGTTGGGGGTGGGTTAGGGGGGTTGGGGGGGGGGTTAGGGGGGTTGGGGGGGTTGGGGGGGGGTTGGGGGGGGGGGGGTTTGGGGGGGGGGGGGTTAGGGGGGTTGGGGGGGGTGGGGGGTTAGGTCCCCTTCCTAAACAGTACAGACACTCGGTGACATCTATTTGATTAAAGTGCCCAGTGTGTATGGATAAATTTAGCACTGGTAATTTTGAAAGTCTTTTTTGCCCAATGGCACAACATTATTGTCTCAATTCCTCAACCAACCAAATCCCAGGACATTAAGTCATTATGGATGGTTATTTTAATGATGTAATTGCAGAGACCAAGGCGATTCAATTGTTACTGACTTGCGATAATCACTAATAACTCAGAAACTGCAGAGACACAAACCATATGCACTGAATGTCATATTGGAAGTTTACCTGATGTCGCAGATTCTGGTGGTATATCAGTTGTCTGTTCTGAAGTGGTGATTTGCTCGTATGATGTAGGTGGTTCTGTGAGGAAAAAAAAAAAAAAAGCCTAAAAGGGCTTGAAATAAAGGGCTATGGATATAATTCCACAACACAACTTTAACGCATCTATGTGTGTCTAAGTACGGCAGGAAAAATGGGTTTGTATGCACCTCCCCAAAAAAATTATAAGATGATTTTTAGCATCCCCAGGACATTTGCATATTTCCAAGATGGCTGCTGTGCGCATAATTAGGTTTCATACGTCTATACCTAATGAGCTAATTTTGATGATCTTGGTGTCAAAATTATGGTTGTATGTAGTCCGAGTATAACTTGGACCCCAAAATCACCTTTTTCAACATTTGGACATGGTCAACGGCTGTTACCTGTTCCGTGCAATGTGCTCTAGCCATCCACTGCAGCACAGTGCACGAAACAGGTAACAGCCGTTGACTTTGCTCAACAATGGCTACGTGCATTTGAATCGGCGAACATTGCTCCACATTTTGAGTCCCGATTTTCTCACTTTTTTTAAAGGTAAGAATACACCGATAGTGTTAGAGTCTTCCTTGATCCTTAGTGCCTAATGGGGATAAGCAGCATTTTTGTAAGTGGCCGTTTTCCGTGACATTTTTTGGGAAAAGTGTGGGAGGTCATGGGAAATCGATGTGCAGACATTTCGTACAACGATGCCAACGGGTCTTGCTTGGACCCTAATATCACCCGACCATGTCCAAATGTTGAAAAAGGTGATTTTTGGGTCCAAGTTACTCGGACCAGTATGCACCATACGCGAAGCCCAATCGATAGCGGCCCAGCACGCGCAAGGAATGCAAGTGAACCCTTTTGTGTACGGCATAGTGTATACACAATGTGTACTGTACATGTGAAAGCGGGCTCAAAATTATACGGAGAGGGACCTGATGCCATAATTACTAGCTCACATATTTTATTTTATTCTCAGAAAAAAACCCAAACGATATTTTGTGGCGCGTCAAGTCGATCATTCTGCACAGAAATGCAATAGGCCTACATCTACTCGCAATAGTCGGGCGCCGTACAACATACGTCTGCATAATGTAGTTGGCCGCGTCAAGGTGGGATACCAGTGCGAACAACACGCAATAAAGCGATTGTTGAGGTGCAGACACTACGTCATAATTTCCCGGGCGATCAGGCGGAAAATTTAAACAATATGACCGCGCCCTTGTACTCCTGAATGGCAAGAAATCGTGAATATAATAAGCGCGTGTGTCGTTCTCGATAACAGATCAAAACAAATTCTCGGCGGAGTCAGTATAATTATCATAGACATGGAGTTTTTTTCTCTCCATGTTTATGATATTATATATGAAGCAGAATCAGTGATTCGGATGTATTCCTAATTCGGATGCTTTTTGCAAACTCGGATGCTTTTTTAATTCGGATGAATTCGTAATTTTGATGCTTTTCCAATCCGGCACTATATAGTGGCCCTGAAAGGACATCACACACTCGCAGATTCTGCGATATTGCGCATTCTGCGCGAATTTGAACGATGACAAATTAACATGTTATCGCATATATCTAAGCATATATCTGAGATGTGGAAGATTTTATTGTAGATTTCTGCACAGATTTATGTGAAGGCGAATATTTTCTGCGCAGATTTTTGAAAAGGCCCCTTTTTATATTAGATTTCAAGTTCTGCGAGATTTCTCAGTACGCAGACTCAGTGTGCGATGTCGCACGGATGGGCATGCACCTACATATGTGTTCTAACGGACAGGCAAACGTCGTGGTTCAACTTTCAAACGTCGTGGTTTAACTGTCAACACGTCGTACTTCAACTTTTAAAACGTCGTGGTTCAACATTAAAAACGTCGTACTTCAACTTTCAAAACGTCGTGCGCTTTTACCTGGCTCAAGGTAGCCGCGTATTCGGCCGAATCTCCCGCCTAGTAGGCGACAAATATTTAATACATGCTGCAAAAGGTGATGCATTTTCTAAAAAGGTTTATGTCAATTTATTTAAAGAATTTTTCGAAATAAACCGTAAATATAACAATACTTTTTCAAACCCTTTCAAATCATACAGCATATTAGCCACACTTGTTCAACCTTTCCTGTAATTTTGATGACAAATTACAGTTAAATTAGCTGCCTAATGAAGTAATCCTACTTCGAGTTATTTTTATAGATTTGGAAATGAGAATGAAACATTTAAAACAAAATATACCTCACATGTTATCAAAAACTCATACTTTTATTTTATAATCTACAAGATAATGTTACTGGGCAAACTTAATGTGGGTACAGGCTTCAGCCGAACACTAATTAGTGCCTAATTAGCCCGTTAAATAAATCCCCTTTTCAATGCAGCATTGTAATGCGTTTTTCGGCTGCGAGTATATCTGCCTCTTTAAAACAAAGTGTACATCACATGTTATTCAAACCTCATATTTGTATTTCATGATCTATAAGATCAGGTTTCTGGGCACACTTAATTTTGGTATATGCTTCAGCCGAACAGTAATTAGTGCACTCGCACTTGGTTGGGCTTATTTGCAATGTTATCGGTGAATCAGTTTCGTCAATCTACAATTTCAACAATTAATTTCACCACGCCAGATTTTATGAGAACGATAACTGGTACTTTATTTAATAACACAACAGCCCTTCAACTAAGTTCTGCATCATTAGATGGATCCTAGTAGTTTGTCAGCTTAGATCGTTAGGTAAAAGACGGTTGCAGACCGTGTCCATAATTTATTTATTTGTCCACCTATCGCCCCATAATTCTTTGCGATATATAGCACACTTGGGTCAAAATTAATGTAAGTTTCTAAGGTCGAGTGTAAATAAGCAGATATTATCAAAACTACATAAAACAAAGAACAAAGGTTATATGTCAAAATTAGCATATAAAATAATCTTGGAATCTCCGTACTGCCACTCGTGCTTGAAAGAACACTTGCCAGATAGAAAGAGTGGGGCACGGAAAGATTGTCCTTGTAGGTGTGCTTTACAAAAATGTACAATTGCAATTAATGTGGCAAAAAGAAAAGAAAGTACAGCAATGATAAAAGCAGGTCTTGAATTTGTAAAACCACACGGTTGCCGTATTGTTTGAAATTTCTCTAAAAGGTTTGACAAATAACTCGAAGTAGAATTACTTCCATTAAGCAGCTAATTTAACTAATTTGTCATCAGAATTACAGGAAAGGTTAAACAAGTTTAGCTTATGTTGTATGATTTTAAAAAATGGTTTAAAAAGGTATTATTATTTACCGTTTATTTTGAAAAATTATTTAAATAAAAATGACATCAACCTTTTGGAAAAATGCATCACCTTTTGCAGCATGTATTATATATTTTTCGGCTTTTGGTGAATGCATGGCTGAATCCGCGGCCAGAAATCCAGCCGAATACGCGGCTACGTTGAGCCAGGTAAAAGCGCGCTTTAGCGTATTATGCACCGCGACCACTGACCTCTACACCTGGGCCTAATTTCATAGCGCTGCTTATCAGTTAGCGGAAAAGCTGTGCTAACTTTAGCAGAAACATTTGCTAACCGTAAGCGCTATTTCACGGCGTTTTTGTGCTAACGTTTGCGCGCGCATGGAGATTCTACTGTTACGTCACTGATTTAAGCAAATTTTCCCGCTAGGTTAAGCGTGCCTTTTGCTGCGCTTACTGCTTACGGTCCCCATGAAATAGACGGAGGCTCGGTTAGCAGAAAATCGTGTGCTTAACAGCGCTATGAAATTGGGCCCTGGACAGACCATTGTCCACATTCTGCTGTGTTAACGCTTGAAGTCGGCGCGAACTGGAAGTGCAACATGGCGGACCCAAGACGTCATTTATGTGAACCGATGAAATGTCCGGGGCCCAATTTCTTGGCTCTGCTTACCGTTAGCGAAAAATCCCTGCTTACTATAGCAGAAAATTCGGTGCTTACGGTAAACGTATTTTACGCGTTAGCGATGAATTGTTGTCTCTGAGCATGCGTACAACCCGTAACTAAGGATTATGTGCTTACAGGGTAAGCAAATAATTTTTCTGCTAGCGCGGTTAGCGGAAAATGGTGACCGTAAGCGAGGAATTCTGTGGTTAGCAGAGCCAAGAAATTGGGCCCTGGTGTAGAGGTCAGTGGATTTACTCTGTACATTTTGTATTTATAAACACTAGCGGGATGCCGCGCTTTTAGCTGGGTGGAATCGTAACTTATAGATACACCTTGTTGACGTCCTAAAAACATAATGGATTGTATGACAAGCGAACGGAGAAAATTTCGAGCTTACAAAAATATTTGTTCGAGCGCACGAAATCATTTAGTGGGCACGAAGTCATTTCGAGTGCACGAAATGATTTCGTGGGCACGAAATGGTTTCGAGCGCAAGAAATGAAATAATCAAATGATTTCGTCACCATTGACTCTAAATAAAAACAATCTGCGTAATGCGTCACGTTTCTAAATTGAATATTCATATCCACGATCGCCATACAATTTCGCGACATTTTTGCAAGATCAAAGGTAATTATGAAGCAATAGCGATGACAAACAAACCGCGATTTCGAGCGCAAGAAATTATTTCGAGCACACGAACAGATTATTTTGGAGCGCACGAAGTTATTTCGTAGCCACGAAAACATTTCGAGCTCACGAAATAAGTTATTTTGAGTGCACGAAATAAAAAACTCAAATTATTTCGTAACGGTGATTTTTATTCGTCATGTCCCTTTAGGGGCTCCGTAGAATACCATTGACTCTGAATAAAAACAATCTTTGTAAAAATTACTTCCCGACTTCCGAACTAATAATACTCAATAGGCAGTCCATCTTCGCTTGCATGCTGCCTGCGTCTCGTGATTTTTAACAGGAATCGTACGGGAAACAATACGAACCACTTCAGGATTTCTGATTTACATCATCGGCGTGAAAATCATGATTAAAAAAACCAACAGGCCGGCCATCTGACAGTGCGCCCTCAACTGACGTTGATGAATTTGATGCAGCATGACATTTAAGACAAAATGGCAGATATTCAGCGTCGTCTGCAGTCGTCCGAAAATCTGTCGTGTTGTTTGAATTTTGCAGCGAAAATATTATCCCTCGAAGATTTTAGACCCGAGCAGCGAAAGACCATTAGAATCCTTTCTTCGTGGTCACGGTACGTGTTTTTGTGAATTTGCCGACAGGTTATGGGAAATCCGTCATTTTTCAGGCAGCCTGAGCCCCATTTTGCTTAGCCTTTTGACAAGGCCTCGTGACTCTGTTTAAGCGGCTGAGATGAGTCTAGATACCCGGGGTGAACGCGCGACCGAGTGACGAATGTCACGAGGCCTTTTGCAATGTAGGTTTCACTGCTCGGCATGAATTATTCATAGATACATATTAGCATGCCAATACAGTCAGTCCGCAGCGCACGCGTTAATGAGGTCATATCCCGAACTTTATTTGCAGGGCCGGCGTCGCAAATCGGCCACGAGATTTACGCGAGTAATTGCGAGAGTTCGACCGCTTTGTTTTCACGAGCTACACGTTGCAAACGAAGCAGTGATTCTCCAAGATGGCGGGGTAAGTGGAAAGCGAACGATTTTCTGAATCGAATGATATAAAATATGACGAGATTCAGTATGTTTTTGGCAGAATTTTGTTCACTCGAAGTTAGGGTATGATTTTAAGGAAATTTGTTGTCGTGTGTTTAGTTTCTGCGCCCTGACTGGACTAACAAATATTGCCAAAAATGATCACTACACATCAATAAAAAAAGCAATGATCTTTCGTTTGATATACAATTTAGCCTGTGGCGACATTTTTTTCATGTATTTTGCGACGATTTTCGTGCGCGCGATTTCAACTTTTTCGTCCATGTCTTTCGGCTTGTACATACGCAGAGCGTGTGTTTCATTATGCACACAAGCAAGCAGATGGTGATTGTACAGTACTCAGTAGCCAACAGAAACATAATTAATTGTTTTGTTTTGTGTGGCTTATTTATATGATAAAGTTAGGTTTCTGCCTTTATGTCATGCGTTGATAGAAAATTGATTTTTCTTTCATGTATAAAAACGACTTAGGCCTATGTTTTTGTTCAAAATTCACAAATTGTTTAATAATAATAATTACTGCTATTATTGTGCTAAACTTCATAGTTCATATTTCTGTCTTCCAATATGTTTCTTATACTAGGTAGTAGTCATGCCGTCCACCACCATGGCCATGCCCATCGCCATGCCCACCGCAGCCATCGCAGCCATTGCCAGCATGTCGGGAACCTCTACAGAAGGCCAAAGGCAAAGCTCTTGTCCTTGGATATTCTCTCACAAAGTATCTCAAAGAGAACATCACTACTAAAGTTGGTTGATTTGCAGGTAGTGACTCGTCGCGGTACTACAATTTCTGGCCTTAGAAAGTGTCTGCTTCATCAGCATGACATCAACCTCACAACTGTGCCTGACATATTGTATTCGTAATGATTCATGTTGGGACAAATGATTTAGAGTTGGGTTTCCAAAGAAGTGTTGAAAATAGTTGAAGATTTAAATGTACTGGTGGATATATGCAGCACGTGCTTACATGTAGATTTAAATGTTTTTGTATTTTAGTGTTTTAAATAATATACATGACTTTGTGTCAGTGTTGTGCAAACACAGTGCAGCTGAAACAGATCGAAACCGAGTCTGGTCGAGTCGGGTCAGTTTGTAAAATCATCTAGGACTTAATGCCAAAAACTATGCCAACAAAGTTTTGAGCTACAATGTAAATTTGACACAAACAGCATATTACTTTATGAATGCAGATTGTATTATTTCTATTTAGTGATATAATTTATGTGCATTAACATCTATATTACTAAATTTATGTCTTATTTAAAATCATTTGTTTTTGCAATGTTAGAAGCGGGTATACATTGTAATTTAATATTTACAATAATTTAATGCCAAAGAAACTATGCCAAAAACATCAAGCAAAGATAAAACAAACTTTATTTACTTTTATAATAAATCTCAATGGTTTGCACATTGAACATTATGCCAAAGATGATGGTAATTATCATCTTCACTATGTTGTCATTATTTTAATTTGAATGTTGGCCATATTTTTGTTAATGTTTTGCTTAATTGCTAAACATTTATTATCTCATTATCAACCCTAATTTGGGTCATTTCTTCAATCTGTATTTATGTACATGTACATGTAATTGATGATGTAATTAAATTAAGTTTTTACAATTTCAGGGTTTAATTTAACAATTGTATTCAAGTCGTATAACATCAACAGGGTATATTAATGTAAGCAATAACGTGCAAGTTTCAAATAAAAAGTGCAGAGTTCTTTTATAAACCAACCTCACAATACAGATATAAATTTTAAACAACGACTTTATTTGTTGCTTGTTTTTTTTTTGTATATTTGGCTGTATACATTGTATTACGCAGGCAATAATATTATTTTTTAATCAGTCCACTGTTAAAAAGATTAAACAAAATACTGATTAGCAGAATCCTTTTCGCTTGAGCTTACAATTAAAAAAATACACACAAAACAGCGTATTGAAATGTGCATGAACTACACGTTACCACGAAGCCTTTTTCAATGACGTCATTTTCGACCAATGAGGGTGCAGGAAGACTATGGACTGTCATGGCGGGATGTTCCGTTTGTTAATTTATTGAGAACGTTATAATTTCCTGCGCCCTGACTGGACTAAGTTAAAATCAACCCCAAATCTACAGTTTTGTGATAGAATATGAAATTATCTTTAACATCAGTGTGAAATTGGGTTGTGGCCGCTGCCAGAAGATGGACAAAATGCGTCTTTTTTTAAAGGTCAATTTGTTGGTTTGGGAGCTTTTTTTACGTTATAAATTTCACCCTCTAAATGTCATATAATTTCCAATCTGATTTGATAATATAACAAAATGTTTCCTTATCCAAAAGAAAATATACATAATATTGACAGTCGGTAAATAAAACAGATGTTTCGGACCAAATTCCAGGCGTTGTCGCCAGCTCATTAGGTATTCAAAAACGAGGTCACGCACAAAGTGCCATGCATAAATCGCACATAAAAGGAACGGCTTTTCAGTGCGCTGCGGACTGACTGAATACGCCCAATCAGAACGGCGATCTCCCAGTTGGCTTCGTTCGTGATTCGTTCAATATCAAAGCATGTAGGAAAAGGTAAAACAACGTAGGCCCCTATATAAATTTTGCTTCTGAGTTGAATAGGCCTATATGAATGATAAATACAAGATATCACATTTAAATCTATTTTACATGCAAAATTGCAATAAATTAGGAAGCAACTGATGATTTGAGCTAAATATTGTAAGTGACATGATTGGACATTCCCTGTTTGTAAAATGAACTAGTCCAACTCAAATATAAGCTGACGTCACGCGGAGATACGTTCGCTGATTGGACGCTACCATTTCGGTAGCGATTCCAGTCGGAAACAAAGGTTAACATAAGAAATCCAAACCAGATTGATAAAGGCCACTTGTCTGGGCAATTCGCACTGGCGTTCACTCAGGTTTTCGCGATTAGTCTCTTTTTAGTCGCTCGGCGTCTATCAGACATGTGGCCTTGTTTAAAGGCTACATTTTGCTCGGAGCTCGTACGTACGGCCAGGTACTCAGCGTGAGTTTTCAGCGTGTTCGGTCAGTTTCTTATCGCCGCATAATCGGCATTAACCCAGGCATGCTGGTCTGTGCGTTATCGCCACATTGTATGGTCCAAGCATGGTCCAACGCTGTGGGGAGGGCCATGTTTACGGCTGCAGACCCAACTTTCAAAGTGATCGCAATATCGTAATTTAAACAGGGACAAGTGTCTTATATCCTCAATAACTCCTCAGATTGTTTTCTTGGCAAAATTCAGCCGGAAAGGCATTTAATTATCAGAGTTCCGCGTTTTACCGAGCCACGGTTTTCAGATCAGCTGGATTAGATGCGTGCGATATAATGTATAGGGCCGAGTTCGACACGTTTCAATAGAGTCTCGGCCGTTTCCAGTCACTGCGGTTGAAAACTCAAAACTAAGCAGCTAAACACAACTACTTTTGACCATAACATTGTCAACATACAAGAAAATACCCAGCAAAACGAGCGAAAATAACTGCGACCTCCAATCAAGCAAGACAGTTCAAATCTTCATCCCTACAAGCCTTCGTAAAAATCACTCAACTTTCTCCGATACAATAATCAACGATGGCGGTGTTCGTAAACACTTGCGAGCTAGTGACCTTTCACCGCTAGCTCAAATTATGCAGTTTCTACGCAACAATCGACCAATAAGAAAACGACTATAAAAGTCAGCTTAATATATTAGCATAATGAGCACCGCCCCAAAAAACCTAAACTTAACCAATGATCCAAGGCGTTCAAGTATCTTCAGTTACATGTACTTTGCATTATAGTGGCCGCGTGAAGTCGTTGTTTGAGCTCTGATTACCGCTGCGCTGTACGTACGGACGGGTAACGATGAACGCCTTGACCAAGGCTAGGTGCGGTCAGACTATTGTAATATATGCAGTAATCATATCACGTGATAATAATTGCACAAGCTCTGCCCCGGAACTGAAGATCGGCCACACAATGCTATTAAAAGTCTGCACATTTCGCGCAATGCATACGTGCATACAGTCGCCATACACACAGTCATCTCCTTGTATTATTTATTGTGTACCATAATGAATCATTCATGATGAGGCTCAAACTCAGTCGCTGATTGGATCCCTCGGAAAAAGCGAGGGAGAATCGTCGAAAACTCAGGTTAAAGTTAAAAATTGCTTGCCAACTTGTGCTAGACCCTTGAGGGAATCCAAAATCACTGTACGTTTGTCAAACGCCGGCTCCAGTGCGAACATGTATCTAGCTGCATTTTGTTAACTACGCATGCGTGAAACCAGAACGCTCACCAAGCCGGGATTTAAAAAAAAAAGGCGTTAACGAATCTGCGCGCGCGCGGGCGCCGAAATAACACAAGGGTCTAGGGCGAGACTAAAATCTTTAAAGATCTTTCAAGCCTATGTAAATCAGTACACCACCTAGTGTAAACTTAATGCTGCTACATAAAGCTGTACAGTAAACTGGCGCCATTTTATGCACTTGCACATGTTGTACGGCAAAGCTGATAAGTTGGGTACTATACACAGAGCCTTGCGACCACAAGATAGAAACAAGACGCTAGACATGCATGCATGCAGTGCTAGCCTATCTATACGTTTGCACTAGGTGTACACCAAAGATGGGACGCCTTGCGGCGCTTTACGATCTTTGGTGTACACTGGGAAGGGGGTCGACCGTAAGTATTAGCCTCTGTCACGAATTGACGAAATTCAACCGAAGAGAGCGTTTTGCGGAAATTTGTCAATATGGCTTCCGAGCTCTCGCGTGAGACTAACGTTAGCTATACCATGGAGGAAGGAAAACAGATAGTTAGTGTTCTTGTTACAAGTTACCATAGGACTGTTGCATTCGGCCAATAATTATTGGCTTACATGATGCTTGAATAATGCTGGTCCAGGGCAAAGACCGTAGAGCGGGTCTTTGGTCCAGAGGTAGTCCGAGTAAGGACTCCAGCCTCGACTTCATGGGCGCGTGCGCGTTCCTTCACTAATCTCTGGCCGAGAGGAATGCGTAATGGCCCTGTCACACCAGACCATTTTAGGCCAACGCGTGAGTAACGTGTTGTAATTTTGGCAACACGCTGGCAAACGCTGACCAATGCTAGGCCAGCGTTAGCAACACGCTGAGCGCGTTACTCACGCGCTGGGACATGCTGTCACACGCTGAGGAAAACATATTTTTTTCAACATACATACAATTTCCAGCGTTTGCCAGCGTGTGACTGCACACGCTGGCGGAGCGTTGGAGGTTTGTTACTCACGCGTCGAACACGCTAGACGGTCGTTATCAACCCGCTACTCACACGCTGGCGCACGCTGGCGTACGCTGGCGTACTCTGGCTACACGCTGGTTATGGCCCTGTCACCCCAGAACGTTTTAGGCCAATGCATGAATAGCGCGTTAAAAATAGTTGATACGCTGGCAATCGCTGAACTTTCACAGAAAAAGTCAAGTGGAACCGTGATTTCAGAGTGTCCATACAGGTTGATAACGGGTTCATAGCGTATGCCAGCGCGTGAGTATCGTGTGATGAACGCGCTCAGCGTGTGAGGAACGTATCACTGATTTATAGTAAAAATACGACAGCGGTCGCCAGCGTGTGAGTAGTGGGTTGGTAACGATCGTCTATCGCGTTCGACCCGTGAGTAACGACCATCCTGCGCGCCGCCAGCGTGTGTAGTCACACGCTGGCAAACGCTGAACATTTTAGGTATGTTGAAAAATGTATTTTTGCCTCAGCGTGTGACAGCGTGTTCCAGCGTGTGGGTAACGCGCTTAGCGCGTTGCGAACGCTGGCCTAGCGTTGGTCAACGTTTACCCGCGTGTTACCGAAATTCCAACACATTGGCCTAAAACGTTCTGGTGTGACAGGGCCATTAGTGTAGTAGCGCGTCGGCTTTTTATACAACTAACCATGTGGTCGTTGCAGTACGCTGGCGCGCGTTGGAACGCGCTACTCACGCGCTGGGCAGTCGTTCGTCAGTCGTCGAGCGCGTTACTAACGCGTTTCTCACGCGCTGGCGAACGCATTGAATCCGTTAACAACGCGTTATGGACACGCTAAAATCACGGTTCCACTTGACTTTTTCTGTGGAAGTTCAGCGTTTGCCAGCGTATCAACTATTTTTAACGCGCTACTCACGCGTTGGCCTAAAACGCTCTAGTGTGACAGGGCCATAAACGACGCTGACTGGCTATTCAGTCCGTACTGCGCGCGTTTTTCTTAAACTGCACGCCTTGAATGTAATGCGCGCGCGTGTTCCTGAACGCACGCCACGTACGATTTTTTTTCTTCAAATCTGCGCCTTTACCTGTACAATATTGCCGATTTTGGAAGTCTTGGTTTTTTTGCCCAAAACCTGTAACTAACGTTGTAGATGCACCACAGAGAGGTACGTACTTTTAATAGAAATCTTTGCTAAATAACGCGACGTCAACATATCATGTTTTAAAGGATTGATTCTACAATCAATGAAGTAGTTTAGTGAAGTGGTCGAGTTAAGAAATAATTAGAATGGGTTAGAATGTATTATGAACGAGGTAGAACAAGTTCAGAACGGGTTTAAACTGACTACGGACGGGCGTGGACTGCTTGGAAACGTTGTCCGCACGAGGTGAACGGGCAATTTACCCGATCTGAACTGGATACCAACGGACTGCAGACGGGTTAAAGACGAGATGGACACATTGAGGACTGTTTCAGAACGAAGTAGCATTGTATTTATGACATTATTTGGCCAAATGTACACGTTCTACTCCCAGCACAGCCCGTTTTACGATTTATTTAAGACGGGGCAAGACGTTTTGAGAACTAGTTTGGTGTGACGGAAGCATAAGGTAACGTTAATAAAATAATGTCCATTCTCTTTTCTGGTTTTTATAAGATAAAACTGGAATTGACATCAGTCAACACCAGAGGAAATGCTTAATAATATCACAGTCATTGTACTGTAGTCATATTTGGAAGAAATATCGTGACATGAGATACACCCACCACCAAAAGATTGTCCCACCCTTCCCCCCGGATAACGTGTCGATTTATGTACTTTCTCATTCAATAATACAAATCTGCAACTTTTTTGCAGCACTTTTTAACATAAATAATTGCAAATGACTTCTGACTAGCACCGTCGAACAAAGATGCAGACAATTCGGGAGACCGCCAACAGGGCAAGGTAGCTCAGTTGGTAGATCCCCGGTCTGGTATTCCGGAGGTCCCAGGTTCGAGTCCCGACTTGCCAGTTTCTTTGTTCGCTTTGAAATATATTTTATTTTTTTAATTGTCATTCGTAAAGCTAAATTATTACATATAGGTGAACTTAAAGGTCACGTTGGTAATTGCTTGAATCATCATTAATGGGGGGTGGTTGTATTTTGTAGTAAATGTCGTTTAACTGACCTGTCCAAAGTTTTACACAATCAATTGTTTTTGTTGTTCTTGGTTTTTTCTTCGGAACAATTACAGGATATCTGCAGCGCAATCGTTTTGCTGGATGTCTAGATTCACTATTTACTTTCAACTAAGTAAGATATTTCTTAATAATTCAGTAGTAAAAATGTCGATATCTGCAAATGGTCCTACCTTTAAAGGTAAGTGACCTTTTAAATTCGAAGGAGTGTTTCTCAAAATAAATCACTGAGTGGGCATACATTTTTTATTAAAATTAGTCCGTGGACGAGGGGGTAGGGTGAAAAGTTAGGGTACATGCAGCGTCTGTAGCTGTGACAAAAGAAGCACGAGTCATTTAAAACACGTATCCAAAACAGGAGTAAACTGGTCGTGTACAGTCCCTAGTTTTGTTTTCATAATAGTAAGAGCCTATTATGCCTCTACGTGGGAGGTGAAAATGGAAAATTCCCAGTCTAGGCCTATTGTTGGGGTGCGTACACACAATGTATTTGCACTGCGCAAATTGACGGTTTAGCCAGTAAAACACTCTTATCCTTTATAAATATGTTAACATGCTAAACCTGTTTAGCGGCATCCTGAGCCACGCAGCGCTTTTACGCGCTTTCTACTAGCGCTCGAACCCCTGCGGGCATTCGGCCAGATCCGTGGTTATTTGCGCAAAAAATAATGCGCCCAATCAGGGCCTCCATTACAAACAGACCAAGGCCATTTCCCAAACCCTGAATCTGAATCTGTCTTCGGCTACAGCCTATTGCTAAACCTTATACATGAAGCCTGAGACGAAGACAAAGCTGATGCGGTACTCATCACGTACGAATCCCCAAATTTTGCCCACGTTTTTGCAAGTAGACAGCACGCACTTGCAAGTACGGCGGGTTGTGAAGGGCGCTTATTTTTCCCACGGTCAGTTGCTCTACGGACGGCGCACTTAGCACGTGCGTGCTGCGCACGTGATAAGTGCGTGGTCCGTACGATAACGTGGCAATCGCACGGAGATCGTACGTTGTAAGCACGTTGTAAGCACGTACAACTCACGTACCACTTGCGCAACGTACGATGCACTCAACCGCTCACGGCCAGGCGTGGCGTGCGGGCCACGTGCGTTGACGTATTCCCTCCCTGCTCTTGCCACTCCCTCCACACGTTTTCAGAAAAACGTGGCAGCCGTGGCCTCCTCAAAAAACGTACGGACTAAAAACACGCACGGTGGGTTGTGACCGGCGCTTTAGTCACCTGTTCTCAAAAAGTACGCGAACAGTTCGTGAATAGCTCGATGAACGATCGGACGAACTTCGCTGCTTTCGCGAGACATGCGCGAGACATTTTCCAAACTGTCGGAATCTGTTTTAAATCTGATTTAACAAAATCTGATTTAACAAAAATGTTGTGAGCATCACGCACGGCGTGAGTAGGTCGTGAGTGCGCATATGACGAAGCTTTTGGGACATTTTCGAGGGAAAATCATGCTGGAAACGTTCGCAAGAAAAAATTAAACTTTTTTGAAATTCCCACCGAGCTAAAAACGACTCTTGCGAACAACTGACGGCGCTTCCGAACGCCCGCGCATGTTTGGCAAACTTGTCGAGCCTATAATACGAATGTTGGACTTTGTCATTTTGTTCGCATTCGCATCCTTTGCGAATCGTTCGCCCTGTGAAAACCCACTCTAAGGGTGGATGCGAATGCCGAAAAAAGGAGAGCAAGTAGAGTACTGAACAATAGCGTAATATGCAGCTTTTGGGTGGTGGAGTGACATCTGAATCATGAATGAATATTCGGTGTGTTTATTTATGACTCTATCAAATGTCTTCGGGGAGGCAAGTTGCCTCCCTATCCTACGGTGGCTTGTATTCGCCAATTCGTTGCGCAAGTCGCTTTTTTTACTGCGTTATATCGCCGTACTATTGCGTTATATCGCCGTATTATTGCGTTATATCGCCGTACTATTGCGTTATATCGCCGTATTTTATTGCGTTATATCGCCGTATTTTTATTGCGTTATATCGCCGTATTTGTATTGCGTTATATCGCCGTTTTTGTATTGCATTATATCGCCGTATTTTTATTGCATTATATCGCCGTATTTTTTGCGTTATATCGCCGTATTGTTATTGCGTTATATCGCCGTATTGTTTTTGTGGTAGGGCCTATATCACCGTACTTATTTCGCTACACCTTTTTTTATTTAATTGATTTGGTAGTTGGGATAATGTGGAAAATCATTTATAGTAAGGGAAATCATTTAGCAAATAATTCCAGTGTGAAAATGAAAATGACGCAGCTTTGCCTAAATCACGTGACCTCGACTTACAATATTATTTATTAACCACTAAAAATCGATTCAGCCGCCGAAAACCATAATATTGACACAAGAATCATAAACATCAGCTCATTAGGTACTGACATAATATGACACTTATTATGCGCAAGGCAGCCACCTTCGAAATATGCAAGATAGGATACAAATTAGGATATAGTGGGACATTGGGAAATATTGGGACAAAGAGTTCTTACCTGTTCCATGTTCGATACTTTATATATTTTTCAAGCACTCAAAATTTTTCAAAATTATATCTTCCTCATGCAGACTGGAAGGAGTTTATGTGGCTTATACCATCCGATTGATTCTTTCATATCTTGATCGATACCCGCTTCTATTATAGGTTGCATATTGATATTGAATGACCCAGTCAATGATTTTAATTGCCTCTTTTTTATTTAAAGATGGACTACAACGAAAACTCACACATTAAATTTAGTATCGGACCTTGTTTATGTTGTGTTCAGGTAACACTTTATTGTTACGGTCATGTTTTTCTCTAAATAATTTTGTTGCAATTTGACCGACAAAATTAGACCTCGATTCTTCGATTTTGAAATTTCCCGCCCTGTACTGGTTCCCGGCAAAGATCCACTGAAAACCACAATGAAATCCACGATATAGTACCAGCGGACTTGTAAACCAGCGAAAAGTGATGACGTACTACCCATGAGCAACCGAGAGTAAACAAAGGACGCCATGTTATTCCGTGTGTATTATGTATGCGTTTTCATGCAGAGGCATGAAGTTTTTACGAATCTTTTTTTTATAGTGTATCACTATCACTCAGCTACAATAATGCCAACTTCATGTGTTGTTGGTGGATGCACGAGAAAATTGTTCGAAGAATCCAGAGATTAATGTTGTGCAATTTCCGCGGGATCCTGCGTTATCAAAGGAATGGGTGAAGTTCGTAAATATTACACGAAAGGATTTCACCTTCTCGGAAAGAAGTAGGCCTTTGGTTTGTTCAGCACAATTTTCAGAGGACTGTGTTGAACCTTCAAGTGCTTTGAAAAAATCACTGGGATTGACAACAAAGTTTCGTTTGAAGCCTGGATCGATCCCCACATTGAAAGCGCCAAACATCGAGAGAATTCGTACTAGTACTACTACCAGGCCTACTGCTTCTACGTCGGCCGAGTCATCGGCAACCGCCGGGTCTGCCGTGGCCGCAGAGTCATCAGCAGGTGAGCTCCCCTCGTCTGGTGAGCTCCCCTCATCGCTAGAGCTGCCATCACTGTCCTCAGAAGTACCTCCACGAAATGCCTCTTCCTCATCTATACTGTGGTCTTCCCAATACTCGCTGCTATCGGACATTATTCGCTGTTTTTCGGTCGAAAATAGTTGTACCAAAATATAGCCTAGCTTGTCCGCTGTTATTCCGCATTGCATTGTACGGTAAAAATGCACGCACACGATCGACCCGAGTAAATCGTCATGGGTAGTACGTCACACACAGAGTATGAATTATTCATGAGTTAAGGGCTTTTGCTGAAACTGAGTTTTTCTGGGTCGTAGAACGCCGATCAATTTTGGGTTTTTTTTGCATGAAGGAACAAGTTTTATTGAATACTAATGATATATTAGTAATCATTATACATTTCTCGAACAAAAACAGCAACACAGCCTTTATCATTATTCCGTTGTAGTCCATCTTTAATACAACAAATATTTTTGTAAAACTCGTTTACTTTAGGGTAATATATTTTTTCAATTAGGTATTTTCTTGTAGGTCTACTGCCATTTTAATTCAGCGACAGTGGGCTTGAATACACCAGAATATTAATAATAATAGTTAATTTCGCTGGCAACATCAACATTCCTCATTAAGAGGGATGCTACAAATCATCTTGTATTATATTTGTTAGCTTAATTGTATTTATTTATGAATTGTATTTTTGTTTTTATTATTATTTGTTTGGTGGTATAAAAATATATGTGTATCAATTTGTTTTTGAACTTAGTTAGAGCGGGCAAGTGACAAATAATTGACTTTGGCTGAGGAAAAAACTTTGGCTGAGAAAAGGCCCTCTTAAGAACTCATATTATTATATTTAGTCCCACTCTTTCGGACAAAAACACACCCCCAGCGTTAGAAGTGTTTATCTTACAACTAAGTTATAAGACAAGGGGTGGTTGCACACCTGCTGTGTCCCTTTAGAATACGACTAAGGACCGCTTCAAACATCTAATTTTATTAATCGCTCAAAATTTGAATTAGATACTGGATACATTAAGATACAGCCATCTTTTTGCCAAAAGTTCAATACGTCTTGCACCTATCGCTCTTAGCGGCAGAAGAGTAGCACGGATTTAAACAGCGAATTCAATTAGCACATGCCAAGTTAAAATAACAGTGGTATTGTTTTAAAATGCGCATGCGCCTACCAGCCGTTTACGTTTCGTGGTTAAAACAAAATGGCGGCGCCTAAATAAAACTCGAAACGCATTTTTCAATCTCCGAGTTTTCCGAATTCGCGTTAAAGTTGGTGTCTCCGTGCTTGTGTCCGATTTTCTTTTTCGAACGAATTTTAAAGGAATATAATAATGTACTCTTACGAATAGCTTTGCTTGTTTGCAATGGCAGGCCTTTCCACGGTTTTAAAAAGTGATTGTTGTCATTGCTCAAATTGTGCGCTAAGTTTAGAACGAAAGGTCATAAATATATATATTTTTTAAAATGTATAAAGCCTGCCAATACAAACCAGCACATTTGTTTGTTAGAGTCCATAATATTCTTTAAAAAAAAAAGAAGATGTAACGCAATAGTACGGCGATAACGCAATAAGGCGATACAACGCAATACAATTACGGCGATATAACGCAATAAAAATACGGCGATATAACGCAATAAATACGGAGATATAACGCCATCAAAATACGGCAATATAACGCAATAGTTCGCCGATATAACGCAATAGTACGGCGATATAACGCAATACTACGGCGATATAACGCAATAATACAGCGATATAACGCCGTAAGAAAAAGAGACTTCAGTGCAACGAATTCGCGAATACGAGCTACCGTACTATCCAGCTGGACACGCCACTGTTCTGAAGATCAACAGCACAAAAATCAAAACTGGGTGTAGAACGATGAGCTGCACCAATAGCTTTTCCCTCGTTTTATATCTCTGTGGAATTCTCTTTCTGGTGCATGTTTACCCTCAACTTATGATCTCTCTTGCTGTAAGAAGGATCTGTATCTTTTGCTTCTTTGAATTTTGTTCACCCTCTTTGTAGACTTAGTGCAAAGTCGGTAATAGCGGTCCACTTGGTATATATACGGGGGAGGTTGCGGTTGCCTCGTACCCAATTTGCAGAGTTCGAAGTTAGATCTGTCGCAACTCGGCACGTTACTATAGTCTTAAACCAGCCGTGCCGATGAATTTCGACTGAAATACACGGATGAAACCCGACTATCTAACGACTTGTCATCAAGTCTACCCTCTTTGTAACTTCTTACCTCGAATGGCTTTACCTTGTTTGGAGCAAAATTGCATACAAAACAAACAAATAAACACCCCAACAAACAAACAAACAAACAAAAGACAAAAGAAATATAAAGTGGGGAATTTCACCTATAGACTACTACTAAGGATTTCACAATAAACGCACGACTTAATGGAATAGAATTGCATTATTTGAGACGAATACAATTTTCGAATTAAAGGGTTTGTATTAGAGGCGACGAAATCAAATACTTGAGATGAAAAAGTGTAATCATTTTATTTGATTTTTTTTTAACTTGATTTAAATTTGTCAAAATAAATTCAACAATTAAACACATCACGAATTGCAATCAATCGATGTTGATGGACGAATTTGAATATCAGACTCATTGAATTCGAATGATAAACATTGTTTTATTGGGAAGGCCATTTAATATACATTACCTAGTTGTGGTTTACTGGTGACAATGAGGGAAAGCAACATCATGCCCAGGAAGTACATTTTTATTTTCACAGTGGGCCGCATTTTCCAAGTTTTCACTTGTCGTCCCTGGATGAACTACCGTAGAATAATTTGGCTCCTTCCTCGATCACTCACTGTTTAATTACCCATTCCACCTGGTAATATGCCAGATAGTTTGAGTGTCAAGTGACTCGCAAGATCAAACTTGGCCAGTGAAATTGAAAGAGTGTTTCGTTTTCCAGCTTGGTATGCCTGACTGCATTTTGTGTCGAAAGTGCAAGGCCAAGCCTATTAAACCTTGCAATTATATTGAAAGTTGATTCAAACTCACGTTTGGGAAATTTCTTTGTTAATGAACTGCTATTGCCAGTTATTACAAAATCGTGTGGCTGTTGCCTAGCTACATCAAGCGTCCATACGTCTCCATGGTGAGCGACCACAAAGACTTAACCACATAATGCATTTCTTTGCAAGTCTGGCGCACAAGCCTATCAATAGTAGCCCGGAAACCTTTTACGACAAAGACCTCCCACCCAGTACGCATAATGCACGGAATGCATAAGGTCTTTACCGCGGCGCTACGAGTCGGTTTGAATAACCTAATTATACTATTTGGGGTTCAATTGATTCAGAAACGTGGCTGGTCGCGGTCACAGCACTTCATCGACAGCTTCATTCGAAGAACGCATAATACATGTGTCGCGTTGAATATTATTCAAAACTATTGGAGTCCAGACATGTGGACATGTGAAGAGTTTTTCATTTATTTATTTAATTATTTATTTGAATTCACTCTTGTATTTCCGTAGGCCATTTAAAATTCCTCCCTTCTCGAATTTTGTTCCCGCCCCGATTTGTTTTTCTTTTTCTGAAAGTGTTTTTTCTTTAAAAAGTGAATTTTCCAGACAAATTTTTACAACAGTCCCATAATCATTGTCGCATTGATTTGCACGCAAACATTGTGCATCACATAATAGCTATACTGAGGTGTTATGCTTGCCACAGCGGGTTACGGTCGGCAAAAATAAGCCCTGTGCTTCCCGACTAATAATGATGACGTCTCGCATAATTACAATTTCTGTTTACATAAAACATAAAATATAAATTTCCCTCCCTCCCGATTCAGTGAGTAATGAAAACCTAAACATCTATGTTAATGGCCTTACACAAATATTTACTGATTCCTTTGTGAATCCAGCCGTCCTATGTGATCCCCCTTCGAATGGACCACTCCGTTGGTCTCCGGGGGGTGGGGGTGTTGTGTTACTACACAACGAGTTCAATCAGTGAGCTTTGATGTTCTATTAATATGTGCCAACGATTGAAGGAAAAAATCGCATTTTTTTTTTAGCGTCGCATTATAATTTTTTCTAGCAATTTTGTTTTTGGGGGGTCAAATTTTTGTTGTTCCGCATTTTCTTTTTTCTTTTTTTCTTTTTTTCGTTCTCGCATTTTTACGGAAGCGTATTGAGGACATGACCAAAAAAAGTTTTCCGGACTACTTTTTAGCCCGGGCGGATTACTATATCGCCTGGGTGGATTACTATTTCGCCCGGGTATTACTATTTTGCCCGGGCGAATTACTATATCGCCCGGGCAGATTACTATTTCTCCCGGGCGAATTACTATTTTGCCCGTGCAGATTACTGTCCATTAATCAGAACGTGTATCACCATTTCGACAGTAATCCGCCCGGGCGATCCAGTAATCCGCCCGAGTGAAATAGTAATCCGCCCGGGTAAAATAGTAATCCGCCCGGGCAAAACAGCAATCCGCCCGGGCGAAATAGTAATCTGCCCGGGAGAAATAGTAATCCGCCCGGGCGAAATAGTTATCCGCCCGGGCGAAACAGTATTCCTTCCGCCTGGGCGATATAGTAATCCGCCCAGGCAAAATAGTGGTCCGCAAAACTTGTTTTGGTCATGTCCTCAATACGCTTTCGTATTTATGAGCTAAACTTTAGCGTCTTTATATAAAACAATACGTGCAACGAGCACACTTGTATATAATCTATAGACCCGTGTAGCTAGCTATGTAGGTGTCTATATGCGTATCGATAAAGTTGGTATTATAGTCGTCATGTACGTCTTTTTTCATAATTGTGATTTTTTTCGCGAACGAATTTTGAAGGAATGTAATGCTTGTTTACATTGGAAGGCCTTTGGTTGTTGTCAAACGACATTGGCCACGCCTAACTGTTTGTTCGTAGAAGTTGAAATGTTCCCACTCTTACGACTGTTGAACCTTTTTGACTGATGTGGAGGACTATAACTCAAGAACAATTTCATGTTGACATTACGGAACATTTTCGTTTGCCTTATGTACTCTAGCAGTGTTCTAATGCACACAAAGACCTATCTGGTTGATAAAATGACAACACCACCGTGGGTTGTGGTGTACTAAGACTTTAAGGTTTTGATCAACTCATCGATGATCATGTTTCCTAGGTTAAGCATTGTTAAAGTCTTTGCTCGTTGCTTAGTAGTTAACGCACAGAGGGATACAAGTTTTTGAGTCAGCTGTTTCAAGCTGATGGTTTTCAATGGATTTTGACTATGTATTTCAAAAGTACACTAGCATCCAAAGTGTTAGAATATCGTGGTACTTGAGGTATAAGATTGTAAACCCCACGCATGAACCTTACAACCAACGGATGGCTTTCACTGGGTCTTATCCGAATCCGTGTCTAGTCATACCAAGGTTAAAAGTGCACTTCTCGAAGTATTTATAGTGCTATACTGTGCACCGATATCAACCAAACCTTTCAAGAATTCTAGGGTCGAGTTGACAGAGGCACGAATTGGATGGATATGTTTCTTATTGCAGAAGTGTAACCATTTGGGAAGTGCACAACAGTACTGTTTTTGTGTACCCGGTCTCCATGAATGGTAGATGATGTCAATTGTTCGTTGTGAAAGTCCTCTTGAAGCGAGGGCTTGCCGAATAAAGGTCCAACACACAATGACGAGGTGGTCTTGGAGAGGGTGAGGCTGTTCTGGTGCATTGGGTAGGCACAATAGTTTGTTGCTCTTTTGAATTAGCAACGGAGGTGGGATCAGCAACCGCAGTAGTCTCGGAAACCAGTGCTGGTTTTCCACAGTGGGAAAACTAGAACGCCTGTTGCCAGATCCAACTCTATTTTTTTGGAGAACTCTGTCAATGAAAGAAAATGGTAAAAAAACACTAGAACGGTCACAGCCCGCCGCCGGTTGAAAACGAACGCCGTTTTTCTTGCTTTCCTCGGCATCCATGATTGTAAAACTTCGAACATGTCAGTTAAACGATATTTACTATAAAATACAACTTCCCAAATCCACCCATACATGAAAATTCAAGCAATTACCAATGGTGTATTCTGGAAATCTAGACATCATAATTTTGTGTTTTTGCCTAAACCAAGATAAAATATTTGGGTATGGTGCTAAGTCAAGATGGGCTCGAAACAGACCCTGATAAAATAAATGTGATCAAAAATTAACCTAGACCTTGCAAAGTTTTTGAAGGGAAATCTTTTTTTGGATTTGTGGTATATTACCGCAAGTTCATTAAAGATTACTGCAAAATTGCTGAACCATTAACGAACTTGACAAGAAAAACGTGCTTTTTGTTTGGATTGTGTCTTGTGAGAGTGCATTTCGAACGCTGAAAGAATTCCTTACTCGACCACCAATTTTGGTCTTTCCTAATTTTGATGGTGCGGAATTCTTTCTACACACTGACGCTTCTGCCAAAGGGCTTGGTTTTGTTTTGGCCCAAGAACAAGATGACAAAGAAAATTACTCTACCACTGAATTGGAAGCTCTGACTGTTGTAGAGGGTATTACAAAATACTCCCAATTCTTGCAGTTAGGAATTAAGTTCACTGTTCTCACAGACCACTGTGTGGTTATTTAACAACAACCACACTTCGAGTAATACTATAGCCGCTTAGCACGCTGGTTACTTAAACTGCAGCCATACAACTTTGAAGTGAATCACATAAAAGGAAAGAACTGTCATGTTGATGCTCTCAGTAGGATTAACTATGACCAGTCTGGGTCTTGTACTGAATGTAGTAAGTGTTTTAAAGCAAACACTACAGTTCAACATTCAATAACCACAACTTGGGTAAAAACTCAAACCCATGAACCAGACTTTTCACAAGCCGTACCTAAACAGTCGGAAACTGGAAATAACGGTTTCAGTTTGGAAAAAGGATAAAAAATTAACAAAATTTTCAGAATATTCCTTCATTTCCAGGTGAAATTAGTTTAGATCGTTTCAAAAAGGCTCTACTTTCGGACTCATTTGCTGGTGACATGATTAAATATTTAGAGACTGATTATTTACCTGTTGATAATAAATCTGCAAGGAAATTAATCTTAGAGGCTGACCAGTATTTTGTGAGGGACGGGTTATTGTATCATATTTGGATTATTCCATCTGGTCGTAGTGCCCCTGAAAGACACGTGTACCAGTTGTATGTTCCTCTGTCATTTGTAGACATTATGTTGGATAACTGTCACGACAATGTTCTTGCAGCTCATTTTGGCTTTTACAGAACTTACGCAAAAGTACGTCAGCGTTCCTATTGGAAGGGAATGTACAGAATTATCGACAATTGGGTTTGAGTTGCATCTCTTTTGCCCAGAGAAAGACGCACAGGGTACTGGCTCCTTTAATGACTATGAAAGTTCCAGAACCATTCGAACGTGTAACGAATAAGGGTAATCGTTTATGTTCTGTGTTTTACAGACCATACCAGGTGGCCCATCCTTACTGTACTTTCTAATATTGAGGCATCGACTTTTGCCCGTGCGTGTTTCGACAGGGTCATAATAATTATGTGAACACGGTTGTCCGAAAACTCTGCTTTGTGACAGAGAAACGAACTTTCTCAGCATAATTGTTAGGAAAGTTTGTCGCATAATGCAAACTCAAAAATAAACACTAGTGCGTATCACCCTGAATGTAATGCTATTCAGGAGGGGTTTAATTCTGTCATTTTAGACACTATCTCGAATTACGTGAATGAGTTTCACAATAACCGAGATGAGTATCTTGCAGTAGTTCAGTTTGCTTACAGAACCACTCCTGCTGAAAACTCAGTGGGATATAGCCCGTTTTTCCTGATGTACGGGAGAGAGGCTAGATTGCCTTTGGAGGTGACACTATCCCAGTATAATCACCCTGACAAATCTGTCAGAGATGTCAGAGATCGCCTTCATCGGTTAGTTTCGCAACTAGAGATTTTTCGGGACATATCTTAAAAACGTGCTGAAATGAATCAAGTCAGCAGAATGAAGACCTATTTTGACAAAGCAACTCAAGACGTGAAGTATCAAGTTGGGGATATTGTTGGGATTTATATCCCAGTGGTACAAAAGGGACTTTCTCGCAAATTGGCAAGTTTGGGGCTGGACCATATCTTTTAGTAGAGCAGACTGGCCCTGTACATTTTCGAGTTAGAAATCTGGAAAATAATAGGCTACTTTCGACACCCGTTCACGTTAGTCGTATGAAATTTGCTTACAATATATTTGTACGTCCGGGTAATGATGTCACACCAAGCGACCCACAACAGAACATTTATTTTCCAGTATTGTTTGAAGAAGACTGTCCAGAAGATACTTTTGTTCAACTTAAGTCAAAACGGGAATCAAGTCGGCAATCTTTCCCAGTTTATATCGTACCTCTTATACCTACCATTCAAGTAGAACAAACTAAGGAATATGAAATAGAGCATATAGGCCTACTGCGGGGTAGATGCAAGAACAAGCGTCTTGAATATTTTATTAAGAGGAAATGATTTTCTGGTAACGAAAACACATGGGAACCAGAAACGAACCTAAATGAAGCTGCTTTAGAGTATTTAAAAAACAAGTCGGTAAGAATCACGGGAAAATTGTAATTTATATGATGCATTTTAAAGGTTTATTGTATACAGTATACTGCAAATTCTGATTTTACGCTCCAGATGCCGTTTTGAATATAGTGTAATGAACTTTTTAAAGTATAATTTGGGGACCAATTTATTTAATGTAAAAATATTTAGTATTTCCTCAAGATGACGTCACATTGCCGACAATGACCATTGGAGTTCGGACGATGAGGTGACTGGGATCTCGTGGCCTGGCCAGCCCATGGAGAGCAAGATCTTGGACAAGGATCACGTGTGGGCAAGATTGATGATGGTAGACGATTAACATAACGAGAGGAATCAACTGCAAGTTCTGTTAAATTGTTAATTATAAAGAATACGATATGATAACATTTGTAACCAATTTGATTAGGGGTTGCGTATGTTGTAGAGTTCATTTATATGTAAATTTAACAACACCCCTCTTATCAAATGTTGTATCGTCTGGCTTGTTATAATTGGCCACGCCCAGAGGTTTCGGTGCAGTTGGCATCGGGGGCGTTGGACCGGGAGAGTCGGTGTAACAATAGTTGCGTTCAGTTGTTAGAAGGGATAGTTTGGAAATGGATTTAGTTTGTCATTGCTACAATTGAATTGCCGAGTTTGCTAATTTTCCTCAAGGGTCACCGGTTTAAATTAACATCATAACAATAAGAATCAATGCCAGTGCCGGTTGAAAACGAACGTCGTTTGTTTTTTCCGGCAACCATAATTGTAAAACTTTGAACAATTCAATTGAACGATATTTACAAAAAAATACACCCCCACCAAAAAAAAAAAAAAAAAAAAAAAAAAAGGCAAATATGCGATGGCACTAATATTTCCCAGGCGCCATACTATGATTGTGACTGCGTGCCAAATTCAATGCAAGTATCATTTGATAGAATTATTGTTTTCACCAATCTGTCTGATCATTGAGCTTTATTTACGCAGAAGATAACCCACTTATTGGTAGGGGTAAGCTACCAACAATGTCCCTTGCATCAGCTGCAATAATTAGATTCCGAAACCAGAAACTACTTGAATGAAACTCTGTTTGTCATTTTAAATATCAGGAATGCAAGAAGTACGCCAGACATGGACTTTACATTATAAGTCATCTAAAAGCACATTTAATTATTATAAAAAGGTTCAACATTTGCGTCATGTTAGAAAACCATTAATATCTTAAGCTTGTTGCCAATACAACTGAAAATATCAGCGGTAAACACAAATCTTACCAGTATATTAACGGTTCCGAAAAGAAAAATAACCCTGTGTCGCAAAACTTTACTATCTATGCGTTTATTTGGTTTACATAATACTGTGATATAAAAACAGTTTTATATAATTAAAAAGTGTGTAATTGATTTTCACAACAAGCCACAATTACACAGGCCTCACACTTTGAACATCTTGCAAGATCGAAATATTAGGCCCTCTTAAATTTCAAGTCATTCCAGCCAGTAAGCAGTTTGCAGCAGTTTTAATCTTATTCCTCTAACAAAAGAAACACCGTGCACTGACAATGAACGTCAATTGTTAATGTAAGACCTTTGAGACGATAGAGGGCGCCCCACCAACCGGTCCTTTTCTCGTATTCCCAGTGACGAGACAATAGAAAAGAGCCGGTTGGTGGGGGGCCGCGGTCGATCCTTGTAATCTGTATGCTTTGTGTTCTAAAAAATGACTCCTACACGACCTATAATGATCTCAATAATCCGCTGAAGAATTGTCTTTCCATCTAAGGGTCACTGCAGCCAACTTCAATAAAAATACATGAATTTTTAATTTTCCACCGAATCAAACTTATTCCTTACAAAGAGAAACGTGAAGGGTTTGAATATGCAACCTCATTTAGATGTCAAATTGTACATGTGTTGTGAACAACATAATTATGTCAAAAAAGGATATTATTACAAATATAATATCATTTGTATCATGTAGAATAAAAGCTTTTGTTGTACTTTGCATAGAGCTTGTAATTAAAAGTACTTTAACTGGCTATAATATAGTGTCTTTACACAAGTTTAAAAACAGTTTCACAACTAACTCGCAAAACAAATATTCAGGATGATCACTTTTCCTCAACATAATTTATTCGCTAGTCACGACACATCCTGCTTTACATAAAGTACACGTGCTTGTCCAAATTACAAATACACACATTTTCCAACCATCTTGCAGCCTTCTTCGCATCCGGAACATTCTAACAAAACCCAAACAAGCATATAAAGTCTACCAAGATATACAATAATTATTATAGGCTATGAAAATGAGATACACAGATTAACTAAAGCTATTATTTGATGATTAAGGCCAACTAAGTAATACAATTGTCAACAATCAGCGTCCGTTATGTCTAACTTGAGCGTCCGTTATGTCTAACTTGAGCATCCGCTTCCCCCCTCATTTTTGAATGTGTTGAGATTGTCAGAAATCCTCTTCCATTTCTTGACCTGTCTGGCTTTGGAAGCAGAGGGCCACTCGTAGAAGGACATCCTCTCATCAACCACGTAATTGTAGCTGCAATAAACAAAAAAGTCCACAATGTTTTGCCTAAAATATTCTGCTAATAATCATAAGGGCCTCATAGAAATTTTATGATTTGATAAATTTAAGTGCTGGCTGGGCAACTGCAATAACATTTCAAGATGACTGGGCCATTTAAGCCCCGTCCCACTGCACAAGAACAAGAATTGCACCTATCTAAAATAGGAAATAGTATGTTTCAGGAACATGCATCATACAAACGTACACACACGTGTGTGTGTTTGCTTTGCATGCGTGTTGAACCTCATGCATGCAGGTTGGACCTTGGTGTAGATATAAAGTTGGAACTCTGAGCAACCACGTTGAACGTTGGTGGACCCAGGGGGGACCTTTATGCAAGCATGTTGAACCTTTTGTGCCTGCATGTAATTAGACCTAGCTTTTGTGCACGCATGTTGGACCTTAATTTGTGCACGCAAGTTGGACCTTTGTGTACGCTTTGTGCACGCATGCTGGACTTTTTTGGCACATGCATGTTGGTCCTTTGTGCACGAATGTTGGGCCTCTGCATGCAAATTGGTGCAGCCTGCAGGCAAGTTGGACCTTTTGCACAAAAGTTGTACCTTTGCGCATGCATATTGGACCTTGTTGGAATAGAGTATGAAACTTGGTGCGAGTATGTTGGACCTTGGTGCAAGCATATGTTGGACCTTGGTGCAAGCATATGTTGGACCTTGGTGCAAGCATATTGTAACGTAGATTTCTCTGGGGTCGACTACACACACAAGAAGGACTCCTGACACAAGTGTTCCTCTATTTCCTGTGGTTCTCTGCCGTTTATTGTGGACTCTCGCCTACCAAACATGGACTTCAGGCTCACACAATCACGCGGCCCCCAGAACTGGTCAGAACCAGTTCGGCGCTTGCGCAATCCAAGGCGGGTTTCCGGGGCGATCCCACCACCGTGGAATCGCTCCAGCGCCCTCTACCGCCCAACCGGCACGGGCGTTACACAGCCCCCCACGAAGACCTTGTTTGCCCCCAAACAAGACCATGGGCGCTGCTGCCGCACCCCGGCCAACCGCCCTGGAAAACGCATAACGCCAACATTACACAACAATTTACATTCCAACAATTTACATTACAACAATTTACATTACAACAATTTTCATTACAACAATTTTCATTACAACAATTTGGGGTAAGCCCCTGGCCCCAGGACACACCCCTGGCCCCGGCACACCCCTGGCCCCGGCACACCCCTCTAAATGTTAAACTTGACTGCGACTGTGACTGCGACTGGCTGCTCTGACTGCGACTGGTGCCTTCGACTGCGGCTGGCTCTTGCGACTGCGACTGTGGTTCCTGCGACTGCATCTGCGGCTGGCTCCCGCGACAGCGACTGGCTCCTGCGACTGCGACTGGCTCCTGTATCTGGTGCCTGCGACTGCGACTGGCTCTTGCGACTGCGACTGCGACTGCGCTTGGCTCCTGCAACTGCGACTGGCTCCTCCGACTGCGACTGGCTCCTGTGGCCGCGACTGTGACTGCCTCTTGCGACTGCGACTGATTCTTGCGACTGCGACTGATTCTTGCGACTGCAACTGATTCTTGCGACTGGCTTAGAGAGCGTGGGCGTCCCGGCGAGGCCCCGCCCCCGCTGCGCCGACGGGCACGGCTCGGGCTCGCTCCGAGTGTTGCGAGCCGTCTGCCGCGCCGCCGTCTACAGCATGGGCCGGGCCCCCCCGACTCGGTTTCATTCCTGCAGAAGATCCAGAGAATGTCTCGACGAGGCCCCGCCCCCCACTGCATCCACGGGCACAGCTTTGGATTGTTCCGCGAGGAACCATCCGTCTGCTGCGCCGCCGTCTACAGCATGGGGCGGCCCCCCGACAGACCTGGTAGCGGACCCGGACAAATATGGAGAAGGGCGCCCTCTCTCCAAATCGGAGTGGACGCACTGAAGCCCCCAGCCATTGGCGCATGTCCCGAAATTCCCCGCTATCCTTCTCCAACTCCTCCCCCAGGAAACCCCAGACTCCCAAGTCCCCATAACCTCCCTAGAGTTCCCCTGGCGTCATGCACGGAGTGCCTGAAAGCCTCCCGGACTGGTCCCCGCTCCCCGGGCCCACGCCCCGGCCTGCCCTCTCGCCGTGGGGCGAGTTGGCTGCCGTGTTATCGTGGTTTCCTGAAAACCTGAACACTTCACCTGGTCTTTTCCCGTCCTTCTGTATGCCGACCGCTGCCACCAATGTAACGAAGATTTCTCTGGGGTCGACTACACACACAAGAAGGACTCCTGACACAAGTGTTCCTCTATTTCCTGTGGTTCTCTGCCGTTTATTGTGGACTCTCGCCTACCAAACATGGACTTCAGGCTCACACAATCACGCGGCCCCCAGAACTGGTCAGAACCAGTTCGGCGCTTGCGCAATCCAAGGCGGGTTTCCGGGGCGATCCCACCACCGTGGAATCGCTCCAGCGCCCTCTACCGCCCAACCGGCACGGGCGTTACAATATGTTGGACCTTGGTGCAAGCATATCCAATATGTTGTACCTTGGTGCAAGCCTGTTAGACCTTGCAGCATGCATGTTGGACCATTGTGCACAAGTTGGACCAATGTGCACACAAGTTGAACCTTAACTGTAAAATATAACTAAGTTTTCTTGGCCAGACGCATTAATTTTATTAGATTTCTGGCGGTGGGTTTGATTTTCGGCTGCAATAATTGGATTCCGAAACTAGAAACTACTTGAATGAACCATTGTGCACAAGTTGGACCAATGTGCACACAAGTTGAACCTTAACTGTAAAATATAACTAAGTTTTCTTGGCCAGACGCATTAATTTTATTAGATTTCTGGCGGTGGGTTTGATTTTCGGCTGCAATAATTGGATTCCGAAACTAGAAACTACTTGAATGAAACTCATGTTTGTCATTTTAAATATCAGGAATGCAAGAAGTACGCCAGACATGGACTTTACATTATAAGTCATCTAAAAGCACATTTAATTATTATAAAAAGGTTCCAAATTAATATCTTAAGCTTGTTGCCAATAAAACTGAAAATATCAGAAATATCAGCATATGTGCATATGTACAAGTTGGACCAATGTGCACACAAGTTTTCAACTCTTGGCCAGACGCATTAATTTTATTAGATTTGTGGCAGTGGGTTTGACTTTTCTATTTGAAACACTTCACTTGTTTTTACATGAAAGAAAGCAAAAGAAGAAAGACACACTTCTTACAGCAGGGGACAACATTTTGTAATTCACTGACTCACCTTCGTTGTCCATTATCATCCATGATTGGTAGACCACCCGAACCGATCACAAGGTAGCGTTTCTTCTTGATGTCAGGTTTGCCGCAGTTCATGCTTTTCCAGAAGGTTCTAGTATCACCTTCTTTGACACTATCAAGTCCTATCAACGATGAAATATAAACGCACAGACAAGTTGGTAAACAAAGAGCATTCAAGTATCATATTTGGCTGGTGGGTTTTTGAAGTGTATGCAAGCAATTTAGGAATCTGTACTGTAGTGTGTTTGGGAAAGCAGAGTTTGTAGTTTGTACTTTCCGAGTACCGGGTACCAGCTTAAACTACCAGATATTAAGATGGTTTGGTACAGATAAAGCTGCATCATAATACAGACACTGGACACTAAAGACTTTGCTAAACAAATTGAAAACTTTACACAATCAGAATCTTGAATGAATTAAGCTTTTACGACAAAGCATTTGTTATTTTTTGTGTGCTTCATAAGTGAATCTTCATGATGAAGTTCACAATATACCTACGTTACAAAGATTTATTCAGGGTGACACCATGTGTGACGTAGGTAACAGTGCTGTTTCAATTACAGGAAATTAATACTGCATTCTACTTAATTAAAACATTAGGTTTTGAAAAGTTGTTAGTACATGTATCACTGAGTTTATCTTAAAAAATAAGTGACTGCTGTATAAAAATGCACATAATTCATGTAACAAATATCTTTTAAAAAAAGAAGAGAGTGACACCAAAACAAAATGAAACAAATTGCAAACACAGAAGTAGAAAAGTTACATTGTTTTTAGCCATTTATATAGGTATCACCTTTTCACCTTACTATATTTTCTACTAAGAGTCTAAGTAAATCGTTTATATGTTTTGTAGATATATTCCACTGTCAGGCAATGTTGCTCACTAACCCCAACAGTCCTTAATCATTCACTTTTAATATGATTTTTCACACACACTAGGGAGTTAGGGTTTAAAAACAATGTAACTTTTCTACTTCTGTGTTTGCAATTTGTTTCATTTTGTTGTGGTGTCACTCTCTTCTTTTTTAAGAGATATTTGTTACATGAATTATGTGCATTTTTATACAGCAGTCACTTATTTTTTAAGATAAACTCAGTGATACATGTACTAACAACTTTTCAAAACCTAATGTTTAAATTATTAGGTAGAATGCATCATTAATTTCCTGTAATTGAAACAGCACTGTTACCTACGTCACACATGGTGTCACCCTGAATAAATCTTTGTAACGTAGGTATATGAGCAACATTGCCTGACATTGGACTATATCTACAATACATATAAACGATTTACTTTGACTCTTAGTGGGAAATATAGTAAGGTGAAAAGGTGATACCTATATAAATGGTGATGCCCCAACCTGCCGGAATGTCCCATGTATACATACATTTTTCTGTTTTGCTTCTATTTTAGAGAATAGCAATATAGCAGATCATAGCATTTTATTTTGACTTTTTCATTATAAAATATAAATACAACATACTGTTAATCATAATGAAACATTAACAGCTCAATGAATGGTGTTTAGTTTAAACACACAGGTATACCTTGACTAAAACAAAATGCAATTGCATTTTCAAACACAGTAGACTGCATACCCCCTCTTCAAATAAAAAATGATTTGTGAAGTTGTTGCAAGAGTCTTGATTTAGATGTACATGCTTTATGTATGAGTTACCTTTTTTGATTGGCGTACGGATAGTCATTGTAATGTACTGGAAACCAGCTTTCCGCTTAAAACCAGTCACTTCAACTTCATAGGCTAGAAATATGAAAGAACAAATGAATTTAAAATGAAAAATGCCAACAGAACACAAAAAACACACCTCCAGTTTGCATAGTAAAGGTGGCATCAAACACTCCCTATTATGTATGCTCATCATGCCCCAGTTCAATGTATGTAAATGCAAACGTCTGACTAGTCTAGCCACATACTCACCTACAGCTTCTACTAATAATTATGTCCATGATCAAATGATGACAAATTAAGGTTTATAAATTTCAAAAGTCATTATCATCATTTTACAATTTGATCATCACATCAATTTATAATATTTCCATATGTTGTATAAATTCAATTCAATTCAATTCAATTCATTTATTCATCATGAAAACATGACAATTGTCACCCCAGTCATTACAAAAACACATACATATAATAACTAAAAATATTTTTAAAATAAATACATATACATGTACATACATAAACCCCAGCAGCCACCACACCCAAGTATCCCAACCCGTCTAGAAAACAAGACAAGAAGTCCGCGGTAACACCACAGCAACTATTCTCAGTGAGACGCACGGCTCAGAAAAAAACAGAGGAAACCCAACGCCCCGTACAGCACGCCCCGTCTGTTGCGAGGAGACCCTGACATCTCCCGACGACGGGCAGAACAAACTGCCTGAAATGCTGAGGCTGAGCCTCTTTCCACCACACATCTCACCAAAGAGAACCACCGCGGCGTCACCGCGAACCTCCCATCCCATAGCCTAGCCTCTTTGTCACTCAAACCTTTATATCTCCTCTATCTATAAACATTATTATTATACTGTCTAATGGCTGATGGGAAAAAAGAATTCCTCAACCGATTTGTATTAATCCGAGGGAGTCTAATTTGACCCGACCTGTTGAAAATAATACTGGAATGCAAGAGGTGGTCTTTTTCCCAACACAATAGTAAAAACAAATTCTCCAAAGTACTGTTACATAAGGAGTCCAACCTTTTAACATCAGCACCAACCAGCCTACTTGTAGATTTGATAATTCGATTCAGCTTTCTGACATTTCCAGAAGAATGCTCTTGTTTTTGTTTTTCTGGTCCTTGCTTTTTGTTTTAAAAAAATGGCCTGAAGTTGTACAGCAGCTGATTTCACCAATTAATGATAATTTTAATCTTCTCATCCCAACTTACAATAGACCCAATGCAAGTTAGGATGAGTTAGTCTTTTTCTAAGACTGATCTGTTGATCTATGGGGCAGTCGAAAAACAATGAATAATGCAAACTAAACACCTATTTCAAAATTAAAGACAATTAACTTTTATACACAGCGAAAGCTCATGCGGCCTCCCTACGCTCTCATGGCATTTCTTTGACATTCACACCCACACCTAATTTAGCACTAAGTGCAAGGTCAACAAACTTTTGCCTGGGCCGGCGGTGGTAGTTGAATTTTAGTTCACGTCACGCTATCGCCATATAAGGGTTAATTATGCAAAAGGTAAAAGGTCAGCAGTATGCAAATTTCTACAGTTAACTTTGGGCCAATGAGAATCATGGGTTCCGCGTGGGGAAGCTGGGCTTTTGGCGGGTTGAAATTTTATAGCCACTCTGTCACAGCCGATTCCAGAGTCAACATCTCAATTTTTGTTCAGCAAATTTTTGGGGATTCAGTTGCTGTATAATGTCAAAGTAAAACCAGCATCACAGATGGAACAGAAGTTAAACTCAATCATTTGAAGACGACTTCTATTGGAAACAAAAACCTATGAAATTGAATTTTTTTTCTTCTTTTAAAGGTAGTATACACCATTGGTCATTGCTTGAATTATCATTTGGGGGATTGTATTTTATAGTAAATATCGTTTACCTGAGCTGTCCGAAGTTTTACAATCATGGATGCCGAGAAAAGCACGAAAAACAGCGGTTTGTTTCAACCGGCGTCGAGCAGTTATTCTTATGTTATCTTTGTTTTTTCGCGATCGCAGTCCGCCGATCGTGAATTTTTCATTATAAAATTATATTTTTCGGAATAATGACAGGATATCTAGCGCAATCATTTTGCTGGATGCCTAGAATCAACATTTACTTTCAAATGAGTAAGATATTTCTTAATAATTCGGTAGTAAATATTTTTGATATCTGCAAATGGTGTATCCTACCTTTAAAGTTAATGTGTACAATGTAGTTTCAAATTCTCATTTACTGGATCATGCTGTAAAATCTTGGATAATACAATAGATAATATCAATGGTCTGATATCTTTTTAAATTGGTTAATGTTTGTCTTGAGTCAAATATGGTTATGGGTCTGTAGAAATTATTATAACACAATATATTCTGTGTCTTGATTGGCCGAACATGAGTCAAATGGCATTCGATATTTTCGTAATCTTGTGCACGGCCTAAAGTATTACACCTGTGGCGGCTGACAGTACAGTACTCTACCTGTGGCAAACAGAGTACCGTAGCAACCAAAGTATTGTACACATAGCACCAGTGATGTGTGAAAATCCATAAGGTTGTGCACTTTGTGCATTGTACCCATGTATGTACTGTTCTCAAATGCTATCGCTATGGGTTCAAACTTTTTGTGAATGGGTATTTTGAAAAAGTGCAAGCACATTTTTAACTAAAGTTAAAGTGACACTAGGTGAAACGGAAAAACAAAAAATGCTTGTACATACACGCTAAATTTCAAATAATAAATACAAAACAGATCCACCATTAAACAAAATATGGGTGCATTCGAGTAGTTCACCCGGATCGACTCGGGTATTATATGCAGATGGGCCAACCACAAAAGCCGTGCAAGTCTCATGCATAAAGGTCACGATTGAACACCTGTGGTGGTTGATGGTTGTGTGGTTGATTTTGTTTTCTATAATACTTTATTTTTACAAATTGATGAACCATAAAACTGCTATAAATATAGGTAATAAATTCAAAATACATTTTTTAATATATATATATATGAAGTAAAGAAAACCAAAATCCCTGTTCTGCATGCGCTGGTGCTGACATGTGCGGAAATCGAAGAACGTACATAGTGTTTTTGAGGAACTCGCAAGAAGAGTTTCTCCTAGTCCTATTTAAAAAAATTAAAAATACTACACTGAAAACTAAATCTAGCCAATTTGAGTGAAAAATTAGTCAAGTAGGTAATACAAATGAGTCTTTCCATGTCTGACTAATTGTTCAATCTAAAATACTAATAAAACTATTGTTGACTAATTTAAAATGTTCAAAGACTAACACGAATTTTATTAATACCAATTTTGCTATGTGACTAATTAATCCATTACTAATGCGAAAAATGACGAACTAATATTTATTGCCAAAATACTAATGATATTTTTGTTCACCCAGCCCGAAGAAAACTTGGCAAAGTAAGTCGGTCAGTCAGTGTATTATTGACCTCCCCTCCCTCTGGATCTGAAGCTAAAACAATTACTTGTTTAGCTTTGAATAAAATAAAGATTTATTATTGTGACTTCACAGCCATATCTCAGTCATGAAACAAAAACATTAACAGAAGTTCGTAATTTCACTTTGGAAATATGGGAAATAACTTTGTACACAGTGAGTAATTGAAGCTCATTCAAGTGGTTAATGCCGTTAATAGAACAGCTGCTCGAGACTTCGCGCACTAAAACCTTTGTCTCATGCGCGCGTACTGACGTACGTACATACGTACTTACGAAAATGCATACAGGGCATTCGACGATAGATTGGTGGTGCGGTGACACTTTTTTTCCTCTGTTTAAGGTGAGAATTATTATTAATTATTAAACATAGACTTGTGTAATTATACTGCTACATATAGATATAATGGTTAGTACTCGATACAGACGAGTCTGCTCGCCATGATGACTTGATAGACCAATTCCTGGCCGGCTTGTAAGTTGTAACGGGATAAGGCCGGGTTTAAGTACATGTAATACATGGCCTACATGTACATGTACACTACAGTAATAAAACATGGCTGTTGCGATCATGACAGCGGGAGCAGGTCAACTCGGACATAAACCAACTTGGACCCAAACCAACTTGGACCCATACCAACTCGGACCCAGCTTGAAAATGTCAGCTCTCAACGAGAGAGGAAAGAGTTCCACATTCGAACATAGGCCTAGGCTGTACCATGTTTGCTTAACCAGTTTGCGCCGGATGACATATATTAGCACAAAGATTTCCCAGATTCAAACAGGTGATGCATAAACACGCCACGAGCAAGGCCGGAAGTGTCTGTCAGCAGCGAGCAAGGCCGGAAATGCGTGGGTGCTTCCCGGTACTATCGGCCTGAACCCGCTTCGGATCGAGTTTCGTTAAAAATAATCCCGCCCCTTGTCTCGGTGATGTTAAAGTAATCCCGGTGCGAACTGGTTAAATACTGACCGAGATAGCGATCAGCAAACGGATGTTGTATATCAAGCCCCGAGTGCTTGCCTTTTGCGGATGTGTAAGAAACCACATTGTGCAATAAATGAAACTACAGGAAAAACGTATACGTACACGATGTAAACAACTGGTTGTTTTTTTTAGTCTTTGCTTGGGAATGGTAAGACATTAGGTTCGTTTCCTTTCAAGCATATATTTAAAATAGGATAAGTAAACAATCAAAAACATGAAATTTTCGGGGATTTCAGGACATGGTGCCCCTTTAAAGCTAAATAGTGAAAAAGAAATGGTAATTTTTTACATCATCGGTGACGAAATGTAAATGATTCACTCACCAAAATGTGCAGAAGAGTCACACGCCTTGGCTTTCAACTTGCTCACAACAAAGTCACTAATTTTGGTGGATGGGTGCTCCGCACATTTACCTGTTTAGAAACATCATCATAAACACAAATCATTAAAATCTTTAATTTTACATTAATTATGACCCCTGAAAGAAAAACTAGTTTATAAACTACAACCCAACAAATCCACCTATTCATGATCATTCAAGCAATTACCAATGATGTTTCCTACCTTTAATTGGTAACAAGCATTATGGCAGCCATTTAAAAAACAAATAGGGATAACACCCAAAAAGCCGCCACTGCTGCAATGCTATAGAACATTTTCCAACTACCGGGGTGCACAGCTTGCCAAAAATCACCATGACCATTATTCCCCTCATTTGATACTGACCAACCTACAGGATGATGGCTTAATTGCAAGAACCCTAAACTATGGACATTGTAAGACAAAAAAATTCTTCAGATTTAATTTTTTTTAAGTTGTAATTTGCCAATGTATTATGTCAGTTACCTGCAGCACATATGCATGTGTCTCCCTCGCAGAGTGTACTCAACATATCAGAACCTTCCTGTGGGTGGATAAACTGCACACATTCCACAGCTACGCAGGAGAAAACAAGTTGAATTAATCAGAAATCCCTTTATCTAGGTCTGACCCGTTGATCATTCCATCTTTTAAATCCAAATATATGAAGAAATAATGCTAAACCTCTTATCAATCTTGCCGAACAAATATAGAAAAATTGAAATAATTTGACTTAAGCACCCTTTGTGACCAAGTATATGACCTAACTGAAATGACAATGATCAAGTCAATACCTATGTCTGGCTTGAATTTTAAATATCACCGACGGCTAACACTATGTTGGAGTTGTTATAAATCGACTCGGCTCAAGGCTCGGCTCAAGGCTCGGCTCAAGGCTTGGATTGACCTAAGACTCAGTGTGACTCAAGACTCAGCTGATGACTCAGCTCGACTCGACTCAAGGCTTGACTCGCAGCTCAACTTGACTCAAGGCTTGACTCGCAGCTCAACTTGACTCGATTCGACTCCTCCGTCACAAAAATCAGTCCAATTTATTTTACACTATGGAATGGATGCACCTACTAGGGTTATAGTAGTCATATACACGGACAGCTACAGGCTGGGCCTTGCCAACAGAAAACACACGCTGAGCATTGAAGGTGATGGCTGTGTATTCTTTGGTGATCTGTAGATAGAATAATTAGTCAAATATATTTTTAAGGAATCTTCCTAAAGCCAAAGAAATCTAAGACTATGGAGTGCTTAGCCCTAAGTATACGTGCATATGTCATGTAAGTCTTTGGGATCTTCCAACAACGGTTAATTGTGACTTTTTAGGGGAGCGACGTGTAAGTTCCATTGCACAATGCTACTTCATTGTCTGATGTAACTGGAGCATTTTGGCTTGCTAAAGTATGGAATTCAAATCATAGTTGTTCAGAGTGGAATCATCAAAAAGAGAGGGGTGTAGGTAGCAATTCCTTATTTGCAGGGGCCAAGGGAGGACTCAGCCGTGAACCATAAGCAAGCATGCAACAAGCTATTAGTGGTTGATGAGGTGATCGTTGCGGAACATCTTTTGTTATCAAAATATTTTTTGTCCATTGTCTTTTTCAGAATTGTTAATTTTGATGAATAAAGTGAAAACAAATGACCGTTTTGGGTGCATAGTCTTGTTGTTCCACAACAGAGCTAGCTGTTTCAAAGGCTGTTACTTTTTTAATTGGAACTCAAGAAAGTTATCAATATGCAAACATGTCATATCTCTGTTATACCAAATGAAAGCTTATATTGTGGGCTTTTCAACCATGTATATAACCCAATTTTACTTGTTGACATTTGATATTTACCTTCGTGAGATAAAACACCACTGACCGATCCGTCACTTCATAACGCTGGATAACCCCTCGACTTTGTTCCTTCACCTGCAAATGTATAGACAATTTTTTTTGGAACTTGAAAGATGTTTCTTTCATTTTTAGATAATCAAAAAAGGTATCCAACTTCATAAGAAAGTTAAGTTTAAGAAATGATCCTGATGTCACCAATACCTACAATAATAAATCCAGACAAGCTCCATCACACCACATTAACCAGTTCGTTTTCTAAGATTGCCTGCGAATTTTAGTCGCAGCCTGGTCGTAAGTTGTCGTATATCCTAGTGGGACTGGGGCTTTAGGTATTTCATAATAATTCAATAGTTTTGTTTTTGATGATTGCAAATGGTGTATACTATCTTTAAAAAGAGACTGAAAATGTTGTCTTTTCAGTCGAATTAGACACTTACATCTTCTAGTTCTTGTGTCTTAGGTTTATAGCCAGTGTACAATCCCACATCCAGTATGGCCATCCCCGTTTCCTCTCCACGCAGGTACCTGTCACAGAGCACATTGCAATTACAAATATTGATCAATGCACAGGCATTAATATTTCAGTCAACTTTAACTAAGCTAGATGCTTAGGGAACAAAGACTTTTTTCGTAATAATCTGTACAATTTCAATTCATCAGACAGCTGTGTGTTGGCAGCAGTTTTAATCTTACCTATGTTTTAAGTTAAATAAATGTAACGTTTATACATTCATGGCAGACATGCATTAAAAGAGATTATTTCGTTTTGAGAGAGATGATATTTAAAGTTATCATGAACCGTTAATCTTAAATAAATCACAACACAGGAATCAAAACACAGAATCCCACACTTATACAAACATTAGAACAGTGCTTATAGCATTAGGCAACAAATGTGCTAATACTGAAAGCAAATACTTGCTAATCATAAGCACAGATTTGTCTGCTAGCGAGTTGGGGTTTTTCTCTAAATGTAAAGCAGCCCCACAAAAGGTCTGCCCTGCACCTGATTTCACGAAGCCCTACGACGTGTTATATGCAATCAGGAACCTGGTACAGCTCAGTGCATCAGGAAAAAAAGTTGGTGCACTTTGATGCATTCAGCTGTCAACACCAGTGCAGAAAACACCACAGTCTTTATATGCAATCATCAGGAACCTGGTACAGCTCAGTGCATCAGGAAAAAAAGTTGGTGTACTTTGATGCATTCAGCTGTCAACACCAGTGCAGAAAACACCACAGTCTAGAATTATTGAGAGCTAGTCCCCATTGAACAATGACAGATATGGATTCTGCTGCATTGGGTGACCAGAGACTGAGGCAGCTTTATCTTGTGATTTCTGACCTGCTGGGTCTTGTTGCAATGGGCATAGCCTTGAATGCAAGGCTGTGCTGTATCTGCAACGTATTTACATGTGATCAGTGTGGGCTGCATTGCCATACTGTACATTGTACACAAATTATGTGTACTGCACATGTAGCCTTGCATTCAAGGCTACACTGGGCAGGGTTGTCACTTTAACAAGTGATGCATGTTGCTGCGTCTGGCAGGGTTTCTAGCTAAAATACCCCTGAGAGGTTAAGAAAGCATACGTTTCCTTAGTTCTTCTAATAAGCGGCGATGCCCAGTATTTTTATTCATAACATACTTGACTTTAATGTTGTAAGTGAAGTGGTACTCATTTCCAGAACCCGCTGCACGCCCCCTCACTGGTGCCTCATTGGTACCTCCATCGCCCCCATCGCCTTCCCCCAGACCACTTCCTCGCTCCATGGCACTTCGCTGTATCCTTCCAACCCTGGACCTGCTGCCTCCGTCCCCTGTGTCATTAATATCCACGTCGCCGCCATTGGAGCCCCCATCCCCTAACCTGCCCTCCATACCGTTGATGATCAGGTCAAAGTCACATTTGCTTCGGTCTGTCTCCGAGATGTGGTAGTTGGATTCAAACTGTGGAAAGAATCAACAATGAATTAAAGGCAACATCCACACGATAACATGGGCAGAGCATGCGCCAGCCGCAAATTAACATTTTATTCAGAAACTAACAGAATAATTTACAGCATTTTATTATACTTGCTACACACTCAATACCACATTGGGCTAAAGGAGGGTGGTACCCAGTAGAAGTGTTTATACATGGACGTGCTGCGCAAAACATGGTTCACATTTTGGGCAGTACATATCAATGACCCCCCCCCCCTTTATGTTGGCATGTTTGGTTGTATACACAAAGGTTATAGGTAATTCAATCCTCGGCATTTACATGGGCTGTTATTACATATTGGTATGGGTCATAAATTGTCCAACTTAATTGCTAGTATAGAGATCGAATGAGAAGGATCGATATGATATGCCCCAGGCTGCAAAACATAAAATTGTTATCATGTTTACATTTTACCACCGATTGAATAATGCATTATTTCTGGAATAAACTTTTTGTTGTTGTAGTATTTTGGTTACTCTTTGTTTTCTTTGAATTTCTTTGATATGTATGATATTTGGATGGGTCAATATCTAGGGTTGGTATATCAGTGGTGGGTGGTATTTGAATCAAATTTACCATATACCCAGCAACATATGGGACCGAGCGACTCCCCCCTTATTCCCCCATACCTATACACTCCCTAGACTATTGTTACCTTACACCCCCCCCCCCCACCTTAAAAAAACACCATTCTGCAAGCACAATGACCACCAGAAAGGAGGAGGGGATCCTCTCCGTCCAATATATTGCTTTATATGATTTACCAGTATAGTCACGGGTACCTATTCTATGCATAAATGAAAACCATTTTGAAGTGGTGATTTAGGCCCCCCCCCCCCCCCCCCCCGGTACTGTTTATACATGTACTCATTGCTAAAAAATGGTGCTTGACAATTAACCTGATAATTATTTCACTGGGAGTTCAGCGTTATTAATATCTGTACATCAAATATTTTAGCTTTTGAACAATACATGGTTACCTTTTTAGTAGTAGGTATATATTGTAGGAAGAGAAAAATATTGATATGATACTTACTTTGACTTGACCCATGCCTACTCCCTGTGAATCAAAGGACACAATGAGCTGTGATGTCGTCTCGGGAAACTGCAAGTAAAATAAATCTCTCAGATGTCACTCCAATGATGCTGTGTTGCAAGGCAAACACACACACCCAAGTTTGTCTATGGTGTAAATTGAGAATTTCTTGTATTCCTCTCGACGATTTCTTTTGTTTGTACTTTAACTATTTTTGACGGCTGTTCGTTAAAGCTACGGTCACATTACCCAAAAGTAACCTGCTCGGCGGCCGAGTGGCGAGTTTTTAACCAATTCTGCTCGGCCACCGAGCGGCGGCCGCCCAGGCACCGCTCGTTTTTAGGGCATCGCTCAGTCGCCGCTGAAGTTTTAGCGCGGAGTTAAAATTTGGGCGGTGCCTGCTCACTTTTCACTCGCCGCCCAAAATACGCTCGGTGCCTGGGCGGTCGCTGCCCGGCCACCGACCTAATCGAGCGTTCGCCGCTGAGCGTTTTAAGTCAAAAATCGAAGCCGCTAGGTCAGAGGCTGCCGCTAGGTCAGAGGCTGCCGCTAGGTCAGAGGCTGCCGAGCGGTCGCCGCTGGGAGATCAATCGGTCACTGGGAGGCGAGTTCAAAATCGGTCGGCGTCCAGCAGCGCCAGCTCCATTCACCGCGACGTCTAGCCGATAATGGCTGACAATTACAATGACAATGGCAATGACAAAGCAAAAGCGGTTTTGATGATGACCAGTCTGGGGAAGTCACATCCCAGGTTGCCCGTGAGAAATTTTCGGCAGAGGCTGGTGGGCTGCCGCCAGTACGCCTACGAGACACCCGCCGATGCCCCGTCGATTACCGGCCGGCCGCCGGGCAATTTCTTTAAAATCAGCCGGTGGCTGGTGGGAGACCGCCCGGCAATCGGAGGGTCACCGGTCGGTCACTGCCGGGACACCGCGCGAAAAAGCTCCGCGATTTCGCCCAGTTTTGACCTAAAAGCGACCGGCGACCGACGGGAAATTGACAGGTCACCGCCCAGGCATCGCTGGGGCTCTACAGCCTGCTCGACTTCTCCAAAAATCGCTGGGCGATGCCTAAATTCCAGCAGCGACCGAGCAGGCTACTGATCGGTCGGTCCCTGCTCTGATTTGTGACCATAGCTTAATGTCTGGTATAGCCGAATGTCCGGTATCAAGGTGTTCGGTATAGTGGCATTCCACTGTATTTACAGTTCAAGATCACTGAAACCCAGTCTTCTTTTAAAGTGGGTTGCAATGGTGAAAAATTACCAATTATTAAAATTTGGATTACATATATTTTTGGTCCATGTGAGTGTTGCCTTTCATTTTCTTTAAAAAGTCAAATTTTCAGTAATCTGATGAAGAATTGTGTTTTCCCACTTAAGGCTCACTGACTGCATCCGAGAAAAATACTTTTCTTTCAAAAACTTAACCTGAAACTTTAACATAAAAAACAGTCATAGGGACAGACAGAATTTAGGCCAAAAATGACTTTAGATTTATTTGTGTAATAATGTTAATTGTTACACAGTGTGCTTGGATATTGTAATTACTTTGGTCTACAAGAACAACCTGTTCCAGAGTTTTAAATGGTAATGCTAATTGCATTTTTAGGCCTTCATCAGCCTTCATCGATGACCTCCCCCCCAACAAAATTCTTTTCTAGTAGAAAAAATGAGCTTTTGATTCATTTAAAAAACACAATCCCGCCGTTTACGCTAAAATAAATGCAGATAAAAACCCCTTACATTTCCCACGTACGTACCGCGATGGATGCCGTGATGTGCGCCACGACAAACATTGCGGTAGGTGGTATCTGAATGACAATGCCTAATGGTCAAAGGTTACCATTCAGATAATTTGTAATGGTAGGGTTAGGTATAAAGCAAAAAACATGAACTTACAGGGATCGGGGAGTGTTGCCGGACGATGGCGTTGTGAGGTTTCAGCAAATATCTCTCCTCAAAGTTACACGTGCTCTCTTTGCAGGTCACATGACAGTTGATGTCAATTGTATTTTGGTCGGTTTGGATGCTATATTCAGACAAGGCCTGCAGTGCTACAACTGTGTCCTGAGAGGAAAAACAAGGGGGGGGGCTTAAGTTTTATAGCTCCAATAGTTTATATTGCTATTGATCAAGGAAAAAAAGGGATTAGTTTTCAACATATTGCCATTGTCTTTTCTCGAATGAAATTTCAATGACGGTTACTTTATAAATAATTGTGTATTTGCATAAATTGCTGGAGTGTGTTTTAGGCATAATCCTCAGTAACATTAGCACAGCAGACTTTTACCAGTTGCAAAGGAATGCATTTGTATGCAATACATTGGAAGCACTAGAAAAGATGAGGCAAACATGAATGTTTAGGAGATGCACCGCATTGAAAATGCTGGGGTATTTAAAGTGTATAATTATTTGCTCAAAAAGTTTACACAGAAATAATACTACATAATCAAGTATGATCGATGTCACTGGAGACAGCAAGCTGGGGCGTGTTTTCGCTGCCCTTCCCATAGTTGCTTCAGAGGTCACAACTTGACTAGAAACACTTTTATTTATATTGAGTGCAAAAATGCACGACCAAGAGTTCATTGCAGAGTTGTATTCGAGTCCCCACAAGTCCCTGCAAGTCCATCACAAGTCCCTCAGTCTCAAGTCAAGTCACTAGCTTTTCAAATAAACTGTTAACAAAAGCATTTCTTTGTCATTGTTCAACCAGTTACTTGCGACTGGCTTTAGGAAAGAACTTGTGACTGGACTTGTGAAAGGACTTGCAGGGACTCGAATACAACTCTGATTGTTTGTTGCACACCCTGTTATTACTTGGGTTACAAGCAAGTCAGGTAGCAGATGACAATATGAGTGAATTGCGGGCGACAAATTCAGGGATGGGGGGGCTTATTTTCATTATTTGCTCGAAATGGTTATATTTTAAATTGTATAATAGTGGTTATCCCCTTGACGCCGGTATTAATTCCTTACTGCACCGGATGGATTATACACATGACTGTCCAGCAGCTGCACTGCACAATGGACCTGAACATGCAGCTGTGACACAAGCCTTATTCTACAGCATAGCACAGCATTCAGACAGCATTCTGGCTGCAGCCATAGGGGTTAAGTTTCACAACATTGTTATCTTTGTGATATCTTTAAATATCGAATAGCAACCAACCCCAACCCTTGGTTTAATTTTGGTTGGAACAGTCACATGATCACAGCTCAATCAATGACTGATAACCAAAAACAACTATTAGTTACGACCGCCAAAACATGCCCTGATTTATCAGCTTACACATCTTTAAATCAGTCTATATTTAAGCAATAATATCCTATTTGTCAGTTGTAAATTGTTTCATTTCAAGCAGCAAAAGTGCTCAAAATTGACAAAGAAAAGTGCTTGACAAATAATCTAATGAGAAAAATAATACTATACATGTAAGGTTTTCAAATTTGCCGAGTCACTATTTCAATTGCGACCACAATCAGCATTTGGGGAATGTTCTCATTCAGCTACTCATGTGTCACACACTGAACCAACCAATGTGTGTGTCATTCTAACATATCCAAAAATGTATCTCTGAGACGTATCTTTGGAAATGACTCTTCATTGTTTCATTCAAAATGACAGCATGCCGGAAGGAATAATTTCACAGGGACTTTGGAGTCGTTGAAGTAAATGTTTTAGCTTTTTTGGGGTGGTTACTTTTTGGATTGTTGCAAACACACATATTTCAGCTTTAAGTTTATTAGCAGGTTAATTGATCTAAAGGTTGTTGCAATTGCCTAAAAAAATTCAATCCTGCCTCACAAACTACATGTAACTGCTATGTCACGGAAAATCATACTAGATATGAAATTGAAAACCCTGGCCTACCTGTGTGGACACAAAGCCACCTTCATAGTTCTCCTGGTTGACCAGCCAGTTCACAATGGCGTGAGTGTACTGGATGTCGTCTGCCTCCAGCAATGCCAGCAATGCGTAGCTAGTAGTTTCTACCTCAATGGCTTTAGGCCGGTTGCTGTACCAGTAGGGCTTTGGGCCGGCACCAAAGGTTGAATCATCTGATCCCCAGTAACGGGAGTTAGACTCTGTGCAAATCAGAGGCAATATAGGAGATGACATTAATTTTAAGACCTATGATTTTATTGGGTACTGATCTATGCTTGCAATACATTTTTCCACAATTGGCTCTTTCAGTGAATGAAAGTACTGAGATTGAAAAGCTTGATTTATACACTCTCATTTCAAAGAACAATGTATTTCAAAGAACAATGTGGTTCACCACACTTTTGCCTTCTAGAAGACTCATTATTCAAAGTTAAATCCCCATGAACTCCATGTAAATAATGAATAGATTTCGTACGTGTTGAAATGTGCCTACATACATGTATGTCAACTGGCCTAGTGGTCTATATCCTCAAGATATAAGTCCTAGGTTTCTGCGTGGTCCCTTCCCAAAAAATAACGCAATTCCTTGTCCACTGACCTTCATCGTATCTAGCGATGTCTTTCAGCATATCTATGGCATCTTCTGGCCTGTTGCTTTTGGCAAGAGCCAGGGCATATGAGGTGATGGCAATGGCATAGGGACGAGTCAAAGCCTGCAACTCAAGCTGCAGGAATGAGATGGCAGCCGCAACGGATGCAGTTTTGTTCTGGAATGAAAGTACAATTAAGCCAGTTTTAAATGTATGTTAAAAAAAATCCAGCTAACTACATATTTATTTTCCTTTTATACAACACCTGAATAAATCCTCGTCATCTGATTGGTGGATCGTTGATTACATGAATTGAATTATCCGTTCCATCGCATTCGCACGGCACAGCCGCACCGCAAACAAAGTTCTGTTCAATGGTTCTATTCAACGGTGAATAGAACTTCCATTGCACAGTCACGCTCCAACCAATCAGATGACGAGGATTTAATCGGGTGTTGTATAAAGCAAATATTGAATGTTTTACGTTTTTGCGATGGAAATAATAATTTCATTAGGTGACGGATGTAATGTTTCATTCCACTGCACCTCGTAAAATTATTCTTACCATCACAATCACAAACATTAATTATTTGTATAATATTAAACAGGCTATGGGTCCGGTTGCAGATAATGTGGTTAACCATCGACTTGACTCGGGCCATTATCCCATCATCCGTAATAAAATGAGCCAAGTACATTTGTATTGTATTCCCTTTGAAACAAACATTAAGCAGGAGATATAACCTGTACTTACTATTGTCTGGCAATTACATTCTAGAAGAGCAATGAGGACATATGCAGTCAGAGAGGCCTTGCCTTGGACTCCACCCTGTTAGAAATACAAACAAGACTACATTGTAAAAGACTCATGATTCTCAAGATTTTTGTTTATGTTGACGTAGTGCATTAAAAGTATGTACATGTAGTAAACAGTACATCATTTGCTTCTGTTGTCATAAAAAACAAATTAAGTAGGGGATTAATATTCTATAGCAAATATTGTTTCACAGTTCACACACTTGTTAAAAGTTTTGTGATCATAGATGCTGGAAAAAATTCTGGTAGTCTGATCCCACTCCAATTTATAGACATTGGGGAATTATCAGGTTAGGAAACTAGACTAGCTGGCTTGCACCCATTCATGAATTTTAATGGTAAACAAAATGTGGACTACATGTGACTAAATTTGACTAACTAAATTTGAAGTAAGGGCAGTATTTGTAAATAGTTTTTTACAAATAGTTGTTCATATCATACACAAGTTCCACCTAAAAAAAAAAAAAAATGCAGCACACCAGGGGCCAATTTCAGTGCAAGCACAAAAATTAGCTTCGCATGAAAATTCTTCCTTGGCAAAAATAGGGTAACAAACCAAATTTTCAGGTGATGTTTATTGGTTGTGACTGGTATTCAGCTTGTTTTTGCTTAGCATGTAGTTTTGGCTGGTAACCTGTTTCTACTGAGCAAGACTTTTGTTGTCCTAAGCAAAGTTATGTGCTTACACGTTTTATGAAATTGGCCCCAGGTGCCATGATTTTACAGGATGCTTACAGTCAACTAATTCACCAATTCAGTTCAATAGTTTGTTTTTTGATGTTTGCAAATCCTTTAAACCTTCCCATTGTTAGCACATAACAGTGTACTGTGCTTGGATTACTTTTGTTAATTGCCCTAGCATTGAAGTTGAGCATTAAAGTGGACTAATAAGCTGATTATGTTTATTAAGTCTCATTAGGTTTATAAACCACAAACTAACCATGAACTATTTGTCAAAGCATTGGTCCACCTTATTCCAGTTATATTCAACTTTGGTTTAATTCACCCACTAAAGAATTTTCAATACTGTAGTGAGGATGTCACACCTGGTTTACATAACATGTGTGATTGCGAAGGCGCACACATAAACAAAGTGTGATGTCATCAGTCACTGGCAACACAGAGGCCTGTTCAAAAGTTACCAAGTCACATTTTGAATCCACGACATGTTCTCATTCAGCCGACTGCAGCTATATGTACAGGCATCGATGTCACACACTGAACTGACGAAAAATACCAACTACATTTCTACATGTACGAACGCGTTGTCAAATGCTCGCGCACACCATTCACAGATTACAAATTACCTACTAAAGTGTCTATACACACATCTTTGGAAATGACCTTTTATTGTTTACTTTAAAATGACTGCATGCCAGATTGGATTATAGAACAGGAATTTTAAGGCCATTAATATCTGCAAACGAAGTACATGTAACACCAGTTAATTAAGCATAGGCGTAGCCAGGAGGTTTTGAGCACGGGGGCTAAGTCTTGCCAGCTAATTGGTTTTCCTAAAAAATATCAAAATAAGATGTACCCTATGATAATTTTGGACATTACTTCCCTTAAAAAAATCCTCCGGTGCCACAAATTAGAAAAATTAAAGAAATGAATTCAAACGTTATTTCCATTTCAAAATATCCTCTAAAGCCGTAATTTAGAAGAAGACAAATAATAGAATTGGACTAAAAACAAACGTAGCACCAAGGTTTCAAACCCTTAATCTCTATGCCTTGCACCGCGAACTCTATGCCTTGCACCGCGAACTCTATGCCTTGCACCATATTGCCTGAGCTGTCTGAATGCTAGGATAATGACGAGAATTCATTGCATTTTAATATATGCATATGCCTATTAAAAATATTGTAAAGGGTGCTCAGAAATCCATAAATTGGGATGTCGTTTGTAACAAATAAATTGCGTCCGGCCAACCATTACGAAACTGAACCATTCAAACCGTTCTTATTGGTTGTTGCCTTTGAGATTGTCTGTGTTCTTAAGAGTCTCATGAGAATACATGTTCAATGCATGTATTCAAATATTGTTCAATGTTTAATCAATTATTTAATCAATTATTAACCCCAACCCCCTAGGCTATCGCACTAGGAAGCATACCAAACCTAACAAACTTCAACAGCTCACACAGGTTCAGTAATTTTGGGTAAACTGTACTGAACCTAACAGTACTAAACCTGCCAAACTCCAACAGTTGAAGTTTTATTGACTTGGTACAGTGATACCGTAATTTCCTGCGGTAAAGACGCGGCTTATCTGACTTTCTAGACCACAAAAACATCGCCGCGCCTTATCTTTCAGTGCGCCGTATATGATGTCGCTTGAGTTCAAAGTGATGGTCTGTGTGAAGAATTCTTTGAACGCCGCAATTTTACTCAATAATGCGGTCAACCAATTAGCCCAACTCTCCGGACATTGTGACCGTGTTTCCATTAACAATGCCGCGATGTGTTGATCCCCCTACGACCGTACATGTATGTGATTTAGTACTCGGCAGCGTGCGTAGTCTTGTTTGCAAGACGTTTTTCGCGATGCGGGGCGCCCTAGCTCTAACGTACGCCGTAGACCACGCGCGAATTACCGCATCGGCGGCCTACGCGCGCTGCATATACCGCGATTAAGATCGTCTTGCAAACAAGACTACAGCGTGCGCTGCATGACGCGTACAACAGCGATAAAAAGCTGGCCCGTACTATGTGGCCTTTTTCTAAACGTTTTTTCGTCTACGTTCCGGCTTCATGCAATTCACCATCCGAACTACACAGCGCGGAGCATTCACAACGACTGGAAAAAAGATTAGGGGGTGTCGCAATTAGGGATACCATGCACGCGATCGCTGCATGTGATGTACATGTGCATGCAGTTTATACTGCAGTGATACATGATATGTATCGGCAAACCTCGTGCGATATTGTGACTACTGGTTTGAAGTTTTCATACATTGTTTGCGTGCCAGATAAACTCAAGTACTCAGCAAATTCTTGCTTGGAATAGTGGGATCCTTCTAAGGCAACAAAATGACCCCTTTGTGGCGATGTACCTACACCGGGTGGCGCCTGGTGTTCTTCTGGGTGCGTTCAAGCATGCGCCTTATTCGGCAGTGCGCTTTATCTGTTGACGTTTGAAAAATTTTGGGGTGATTTTAGGGACCTGCGCCTTAACCGCCGTGCGGCTTTACCGCAGGAAATTACGGTAACTGGCCAGTGGCATTATGTGTTTTAGTGGGGACACACATACAAGGTGCAAGTGTATACACTTACAGTTGACCAGGAACTGTGCCGTGACCATGTGGGTCACTCACGTATAAATGCCTGTGCATTCTCCAAATTTCTAACATTTTGACAAGTTTCATGCCTTTCTGTCCTGAACCTCACATAATTCAACAGGGTCTCCCTGGGCCTTTGGTACTGCTTCAAACAAAGTCTAACAACAAGTTGTAACGGTTTGATACCAAACCTGCCAAAAGCTGCAGTTGGAGTTTGATGGGTTTGGGGTAGTTAGGGTTAAGCCAGACAGCGAACACGAAAAAACAAGAACAACATAAGAACCACTGCCTGACGCCGGTTGAAAACGAACGCTGTTTTTCTTGCTTTTTCCCAGCATCCATGATTGTAAAACTTTGGACAGGTCAGTTAAACGATACTTACTTTAAATAAAATAAAAAAAATCCACCTATTCATGATAATTCAAGCAATTACCAATGGTGTATCCTACCTTTTTCTAGGGTTTTCCACTTGTGTGAAAAGGTGTAAAATTCAATAGAGATAGATGCTTACCGTCATTTCTTGGTGATGAACTCGGTAGAGTTCCTTGAATGAACCGTCATCTTCCTGCGTCTCTGCGATCAACCAATCCATGGCCTGACAGGTAATGACGTCATCAACAAAGGCAAACTCCCTGGCTTGGCACATGACTTTGCCTACAAATGCCGTCAACCTAAAACCAAGATGTCTCACATTGAGGTCTTCGCTTATTGCTTAACCAGTTCGCGCCGGGATTATTTTAACATCGCCCAGCCGACGGGCGGTATTATTTTTAACGAAACTCGATCCGAAGCGGGTTCAGGCTGATAGTGCCGGGAAGCACACACACGCATTTCCGGCCTTGCGCGCTGCTGACATACATTTCCGAACTTGAACTTGGCGTGTTTATGCGTCATCCGTTTTGAATTTGGGGAAATCTTTGCGTTTATATACGTCATCCGGCGCGAACTGGTTAAAGGGATCGTGTAGGCCTACTGTAGTTTATTCTTAATGTTTGAAGCAGCAAAAGTTCTCAAAATCTAAAGAATGATGCTTGACAGCTAACCCAACAAAGTTCTAGCTATGTGAATACTGTGTATTCCGAGAAAATAATATTCAAAAATTTCAGGCCACAATTTGAATCAGCATTCAGTGCGTGTTCTCATTCAGCCGAATGCAGCTACACGTACTCGCGCACTTTACCACCCGTTCTTGCGTGCTTCATTCGCACATTACAACAACATCTCCAAGATGCATTATTTCATTATTTTCTTTAAAATGAGAGCATGCCAGAAGTAAAAAATTCACAGGGAGTTTAGAGTCATTCATATATTTTTACATTAAGTAAGGTTTTTAAAAATAATTTAGTTGGCTACTTTTCGCATAGTTGCAAAAAGTATACATTTCCTTTCAAAGAAGCCCCCCCCCCCCCCCCAAAAAGAAAGAAACCAAAACATATGCTTCTTAAAAGTCACTTCAATGCAAGGATCTAGTGCTGCTCTCAACCCAAGATTGCACAACTTGTGGCTAATTTTACGAAACCCATCTTATCTAGCGACTTATCTTAGGACTTAAGACGATTCCCCGCTCTAACATGATTGTCTAAGATCAATCTTGGCGAAGATGTGTCCCAAGATCAATTTCACTACCAAAAATACAAATTTGATAGCTATTTCAAGTTTGTTTTTACTGCTTGGTGACACAGACGTTGAAAATAAACAACCAACTTCACGCGCGCGCATGCATAGAACACAAACTTTCATCAGAAAAATGTTTGTTTAAATCAATACCCATAATTATATCACAAATTTGTATTCAAAACTATAACTCTAGGCCCACATTCGACTATAAATAACGAGAAGATAATGCAATGATTTCTAGTCGATATACAAATTAACGCACACATAAATAAAATAAGACGATCCTCAGACTGATCTTAAGTTAAGATGAGTTCAGCCGTGTTACTAAGGAAGTGAGTTAAGACGAGTAACCCATTATAAGACGAGGCTTAGCATTTCGTGAAATCAGCTGCATGCACATATGATTGACTTCTGTGTATTTATCAGATTAATATATTATGAGAGATGATATAGTGCATGATATAGTGCACTATTTTTATTACTATTTTGTTTCCAATTCTTGTTAATACACACTAACCATGTGCTGCTAGGGTACGAAGGGTTGTCTCCCCAGACTGAGAAAGATCCATCAGATCGACGATGAGCCAGTTCATTGGCAATGCCTGGAAATGATGAACAGTGAGAAACAAAAACATCCAGGTAAAAAAAGGAAGACTTGCCATGTCAGCATGTCATTATTTGTACCATTACATGCAAGGTCAATAGAGCCACTGGCTATATGCCTTTTACATGTGGTTGATTTCGTTTTCTATAATACTTTTACGAAGATCTGAACCATGAAATGTACATAAATATGAATAATTGAGGTGTGGCTAACTCACAAACGGTGATCATAAGGTCAATTATAATGTGGGCAATACAAATGTAGACAAAATTCAGGTAAAGCTAGATGCCAGAGGAATTTACGTGCATTACATGTATTCGCGTTTCATTAACAAAAATAAGAAATTAAACAACAAATATTTGTTCGTTCTTAAAAACAAAATATCTTTACCACTCCAATGAAAAGTCTTGTGACTGTTAATTTAATACCACATTTGAGGTTTTGATGCCTGCCGTTATAATTTATGTCCTTATTCTCACAGAATTGCACACATTAAAAACTTGGTATTAAAAAAGAAAAAAGAAAAAAAGGAAGTGATTATACCATCTCCGATGTACTGGCGAGAAGATATCTCGTGCGAGGCTGTGAACTGATTGCTGTATTTCAAGTATCGGTAGACGTATACATTAGGGGCAAGATAGATCATGGTTTGCTCTCCGCAACCTTGTGGAATCCTCAGCAGGTCATCTAGGTTCCCCAATACTGTCGCAATGACGCTGCCCATCATGTTCCCTGGATAAACAAAGTCGGATTTGATCACTATTAGACTACTTTACTCAGAGTTATCTTATATTATACAACACCTCGATAAATCCCTGTTACCTGATTGGTGGATTGTTTATCACGTGCATTGAATTATTCGTTTCATCACACAGTACGTCTATTCAATGGTCGCGCACTAAACATTCAGATGGCAAGGATTTATTCAGGCATCGTATAAAACAAATAATGAATGTTTCATGTTCGTGGAATGAAAAAAAAAAATTCATTCGGTGACAGAATGTTTCATTCCACAACATTCCACCTGTCACCTCACAAACATTCATTATTTGTATATAAAAAATGAACATTTTATCTCACTTTCAATTTAATATGGCCGACTCATGAATAAAGCCTAGATTCAAATCAACTGTGATAAACACAAAATCCCTCCATTTTCTTTTTGAAGATAGCAAAGGGCACTTACCCATGAGGCTGAAGTGGACTTGGTGAGTACCGGGAATGGCCTTGTTGTTGAGTTCATAGCGGATGATATCCACTTGTTTGCTCTCACTTTGGGCACCCCAGAACTCTGCAAAGTTCAATTCAATAGCGCATCCATGATAACAGTCAATTCTTATATGTATGTATTCTTTATGTGTATTCAGAAATTGATCTAATAATGAAAAGGGGTGCTTGTTGCAATTTATAAATGAACTCTGGTACCACCAAAGAATATGGCAAGGTATACAGCTCAAGAATCGACTTGCAGACAAAAAGATATTATATGCACTTGCAGAGTATATCGTGTGCTTTGATTCTGTAATGTGATGGGCCTTTAGAAACGATCACGTGTCCGGTCTATTGTTTTATTAATGTGTTAACAGTTGTTGAGTTCATCCATGCTTGAAAACCAAAGGAAACTAAAATTGACGTGGTCCCACGTCATACGGAACAGAGCAATTTAAAGGTAGGATACACCATTGGAAATGGCTTGAATTATCATGAATGGGTGGATTGGGGGGGGGGGGGGGGGGGGGGGGTGCATTTTATAGTAAATATTGGTTAACAATTATGGATGCTGAGAAAAACAAGAAAACTGGCGTTCGTTTTCAACTGTGTCGAGCACTGGTTCTTAAGTTTTGTTTTTTACGCGATCACCGTTCGGTGATTGCAATTTTTTTTGAAAATGTAATTTTTCCGAACAATTACAGGATATCTAGCGTAATCATTTTGCTGGATGCCTGCAATCATTATTTACTTTCAAAGAAGTAAGATATTTCTTAATAATTTGGTAGACTAGCTGGCTAATTGCGCCCATTCATGGATGCGTGTTTAACAAATTGCAAACAAAATGTGGACTAACTAACTTTGATGAAGTGAGTGGCAGTAAATGAGAACAGTTAGATCAGTGAAAACTGATGCAAAAACTTGACTTTTTAAGTGTCAACACACCAGGAGCTGTGATTTCACAAGATGCTAAGGAATTTCATAAAAATAGTGTTTTTTGTGCAAGTGGTGTATGCAGTTGAATGCTGCTATACCGTACATTGGGCTATACGATGACTTTTGCTAAATATTTACAGACGACTATTTACTGTGAGTTGAATAAGTATGTATAACAGTTATTGTTTTGTGCTATAAATACACCTTTGACGCATCGCAGGTACGACGTGTTTTGTGAAAAGAATTTTGCGACGCATCGTAAGAATACGATGTGTCCAGCACTGCGGTGCGTCGTAAGTTGCGATGAGTTGCAATTAAATAGGGTGCTGATCATTTGATTGGTGGAACTCGCATCACGTGACAATCATTATTGCTCCCATTCATGGGGAATGGAATTGACTAAATTCAACAGTTAGGATCATCCTTTTTTCCACGGCTTTTGAACAGTCCACCCTCACTCCAAACCCCAAGAACGAAGGTTGTGACCTGATTTATGATGCTAAAACAACACACGTTCACAATCATAAGATCATGGCGGTGGGCGGCGATGTCAACAGATGAGCCAACATTTGCAGATCTATATGTCAGTTATTTAAAACAAATATTGAGGTTTTTTAAATTGTTATAAAATGGAAGAAATATTATCACTCGGTAAAATCTACACTTTTCCATTTTACTCAGCTTCACTTTGTGGAATAGAAAAGTCTAGCTTTTACCTTGCGATAATATTCCTCCCATTCCACTCTGAGCCACTAAATGTTTGTATACTACTTTGCGCAGTGGCCTGGGAACACGCGCACACCCATGTGTAAGTTGCATTGTAAATTGGTCATTGCATGGACCAAACAGTGCTTCATGTGTTGTTGCCAATTTTGCTGCTAGTTGACAAGATTTTAGCTTTTGCAAAAGCATGCATTTGTGTTTGCATTGGTGTTTGGTCCAAATACGAAAAGAAAGTCCCCCCCACCCTTCATACTCTTTGGTCTAATAAAAAAATATGGAGCACTTTTCAGTTAATCAATAGTGGAAACTCTCTGGAATAGTGGAAAGCCACTTTGTATTTTACCAATAACAATGATTTCATGGAAGAATAATTAAGCAATTTAAAAGGATGCTTATTAAATGAAAAAGGTTTCAGTTTTATGTTTTGAATGAGAAACTTTCACACTTTGAGCATTTCATTTGTTCACTAGACATTACATGTATGTTCACCAAAATAATGGGGAGACAAAAAAAATGACCAAAAACATTTGATATGATTGTTTTTATTGTTAAAAGATCGCCTTACAAATGAAAGTTTATACCCAACTTGCCTGTGTATAAAAGTGTAAGTTCCTAAAAAAAAAAAATGTAGACAAAATGTTGCACACAATCTTTTAAAAATATTTTTTGTTAATATATTTCAAATGTTGTTGGTCATCTTTTTCTCCAGCAATGATGTGCAAAATGTTTACATCAAAAACAACTGAAATGTTTAAATTTAATGTTTAATAACGTGTTGGTCCAATTTGTCATTTAATTACAAAGAAAGTGCAACTATTTTTCACACGATTTTTTTAACACAAAATGCCTAATTTCGTACATAAAATCATTGTTATTGGCAAAATGATTTGTTATTACTGGATTCCTAGAGAGTTACTTTTTTACGTTACTGGACTAAATTAGACCAACAAGTATTACATGTAGGGGGACTCTATCTTTTTGCAATGGGTGTATAAAGCAGCCCTATAGACAACATGGACGCACCATTAAACGAAAACCTGACTTACGTGTGTGTTGGTAGGATTGATTCTTTCCCCCGGCCAGGGTATTTCGGCGAAATCCACGAGTGTTTTCTGGATCCATCGTTATGGTTACAGTGTCTCTCTGCTTGTAGCCTTCTGCCTGTAAAGGTCAGTAAACACAACATCAATACGGAGTATTAAATCAAAAAATCATACAAACAAAAACAATTAGAAGATACAACTTTCTACTCTCTATTTGATGCATGAAAACTAATTGATGTCCCTTTTTTAACAGGATACTTTTCTGTGTTTTACATAACGACCGAGGATACCCTATTGTGTTTCCCTTTGTTTCAGTACTATAACCTAATCCCATGGCCTAAGCGTACACTTTAATGCTCGAGGGAAAAAAATCAACAAAAGACAAACTCCTGAGGACTGAAAAGATGTATTGTTTGCCTATTTTGCTTCTGTCCTCTGGGGTTTTGTAGTACATGTACATGAGCAACTGCTCAGGGCCCTGTACTGAGATGTCATTTATTATTTGCTCATTAAAAGCATTTGAGTGAAAAGATTTGCTCAATCAATTACTTATATGCTCCGACACAACAACAAAACACCAAAGAAAAGAACATTTACTTAAAATATTCAAAATTCGAGCAACGTTTTTGGGTGCTGAAATAGCTGTAACACTGAGGTTTCTGCCCAGAATGACCAGATATGTATGACATTGCCAAATTCATTGTAGCTAAAAGTAGCTAAACCAACCTCTCTGGTCGTTGAATTCGGTGAAGAACAGTGAAGAATTCCTTGTTAATTTGAAATGACCATGCTTTGACTGCTTTAAGTTTATGTACCTCTTTTGTCTGTTGCTGGAATTTAACTTGTCACAGTGCTCTTACATAGTATTATGACCGACGATCGAAACACAAAAAAGAACAAAAGCTATATTAAAAAAAAAAACAATCCTTGGACAATGTTTTCAACTTCATACAGTGCCTGGTTCTGGAGATAATCAAAACACGGACAGATACACAGACACACAGAGATTCCTGGAATTAAACCAACCCGGACATTCAGATACTTTCGTATAGCATCTTGGTAATTGATGGAGCTCGAGTTTGTGACAGCAACGACTTCGATGGGCAGTGATCCAGCTATTAAAGGCACGACGACAAATTTGACAGATGTAGGCTTCTTTCGGATGGCCTCAATGGTTACACGAGTCGAGAACCTGCCAGGCTGGGCTTCGGAACATAGACCCTCGACACCTTTCAGATAAACATACACCTGAGGAAAGGGAATGTTTAAAGAAAATAATAAAAGAAGGTCATTGCTATGGTTTGTAATCCGTGAGTGGTGCACGCAATCATTGTTATGATGCATACATGCGTGTGGGTGCTACTATTGGTCAGTTCGGTGTTTGACATGTGTGTGGCTGAATGTGAACGCGTCCCGAATGCTTATTGTGGTTGCAATTCAAATTGTGACTCGGCAAATCAAAATCCTTAGAATATTGTTTTCTCAAAATACACAGCATTCATCACAGAGATGAAACTTTGTCAGGTTAGTTGTCAAGCACTTTTCTTTAGAATTTGAGAACGTTTGCTGCTTCAAAAAAAAAAAAAATTGCACAACTGACAAATAGTTTACTGTACGTAGCTTTAGTTTCACTTACTGGTAAGTCAACATCAGCATAGTTGAAGACAGACACTATGATTTCTATCTGCTCCAGTCGTTGGACCGAGTACGGCATGGCGACATCCAGAAAGAATGGCGGGCGGACTTGAAGCTTGATTGGATCAGCTACACATATCTTGTAGTCCTCAGAAACTCCCACGGCTTCTATGACCCACGTAGTGACCGAGTCGGGAAGAGTCGTGCGGTGGCGTATGATAATTTCGTCCCTGTGGGATAAAGAAATCAGTGTAAAGGAAAGTGCGGTGTAATAAACCTACCAAACCATAATATTAGTGGGGGCATGCCATTTTTAACCGCCAACTGAGTACAGTCCTCGATTTCATTTCATTTTACTGCTTAGATCGCATCGCAAGTCCTTTGACAACGGTTTGAAACACAAATTTCAACATGTCTTTGGGTGGGCATAAAATAGCCGGTTTCTTATGTATGGACTTGAACCAAGACTACCGATGCGCGTACGCGTACAGTCTGTGGAAAGTTCTAGTACTTTCTTTCTAACCGAGACTACCGATGCGGAAACACGCTACATCGTTCAAGGACGAGCGTTACTACCTCGAAAGAAATACATTAAAACAGAAAATACAAAAAACAGAAAAGGGTGACCATGATCTGATAATTAACCTGCAAGGCTGCAGGATATGACTTTCTTCATCGAAGTTTGTTTGCCGGGCATTTTTACATCTTACGATGTCAAATTTGACCATTTCGCGTAACGGAAAATACATGCATGTCGGACATGGACTGGTTTAGGTCCTTAACTTTGTCCATTGAAGCGTGTGGCGGAAACCAATCCAACAATGCGCCTGCATTTTGCATGCTTTGCATGGGGCGAGCACATGGCTTTTTGGCACCATCACCGTACCGCATCGTACGAAAAAACAAAGCCTTTAGTTGATTTATCAGGGCATATTGGGGCAAAAACAGCGGAACGCTTCTTCCACAGGAGAAGTAATTTCTTCAGTTTGATTTGCAACGCGAACCGCAACGACGTCCATTGATTTTGTGTCATGGAAAAACCTAAACTACAGTACTACTACATGTACTATAAGGGAGCTTACCAATTCGTCCTAACCGTGATTCTGCGGAAAGTCCGCTTTTTTACCGAAAAGTCTGCCGTTGCCAAGGGGCCAGGAAAGTTTGCGAACTGCACGCACGTGCGCACACGAGCGCAACGAAGTTAATAAGCTAGCTCGATCGGGCGCTATTGTTGCTGAGAAATGTCATCTTATGAATAAACACGAGACGCATAGAACATTTAAATACCACGTTCTGTCCGCGTACTGAACGTATTCAAAACCTTGCTTGTTAAAATAGAGAGGCCGGTTTCGTCGGCGAGAACACGAACTTGTAGGCCGGTTCGTCGGCGCGAACACGAACCTTGCGACGTTGTGGCAATTTTGCGCTGTGAATTCGCAAACGTTTTATAGGAAACCTACAATATTTGTGATATCAAATTCAGTTTGCTCGCGTAAAGGCGGGTTCATATACATGTACTTTCCACGCGAAACCAAATAAGAATTTTATGATGTCAACAGTTGATGTTTAATTGTGACGTTCTCCGTACCTTGACAAATTTGCTTCGCAATGACATTGAATTATTAAAAGCAGGGGTTTCCCTTAACTTTTTTTTTTCACTCGCCGGCCGGGCTAGTGAACCAAACTTTTCACTAGCCCGCAGGTTTTTTCACTAGCCCGCAGGTTTTTTCACTAGCCCGCCTGTTTCACAAGATTTTTTGAGGCTTTATATAAACAAGAGTTAAAAGCATAAATTTGCATATTTAGTTAATGTAGGCAATGAAAGCATAAAACCATGTGCGACTTGCCAAAGGACCGTCACTACAAAGCTCAAGATGGAGGTCTTCAAAGCGATCGAGAATGGGCGCAAGAAGGGGAACATCGCGCTGGCCTGATCGCGCAAGAAGAACCAGGAAAAAACAAAACAAGTTTTCGTTATCCCTAAAAAACACCAATCAATCTCCCCTCTAAAAAATCATTTAGCTCTCTCCCTGGTAAGTGGTAACCACTCAGAAAATAAAAACATAAATAATCCCTTCAATATTTCGTCTTTAACCAACCGCGATCTTAGATAATTGACTAGAATAAACCCCGTCTTTAAAATTTGAATGGCCTGTGCTCGTTAAAATATCCAATCAAGTTAGGCTACTGTCACAAGAGGGCGCTTTAGCGATGTCTAAAAACGATGTTACACCCACGCATTTCCGGGCCTTGCGCGCTGCTGACATACATTTCCGAACTTGAACTTGGCGTGTTTATGCGTCATCCAGTTTGAATTTGGGGAAATGTTTGCGTTTATATACGTCATCCGGCGCGAACTGGTTAACGGCATATACTCAACTACATCACGTACTGTTGACAATGCGGATTCCTGCGGTACATCAACCAGTGCATGTACGATTGAAATGCCGATATGATCATCTCCGCTTTTTCGGCGATTTTTGCTTGGGTACTTTTTTCCACCTACCGGCACAAGCGTGGAATTTTTTTAAAACTCTTTTCAGAGAACAACAAAACCCTGGAATCTGCATCTGAACCATGCATAATACACTTGTTTTTGTTCAAATCGCTATCATCTGAGCAGCTCGTGTCAACAGCGCCTACGCTCGCTCTATTTCACAACGCCCGCTATTGGTCCATTTTCCCACTATTCGCACAAACGTGCCGCACCACGACAGAAGGGCCTTGTTGATTGGTCGTTGAAAAACATGAATTTTAAATGGAGATTTTATCGAGTACTGGTTCGCAGACCGTTTGGGGATTTTATTTGTGAGTTTCCCAACAACTTCCTAAGTAGTTTAAAGTAAAATTTATATAGATTCACGATATGCGTCAAGAAGGTGCAAGATAATCGGCCTAACTTATCGGCCATGCCCTGTGGTCTATACCTCTTATAAAACAGTAATTATATTTTATTTTAAAGGCATGTTGAAATACTGTAAAAGACAGTTTTGTATTATAATAGGTAATACCCTCTATCTGTCAGTTTTGTTTTTAAGAGTGAGCTGTGAGTGAGTGAGTATAAACCGGCGATTCCAACGGTTGGACGTCCTGTGAAATTATAAAGACTAAATCCATTCCCATATTGAATATGAGACGGCAACTATGCCAGGTTTTATAGTCCGAAACTTAAAATATATATAAAATTAACCGCTGGCGTCTGGACCGGATATTGGTTACAAAATCGGCCGAGTACGTCCCTAAATCTAAGTGTGCCACGTCATTGAATATCAAGAACAAAAGCAACTTAACACTTACAAAAAATCCTTAGAGGAATATGAAACTGTCTCAAATTAAAGAATTAGCCTATTTCAACGATTATTATTGTCAATTAGAAGTTAAAGAAAAGATGTAGGTAACATATTTATGTATATGCAGAAACTGAACATAAATTTTTACAAGCATACACTGTACGTCGCATGGTTTCCTTGACAACAGTGTTGCTATGCAACCATCATTGTTTTGCGTGCCCTATTTGGGCCTTTATTAGCATCTTCAGGCCAATGATCTCATTGGTGCTAGAATTCATCTCCATGACAATCTGCCTTCTTGCACCAAGTTCCCACGGTCATTACTTGGCGATGGGCCAAGAAGTTTCCCGCACAAAGCATCGGTTGGAGTTGTGGAAGGCTGTTAACTTCTGTTCACGAAGTTCCGGTGTTCAAACATGATTTTGTGCTTTTATGCTGCAGCTGCAGTCTCAGAGTACTCGTACATAAACTGTCGTCGTGTTCCCTGTTGCTACATTGTAGCAATCTCGCTTGAATTATTGCGTGCCAGCGGGGATGTCCCGAGTGCAATGTAAATGTACATGTTAATGTACATGTACATGTACATGTAACATGTAACATGTACATGTAGGTTGCGTGGTAGGTTGCGTGGAAGGCCTGCGGGATTTTCCGAATGGTGTAAAATGGCTGTTTATAATCGCGTGTGAATTTGGTCCTTTTTTTCGTTTAGCAGTTTGAAACATGGAGATGCATAGAATATGCAAGATATAGGTATCAGAGAAAAGAAGAAATTCTTATTTTCTTAAATGGAGGAAACTTTTAAGAAAAATAGTTATTAATAACATTTTACAGCCCCAAAAATATTTAAAATAAGAACATTCATATCGTGAGAAAATAGCGGCCGCTACGAGCAAACACAACATTTCTTACTTGAGGGCACACGTCCAGGCACCCACTCCACTAGGACCCTTATTTATATTATATCATTTAAATAATAGGAAGACATCTGAATAGCTGGAATGGTCACAACTAATAATCAGTCCCATAAACGCAATCTTGGCAGAAACCCGACAAAAGCCATCCCTAAAACCAGACGCATGAAGACTAAATAGGCCTAACAGCTATTAAACCTGAATATATATATTTTTAAAGATTTGTCCGTCAGCAGCATAAAACAAATAATTGTACATGTAGCAGGCTTCGTACGTCTGCCGGAATCTATAGACGAGAAAAGAAATTTAAACAATTATACCACAAATAACAATACATCGATAGCGGACAAAAAGTTCCCGTTGTCGAAATCGAAATCTGTTTAAGTGTAAACCTATCTGAACATTAAAATTAGTATACCATTAAAATAAAACATTGTAGAGGTTTGGACCGATTCCAGAGTGTACCATTGAACACCTCAAATTCCTCAAATTCCTTTACAGTTTCCTTTTCTTTGTCACCTTCCCGATCTGCGTTCTGCCTGCCACTGCTGGCGATCTGCCCGTGGTGGAATGCAACAATTTACACAACAAAAGAAGTACACAATGGCGAGTTTGAGAAAACATTCTCCAGCTATTTTGGGCTGGGTATCAATATACATGGTTTTATATTTGAGCCTGCCTGCCGTTTTGGCCGTACCTTCGAGCGTGCATTGATATTTAAATTAGCAAACCAATCCAAGGAGGTGACCTTTCCGATCGCGGTTTGGTCGGTAATTCCAGTTTACATTGATATGTAAATGACCTAAACAGAATTTGGGTATTGCGGAGAGAACAGAATATTCATGTTTTCAGATTTGCATACAACGTTCTAGTCGCGAACTGTCGGCGTTGTCAAGGGCTCTTTTGTTAAAAAAGTTCGCGGATTCCAGCGAACTTCCTCCGGGTCGCACGGTAAGGACGAATTGGTAAGCTCCCTAAAGGTACTGTTTTTTTACGTACGATTGCGGTATACATGTACTCACAAAGTATCTGTACATGTACATGTATGTGTATGTGTATGTGTGCCGCGCAGGCCATGCGCGCCAATGTATGCGCTAGCTAAGCTAGCCGGCCAGGAACATCGCGAATCTGTATGTACAGAAATGACACGATCCTATCTCTGAAATGCACGTGCGCGTGCACTGTTGTGTAAAGATACTGCTGTACTGGTAACGTAAACAGTTGATCTGGGAAATCACATGTAATGTATTCAATATTTTAACTCGCCGAGGGAAGAGTTTTGAGTCGTCCCTGGCTGTTTTGGGGCGCATTTGGCGACCCTGCAAATGGGCAGGCTAAAGAAACCACTAGTAAGTGAATGCAGTTACAATCAGAGATACAATCAGAGATCCAATCAGAGAGGATGTTGTTGTTGTTATCTTAAGCTGTATCACAAAAAACAGAAGGCTGAATATCTTTTTAGGTAGGTTTTGAATATTTGATTTCCCAAATCAAAACCGAATAGTGGAATTCAAACCGAATATTAAAATTTATGTTTTCAATCCCACCACTAGAAAAGATCTGACCACTCTTTGTACTTATGCATAAATGCATGCATAAATGCATGTACTTATAGCAGTCATGTTAGTGGCCGCACCCCGTTAGGGCCGCGAAACGTTAGGGCTTTGCACAACGTTAGGGGACAACAACGATCAAACTCACCCAGTATTCACTTCGTCAAACAGCCAGCTCTCTGGAAAATTTGACCGCACTTGAATGTTCTCCAGATTCACTGAGCCGCCATCATCATCACCTGTACCAACAGCCCTACCACGATCAGCGTTCTCCATTGCCTTACAGCAATCATAGAAGACTGTGATCCGACGGTCTTCTTCAAGCAGGTGGTTACGCTTAGCAAAATATCTCGCACGTCCGGCACAAGACATGCTGTCTGGGTCCCTTAGCTGCCGCAAGCCCTTCTCACAGTAGCGCCTCTCTGGTCCATGGTATTTGTTCACTGCAAATATGCACATATAGACAATATATATTAATATATATTTTGTTTTAACCAGTTTGCGCCGGATGACGTATATAAACGCAAAAATTTTCCCAGATTCAAAACGGATGACGCATAAACACGCCAAGTTCAAGTTCGGAAATGTATGTCAGCAGCGGGCAAGGCCGGAAATGCGTGGGTGTGCTTCCCGGCACTATCAGCCTGAACACGCTTCGGATTGAGTTTCGTTAAAAATAATCCCGCCTGTGGGCTCGGCGATGTTAAAATAATCCCGGCGCGAACTGGTTAAAAGGCTCTAAATATATTTTATCAGCAAATGCTATGTTGCACAGTGTACGTACTGTATACTGGTACAATCCATTGTGTGAACACTGTCCATACACCCATTCTAAATTCAGTACCCTGTGGAGACCCACAAACAATAAAGAACAAAAGATTTAAAAGGGTGTCAACAAGGAAATTATATATGTTTAGAATTTCTCCACAAAAAGTTCTGTGTGCAAAGTCTATGGGGGGAATGCTTAAGTAGAGAAATAAAGGAAAGAACAATGGCATGTCTTCACAAGTGCGGTTTTCTTTAAATTGTAGCCAACTAATTTGACTTTATTTTGGCGTTTGAATTGTTCTATTCCGACACTCATTTAGAAAGTTAAAATAAAACAAGTCGGTCTTTACAAAGGAGAACAAAAGAAATAAAGTATAGGTGGACAATAGTGGTACCCTATAAGGTAGGCATACTTTCAATCATGGACATTGAACAAACCCACCCCGATCGGCAAACCCACCCCGATCGGCAAACCCACCCCGATCGGCAAACCCACCCCCGATCGGCAAACCCAACCCCGATCGGCAAACCCAACCCCGATCGGCAAACCCAACCCCGATCGGCAAACCCAACCCCGATCGGCAAACCCAACCCCGATCGGCAAACCCAACCCCGATCGGCAAACCCAACCCCGATCGGCAAACCCAACCCCGATCGGCAAACCCAACCCCGATCGGCAAACCCAACCGCGATCGGCAAACCCACCCCCGATCGGCAAACCCACCCCCGATCGGCAAACCCACCCCGATCGGCAAACCCACCCCGATCGGCAAACCCACCCCGATCGGCAAACCCCACCGCGATCGGCAATCCCACCCCGATCGGCAAACCCCACCGCGATCGGCAATCCCACCGCGATCGGCAAACCGACCACGATCGGCAAACCGACCACGATCGGCAAACCGACCACGATCGGCAAACCCACCACGATCGGCAATCCCACCACGATCGGCAATCCCACCACGATCGGCAATCCCACCACGATCGGCAATCCCACCACGATCGGCAAACCCACCACGATCGGCAGTCCCACCACGATTTGCAAACCGACGACGATCGGCAAACCGACCACGATTGAGATTTATATGCAAAATATATGGGAGGTCTTCCAAACAAGGATGGTTCTCGAACCACAAGTCTTGCCTTTTTTCGCGATTACCCTATTGTCAACTTGACATCAAGTGGCCTTTGACCTCAGTGTGTAACCTTAAATAGTTTACATATGACCCAAGTTTGATTGCAATTGAACTTGCATATAAGACCTTTTTTTTACTTTAACCAATATGACACATACATGTACGTGAACGTTTGTTTATGGTGTAAATCAAGAATTTGTTTTCCTCTCGCCGATTTATTTTGTTTGTATTTTACCTATTTTTGACGGCTATCATTGGTTTTATACCCGAATCTCAATCGAGGACATCCTCCATTACACACCTAACCCTGATTCAATGACATTGCGTGAGGGATGTGTCATCCATTTACACCATAAAAGAACACAGCAGACACACTGAGCTTACTACATAAGTAGTGATTGCCTTGTCTCTTTCCGCACTTCATTCAGGTAAGACAAAAAGGGCGAAAAAAAAAGACATTGGGGGGAGGGGGGGTTGTCTACAATGAAGTGTTTACACACTTGCGTTTGTGTGGAGGTTTTCTGAATTTTTAACTACTTACATATTTTATCTCGTGCAGTCTGACTAATTGATCTTCGTGATCTCTTGGCTTCTGTGGGACAGCCCATGGCTGTAACACAAAGAAAAACAAATATCAAAATATGATAAATTAAATGAAATAAAATACTAGTGCCATCTATGGTGCAAGAATTGGTCTTTGGCTGCCCATGTTAACCTATTAGTTCATAGATACTCTGACTATGTTCCACATGAAAGAATAGTCCCGACAACACATAGAAGTGAAATTAGAACAACCATGCTTCATACATGTACATACTGCAATGGCCCACGTAAACACTGTGGTTTCGCGGTGGTTGTTGTTAATCAGTTGCACAAATGGCTTGATTCTTCTCTTTTAAGCCCAAATTTAAAGGTGTTATCAAACTGTTCCCAGACCGTACTTTTCCCGAGTATGATGCGCAGTCATTTCTAATCACCAAAGTATCAGCTACGTCACACTGCTCCTAGTTACGTTTAGCATTATAAACTATTTAACTAGAAAGTTGATAGCTTGTGGTATCCGACCGGCTTTAAAAAACAAGGGATTGAATGACCCTGAACCAGTATTGATCAAGCATCATGTAAGCGAATGATTGGCAAAATAAAACAGTCCTGCAATAACTAAAATGAAAATCATCATAAAAGGTCGGCATTTAAAGACATAATTGTACTGGACATCATCTAGAAAGGAGAGTTCCTAGTTACGTTTAGCATTATAAACTATTTACCTAGAAAATTAATAGCTTGTGGTATCCGACCGGCTTTAAAAAACAAGGGATTGAATGACCCTGAACCAGTATTGATCAAGCATCATGTAAGCGAATGATTGGCAAAATAAAACAGTCCTGCAATAACTAAAATGAAAATCATCATAAAAGGTCGGCATTTAAAGACATAATTGTACTGGACATCATCTAGAAAGGAGAGTTCCGGAAATGCTTCCAGAAGTTGCAGCAACATTGTAATTGGGGGCAGAGCTGCAGGAGCGGTGTACTTTGAAGGACACAACATGGAGTATAGGATGTATGCTCAGTTTTTTTGACCCTACTCGGGGAACCTTTTGCTGACAATCCATAAAAGTAGGATGTACATGCAATATTGTTGTTCATGATCAGGTTTGTTCAACGAATGGTAAAATATGTCGTTATGAAATGCACATGAACCGTTGTCGAGGAAATAAGCTCGACCAGGCACAAATTTCATAGAGCTCTTCAGCACAACAATTTGCTTAGCACAAAAAAGTCATGCTCAATGAAAAAAAAAGTTACCAGCCAAAACTCCATGTGCTTTTCATTATAAGCAAATTAGCTTAGCAGATCCATGAATTAGCCCCTAGTGGGCAGGGTGATGTCACATTTTGTTTATCGTATACTCATGCTAACAGATTATTAAGCATAATAAGTCTACATACCTTCTCTTTGAGGTACATCTACACCTGCATTTGTCATGAGTGTAACTCCAGCATCCTGAAAGGAATTACAGTAATTTCATAATCGTATTATTTTTTCAAATAAGTGATGGCGGACTAGATTCAGGACTAAATGTTAGTAAGACAGTTTTGCATATAGAACTTGACATATGCACAGTAAAGTAAAGAAGTAAAGTTAGGTGGTGGTGGTTAGGTGGTGGTGGTGGTGGTGGTGGTGGTGTATCTCTCATATCTACAAAATACTACTAGCAGTATTCATTCGTAAACTATAGTATACAGTACTCTTACTACTCTGGAATATTAGTAGTATTGTAGTATTATTTTGTATTGTGTACTGCCTTTAAATAAATAAATGCCTCCACATAGGGCGTTAGAGTTATAGGCTTTATTTTCCCTTTGTTTAATTGTTTGTGAATATTTCCATCTCTATAAGGAAAGAGGATGACTAGACTACATAATCTAAATCAAAATTGGAGGGAAGGGGGAGGGGAGTGGCATGACCTCTCCCACCCAAGGATCAGCCAGTGATGGAATTACATACATGTATACTGTTTTGCAAAGTGTCTACACAGGATTCAGGATCTTATTAGCAATAAGGCAATGGATCATGCAGTCAGGCTTATAAATCATTCATAAATACTTTAGGCAGTTTACTCATTCTTATTGGTCAAGAGCCCACCACACGGTTAGTTTGAAGTAGTTGATACTAAACACTTTTTGTATCACATGAAATTTGGATGCCGTGGAATCTGGTGGCTTTTATTGGTTAAAACCTCACATGTGATGTGCAATACTACAAACGTGCCCGTATTTTAGAGTCCTTATTTCACTGCGTAACATCCGAAGATCCCACAAATGTAGCAATGGAGCAATGTTTTACAAAATATGAGGTATAACTTGTTAATAAACATGCTGGAAACTATATTTTTGACTTGTTTCACCAGAAATGTATTGAGGAGTGTGAATAAATATGTGGTTGGCAAAACAAAAAGTCTAACCTTGAAGACAGTTGCTGTTGTGGGGCCACCTCCCGGGCCGCATCCCAAATCATATCCAGCCATTCTCTTGAATACCTACACAAACAAATAAGGACAAAGTTTTGTTCTTTTCTTTGTAATCATTGTAAATAATTGTTATGTTTTTAACTAGTTCGCGCCATAAACGTATATAAACGCAAAGTTTTCCCCAGATTAAAAACGCATAAACACGCCACGAGCAGGGCCGGGAATGTCTGTCAGCAGCAAGCAAGGCCAAAAATGCGTGGGTGTGCTTCCCGGCACTATCAGCCTGAACCCGCTTCGGATCGAGTTTCGTAAAAAATAATCCTACCCCTCGGCTCGGTGATGTTAAAATAAACATCGTTTTTCTTTCTTTTTTTCTTGGCATCCCCGATTATAAAACTTCGGACAGGTCAAAATACAACCCCCTCAAATCCACCCATTCATGATAATTCAAGCAATTACCAGGACGGGCTTTCGAGCAAACATAAATTAAAAAAAGAGGAGAAAAGTAGGATCAAATTAAAAATAACAAACAAAGAAACAAACAGGGCCAGAGTAGTACTTTGGAATTGGTGGACAACTCGGAATAGTAAGTAGGACATTTGCAGGCTTTCAGAAGTAGTTGTCAAGAAACACATGACAGTACATAATGAAACACTGTTATGACAAAAACAAACTAGGCCCTATAGCTTGGAGCATTAAAACTAGAAAAAGTAGAAACACTTGAAAACCTGCAATCAATATAAAAACCACGAGAAATGTTTACATACAGTACATGTATTAACCCTCAGATGCAGAATTCCCTATTTGTGGGTCAGTTGTTTAGCTGTGCAAAAATAAACAGACTCGCCTCTCACCTCAGAACAACTCTTTTTGACAACTACAATAATGAACAAATAGTATCACACAAAAGTACCTTATGTTGAGTAAGTCGGTGGTAGTTACGCAGGGTAAATATGGCTTCGTCCACTGCAAGCAGACCAATGTTGGTATACTCAAAGGCACCAATCCGCAACGCAACATTCTTGTCACTACCATCAGTTTGAAAGATCGTTTCGTCATGATCGTTTTTAGAGAGACCTTCAAATTCCAAATGAATCTTGTCAAAGAAAAAAACAAAAATTTATATTTGTTTTTATTAATACAGACATTAAAATTGAAACAAAGAGCCAAATGTAACGTTTTAAAGGGACAATATACCCTTTGTGACCTGTTCCAACAAAACCCGGACAAAGTCGCACATTGTGTTTTATTACAATGTACTCCTAAAGTCATTTCGAGATGGATTTTACCATTCTGAGGTTTTAGGTTTTTCTGAATTACAAACTATTAATCTACAATCTCCCTAAATTTGAACATAATCCGTCACCCAGAAGTGTTTTTATGGTCGATTTTGCGAAACAATTGTGTATAGTAATAATACGCTTTTCTGAACTACAAAGCTGTTTATCTCATAATTAAGTTGTCAAGGTTTAATCACTAAATCCATACTCATGGGGAGATAGGGTGGGGTACATATGTAAATGATACATTATTTTAAAGCTGAGAACCTAGAGAATTTAAAAAAAGCAAAATCTAAAAAAAAAAAAATTGAAACTTTATCCGGGTTTCGTTGGAACAGGTCAAATTTGTCGGTTGTGCATTCTTATCGTTTGAAGCAAAAATAGTGCTCAAAATAAAAATAAAGGTGCCTAACAAACAACCTGATGAAGTTTTTAGCTCTGTGAATGCTGCATATTTTGAGAAAACAATATTCTAAGATTTTAATTTAAACTCAAAATTGGCAGAATTACAATTAGAATTGCGACTACAATCTACGTTAAGGGCGCATTCTTTATAGCCAGTGGTTTCTACTCGTGTGTCACGCATTAAACAGACCAATAGTAGTGCAAACGCGTGCACTATTTGTGAACATTTCCAAGTGCATCTCTGACACGCATATTTGGAAATTACATTCGTTTGTTATTCTCTTCAAAATGACAGCATGACAGTTTCACAGGGAGTTTAGAATCATTAATATCTTTACAAGTAAGCTTTTCAACAGTATTTTGTTTAGTTACTTTTGGATAACTGCAAGAGGTATATTTCACCTTTAATACAGCTTTAAACAAAATGCACAAAAACACTAAGATACGGTACCACCCAAATTATACAAAATACCCTCTAAATTGTTTGAAGTTTGGTGACTTACAGGATTTTCACACATCTCCCGGACTTCAAAGAACACAGAGTCGGCAATAATGTTTCCAGTTGTGCTTGCATAATAGGCTACCACACGCGCAGACGGTTCCATGTCTGGAGTTATACGGATTCCAAGGTCCATGTTGGAAGTGATCTGTTGTCGGAATCCCTTGTGTACAATCTTTCCACCAGCAATGACCTGTCAAAACGAGTACGTCACAGTTTTATATAGTGGTGTTGGCATACAAAATACTAAACTGTATTCTGTGTTTAAAAGCAAACAAGCACGAAATTATTCAAAAGCCACGTCATTGTGTATTGGTTTTAGTTCAATTGCCTTAGAAGCTGATACGACATCGGATTTAGTACTCTGACGTCCGCACAGCCCTAAACTACATGTACCTACAAGCACATGACAAGCTTAATTAGAGACAAATGTATTGGTTATCCTACCGGTATGTAATCTTGAACTTACAAAGTAGTGGATTGTTGCAACATTTTCTGGATGTGTTAATTGCACCTCTATGGAGCTACTCCTTCCAATCTACAATTAAAACAAAAACAAAGTAACAAAAAAGACCAGAGTTGATGTTGGGTCATGGACGAGTGGTGAATGGTGAATAGACCAGTCAGAATTTGGCTCTCAATAATGAATATACAGGGTGGCCTATACGGACAAGCATACTTCCACTACCCAAAGGCTAAACTACGTATACCAATAGATAGGGAAATCCTTCTAGAATACAAATAATTTCAAAAATCTTGATTTGTGCTAGTAGTTTTAGCTCCAAACACTATTTAGTGAAGTTAAGTCAGTAGTTTTTTCGCAAAGAAATAACTAAACCGTGTAATGTTAAATCTGCAGGCGTGGTTTATTATTTCTCGGTGCGAAATAGTCTTGACTACGAAAAGACGATTTAATCGCAGTATGCAGCGCACGTGGGCCTCCAAAGCTGGCGCCCTCTAATGTACGCCGTATATAGACAACGCATTGTATATCTACTATAGGCGCTCGAAGAATTTCGAGCAGAACTGTGTCGCGTTTGCATGCATGTGTGACATTGCGTGCATAATTAACGTACGTAATTATGACGTAACAGAAACTTGACAAATGAGTTATCGATTATGCATGTTACGTGACGCAATTATTTACGCAACGTCACCCGCGCATGCAAATGCAAAACAATTCTCTTTGGAATTTTTTCGAGCGATTATACCAGATATACAAGACAATATTAGAATAGGTCATTGCATGGTCTGTGGCGTACGTTGTCTTGCAAACAAGACTAGGTGCGAAAGGACCCATGACAGTGTTTTACAAAACTGCATCTGGAGCTGAAACTACTATCCCAAATCAAGATATCTTGGTACATGTATAATTTTTCTTCTAGAAAGATATACAATCCATTGGTCTAGTAGTTTTGGCCTCACGGTAGTGTAAGTATATGTATGCTTGTCCATTTGTTATGGGCCACATTGTATATATATAAGGTGTAGTAATATAACCGCACATGTTTGGACTATACAGGTAGTGACGCTCTTTCTTCCTGCTTAATACCTGTGTCCGTCTGTTTCCGTCAGAAGACGGGCGGTGAACCAGTAGGTATTCACCGCTGCTCGACTCCTGAGGCTGAACACTGAATGTACTCTGCTTCTGGGCACTGTCAGTCAAATCAGAGTCTCTGGTCTCTAACTGTAGGTAATAAGACAATCATGTGATTTAAATGTAGTATACACCATTGGTAATTGCATGTATTACACACCATTGGTAATTGCTTGAAATATCATGAATGGGGGGATTTGGGGGGTTGTATAGTATAGTAAATATAGTTTAACTGACATGTCCAAAGTTTTACCATCACTTATGTTGTTCTTGTTGTTTTGTACGTGCTAACCGTCTTTAATTAAAATTTTATTTAATTTAAATTACAAATTTATCGATTCCAGGATTTTTAGCGCAATCCTTTTGCTGGATGCCTACATTCATTATTTACTTTCAAATAAGTAAGATATTTCCTAATAATTTGGTAGTAAAATGTTTCGATATCTGCAAAATGGTGTATCTTACCTTTAATACAACTGGGAATTATTGCCTTTTAAATACACTCAACAACATAAAGAAAAAGCCCCCCCCCCCCCCCCCAAACAAAAATTCTTGTTGGTATAATTGCTTGTGTCCAATTCGAAATTGGGAACAACAACTACACATGTACAGGGTGTCTCTAAAAAAAGTATACCCATTTTCAAATTCATATTATTGCAAAATTACTGAACATTTCAGAAAAAGGCAAATGTCTGTGGAAAAGGTAGAATGCCCTCTGTCCAATGGTATAAGGTTCAATGTGTCATTGCCATGGATGACTGAACTAACAAGACAGTTATGAAAGGTACTGAAATCAGCACTGTGACAAGTTGGGATGAAGTCAGGCAGTATAACATGAGACCAAGATGCCAGCTATGCATTAACATGAATAGTGGCCATCACCTTGCATTTGTCAGGAAAGGGACCCTGTCATAATTTTTCCAATGTGTTAAAACAGAAAAAGAATTTGTCCTTAAAAACACCTGCCGGAGCTTCGTCACTCAAGTAAAACCAACTTGTCACAGTGCTGATTTCAGTACCTTTCATAAATGTCTTGTTTGTTCAGTCATCCATGGCAATGACATAATATACCTTATACTATTGGACAGAGTACATTTTACCCTTTCCACAGACATTTGTCTTTTTCTGAAATATTCAGTACTTTTGCAATAATACCAATTTTAAAATGGGTATACTTTTTTTAGAGACACCCTGTATATGTCTTCAGACAACAAATCTGCAATGGCCCTATAGCCAAATATCTTGAAATACTCAAACTGTGTGCCAAATTCCATGCTTGTATTATCAAAGGCACAATACCATCACCTATCTGCCGTACTAACAGTACTAAGGATATTACTTACAGTGATGGTGATCCGACTTGCATCTGAGGGCACGTCAAGCCTGAAGTCCACCTCCCCTTGGGAGCCTGAGGTCTTAGTTAAGGCTTCACGGGCATTGTTGGCCTGCGATCCCACCAACGCCACCTCATTACCATCTTCTAGCTGGGCCATTGCCAAGACAGACACGTCAATGCTGGCGGCCGGAAGGCCACTGAGGAATTGGACATTGGCCTGGATATTACAAAGATACACAAGTGACACAGGAATTATAATGAATTAGAACAAAAATGTATAAAGGAATTTTTTTTGTTTAGTGCATTTATCAATGGGCAATTAGCTACATCAATCATCTGCATCAACATCTTTTGTCTTGCGATGTTAATCACAACATAGCTTATTCTGAAGACTTCTAAAAATCTTCACCTTTACAGCAAACGGCAATCCTTTCTTGAAGTATCGCTGCGTCAGGTCCCAGTTGAACTTGTAGGGTGTTGTGCTGAAGGTTACCTGGGTGTTGTTAGCATTGATGGTCTCGCCTGTGGCCGTGTCTGTCACAAATGCCTGGATGACCAGTCGCTTGCCTATCAGTGTCTCGGCCCAATTCTCCGTCACGTCGTTCATATCCAGAAATGGAAAGGCCCGACCATCTTCAATCAACTGTATACAATAAGTTTTATTCACCTCACTGTACTGCAATCTTCATATACTTCATTCCCTAATAAATCCATTATGTGCCAGGGCAGTGTGGAATACACGAACAGTAACATAGGTAAGGCAATTAGCTGCAGCAATTGGTTAAAACTACCTACATGATCTAGTAGACCCTTGTCAGTTTTTCCTTTCTTTTTTTTCATTTGAAGCAGCAAATATTGCTCAAAATCTAAATAAAGGTGCTTGACAATAACCCGATAGGTTTCATGAGTGTGAATGCTGTATATTCTAAAAAAACACTATTTTTAATATTTCCACTTCAATTCAAAGGTACCACAATCAGCAATCGGGGCACGTTTTCATTCAGTCAAATGTGACACCTGACATGCACTGAATCAACCAAAAACAGCACTACGCGCATGTTCTGTTAGAATGCTTGCACGCCTCATTCGCGAATCAACTACTCACGGAAATTTTCAAACATGTGTCTCTGAGACATCTTAGGAAAATACCATTTTCAAGATATTAAAAAAAATAAAGACACAAAATCTGTCTCTGAATCAAATCTTTGGAAATTACCAACTTTTCTTATTTCCTTCCAAATGACATCTTGGAAGAAGGAACAATTTCACAGGGAGTTTTATAGTGGCAATAATATCTTTACAAGTAAGCTTTTAAACAGTACATTGGTTAGTTACTTTTGGGGTAGCTGCAAAAGGTGTACCGTACTTCAGCTTTATGCCTTTTCTACAAAAAGCATTACAATACAAATGTGATTGGGTCCTGCAAAAGATGAATCCTGCATACATTTTGCCACAACTTGTTTTGCTGCTAAACTTTGCTGCTAAAAACTATGATAGAAGAACCCTAGTGTTTGGTGTAGAGTTAAATTGCATTATTTGTACTTAAATTTGTTGGAAATATGTAGATATCAATTACCTTGCCTTGCTTTATCTGAAGATTTGTCAAATTTCCATCATCAGTGTACACTCCATACTTCACATAATAACTACCGACAACTGGCTCACCAAAAGCGTACCTAAGAAAAGATGTATTCAGTAGAGATCTTAATTAAAACAGTGACAACACATACTTTGAGCAAGGTTTTTGTGCCCAGAATTGCAACTAATATTTCAACCGCTCGATTTTTGCATCACAATTTTTCTTGGCATGCTGTTCACGTATACTTTGCAACCTAGGCATACTTTACAACCTATCCATTGCAAAGAAAACAGAAAAATAATTTTGGCGTGTTTTTTTTAAATTTTATTTTAAGGTTCACAATGAACCCTTCAAAAATGCGTCGGAAAATAAGAAAATAATTTTCTGACAAACTTTTAGTGTGGAATGCGAGTGGAGGTAATAAAGGTTTATTGGAATTTGTTAACTCTAATATTCTTAAATGTTACGTTGTGATTTTTCGATATTAATTAAGTGTGCCACGTTTTGTGCCCAATTTCCGGATGCCACCGTTTCTTTATAATTAGAGACTCAATTTCAATAATTAGAGACTCAATTTCATGAAACTGAAATTGTTTACAAAGGTTCAACAGCACGTATTATTAATTATATAAAAGTACCGGTATTTAACTGAATTAAATTAAATTTTGTCAACAAAGAGGTTAAACTCAACTGGAAACACAAACTGCACAAGAAAAGTCGAGGGAAACGTCAAAGTGCACCAGATCAGGGTACACATTCTGAAAGTTTTTAGAGGGTCAAAACCTATTTTCAAAGTGCTCCTATTTCGACCAGAATTTTTTTTGGGTTGTAACCCCAACCCCAAATCTGTTACATATTATACTTAAATTTGTGACGGAGTTACCATACCTAGAAAATTCTTTGTTTTTGTGTCAAAACCTTGTGGAGACCTATTCACCTATATAAATTGCCCTGTGGAGACGTATTCACTCCATTGTGGCCAGGTCTCCACAAGGTAGCATTTTTAGAATCACTATACAGTTGTGCTACGCACTGTGACTCAATTACTGTGTTTATTGCTGTAAACAGATGGCGTTCTAAATGTTTTTGGCAAGAGTTTGAAATATTCTTCCTTGTTGTCTGCATCTTATTGTTATTTTGCTGTATATTGGATCACTCTACAATCACTTACCTTGCAGTTATATGGGTGACGAGATGGACAGTTTCTTGTACAATGTACTTGTCTTGGGTGCTGATCTCAACATTAAACTTAGGCAACACTATTAATAAAATAAAACGAAAGAAGTTTATTAACACCCTATTTTTGATTTGATCTTAAGTCAGACCAAATGTTGTCACTCTTTATTTGTTCTTTTAATTTATAAATCATAAACAAAATGATACACTGGACGATTATTTTGTTTGGAAGTGAACAAATATTCCATGGATCTCAAATATACAAAGGTATTGGCAAGGCGGGACTCGAACCTGTGACCTCCGGAATACCGGACCGGCGCACTATCAACTGAACTATGTGGCCCTTTGTTGGCGGTCTTCCAAATTGTCAGTATTGTCAGTTTGAGAGCGCTAGATGGAAGTCATAAACACCAAAATATTCCATGGGTTTAATTTGGTTTATACAAACAAAAACACACTCTTCCATATTGCATAGTTTTTCAGTATTATCCGAGTGTTCTAGGTGTTCTGATAGTTATGTCAAACTCATAAAATGTCCACTTAATTGGTTCACTTACTGCTCTAAGAACCGATTTGCTAACAAACCACCAACAGTGGTGTACATTGTATCCATGGTGCATTGCATACACCGGAGTTGTTTTATATTTCTCTTATATGTACTTTGTTTGCCGTTGCACTATGTGGTTATTCTCTTTTGAGAGTGTGGTTCTGAAAAGAAATAAAGGACTGTTTCAGACAGATTGTGTATGCTCTGCCCGTCGTCAAACTGTCCAAACATTGAGTTCCCTCCAGTTCCTCTCAGAACGACACAAACTCACAACAGAGAATTACCACATGGTGCTACCACAATGCATTTTCACCATGCAAACCTTCAAACCTCATTTCTGCACAGGCAGACTTTTGTATGCCCACTGATCCCAGAAAGGAGAACAAATTCAATTATCAGTTGCATTTCGTAATGCGTATCTGAATTTAGATGTTCCCCACTGGCATCTTTTCGCCATGTTTACGAGAGCATCGGAACTCGGGCTTAGCCAATGTGTTTCAAACAAGTCATGAAAATGTGGTATCGGGCCAAGCATTTGCGTTAAATTTGACGTGCGGTCGCATATTGCATTTTAATGCACAGTACCCGCATATACGGCTGATTAATGTTTAGAATTGTGCCGTTTGTCAAAGGTTTGAAATATAAAGTAATACTGAAATATCAAGTAGTTAGAGACTGTTTTGTTTTGTTTTCTTCAAACTTACCATACTCCTTCACTTCGAACTGAACTGAGGTGTTGGCTTTGAACTGAAAGATAACAGAAGAATATTATTTGAAAGGTTTTGCCAGTTATGAATTATGATACACCACTGCACTTGCAATATACTACACTTACTCTTACATGTACATGTTTCATAATACAGTGCGGCACCAATGCACTTTGCAGTGCATTGTGAGAGACGGTTGACAGAAAACTGCCACATCAATTTGCTGTTTTGCGTGATTGGAACTGTATTTTGCTCGTGTCTCGGGCCATTAGTTTCATGTTACGAGTTGAAAGATGATTAGAAAATCAAGTTATCGTTCATTATGGGATTCTTAATGCACTGCAAACTCACGATCTCGACGTCATCAATTTAATTATTTTTTGGTTTTCTTACATGTATATAGCCTGGTTTCATTTTCAAAATTCCCAACAAATGCCATTTGAAATCTTTTGCTTTTCTTGTCTGAAAAATTACTGTGTACATGTAGATTGTAAAATTGGCTACGGGTACTTGATTCTATAATCTAGAATAAGTTCCTGGCATCATAGTCGGGTATTGGAGTACCCGGTTCTTATGCGCAGCCCTACCCCCTGTTAATAAAAAACATCCTCAACTTTAATATTATAGGCTACTGACACTTGCTCATGTCGCGGTAAGTCAGCTACATTTAATATTTATCGACCGTAAATAAAAAAATGGCCTCTCCATGGCAATTACCTCTTGGTGATGCACTGTATTTTGTTCTTCTCTATTCGCTTAAGTACTTCTGATAATCGCTCAAAATAAAACATTTTATCCTAAAATACCAACAACAAAAAACGCAAACCAACAAAAATGCCACCAGAAATTCACTAACCTTGTGCCCGTAGTAAGCAACTACAGTCCAGTTGCCAAAGACAGGAAGTGGGGGAAAGTCAAACTGAAGTGTCAGGAATCCTTTTTGTGGTTCTTTCTCGTAGCGGTGAACAATGATCTCATCTGGATTGACAATGTCCACTTTTAACTAGTTTGAAAAAACGTAACAATCAATTTCATTTAAAGGTAGTATACACTATTGGTCATTGCTTGAATTATCATGAATGAGTAGATTTGGGGGGGTTGTATTTTATAGTAAATATCGTTTAACTGAGCTGTCAGAAGTTTTATAATCATGGATGCCGAGAAAAGCACAAAAAACAGCAGATTTTTTTAACCGGCGTCGAGCAGTTATTCTTATGTTATCTTTGTACGGCGATCGCGAATTTTTTATTATAAAATTACAGGATATCTAGCGCAATCATTTTGCTGGATGCCCAGAATCAACATTTACTTTCAGATGAGTAGGATATTTCTTAATAATTTGGTAGTAAATATTTTCGATATCTGCAAATGGTACATGTATATACTACCTTTAATATCTCCCAATACAACTCAAGTTTCAAAAGTGTTCTTAAGAAATATGAAGGGTAGGGTAGGGTAGGGGGGGGGGGGGGGGGGGGGAGGGGTGCTAACCATTATCAACCATTTTGCTAATCGTTATTACATAGATCATTGCATTTTTACTGTTAAATCTCTATAGCAGAAATCTAAATATTATTAGGGATTCTTTGCTATAAGCATAAATTTGTTCTTTTTATGGTTGTATCATCTAGCCGTTTTCCTTCCCCTGAAACCCCTGTCGAAATGTCTTGGACCCGAATAAACTACATGTAGGTGAACAAATAAATACAAACAAAACAAAACTGCTCACGTGATGGGAGGCAGAATGCATTTTCTGATCGAGTGCAACAACACGGATATCCACTGCAATAAGAAGCAAAAAAAATCTTTAATACGGTACTTAGCCTCATTTAGATAAGCAACAAGCACACCACCATACACCTAGAGAACATGACAAAAGCAAATTTCCTGAAATCAATGTCTTATAATATCAGTACTTTTATCAAAGAAGCAATAAACCTCTCACATAGCCTTCTTTAATCTACTTCTGGGTATTTTACAACGTCAACTAGGCATGTGCACAGTTTTTAAAAAAATCCAAACACACACACACTTGTGTTGATTTATTATGTAGTGATAAAATATTGTGACTCAAATTGACTCGATCACGCTAAGTATTTGACTCGACTACACACTATGCGTCGACAAGACTCGAACTCAATTTAAGTCACTTTTTTTTTAAATGACTGGACTCAACTCTAGTCACAAAAATCAATGACTTGATCGTTGCAACTCTGGTCATAGTAGACATGGGATGCGTCCCACTCATGCGTTTTTTGCCGTTTGCCAACTACGCCAACAATTTTCAAATAGATTTAGGAAAGGTTGGCGAACGATTGCATTGTTCACGTGAGTGATGGAACACAGCCCAGGTAGGCAAATTGATAGTGTGAAAAAAGTCTTCAGTTTTAGCATAATTACCTCGTTGGGTTGGCGTATACAGCGGCTTATCAGTCTGAATGAAGACAAACCCAGACTTGTAGCTGAGTAGGATAGTGCGTCTGTCATTAATCTTGAGTTCGGGTGTGTCGGTAGTGGCGACCAGCGTGATAAACTGCCGTTTGCTGGTATCTTGCTGGGGTAATTGTTCCCGGCGAATCTGCAGGATAGCCTCACGCGGGACATCTAAAACAAATGACAGACTGTAAAATCCCTCCTTTGTGTTTAGTGGGTGCAGTCGTTTAGCCCGCCACAGACCCTGCTCGTAAAGCAGAGTCACTGAATAGGGAATACGTCACACATGCGTTGTTCATATCAAACAACGTTCAATTATGGCCGTAGGGCAGGGAATAAGTTTAAGTGGGCTCCAAAATCAAGTTTATTAGAAGTCCAAACATAATTATTTATTGAGCTCGTTGGTACTGCAGAATCTGTTATTCCATCCCTGGTTGTTAGGTACCCGTTTACAAGTGACAGAAGAGCAGTAAATATCAAATTACACGGTTCGCGCCAGGCTTATTTGCAATTTACTAAAACCACTGGTGGGATTATTTTTCATAAAAAAAAATGGTTTGTTTATTTAGTAAAATATTTCTGTTTTGATAATGCAACTGCATGTACTACAAGTTGCCTACACTTAGTTTATTAGCATCATCATTTACATGTTTTTGTCAACATTCTGTTGCCTAGTCAGGGCGTGATATTACGTCAACTGCTACCCAGCCATAAAATCTGACGCGTATGTCTTTTGTGGAACTACACACAGGGTCGGGGACAATTGTACGCGGTTAAATACATGTATATACAAATATTTGCAAGCCCAGCTGAAAAGCACCCTTTCAAGAATTTAAAAGGAGACTTGTTATAAGGAACAATAGTTGGGAAATTTAAATGTCAAGAAATTACTGGCCGCAGCTGATAATGCTCGGCTGTATGATTTCACTGGAGATAATGGAACTAGGGTGTTGAACAGGCCTAATCACTGGAGCGGGATACTACGATATAACGACAGCGTACAAATACACGTCCACCATGTCAACGAAGCATGCTTGGTAACATCAACGTGTATTCAAGTCCACCGCTGTGCGCTGTGTATGTAATACATGTCAGTCGTGTATACCCGTCCTCCGCAGCGCTAGCGGGTAACATTTGGCGTAAATACACGTCAACCGCAACAACCAAGAAAACTTTGTGGTAGCACCTTGTGGTAATTCTCTTTTTTGAGTTTGTGTGGTTCTGAAAATAACTGGAGAGAACTAAACATTTTGGACATGGCAGGCAGAGAATGAGGGCAGAGCATATAATTGTACTGTCCAAAACATTGAGTTCTCTCTGGTTCTTTTGAGAACCACACAAACTCAAAAAAGAAAATTACCACATGGTGCTAACGCAATTTTTTTGACTGGAATGAACTTAAAACATAACGTCATGCTTTGTGCTTTCTTATGAATGTACACATGCATAAAACTACAAAGTCCTGTTTTACTGTACCATGGAGAATGAGCCTCTGTGTTTCTTTTTGTTCCTGTATTATAACCCAATAAACTAACTGCCAAAGACAAAATTCAATCGAAAAAATTAAGCCGGAGGATTGAAAGAAGATTGTTCTCAAGTTTGTATTTCTGTTCTTAAGGCCAAGGGTATGTAGAACACATACACATTACCTCTTGTATAGTCTTTGGGCAAAATATTGTTACGTTAGATACCCGATCACCGGCCGCCATGAGAGGGTGTTAACGACAGACCATCATCACCCACGAAGCTACCCCTAGATCTATGGGGCTCCCTACGCCCGCAGGGGTGGAGCCCCATAAATAGAGAGGGTTTTACAGGTTAACCGCCGTTAAACAATAGAAACCATGAACAAACTACGGGCAATTACTCCAAAACTGCTGCTCGGAATACCTCCAAACAATTTTTTTATTTAGTATTTTATCAACTCACCCAGCCGCTGCGCCAATAAAACCGGTCAAATCTCGCTTAACCAGTTCGCGCCGGGATTATTTTAACATCGCCGAGCCGACGGGCGGGATTATTTTTAACGAAATTCGATCCGAAGCGTGTTCAGGCTGATAGTGCCGGGAAGCACACCCACGCATTTCCGGCCTTGCGCGCTGCTGACATACATTTCCGAACTTGAACTTGGCGTGTTTATGCGTCATCCGTTTTAAATTTGGGGGAATTTGTGCGTTTATATACGTCATCCGGCGCGAACTGGTTAATTTCTGTAAAAAAATTGAAAACTATCCCTGTTCCGCAAACGCTACTGTTACAAGATGGTGGATAACCATACCGTAACCCCAGCCGCTAGCCGGGGTGAGTGCAGACCAATTACAAGGCTACTGTCAACGATGACTGGGCTGTTTTCCAAACCCTGGCTTTGGTTCTGTGTGGCTCTGGTGCATTGCTAAACTGTATGAATGAGGCCTCGCAAGTTGAAGCTTGTGTTAAGGAAACAGCCAATGCGGCCGCGGCTTGAAATTACGCACAATCAAAGGTATTTTGTGTACAACATAGACTCGTGCGTAATTTAAAGCTGCAGCCGCATTGGCCGTTTCCCAAACACAAGCTTCATTTTGCGAGTCCTCATTTTCCCCCGAAAACTTTCAATTTTATTTATTTTCTCATTTTCAAAAGGTCAAAGGTCATGGATAAAAGGTTATTCAGACAAAAGGAGTAATTCACAATTTTTGTATACTCATTTGAAAAAACAATACTTGTTGTAAAGCAAAATAAACATGAAGAGCAGTGTTTTCTGATGTTTGACTGATATTGTATGATTTCATAGTGTTTCACAATATTCTCTAGTGAGTAAAATGACCAATATAGTGTATATGTAAACTTGTGCTAAAGCTCTCTCTCTGAGTTATCACTCTTCTCATTATCTCCACTTAGGCAAGCGCAATACTAGTCAGGGCGGTAGCAGGAACAAAACCGGGACTATCACACTGAGCAAAATTTCCATCCCCGGCCAAGTCTTCGCTAGTCCCGGATCCCCTAGGGCAGGTGTGACAATAGACAAGTGCATTAGGGGACATAAACAATATTTGTTCATGAGAGTTCAAAATTTTGGTTTTGAAATGAAGAAATAATTAATCAGTTCATAAACAGACAAAACATTATTGTGAAGATTGCACTTAAATACCTTTTCTCACTGCAACAGTGGTCTCTGAAATTCTCTGGTTGCTCCCAGTCAGTTGAAAGTAAAGTGTCACCGGTACCTCATCTCTTTCATCACTGGTTCCAAAAACATTGACAAGAATGGTTTCCTCTACATCCACACGGACAACATTGGGGGCAATGATGAAATACTTGGCCCTGAATCAAGATACAATTTTGGTAAATTAGTGTTTAGCTTATACACACTCTGCAATGTATTTAACATTCACACATTTTGGGACAACTACATGTAATGTGAAGGATATTCTTATTAAGATGGAATTTGCATAGATCTGGGAGATACATGACTTGTATACTTTAATATTTGGTTTTTAAACTGGATAATCAGTTATGAGAAAAAACAATTAAAAACTCAAGACAACATGTTACTAGTGCAGACATAATTATTAATTATCAAAGTATATTTGTAAAGAAAGTAGTGGAATAAAAGTCTCAGTCAAAACCAACACAAAATGTTGTGTAATTAATTGGAATGGGGACTATATATTACACAACTGGAATGTTATCTCCACATCAGCTTAACAGGCAGCTTGTTTTTCCAACCTGCGAGTCTATGATAAAAGTTCTCAATCTAGTTGCTCTACTCAGTTCTACGAATGATGTGTACATGTAGATTATCTGAATACTCCTGAGCTTTACAGAACTATGATATATCACTATCAAATGAAACTATGTGCCAATTTAACAGCTGGCATGGGGTGATTTGATTCGAAATTTGCAGAAACAGGATGTACAAAAGTACATGTACATGTTGTATCGCACACTCGCGGCCAAGGGCTTCTCTTTTTAATTGCACGGATAAACATATTTGTATGTCGTCTTTCCCGGAATTAGCCTATGTTGCCAAGAATGGAATATGTGATGCCAGATTCCTTGCTCTATGCTCATACAAAAAAAGGATCACCATGTGGTTGCACTAGCGTGTCAAATATTTGTTTCTCAGATTGGTTTCATTACCAGAAAGAATTAATAATAACCTCCTGGTGGCAGAGTTGTATCAAGTCTTGCGACTTGAGTAGAATAATTTTAAAGAAGTGAGTCGAGTCAAGTCCATTCAAATTGAGTCAGGTCAAGTCAAATATTCATATCTCGAGTCAAGTCAAATACAGTAATTTGCTTGCAGTGACTTGAGTTGAGTTTAGTCACATGGGACTAAACAAATTCAAACTTCGAGCATTAAGTTGTTACTGTACCTCACGTCCCATTTGTCATGTTTGCTGTAATTTATAGATTTGGGAGTTAGTCTTTTACTGATCGTTCAAAGTTTTGTGTTTGTAGATGCTTGAAAAAAATTACAAAATTGAATGGTTTCATGGCCCTACTATCAGGTTAGGCTAAACAGATTGCACCCATTTACAAACATGTCATGTGTAACCGATTGTAAATTCTTGAAAGTTATAGGACACCAGATACCATGATTTATTTTCAAAGGATACTTACAGGTAGGATACACCATTGGTAATTGGTTTGATTATCTTGATAGGGTAAATTGGGGGGGGGGGGGGGTGTTGTATTTTATATAGTAAACTATAGCACTCTAGTGCCTGTAGTTTAACTGACCTGTCCGAAGTTTTACAATCATGGATGCTTTTGTATACAAGATTCAATTTTTTTGCTTGATGCCTACAATCATTATTTACTTTCAAATAAGTACTATTTTTTTATAATTTGGTAGTAAAAAATGTCTGCAAATAGTGTATCCTAATTTAATGCACTTTTTCATAACAATTCAATAGTTCTTTGACACTTGCAAATGGTTAAACTCCAGGTAATGTACATTTGTTTTTGGTGTAATTTTCAGAAATTCATGGATTTGGGGGCTTGGTATGTTATAGCAAATGTGTGACCTGTCACCACAATATGAAAGCAAAGTCAGATGAAATACAGGTCACATATTGTAGCACTTGTTTAACATTTTAGGTGCTGGAAAAATCATGAAAACCAATCGAGTGCTTATAGTCTAGTTCCTTGAAACAGAGCAATACAGGCGTTGAAGAATTGTCATAAAATCAGTCTAGCAGACTTGTTGTACCCCTTCACAGGTGTGTAATCAATTGTCAAAAAATGCGGAATAACTAAATGAAAAATTAGGAGCACTATTTGAAATAAGCTAGTTTTTACCAGCGTGGGAAAATGATACAATAACATTAACTTTATTTAAAGGTAGGATACACCATTTGTAATTGCTTAAATTATCATGAATGGGCAGATTTTGGGGGTTGTATTTTATAGTAAATATCGTTTTACTGACCTGTCCGAAATTTTACAATCATGGATGCCGAGAAAAGCATGAAAAACAGCGTTAGTTTTTAGAATAATTACAGCCTAGAATCATTAATTACTTTCAGACGAGTAAGATAAAAGCACACCAAGAACCATGATTTTAAAGGATGCTTTAGACTGTCACTCCCTAACACTAAAAGTCCAGTAAAGCATTCCTTAGCATTTCGTGATAATTTGGTCATGGTTTTTTAGTTTATGTTTGCAAAATACATGTATATTTACCTCTTACAGAATCATATCCGCAATGACAAAATAGACATTGTAAGTCTCGCACATTATGGTCACGACTGAACTTCAGGAACCTCCAAGCCACACGCAAATTACGTGTGGTTGATTTTGTTTTCTATAGTATAATATTACTGTAGTACCGTATATTTACGAAAATCTGAAGCATGAAACAGCCATAAATATGGATGATAAATAATTTTACAATAAAACACATACATGCATGGCTAAAATTATTGAAGAAAAGTAGGACAAATGGTTTGACCTGAGCGCATACAGGTTACAACGTGATTGGCTAATTGTCAGGAGGAGAAAATCCCTGTACTGCATGTCAGTATGCGGACGTGTGCAGACGTCGAAGGACTTCTACATATTTACATAAATTATATAGCGACAACTGCCTCTAATTTCCCTAATTTAATGAATTGTTCACATTTTGTAAATTTAAATTAAAATTAAAAATGAATAGCTTTTAGTAAAAAGAACCTCATCAAAACTCTCAGAATTCCACTGAACCATTGTGTGGAATTTACACCATACAGTACCTATTTTATCACACACCAGACACAGCCCTCTGTGCCATCAGGGAGTGAAAGTGACCCAGGGCAAGGACAGAGAAGTGCAAATATGTGGGGAACTGACAAGGGTGGTTGGCAGACCCTCAATTTGTTTAAAGGGGTAATATACCTTTTGCAGGTATCCAAAAAGCAACCAAACAAAATACTGTTGAAAAATCTACTTGTAAAGATTTTAATGATTCTAAACTCCCTGTGAAATTATTCTGTCTGGCATGCTGTCATTTTAAAGAAAATAACAAAATAATGCCATTTTAAAAATATGCATCTTACTTAGAGACACCCTTTTGGAAAATTCTGCAAATAGTAAGTGCAAGTGCTCGAACGACGCGCAGTGTTCAAATGGTGCGCGGCACACATGTTGGTGCTACTAACTATTGGTCTGTTTAGTGCGTAACAAGCGAGTATTAACTCCAATCCGCTGGCTGAGAACGCAGGCCATAATGCAAAATGTGGTTGCAATTCAAATTGTGACCCAGCAAATTTTCAAATAAAATCAAAACCATAGAATATTGTTTTCTTTGAATATGCAGCATACACAGAGCTACAAATGATCAGGTTGTTTGTATTCTTTATAGGTCGAGCACTTTTGCTGCTTCAAACAATAAAAATGCACAACTGACAAATATTATCCCTTTAACCTACCACAGCTCAAGGCCTACATGTACATGTACATAATTATGCTGTCAAACAGTGCCAGGTACATATCACACTTGGCCTACATGTACAGCCTGGCACTACCTGGTACCACCATGTCACATGTTGAACACTTTTTGAAAACATGTTGAAGCAAATTTTTGAAAAAGGCAGAACGTTGGGGGGGGGGGGGGGGGGGGGTAAACAGCACTTCTTCCAATTAGTCACAAATGTTGACTAATTAGTTCTTCATCTTAAATTTGTTAAATAAACAGAATTAACCAAACGCATCCGACCATCATTAAAACTGAAAACTAATGTAATGTCTAATGATTCATACCATGGAGCATGCGTGGAGTGTTGTGGCCGAGCAGTTAAGAACCCGGTTTTCTGTTCCGCAGAGCGTGGGTTCGAATCTCGGTCTCGACACCTGTGTCCTTAAAGCAAGGCACTGAAACCACTATTGCTTCGTCTTTCGGATGGGACGTAAAGCCGTAGGTCCCGTGTATTGTATAATAATCATTATAATGCACGTAAAAGAACCCAGTAACACTTATCGCTAAGAGAAGTGGTTTGCCCCGGTGTTTCTGGCTGTGCTCCTGCACATCCCAGTATAGTTGTCTACAACTGCAAAAGGGATTAATCTACCAAGTACCAAGTACCAAGTACCAAGTACCAAGAGGAATAAGAAGCTATGTTTCTCCATGTTCATACCATGGAGAAATCCTCCATGTTCATACTTACTCTGCTTCTGCAACAGCCAGCATGCGCAGGGCTGCACAGAAGAACACCAACATGAGCATCTTCAACTTTTCTATGCCTTCGATATATATGTCAGGAATGAACACTTCTAATCTTGAAAAATATACTGATAATTCCTGCACCGCACCACCCTGAGTGGTCTGAAGAGGGAACTTAGTCCGTCCTTGCTACTGCTACTGCTACTGCCACAATGTACTTTGTCCAAGCTTGCAGACCCTTGTTGTATACTATTAGCCAGCCGGCAGTATAGTACAATCTTCTGTAGATCTATTGTCTATTTCACATAGTTCACACAGCATTAAAGTCCAAGGATGAATCCTGCATATGTGCACCTACTCTGTAGGGGCTTTACTTTATACTGCTTGGGCACCAGATCAAATTTCACTGACATCACAAGTATTTTACAAGTCTGAGAAAACAGGAAGTGGACTAATCCTATCTTTCTAATAGGGGTGATATTAGTTATTGTGGCAACTGGCAAGATCGTGAGAAAACAAATCCTGTTTCTGTGGCCAGTTGATAATGTGCCAAGGATACAGAATGTTAAACAAACTTTGATACATTTACTAAAATAACACATGACATTTCACAAGGACAAAACTGTGGTGACCCAATCACACACTCAACCTTATTCAAGTTGACTCACCCAAAGTGGCCAATGGAAGCATCTGTGAAGTCACTTTGATGACGTCTAGCCTAAAGCCTTCACAAAGTATAACCTTGAAGTTCTTCAGGGGAAGCCACGAGACCTATCAGTGATTGGCTGATGGTTGTCGTGGTTTTTCCCTTTGTGTTTACTGAATGACATCATACTGTTAGGTCTATTTTTAATCTGGCTGTAGGGAATCTGGCAAGTTCCATGGAATCTCCAATTAACTTCTTTTTGGGGGAGGGGGGTGAAGGGGGTTGTGTACTTTGTACAGATAAAATAAATAATTAATACATTATTTTCATGCTTGCTAATTAAAATATAAAATTGAGGTTTCTGACACAAAAAAGACTTAGTTAATTGGCTTTTTTATTTTGTAAAAATGTCGCTATTTTTTTACCTTGCCATTAATTCTGTCCTTCGTTTGAAGATGAAAGCAAAATTATGGAAATCCACCTGGTGCACGGAGATCTGTGTCACTATACCGTACTAGACTAGCAATATTGTTGTTTCTGACAATGATAAATACTATAGCCATGAAGGAAGGATTTACCTCCGACTTTGGTCAAACAACAAGAGTCCAATAAAACAAAATGTGGCCTGAACTGTATTCATGAAATATTGTGGATACACTGTTCGTGTTCATTTAGAGAGATATGGAGCCAATTAATAATATACACAGTACAGACACATGCCTAATATTGACCTATCGCTCTCTGGTACATAGCCATGCCCCGGTATTTTGGTTTGTGTCAAAGTGTGCGTGTTCCAAGTCCGTATTCCAAGATTTATAATTCATGTGGTTGGACTGTATTTCACCAGCTGCATGTGTTGACGTGTACATGCAATACATTTAGATTTATACAGGGTTGTCCAAAAAACAAACACGCAGCCTTGCCCACTTTGTTCCAAAAAAAGGCAACTAGAATGAAAACTTCTGGACCAATCAAGTGACTATTGTATTTTGGTGTCATTATTCATCTAGAAATATTCACTGTCCATCCAAACTAGTTTGTCTGGTCAGAGGGTACTGAAAATACTAAATAGGCTGTTCCATTTGTTGACCACCCTGTATAAAAAGTACATGACATAATGGTTCCAAACAAAATTTCCCCCATTGGCACCTGTTTTAAATAGGGACACACAGCATTCAACGGACACATTATGAAGATTGAAATTGGGGATAGGGAAAGTGAAACAGGATAAGAAAGGAATAAACTTGTCTGATAAACTTGGGCAATATCTTGTTTATCAACTACACTTCATGCAGGTATTTAACCAGTTTGCTCCGGAGGACGTATATTCGCAAAAGTTTTTTCCAGATTCAAAAAGGATGACGCATAAACACGTCACGAGCACGAAGTGATTTTTTCCAGATGGATACAAAACAAAGGACACAGAAAAAAAAAATTAAAACAAAAATTAATGAACACATCCCAGGCCCAGTGGGCAAGTTGTTACCGGTTACCGATATTACCGGTAATATCACCCCAAAATTTGACTAAGTCCAAATTTTACCGATATTACCGTGTTATTACCCAAATGATATTACCGGTGTGATAATGAAATTGTTATAAATTCCTTAATATTTTTTTTTTTAATATACATGTAAGGATTGGATCTAATTGATCCTTGAGACCGACAGGATCTGTTTCTGATGAGAAAAACTCTTGAAAAATGGTGCACCAGTCTACCAAATTTCAAAGTCCTAATATAACCGTTATTACCCTGTTGAAACCAACATGTTACCGAGTAACAACAGGATAATACAGGTAATATGGGTAATGTGGTGAAAGGGTTGAATTGGTTATAACATCGGGAACTTGAGTAATAACAGTAACATTTCCAAGTTCTAATATTACTGTTATTACCCTGTTGAAACCGACATTTTACAGAGTAACAACAGGATAATACAGGTAATGTGGGTAATGATGAAAGGCTTGAATTGGTTATAACATTGGTAACTTGAGTAATAACAGTAAAATTATAGCAATCCTAGCAAAATTTCCAAGTTCAAATATTACTGTTGTTACCCTGTTGAAACCAACATGTTACCGAGTAACAACAGGATAATACAGGTAATATGGGTAATGTGGTGAAAGGGTTGAATTGGTCATAACATCGGGAACTTGAGTAATAACAGTAACATTTCCAAGTTCTAATATTACTGTTATTACCCTGTTGAAACCGACATTTTACCGAGTAACAACAGGATAATACAGGTGGGTAATGATGAAAGGCTTGAATTGGTTATAACATTGGGAACTTGAGTAATAACAGTAAAATTAGTAGCAATTCCAGCAAAATGTTCAAGTTCAAATATTACTGTTATTACCCTGTTGAAACCGACAATTTACCGGGTAACAACAGGATAATACAGGTAATGTGGGTAATGGTGAAAGGCTTGAATTGGTTATAACATTGGGAACTTGAGTACCGGGGGGGTAATAACAGTAAAATTATAGCAATCCAAGCTAATAATTTCCAAGTTCAAAGATTACTGTTATTACCCTGTTGAAACCAAATTTTTTGCGAGTTATAACAGGGTAATAAAAGGTACCGGTAATGGGTAACAATTTACCGAGTTAATAACATGAAAATGCCAGAAATATCGGTTACATTCTCCCTGGTAATATTTGGTAAATGGGGTAATATCAGGTGGTAATAACACGGCAATGCCAGAAATATCAGTTACATTCTCTGATATTGGGTAAATAGGGTAATATCGGGTGACCTCAATTTACATGTTGACCCCAAGTGGGCGTGATAAACCTTGGTGAAACAATTTTGTCACTTTTTTTCTACATGAACGTTATGTTTTGCGAAATAGCGATACGTTTAGGGTGTTTTCGTAGAGATAATTGTGTAATATTTATTTACTCCAAGTCTCAAAGAAACAAATTTGTCAAAAAACCAACACACAAATAAATTAACAACAAATTAATTGCAAACTAGCTGTGATTACAGACAGCGGTGATATTGGGCACATATATAGCATTTAAGTACACGCTAAGATTGTAGGCTCAGAAGAGTCATTGATGTTTATATGTGTATACATTGTAGTATTGTTCCGGTACCGGTAGTATCGTAATATTAGTATTAACCAATAACCAATATAATTAACCAATTAACCAACAAATTAACCAATTTCGGGTAAATGGGGTAATATCGGGTAGTAATAAAAATGCAATGCCAGAAATATCGGGTAATATCGGCTAGTAATAACAATGCAATGCCAGAAATATCGGGTAATGTCGGGTGGTAATAACAATGCAATACCAGAAATATCGGGTAAAAGAGGTAATATCGGGTGGTAATACAATGCAATGTCAGAAATATCGGGTAATATCGGCTAGTAATAACAATGCAATGCCAGAAATATCGGGTAAATGGGGTAATATCGGGTGGTAATAACAATGCAATGCCAGAAATATCGGTAACATTCTCCCGAGTAACAGTGGGTAAATGTGGTAATATCGGCTGGTAATAACGGGGAAATGTTCGTTTACTATTTCCCCGTTATTACTCGGTGATATTACCCGTAATAACGCGTTATTACTCGTTACAACCCGGGTAATATCGGGTAAAATGCCCACTGGGATGGATATGCAATTTTAATTAAATCAATACAAATCTATGAGAACAAGTGAGACTTTAGTTCCCTCTTGAAGGTGTCAAGTGAGGATATTTGGCAAAGTATGACAGGGAGCTTATTCCAGAGGGCAGGAGCAGCATTGGCAAAAGCACTGTCTCCATATCGGATTGTTCTGGATCTTGGTTGTACCAACAGGTGAGATCTTGCAGACCTCAAAGCACGACCGCTTTGCTTGGTAGAGATGAGTTCACAAAGATGCTGCGGGGAGCGTCCATGCAGAACCTTAAACACAAAGAGGCAGATTTTGAAGATAATCCTTTTAGCAATGGGGAGCCAATGTAGGCGTCTAATGACAGGCGAAATGTGGTCGTACTTTCTGGCTTGGACAACGACTCGAGCAGCATTATTGGTATTAATGAACACATGGATTTGAATAGCAATTTTAATTGAATCAATACAAATCTATGAGAACAAGTGAGACTTTAGTTTCCTCTTGAAGGTGTCTAAGGACAGGCGAAATGTGGTCGTACTTTTTTGGCTTGGACGACAACTCGAGCAGCATTGTTGTGGACACGTTGCAGACCCGCGATAAATGAATGCGGCAGGAAGCCTAACCAAGAGCGAGTTGCAACAATCCAAGCACGAAGAAACCAGAGCATGGATTACTTTCTCAGCTGTATCTTGCGACAAGTATTTGCGAATTTGGGTTATGTGTAACCAAGTGGGGTTAATATTAAAGAAAATATCAAATAAGGGAACAGGGATGTGGCGGCACAAGAATCCTTGATACAATATACAATTTTATTTCTCAGGCAACTTCAGCCCAGTTACATTCAAATTTTAGATTTATTATATACAAGTTAAACGACAGTCAATGATGTTATCTGTAATAAACAAAACAAGGAAAAGTTAATTAATACATTGTATTTTCACCCAGACTGGACCATTTATCATTTCCGAGTAATAAATTCATTTGTTTAGCCAGATTGTTACTTACAAGATTAGTGAAATAATTCATTTATCTGCATTCGATTTCCTTATCTCAAATTGAGAAGATGGAACGGTAAATTGTTTAATTTGAGTTACATGTTATAGGTATAATACATTATCGATAACTAGAACAGTTTTTACATCGAGCACTTTACTTTCTGCCGAAACCACAAAGTTTATAAAGGTGGTCACTTTCAAACTCTAAAGGCATCTTTGTACAACCCAAAAGTACAATGTGCTACATCTTGCAACATATCAACTGTTCAATGATTGTTTTTAAAAAGATAATAATTTCTATATGATATTTATAAAGTTAAACTTAGGTTTCAATCCCTAACAAAAACCTACCAACTATAAAAGCTGGGGAAGATGTGTGAAACGTTCAGCTACAATTCAGCTGCACTGTTAGCATTAAAATGCAGAAGGTACAGCTGCAAAATACAAGGAAATGTTTTATGAGGTTACATGTATCGATGTTATAAACTAAATATCTATGATTTTCTTATGTTTTGTGAGCTAATTTCCCCCAGTTATAATTGATCGTTAGCTAGATACAACGTGTAACTCAATATGTATACAAGGTAATACTAATAAACAAGAGCCAAGAAGCAAGTGTTTGTACTTACATTGCACCATGCAGCGTCTACGACCTCTGCCAATCGTTCGTATGGAAACGCAAATGTCCAAAATACAGATACCGTTTGCGTGCAGCGCAGCATAAGCTAAGACTAGCATACAAATTCGTTGCTTTCTCGTATAGAAGCTCTGAAGCAGAGTGGCTTCAAAATGCCCATACCCAACAAGGCGGGGTGGAAGAATTCCAAATATTCACATGTCGGTAAGAGAATGCAGGACAGCAACAAGAGCCTATTATTATATCGCTTGCATGGATGCACATATAGCTGCATAATTTGTATAGCTGCATAACAGTATGGAGAGTGAATGTTAAATCTGAATTAAGGGCGTTGGACATGGCATAACTGCATATTTTAAGAGGAATGCCGTGCAATATGACTATTAGCAGATATTTACAGTACTACACCGCATCACAATACAGTTTTAACTACAGGTATGTAAGATATGTAAAGTTGAAGAATTGAAAGTTATTTAAAAAGCTAGAAAGGGAGCAGCTAGGTGACACAAGTATTTTAGTTTGTCACACTCATTTAATAAGTGAGAAAGATGATTGTATAGGGAGAAAGAGCAGTGGAGGGACCAAGTGACCCAACTGGGTCGACTGGTCACATATGTTTCGCAGTTGGAAGTTGGCGCTTCTGCACACACTTGAGATGTGTGCTTCCAAAATGTGCATGGCTACGACGTGATCCCGTGTCTTCTCCGCATTGAGTCGTAGGAAATTAGGACCCAGCCACTATTGTGGCTGATACAGTCCTGCATCTGCTGTAACACCCGGTCACGGTGAAGGTCATACAGCTGGGTGTCGTCGGCGTAGAGATGAAAGTTAACATAGTGATGGCTAGCAATATCGCCTAGTGGTATGGTGCGATGTCATAAAGATGACAGAACCTACATGTAGGACAGGCTGATAGTGCCGGGAAGCACACCCACGCATTTCCGGCCTTGCTCTCTGATGACATACATTTCCTAACTTGAACTTGGCGTGTTTATGCGTCATCCGTTTTGAATTTGGGCAAATGTTTACGTTTATATACGTCATCCGGCGCGAACTGGTTAACGCTGAAAACGAACACGACTGGAGATAAAAGCTATTTGTCTGCAATATGTTTATTGGTTCAATCCAGAGAGCAGCTTTTTATCGACAGACAACATGCAGTTTTCAATATTACGACCTACTGTACTGTGGTTAATTTCTGGCATAAGAAACCGAGCCATAAACATTGTTTTCTTTTCAGGTTCGGTTCTGTTTTTGTTGGTTTAGGTCGGTTTCCCCCCTGATTTAAAGGACTAGCGCTGGTTTAATGAAACTCACTATGGTTTAATAAAAAAATTGGGAAAAGAAAGGAAAGAAAAGGAAAAGAGTTAAAGTGCAAGCTTGAGGATAGACTTTCACGTCTATAAATGATCATGAAATCCACTGTAATCAAAATAAAGCAGTAATTCATGACATTAAACTGTCAAAGGTCTCCTACTACCGTAAGTACAATTATCTCTTCACTAATCATTCAAAAGATGAGAAACTAATTTTCCGTTTCATTGATCAGCTCTTGAATGGATATAAAAACTCACTCTTCCAAAATGGCAACAAGATCACGAGGATTGACAGACAATCTTGTGATAGTGGATGATCTTCATATCTATAGAATGAATTCCTCTATATCCAGTGAATGTACAGTCTTAATGGCCCTGCCACACAAGAACATTTTAGGCCAACGCGTGAGTAGCGCATTAAAAATAGTTGATACACTGGCAAACGCTGAACTTTCACAGAAAAAGTCAAGTGGAACCGTGATTTCAGCGTGTCCATAACGCATTGATAACAGGTTCATAGCGTATGCCAGCGCGGAGTAGCATGTGAGGAACGCGCGTAGCATGTGAGGAACGCGCTCAGCTTGTGAGGAACGCGCTCAGCTTGTGAGGAACGCACTCAGCTTGTGAGGAACGCATCACTGATTTATAAATAAAATATGACAGCATATCGCCAGCATTTCGCCAGCACGCGAGTAACGCGCTCGACGATTAAGGAACGACTGCCCAGCGCGTGAGTAGCGCGTTCAAACGCACGCCAGCGCACTGCAACGACCATATGATTTGTTTGTATAAATAGCCGACGCACTACTACAGTACTTCATTCTTGCAGTAGTCTCCGAACAGGGAACATCTTCAACTTCATCATGCCTCCCCCAAGCCCTCTAAGAAGTCAGAGACGCAGAAACCTGGGCGTGGTAGAGGCAAGAAGAGTACCCCGAAGAAGACTACACCTGAAGAGTCTATACTGCTGCTCCATCAAAGCCGTCTACCAGAAGCCGAGGAAGAGCCATCATCCCCACCCCGCCTGTATTTCCTGACGTGTTGAAAGAAGATGCGGGCTCGCAATTGCCTTCTCCAGCTCAGTCCCATGATGTCTCTGTCCACTCTGCCCACTCTGTCTCACGACTCTCTTGACTCTGCAGCTTCCGGTGCGTCCCATGCCTCCACCATGCAAGGTGACAAGCCCAAGAAGAGCAACAAGCCCAAGTTGCAGAACCAGCTGTCGCCAGCAGAGGAGAAGCTGATGTGCGAGTTTCTAGAGGCCAACCCTCAGATCTGGAACAACCGCATGCAGGAGTATCGAAGAGTCGACTCTGTGCGGAACAGGCGAAGGCGCTGCACAAGACCTCAGCCCATTTCTAGGGTTGATGGAAGTCACTTTATGACTGCCACACCAGGCTGGACAGGAAGAAGAACCGAGATGGTTTGCCTAAACTCACAGAGCGAGAGCAGTGGGTGAAGAACAGGTTGAAGTTCCTACAGAACATCACCTGTCATCGTGCTGAGCCTGTGTCGAGTGTGAAGGCCGCCAATGAAGCCAGTGCCGGAGACCTGGACGCTGCAGAGCAGGTGTGTGCAGAGCACCATGTTGGTAAAGAGGATGCCGAAGTGACACAATCCCCCTCCTCCACCTCCTCCACCTCTTCCACAGTGCTCAAGGGCAAGCGTCTGTTGGAGACCCTGCAGAAGAAGGTGCAGAAGAAGGTTCAGGATCGAGTCAGGCGACCTTATCAAGAGCCTGACCACCCGGCAGCCCGTGACAGAGGAGCAGGCATTTGCGAACTTTGTGCCGGACAGTCTCTTGAGCATACTCAAGGAAAAGTTCTGCAAGGCAAGGCTGTCCATCAGCAAGATACTCACGGAGTACTACTAGACATACACATTGTACAAACTTGTTTTTTACTTCTATATTGATGTATTTATATGGGAAATAACAGGGAGGGATTACTTTTGGTCACAAAAAGGTTAGATGTCATGACCATAATGTTCAGTAACATTTACTATTTAAGAAAATGTGTGTAATTGGCCATTTTATGTTTGTATAACGACACTATAGGCGTGTGAGATTTTGGAAGCTAGAAACTTAGTTTCAGGGAAAAATTCGACTGTGACGGTTGGCATGTCTGTGAGAAGGCAAAAAGTCTGTCAAACAATGTCTCAAGGCAGAGACCATTGTGATAAAAAGTGTGCAGGCCTTTCTTACTGAGTTAGCTGAACTCAGAAGTGGGAAGTTGACCAAGAGAAATAAATTGGCTGCGCTCAACCCCTACCTTGTCAGCAACAGGATACTCAGAGTTAGTTGCAAATTGCAGCAAGCTCAACTGTCTAAGAAAGCAGCTCACCCAGCTGTACTTCCGAAGGACAACCACGTTACAAATCTTGTCATCAAAAACTTTCATCAGCAGTACAGCCATGTAACATTGGGCACTTTGAAAAATGAAGGCTACTGGGTCCTTGGTGGATCGAGGCAGATATCTAAGGTTATCCAAGACTGTGTGACTTGCAAGAGACTTAAAGGAAATCGTCAAGACCAGATTATGGCCTAGAAGTGAGAGTCACGTACGGAAGCACCAACGTTTACATTTGTTTGGGTAGGCTTATTCTGCCCATTCGAGGTCAACAGCTAGAGGATTTACAAGTCGAGCAAAAAGATGGGCCGCCCTATTTACGTGTATGGTAAAGCGGGGTGTCCGCATTGAAGTCCTAGAAACCATTTACAGTTCATGCTTCATCGATGCCAAGACTGTCAGAGGTCTAGCCAAGCTGATCCATTCGGATTGTGGTACCAGCTGGCGGATAAGGCCTACTCGGCCGTGATTGTGGGTGGGTTTTTAACCCTCCCCATGCATCGAATATAGGCATAGCTTGGGAACGTATGATCGGTATCTCTCGCCGCATCCTAGAAGGCATACTAAGAGATGTCAAGCCTAGCCAGCTCACTCACAAAGTCTTTACAACACTCATGGCGAAGGTGGCTGCTATATAATCAACTCCTACCCTTTACTGCCAGACAGCAACATTCCAGAGCTACCTTCAAACAGGTCACCGAACATGCTGCTCGCGATGAAGCCATCGCAAGTCATGGCCCCTAAGAGACCATTTGATCAAAAGATCTCACAAGAAGCCAGTGGAGATGCATTCAACACCTATCTGACATGTTCTAAACAAATGGCGGAAGGACCAACTTTCCTACAGACAAGAGTGAAATGGCAACAGCCGAAAAGAGACCTGGAGGTAAGGGATAACGTCGTCAAACGCGACTCTCAGCGAAATTACTGGCCATTGGGCAATGTTGTTAGCAATGAGGCAAGCAGTGACGGACACGTCAGAAAAGCCAGTGTAGAAGACCGTTGCTGCCGACCATAAAAACAAGTTTCTACGACCAGTCAGCGAGTTGACAAAAAAGACATTGTTGTGGCTAATAACCGATATCAGCAGTGTAGTGCTTTTGAATTCCGTTCGAGTATTGGATGACCTTTAATTGGGCCTATAAGAGCACTGGAGTGTTGAACTCTACTATATGTAGTGATTGTTCAAAGCTGTGGGCACCGTATAAAGTTTAACCTGTTATTGATTGTTCTATTGCAACCTTGTTATTAAGTTTATTAAAATTGTGATAACATCATCACAAGGGGAGTGTTATGTTATCCCCATCCGTCTTAGTAGTGTTCATGCGTTTTGCACGTTTTGCAGGTAAGACGGTCCAGAAGCTCTTGGCCAATAAAAAGCTCTGCTTTGCAGGCTTTACCCCAAGTGTCACTCCCTTCGACTGTCCACGTCCTTAGAATTCCACAATGAGCCCTGTCTGCCATTGTTCGGTTTTTTTCCACTCTGTTGATTTGCAACAAAGGTCGTGAAGAGGACAATGCAACACTATACTTGTCAAATTGTTCACGGCTCGGAAGTTATAGGACTCTTTATGGCGATAGTGCAGGCCCGTACGCAGAGGGGTGCGACAAGTGCATACGCACCCCCCAAAAAACATTTTTTTATAAATTACTAAAAGGTCCACATTTTCCAGGGTAAATAATAGTATTTTGATGTAGAAACAACGGTATAGTACCACAAAAAGAAGAAAATGACATTGGGATCCATACTTCTCGTACAAGTAGGTTAGGCCCATACCGTGTATACAGTCGGCGGCTTCAAGAGTGTTCTTGGTGAACACCAGTTGAATTACCCCCTTTTATATGAAAGTTTTACATTTCTAAAGACGAGTTGTATTTTCAGAAGACATCATCCCACGTGCGTCAAGTGATTATAATTTAATAAATGGACAACGTATCATTTGAAAAGACTCCCAATCTATTCGGTATGTCTTTTACTTTACATTTGCAAAATCAACGTATCATTTGAAACGACGTATTATTTGAAAAGACTCTCAATCCTTTCGGTACGTCTTTTACTTTACATTTGCATTTATAAACGACAGATCATTTGAAAAGACTCCCAATCCTTTCGGTACGTCTTTTACTTTACATTTGCATAAACGACGTATTATTTGAAAAGACTCACAATCCCTTGCAATAAATTGTAAATACCTCTTGTGTAACATATTTGTTCACATATAGGGGGATTTTTTTAAAGATTTTATTTGTTGAAAAGTATATTTTGGTGAATCTACTTACATATTTTTACTTCAATAACCTTTTCTGAAATGACTGACAAATTATGAGAACATACACCGTAGTAACAATACACAATGGCAAATTGTTATATATCCTAAAGTTGCGCACATTTAACTTGTCTTCATACAATGTATATCATCCAGTAGTCTTGCCAAACGTCAGTCTTGAATTTTTGATGAGCTTTAAAATTACCAAGTATTAAACCCTTATGGAAAATCATATGAACAATGATAACATTTTGATATTTAGCCCAGCAAACAAAAATAGGCAAAAATCAGATGTCTGTAAATTGGGCTAAAAGGTCGGTGAAGGGTTGCCTAACGTGGGAGACCTAAGTTCAAGGAAATCCCTCAATTAAGAGTATTATTGCTTATAATTATGTCAACGTCAAAATGTTTTCTTACACATAATTTTAGTGATTTCCTTGAACTTTGACCCCTTTTTAACCCAATTTACGGACACCTAATTTTTCCAATTTTTGTTCGCTGGGATAAATATTAAAATGTTATTATTGTTCATATGATTTTCCATAAGGTTTTAATATGGTAACTGAGCCAGTATACAACTTGGTGAATTTGAAGCTTATCAATACTGAGGTTTGATAAGACTACTTGATGATATCCGGAGACAAAGTAAATGCGCGATGATTTTTAGCTATTTCGATCGTTACTATGTCCTCATAATTATTCAGTCACTTATATGCTTTACAAAATTTTATTGAAGTAAGGAACTGTAAATAAAATCACCAAAATAAACTTTGCAAAAAATATATGTATCCAAATATGGGAACAAATGATATTATACGACAGATATTAAAGATTTATGCAAGTTAGACATATTTCCACTAAAAATCCAGCTTGGTAACTATCATTTTCGGATTCAGCACCCCAAAATAGCTATGTTACAAACTTCTAGTAAAAAATTGCCTCTTCTTGCCCTAAATGAGCCCTAAATGAGCCCTAAATCTCCATTGTTGCAAATCCATGAGTGAAAAGAAATTGAACAATCGGCTACCGAACTTGTTGTGAAATTCTATAGACGTCGACGGTCGGACAGGCTTGGAGTTTGGGGCGGAGTCAGCGAAGCAGAGCTTTTCATTGGCCAAGAGCTTAATAACCGTCTTACGTACCGTACGTGCAAAGCGCATGAAAACTAATTACACTAATCTTGGTCAATGCCCTTTCATGTTTTTCTGGGCATTTGCTACAGTCAATTTCTTAGGTATCATTCATGTCGAAATGCTGCCTGAAAACGTGACATTGTCCACCTTTTGAAACAGTTTGATAAACACACACCAGAAGAATACTGACAAATTTGTGATTCCATCTATAATTGTGTTACGGACTATTATTCATAATTTGAAGAGTAATTTTATGAGTGGGAATAGGTACTTCGCCAGTACAAAAATAATTGGCAACAAGGCCCATATAGCCAGTTAAACAGTATAATGTATAAGGCTGTCAGTTTCCGGTTATTAAATTAACCGTGTAACCGTATGTTTTACGGTTACGGTTAACCTTAACCGTAACCAATGTAACAAATTAAACAAATTAAAAATAAAAAAAAATAAAAAATAAAAAATTAAAAAGAAATAAAAAAATAAAAAATTAATAAAATTTAATTAAAATTAAATTAAACAAATGCACAGGCCTGTAATGCATATCTAATTAGCGCTGCTAATTTTCACAGTTCTGCGATTGCTAAATGTCTGCATCAATTTGTGTAATGTAGGCCGACTATGTATGTTAGATGAGCTATCAGTCCATACACAATTTAATCAGTTGTACTATTTGTGACCTGCTCCAACGAAACCATCCCTTTTCCCAACAAAAGCTCCAACGAAACCCGGACAAAGTTCACAATTGGTAGGTTTTTTGTATGTACTTGTTTAAAATTGGCCAAGCACATACCGGTACCAGTATTCCCTCAGTTTATAATGAACATACTGACAAACAAGAATGTTAAGGTAGGATACACCATTGGTATTCGCTTGAATTATCATGAGTATTGATTAAACTGACCTGTCCGAAGTTTTACAATGCTAAGAAAAGCAAGAAAAACGGCGTTCCTTTTTTTACCGGCGTCGGGCAGTGGTTCTTATGTTGTTATTGTTGTTTTTTGTGATCGCCGTCTGGCGATCGTTAATTTTTAACAATAAATTTCAATTATTTAGAACATATGTACAGGATATCTAGCGCATATTTACTTTCAAATAAGTATGATATTTATCAATAATTCGGTAGTAAAAATGGTCGATATATTCAAATAGTGTATCCTACCTTTAAGTAACAAATGTATTTCATAAACTTTTTTCATTGGGAAAAATGCAGGCTTACCGTAATTCACATAGTGTTTTCCACTACCTTTACGGCTTCACCACTTTTATACACCCGTACATTTGCATTGTACAGCCTTGTCCAAAAACCAATTGCAATGCAAGTTAAATTTGAATAACATCTGGTACATCGTTTTGCTCAAAATGCTTGGCACATTATAAATGTCTAAAATTATTTAAATGTCTAAAAACATTGAATTCCCAGACCAAAGAGACTTTCACTATATCACATGGTATGCTAGCAACTCCCAGCAAGCGGAGCTTGCAAGAGCTTGCCCCAAATCTTCATGTTCTTTGCCCTGGAGTATTTAAAGTTAAAATGTGTCAAGCATTTGAACAAGTCAGTGTACCAGATGTTATTTAAATGTAAAACTTGCAAATGGCTTACTGGGTGATGCATGTACATTATACTATCTACGGTAGACACCCAAGTGATTAACTTCTAAAGCTGCTCACTTGTAACAATACGACAGACATGACTAAACCATAGAATCAAGGTTGCAGGTTTGCATTGAACAAACTTGAAGAAAGTCTGAAAAGCCACTGATCTCCAATTGTCGTGCTAGCTGGCTGGGATGTGCTTTGGACAGAAGAATTTGACATTGGACATATCGGTAGGAGTCATTGCCACAAACCCCAGGCACCTGGCATGAGCCCAGAAGCTGCAGCCGGGCTTCTGGCAGACCAGCCATGAGTTGGCCTTCTTGCAGATAGCACAGGGGGCTTTGTTCTTCTGGGGCTGGTACGCACTGAAGGAGCTGCTTGTCTGGGAATGTCCACATGCGGCGCTATCCTCGGAATGAACAGGCGTTTTCTTGGGACGTCCCCTAGGTGTGGGTCCATGCTGGATGCTGACCATAGGTACTCCCGGCAAACCATCCGGCTGAAACTCTCCTGATCTGTACTCGTACAGGTGGCCAGCCTGTGACTTTAATTTTATGCTGACAGATGCTCCGCAGATGGACGTCAGCTGATTTGCCTGTTGGTAATTAAATTGGGGCCCAATTTGACAGAGCTGTTAAACAGAAAATACTGGAAGAAAAGATTTGCTGAGAACAAGAACAGGGATGTCCCGAATATACCGAATACCTTCGACCATCAAGTGAATATTCAATACATGTAGCTCTTGTGACCCAAAAATTTGTGACAACTTACGCAAATGGCGATATCTGCTGTAAGTCATCATTTATGTCGACTTGCAATGAATGGCCTAGCCCAGTGTTGTAGTACTCGAGTACCAGTAAGTACTTGGCCTGTACTAAATTTTCAGTACTAAAAAAAAAACCAAGTACAAGTACTCGGCCTGTATTCCCACCCCTTTGTACTTGCACCCCTTCATACTCGCGCACTCCTTCATACTCGCGCACCCCTTCGTACTCGGACTTGTCCTCAAACTCGGCATTTTGTACTCGGTATTCGGTTCCCGCACTCAATTTTACAATATAAATTATTTTCTATTTTTGATACTAAAACTTCAAAACTAAAAAGTCTCGTGCATGCTACACATTAACGTACCATTACATTTTTCTCGATTCTTTGATGCTTTGATTCTTTGAATCAAGTCTCCGCGATCATGACTGAAGAGCCCACGATTTGCTATCGCTGGTGAACATATTCGACTGCCAAATTCCAATGCAAGGACATACGCGAAGCATGTTGCACGTACGTGCGCCCGAGAGACATACCGGTACCAGTACCACCACCGCAGCTGCACATGAGATGATAGTATGAGTCCAGCCTTGCCGCGCTGGCTGACATCACCACTGATCTCTACAAACCATGTAAAAGTTAAATAAAAATGTCTGCCTTATCGAAAATCATAAGCTGGGGTTTACTTGTATTTATTTGTTTTAGACAATTTAATTTTTTTTCAACGTGTTAATAACAATCCAGTTAAATTAGCACTTTCCTTAATTCTTGTGTTCGTTTCCTGATATGCAGTGTAGATCATGTATGGGTGAAATAAAAGACCATAAGCCCTGCCTACCTTAGCAAGGGTGTGGCGACGCCATTACCTCAGTCAAGCTGCGCATGTGAGCGTGAAGGCTAGGCGTAAAACACGTACGCTGTAATATGGCGTCAAAAACAAAAATATTGATTTAAACTTTAGTTTTTAGGCAGGACAAAATTACTATTAGCAAGCGAGCGAATATAAAGAATGACAATTATTTTAAGGAGGGGTATGATTATACCGTATACAGTACATAAAGGATGGTCAAGTTGCAGTTGGGGGAAATAAAGCATGAAAGAAGAAAGACCAAATAAATGTATGTTTCGGAAAGGACAGTGTCATTGTAGAAAGGACGGTGGCTGTACGTATGGGTAAGTACTGGAATAGATCGCGTATGTTGACACAACAGGATTAAACCATACATGTACATGCAGTGAGATACGTTATGTAAACAAAACCATCATCTTTGAGAATTGCTTGCCTAAAGCAATTGGTTTTATCTGTTATTTAGGGTAAAAGGAAGACACAAAATCTGTGGTGCAAAATGTTTCGACCCCTCTATGGCCGCCATATTGGATTTTCAAAATGGCACCATTTTGGTACAGAAAATCACTATAACTTTGGTTCTAGGCCATGTACTTTATATGAGAGCAAAATTGGTGGCAAATCCTATGTTTCAGGTACCTTCATGTACGAGTCCAATAGTACAACTTCTGTAATTCTTGCATGGCAGCCATGTTGAATTGCAAGATGGCCGCCAGGTAAAAATACGAAAATTTACCACTAACTTTGGTTATATAGGCTATGTATGAATGCAAAATTGCAGGGCCCGTCCTGCTGGCTTGGGGCGGGCGGGAAGGGAGAGGGTACGCTTAGAAATCATTAGGTAAAACATTACAGCAAGAGTAAGGGCAACCCTCTGTATATAAAATGCCCCCCAAAAAAGCGCGAAGACTAAATGGCATCCTTTTAGGCTCTTTTGCAGTGCTTTTTGTGCAAAGGGGACCAAGAATAACACCTTGACTTGAGCGAAATGGCGACTTATAAAACTGACATACAAAGAAAAAAATTGAGCGGAATACATTGGAGACGATCGGTACTATTGTCAGATGGCCGACTTGAACGATTTGCCGAGTTATACTGTAGTAATAGTATGCATTTGCATACACTTCTCTGATGTCACTTTAATCGTAAAGTGTGTTTTTTTGTATTGCCAGATACCACTTCTTGGTTGACTGTTACTTTTTTTGTTGATACCTATTTATTGGTTCTAATCTTTCAGTTGGGTAAAGTCCCTCGCTATGTAATACTTGCTGCAAAACACTCCAACTTCTCATAATATCCATCACTGCATTAAAGGAAACATGTACATGTAATAAGTTTTTTTTTTGCTTAAATCAATAATGTTGACAACAACATTATGTGTGTGGTTGTGTTTATTTTCTGTGATAAATGGGGGAAAATAATATTTGAAAATTTTGGTCAAACCATTCACTCCACCCCTGATAACATGATAACATAAAACCTCGCGAGGGGTATGACGAAAAATCGAGGCAGAGACTCGCCGCACTGGTACCCGGCCTATCTTATACTGACTGCGCGCATTGCAACAAGTGTCCGTCTTTACATGGTTTTTCATTTTGAATCAGGGTAAAAATACAACAGTTTTCGGTCATGCCGACTAGGTGTGTAGCTGCTAGGTGTAGCAAAACTACTAAGGATGGAGTAAGCCTCTATTTGTTTCCGGCTGATCCTAAATATCGGAGGATTTAGCCAAAGTAAAGCTTACCAGAGCGAAGTGGTCCGGGCCTAGTGATTTTCGGCCCTCTGCAGCGATCATTTTGAGCGGTCTTGTTTCGACCTATAGAGCGCCTAGAGGGACCCCATCTTTATCCTCGCTCGGGTCCGTGTCTGAATAAGAAATACTGTGATTCGAATCGGACGAATCAGTACTGTTTTTGTCGGATTCACCAAAAAACGAGGAAGAACTTTCACGATCGTCCATGTGAAATTCAATTACCGTGGGTACATACACACACAACAATGTGTGCAACCGTGGAAACGCGAATCTGTCTCGTACAGGACGTCGCATACCGACCATCGAGAATTTGTCCGGGTTCTGCCTCGGTTTACGTCACTCATTTCGAGTGGCCGCAAAATTTAAAAAGGGGGGGTAAATTTTTGGACGGCAAATTAATTACCACACTAAACGTACACTAGAACCAGTTTTGCATTTTATTCACATTTAATACACATAAATATATTAATTTAAAACAAAAATTGCGTAATGAAAATGTTACACTGCATGTTTTCTTTAAGCTTGGGCGGTTCCTTCGTTTACCCGGTTTTACCCGGTTCCAAATTGAGAACCGGACCCGCGGGTCCACTCTTCTGTGGAACAGAGTACCGTAAAACGGGGTGAATAGGTGAATAGGGACAAAAAGCAGAAAGTTTTTAGATTTTTTTTCTTTTCTAAGTAATAATGCAGATCCTTTTCATTTCTTCTATTTATGTACAATAGGCCTACAGCTGTCCAACCATGGCTCACAAGACGGGAAACAACTAACTCCTACCCCTGCATGGAAGAAATTCCGACGTCTTTAAATATGTCTCAAATCACGATGTGGTCAAAACTTTGCATCTATCTTCGGACCCACTGGAGATAACCATCAGATTTCACATCCAAGACCTCACAAATATGGTCTTGCATGTGAAGTTGGAGAAGGAAATCATTTGCATTAGTCCTTATATTTTTTTTTCATTTTCTTTTTTATTTTCAGATTTTTGCTTAACAAGCGGGGCGAATAGGGACAGATTTATATACAGATTTATATAGAGATTGACATCTGTGGTATGATTCTACAGGGCATAGAATCACTTGCCATCGGAAAGACTCAGTCCGCCTCAGCCGGGAGAAAGTTTGGATAAATCGTCTTCGGACTATTCAATCACGTGGGCTCAACATCCAACTAGGAAATGATTAACTTCTATTTTGTTCCCCAATTTGTCATCTGTTTCAGATTTTTTTCTTGCCAGGAGTTTGTTTGTGTTTGTTCTCACTCCTTTGGTTTTTCCCTAACACCCCCCCCCCCCCCCCAACAGTACTCATATTCATACCTTTTTGTTAGTTAACTTATTTGATTTGTATATTTCAGGTCATTCCAGCCAGTAAGCAGTTTGCAGCAGTTTTAATTTTATTCATTATATTTTTTGGTTACTTTTGTTAAAAACCATTGTGCCAAGGTACCAAAGTCAGAAGTACAGAGCTGAGTTAATTTTCTATTATTTTTACCTTTAAAACCATTGTGCCAACATTCCAAAGCCAGAAGTATACTACAAAAGCTACTATAAAGTACAAAGAAGTTTTGTATTCTTTTATAAATTTATAAAGGTGGATCTTTACCATTAAAAGTTCTTATAAATTGTTAAAATGCTTCTGCAAGCATTGTGTTGTTTTAAAAAAACACCTTAGTGTCCCTATCCCCCCCTGCCAGGGGTAGACTAGGAGCAGTGACAATATTTCATATTTTGTTCCTAATCACCCCCGAGTCGGGGTGAATAGGAACAGTCAAATTAAAAAAAAAAAAAAATTAATCCAACACTGCTGAGATTTCTTCTTGCTGTCAATGCAAAGTCAACATGAGTGGACAGTAAATAGCACAAGAATCTTTGCCACTGGCCGTGTGGTTAAAACGGTGCACTGCTTTAACTGCTAAAATTGTCCCTATTCACCCCGTTTTACGGTACCCGGTTTCGTCGGTCTCAGGACCGCTAACCGAAGCCGACTCTGTAAATTAAGTCGCGACGTTGTAAGCATTGAACGCAGACACAATGAAGACTTAAGATCTGATAAGAAGGTGTATCAAATAACGCAAAAGAATGCAGCCTATTGACAACGTTGCTCACAAGCCATTGCACCACTTCGGTGGTACGGTGCGCCAGCCAATGAACTCGGTTACAGGATCAGCAGCAGCATTGCATGTGCCATATTTATTCATGTTGGGGGGCCACTACTACTGCCAATCACTGTCCCTGGGCGGCGTACAAAGCGAAAATGTAAACGTCTTGTTATACTTTGTATCAATTTCAGTCCCAGGCTAGCCAAGGGAAATCCATTGAACGTTAGGGGAATTTGTTTTTGTACAGATTAAGATAAATTCTTGCATGTGTTTATTTTTGTTCATAAAGTCTGTCAAGTTTATTCCGATTGCCCCAACATCCGGGGATCGGTTTTTTTTTTTTTGGTTATACCGGTACCAATAAACCCCTTTCTTTAGAAAACTCTGAGAACCATATTTGTTCTCTCCTAAAACGTGTAATGGAGTGGTCCAAATTTCCAGGTCGCCGAAACCGACCATGTGTGCGTGGTGGCGCTGGCAAGCTAGCTCGCTACTGTATTATTAATGCATTGCATACGGACATGTATGTGCATTGTACAGTTTGCACACGGGGTATTGTTTGTGTGCAACAGGAGAATCTGCACTCAGTCATGGTCTCAGCCAGCTGGACGTGTGTGGTATTTCCGGTTAAAATGCATGTAGGTTGGCTCATTTGTGTGTGTACGCTCGGGACCGTGACCGGGACCGCTTATGTTTTCTATTGAACTTAGTGGAACCGGGTCCGATCGGAACCGGAACCGAAATGTCTTGAACGTACGCCCAAGCTTACACTGCATGCATGCTTAGTATGTAGCCTTTGACCAGCGAAGGCAGCAGCAGCTGGTGTGTGTAAAACTTAAGATACATGTGGGTATTTCCTTAAATAAGGATGCCAATCGCAGACACACATTTTTTGACAGCTTATTTGACAAATTTGTTCTTATTCGAATGCAGACATGAAGACATTAACCTCCGATGTGTCAACTTTCTGGTTCTGGTTCTGGTTGTTTACTGTGCAAACACCTCATAAGTGGTTATCTCGCACAGGTCGGAGTGGCTGGCGCAGTAAACTAAATTTTAAAGTGGGCCTTATTTACTAAGCTGAGGAGATCTAGGAGCTCAATTCCCTCTTTGAAAGCCTTGACATTGGGAGCAGAGCGAATGTTGGATGGTAGCAGGTTCCATTCCCTTGTAGTTCTTGGGTAGAGTGAATATATTGATAGCACAGTTTGTTGAAATTTGGCGGGACGATGATATGAGGACCGAAGTTCTGTCTTGTTGCATGATTGTTGTTACTCTGGTTTGACGGCAGGTTTGATGGTATAATATTGTGGACTTCCTTGTAGATTGTTGTCAATCATAGTCGGATTCTGCGGAGTTCGAGGGTGTCCCATTTGAGAGAAGACAGCATGCTGTTAACGCTGGATCTCCGCTTGTAATCATTACATACGAAGCGGGCTGCTCGCCGTTGTACTTTCTCTAGGTTAATCTTATTGTTGTTGTTGAAGGGGTCCCATACGGCTCCACAATACTCCAGTTTGGGTCTTACGAGTGACTTGTATGCGTTCTTTTTGACGGGTTTACTGCATGCGTGAAGATTTCTTTTAAGAAGGTCGAGGGTTCTATTAGCTTTCCCAGTTACTTGATTTATGTGTGTTGCCCAGCTTAAATCCCTACTTATTTCGACACCAAGGTATGGGTGATGGTCAACTGCCACTAGTGTATGACTGCCCATGTTGTATTCTGAGATGAATGGTTTTTGATCTTGTGTGAGACATGCATGGTATGGCATTTAGCTGCATTGAAGGACATCTGCCATGTTCTTTCCCAATCACAGAGAGCATCCAAATCTTTCTGCAAAGACATCCTCGTAACATCCTCGATTCAGATTGTTTCTGATTATTCATGTGTGCTAGATTTATCTTGTATCACATGGAACAACAATTATGTACAGAACAAGCTTTAAATAAAAAGAAGTTTGTGTGTATCATACGGAAACAAATATGTATTTTAGGGTAAATTAATTGCTGCATAATTATAATTTTTGAGGCAATTTTAAACCCCAAAATTTGAGGTTTCCTTTTGGCAGGACACATACAGTATCTTAAGAAATGTTGGATTACGGAAGGAATGTTTCCCATACAGTTAGTATTTAAACATGATCTTGAGACTAACCAAGACTGGGTCCTTGAGTGCCGACAAACATGCAAAATAATATCCGGCTGCTGTACTAGTCAATTAAGTTCCTCTTTAGCTGATACAATTATCCAACATTTTCATAAGGCAAAGACAAGGTCCTCAGTTTTTGACCAGCCAACTATGAGGTCTGAATTCATTTTTAAAGGAAAAATGTTTTTGTGCACATGACAGTAAAGCCAAGTGATTTCAATTTGAAACCTCACACCCGGTTTGGCATTTCACAGGTCACGCCAAATTAAATGAGTGAGTTATTAAAGTTTGTCAAAGGGCTGACATATAAAACAACTACATGTAAGAGCGACTAGATGCACTCTATGGCGAAAAATCAGCTGTTAAAATCGGCTGTTAGAGTCGTTAGTGACTCATCAGGAGTGACTCAATTTGGTTTCGTGCGACTTTTAAATGCCCGACCTATAAACCAGGTTCAAGCCTAGACTGGTTCATGTACATAAATGTCTAACTTTTTAAAGAAATGACCCATCAATAGTCTGGTGGAATGACTACATGTACATTCAGATATTGTGTAGAAATTGAGAATTTGATGTTTCTGTTGACAAAGTTGATTGATGTAGTAATAAAGAGGTGTTGGACTCATGTTAACCTTTTAAACTCAGGCCTGTTTTTGAAGATTTTGTACGTGTTGCTAGTTTGTATATCATTTACAGTGTACAAATCCCATATAATTATGTATCATTGGAAAGTTTACAAATAGGGCTATATTTTGGGGAAATATTTGGACCCCCAGGAGCTTTTAAGGGACTTACTCAAGTCAGATGTAGCGCGAGGCTGAGTGCAAAGGGTTAAGCCTGCAAGTTTGCAGTTTTAAAATTATCCGTCTAACCTTATGTTTTGCGGTTACGGTTAACTAGAACAGACGTTAAAAAAAAAAGGAAAAGAAAGTCTCAGAAGTTTGTTCATAATCTTATTTGTTACCACGTAAACGGCAAAAATTGTTCAAACATTGCTAATTTAACGATGGGAATCGCAAACAAAAAGGATATACATGTACATGTATTCAGACAGGTAAACAAAATTCGCCTACCCCTATACAACGCCGACAAACAAAGCTTTGTATTGTTTTGATTTATGCAGTCTTCTTCGTGTACGCTCCAAAAATTGAAGGGTCAATTTTTTAAAAATTTGATCAAGGTTAACCAAACCGAAAAAATGTAACCGTGTAACCTTTTAAACGGTCAGTTAAACGTGTAACCATTTAACCACCGTCAGGCTTAACTCATGCACCAGTCTATTTTGTTGTGTTAAATGTTAACACTTTCTTAACCAGTTCGTGCCGGATGACGTATATAAACGCAAAAAATTTCCAAAATTCAAAACGGATGACGCATAAACACGCCAAGGTCAAATTCCGAAATGTATGTCAGCTGCGAGCAAGGCCGGAAATGCGTGGGTGTGCTTCCCGGCACTATCAGCCTGAACCCGCTTCGGTTCGAGTTTCGTTAAAAATAATCCCGCCCGTGGGCTCGGCGATTTAAAATAATCCCGGCGCGAACTGGTTAATGGTAGGATTAATGGTACATTGGTAATTGCTTGAATTATCAAGAATGGATGGATTTGGGGGTTGTATATTGTTTAACTGACCTGTTCAAAGTTTTACAATCATGAATGCCAAGAAAAAAGCAAGAAAAACAGCGTTCGTTTTCAACTGGCGTCGGGCAGTTGATCTTGTTTCGAGTTCTTTTTTTCTTTTTTAGCGTTCACCGTCATTTCAGAACAATTACAGGATATCCAGCACAATCATTTTGCTGGATGCCTAAAATCATTATTTACTTTCCAAAAAGTAAGATATATATCTCATTAATTTAATAGCAACTCTTTTTCGATAGCTGCAAATGGTGTATCCTACATGTATTTTTAAGATTTGGGGCTACATGTATTTTCAGACTAGACATAGCCTAATCTAAGATTCGTCCTGGAACTAGACTAAAACCTAAAACTCCAGGCTCACCTTGTCAAAAATTGTTTTGCGTCTCTTGAAGAATGACTTGCATCTCCTCTGACTGTCCTGCTCATAGCTCAGATCAATGGGTCCTACATGGTGGGTCGGATGTTTCCTCTTGGCAATGGGCTCCAGGTCTGGATCACTAAACTGATTAAGACAAACGTTTATTAATTTTTTCTGATTTTCTTTTTAACGAGGGTATAAAAATATGCTAGGCCGATTGTACATATATGCATATACCGTATATTCCACCCCTCAACATTGGTATTAAATCCTCAAAGCACTAGATTTTATGCATGACTGCGCAGCAGCCTTTGCCCAGCAAAATGGACCGAGCGTACACCATAATAATACAGGCTGTGTTCTACTTCTGTTTCCAATTACTAGCCGACTCTATTTTGAACCCCGGTTTATTTATAACAATTCCCACCCAAAAAAACACCACCAAAACAACATTTAAATAAATATTGGCCCGACCCACGACCCATATTTTCCTGACCCTCGAGCCTAATTTCAAATCGTCACTACACGCCTATACCACCTAGACACAGAACAACCTCAACGAATAAACGAATAACAGGAGGCAGTCTGGCAGTTGGTGAACTTGGGTCTAGCAGTTTGTGGCCCCATAGACCACAGCCGGTATGCCGGAACCATTCAGTCATGAGGTGGGCCACCCCACGATTTTTAGACTGCGGCGCTTGTCCGCCTTTTGGCCAATATCTCCGTCTCACACTTAAAGGCGCAGGCTCATCCAGGCGCGAAAAACAAATTCGTGCCACGAAAAGTCGCCTTTGCCATAGTGCGGTTGCCAGCTCTTAAAATCCCGAACGGTGCGAGCTTATTACATGTATTTATGCAGGCTCAGTCTATATATGGGTCATTCCATGAAGTTGGATAACAAAGTGTGACAAAGAAGCTGAAATTTCAAAATCATTTATTTATTAAATGCTTCTCAAATTTGGATAGACTATTAACCATATTTCACTGAACTAATAATATTTTTCAAATAACCCTGACACGCGAAGAAATATACGGCCTCGTTTATCATGCATCATGTGGCAGGTTGTGGATGTACCTCCGGAAACCGTACCGAGTTTAGGTGACAGTTCCTCTAGGTAAAGAAAAATGTTCAAGATACATTTGTTACATTCTGAATGTTTGCAAGTATCCTTACAAAAAAAAATTAAAAAGAAAGACATTTTCTGCTACAACTGACTTTAAGGTGAGTGTCTTAAGGTATTCATAAAATTCCATTATTTAAACTATACTTATCATCATTTGTAATTCATATTCAACTTGAAGAAATATATATTTATGCAAGTTATTATGTTTTTTGTTTGCATTTGTACTCCCCCTATTTCAGTCTTCCACAAAATTTGCCAGAAGAATTGCATTAATTAATCTTGAGGTTATTAAATAACTCCCTTCAATTTGTTGTGGATGTAACTGGAAACCATTTATCCACATCTTAACCAGTGGGAAAAAGAGGAATCGTCCCAAAAAAGAAAGCGAGCGAGGGCACTCATGTTTTGTTTTTGATTTTGCCTAGGCCTAATTGTTTGTAAAGCTAGATATTTACCAGTTAAACCGCCTTTTGTAGTAGGCATAATATTGGGACTGGGGTGGGAGATGGGCTGTCATTTTGTCAAACTCCAACATGTCCACCACGCAGTAGCAAAAAAAACGACCCAACCATTTTAAAACAAAAACAGATTCGACCATCAAGACATCCACAAAATTACTAAATACGCCGCCTGCGAGACAAGTAGAGGTCGATGACTAAAACTGAGGTTTTAAAATGTACTTATCATATGAATACAAAGTGAATTCTCCCGTTTATTGGCGATATTTCGTCGCGAATTCCACGCGGGTGCCATTTTGAACGGCTATGTGTAGTGCTGCAATTGACTTGTGGATATGGCTATGCGTAGTAATGACAGGCAAATCGAAATAGCTGTATAATAATTACAGGCGCCTCCACCAATCACATGCGACTTTGATTTGGTAGAGGCGCCTGTGATTGGCCTGTGCTACGCATAGCCTTATCCACAAGTCAATTGCAGCGCTGCAAATAGCCGTTCAAAATGGTGCCCGCGTGGTTTTCGCGTCAGAATATTTGACGATAAACGGAAAATTTCACTTTTCATCCAGATCATTAGTAAACATTAGTACCTCAATCTTAGTCATCGGTCTCTACTTGTGTCTCAGGTGGCGCATTTAGTAGTTCTGTGGCCGTTTTGATGGTCAAATCAGTTTTCGTTGTCAAGTGATTGGATTCGTCATGTTCGTCATCATTCATGGTCGCATTTTGGTTCGGATTAACGTTAAAACGACGATTTGTAGGCTACAAAAAAAGTCGTTACTCGGACTGGATATTTAATCAGATTGTCGAGTTACAATCTAAATATTCACAAGGTCCATTTTCATAAACGATATTAATTTCAACTCCAATAAGTCGTGCAATTTTGTAGAAAACTGTTGCCGATAATTCCACGCGACATCACACTCACAGCGCGGCGCGCGCGCGAGTTCGCTATAGTATGGTGCTCTGACATAGCACTGCATTATTGATGCTCATAGGATATAGGGACTAGACGCATTACCAACGAGCGACAAGTAAACACAGAATGTACCATTTGTCAACAGGGATTATGTAAAAACTTTCCTATTTGGTTTCTTATTTCATAAAACTATTACCGAACAATACAAATACGGATAATGTGATGACTATAAATGATTAACATTTCCAGTTTGAAAATATCCGTCTGTTTTTTATTTACTAGTTGGAGTACGACACCTCAGAACGGAATATGATGCTTCCCCCATCGTTAGTTATGGTGCGGTCCTGGCCATGCGGTTACGGGCGTATTGCGCGGAAACCGTGGGAATCTTTCTCAAATCGAACTCAAATTCGTGAAACAAATCAAAAGTAAATACACACGCGCTAAAACAAAATGTATTGTTCGCAGATTTGGTTTGGTTATATAATTTGGCACTGCAAAATCAATTACGGCTTCATTTAATAGTTAGATTTACTTCCAAGAAAGTTGGTGACGTAACTACCCCCCGGACGTAACGTGCGGAAACCCACATTTCACCAGCGGTTATTTTCACACACAGAGAATTTGTCTGACATGCGAGTTTGTTTGGGGGTTTCCCAACTTGGTCTGCGGGGCATGGAAGAAAGCATTTCGAACGCGGGGGCGTGTATTGTGGTTTTACGGAACACTGAAGGTTGCGGACGTAAGGAAATGGCTCCGGAAACCGTGCCGTGCTTGAACCAAAAAAATATATATATCGTAAGATTGAAACGCAACACGTGAACGATGAGTTGGGAAAAGATGCACCAGATCATAGCTAATAAAATGAGTTATAGCACTTTAAAAAAAAAAATCCAGGGCACACAAATTAAATCTCGTTCTGGACGTATTGCCCTTATATCTAAACGGAAACCACAAGTTACGTCCGTACCCTTGAACAAAAGTGGAGGCCACTTATAAAATAGGGGTGATCAACATGAATAGTGTTATGGAATATACAGGGAGCATTATATGCCAAGAAATAAAAACGAATGAGCCTTTTTTGTATTTTATTTAAACCACTTAATTGGTTTTTAAAATGCCAATTTATTTTGTCACAAATATTTCACTTTTACATAACCGGAAACCACCTTTTTATGAATTTTTTTGGAAAAATTATACCACAAATATCAACAAAATCAGTTTTAAAATAATCCTTTATATGTTCTTTTCTGTTAAGTAAGGTTATAAGGTTTATTTGTTAAACATGCTCATGATTTATTCTTTAGTTTTATGGGACTTGGACAATAACCAGGTGTTCCTCAACTTCGTGGAATGACCCATATTTAAAATATTACCACTACCTACATGTACCCTTTTTTGGAGAGCCATGTAACCGGAATCCCCCCAAAACCTTTTTTTTTTAATCTACCTATTGGTACCCTATTTTGTAAGGCCTTATAACTGGAATACCGAAAAGAATTCCCCCACTAGAAAAAATTGCTCCCACCTTGTAATCAGAAACAGAGGTTGTTTTTTGTTGCCTTAACATGCCACGGCTATAGCCGCAATGTGGTGCAGAAGGCAGTGATGCCAGTGTAGTGTAAATCGAGGACTACTGTACGTTTTATAAAGTACTCATTGGTAGTATTGTGAATGCATTATGAGGGTTCAACCAATGAAAGGGCAAAGTGGATTAGATTTCATAGAAGACCAAATTTCGAGCAACACCAGAAAAAATCAATAATCATGAAGCAGCTAAAGCACACAAATTTGCTCAGATTGAACAAAAAAGACTTTTAGCAGTATAAGCAGTATAATACCTTCCAAAAAACACGAACATGATGGGCTCTCGACTAATAGGAATGGGTATACCGGTATATTGATCCTACAAGCAACTTCTTAGATGATCTGTGCCCATCCTGATCATCATCAATGTAATTAAACTGTACACTCAAACTGTTTGGCTCTGATTCCGGGGTACACGTACAATGTGCTAACCCAATGTAAAGCATCAGTTTGGGGTTCAGTACCCATACCATCCTAATATCAGTAGATTCCAGCAGAACAGATTGTTTGATTCTGATGGATTTCATTTGGTTAGGGCCGGGATATGCCCTGTATGTGATTTATAAGCAAGCTAAGGCATTTCTGTAGGGAAAATCACTAGTTTTACATGTAGAAAATGATAGGGGATACACAATGTAGATGCAATTCTATGGTTCACACGTGTATGAATTGCCCTCCCCAAAAAATAAAAAAATAAAATTAATAATGCAGGTTACCAAAAGGTACCCTACATGCTGTGCAGGTACAACGATGCTCGCCACATCATGTACATGTGCACAATGACTTGCCGGTACAAGTACACGTACATGTACATATACATATGTTTTAGTGCATTACATGACACGTCATCAATTTTATCCTGACCTTTTATCGAAATACTGAACTGGCTAAACATTTTCATGCAATGCTAACCTGTGTACATGATGTGCTGTGCTGTGAAGATGTACAGGTACTTTCATCTTCACAAACTGCTATGTGCTCTTCTGAGGCAAAGGCTTGTAACAGTGTTGCTGCATCGGCCATCATGCTGAACTTCTGTACAAATACATACAAGCAAATAAGTTGCTAATAAACTCATCATGAATTTTAGTTCAGGTTATGAATTACTTTCACCCAGCTAATCTGTCCGGAATGCTGTTGTCAGCTGTGCTATGTCACAGAACACGGCCTGTGTGACAGCTATACACTCGTATCTATTGTGCAATGCAGCTGCTGGACATACCCTTTGCAGTCACACAGTGAGGAAAACCGGCGTCAAGGGGTTAATATTAATACCTGCATTAGAAGTAATACAAATGTTATTCAACAGCCTCAGCTCAACAGCAAAACAGGTCCTTACAATAACCCTAACCCTACCAGATGCAGCACAGGGCATCAGGTGGAAAAGTCTGATACACTTTGATTCATTCAGTTGTCAACACCAATGCATAATAAGCAACCAAATGCAATGTATTGAGAGCTAGTTCCCAGTAACCACAGACTTTGAGGCAGTTTGGCCTTCAGATTGTTGACATGATGGATCTTGCTGTACAGTACATTTGGCAAAGATTGTCATTTTGACTTAATGGTGCATGCAGGTTGCTGTGTCTGACATGGTTTCTATAATCCAAAATACCATGGAGCCTATATTATTCCTCAGACCTTATCTTGTTTTGAGACTGATGTTCATCAAATTAAAGGGTACTTGAAATTTAAACTTTAATATGGCAAAATATACGTTTTAATAATGCTGAATACCTAACAACTGCAAAAACTTCATATTTGTTTATGTTAGTTCATTAATCGTGACCCTAAAATAAAAAGCAATATGCGTCGTGCCCCGCCCATAGTGACGTTACGGTAAGAATAGAGCGTGGCTGTACCAGGCTAAGCCTAGCCTTGAATACAAGGCTATGCTTATCAAACTTAATTGCTACATGTACATGTATGTCAATTCTCCTGTCACCAACAGTTCTGGAAGTACCCCATTTCCACATACTGCATGTAAACTTACATACATGTGCCTGTACATGTACAGTAAGTGTGGGTATAAAGACCTCTAAAAGGAAGGTACTGTCACACACCTCGGCCTTCCCTTATTGATCCCCACTGGCAGCCCAGCGTACCTGTGGCCCCAAGAAGTTGTTTGATGTGCCATGTTGACAACGGCCACACCCCAGACAATGGCTTTGAGAGCTAAATCAGGTAAGGTTTACCTATACATGTAGGGTCTCAAAATGTCAGTGAGCAAGGGATCTGCAAATCCCAACATATGAAGACTCATGTGTTGGTAGACAGGCAGAGGCATTTTTCATGATTCAATGGAATTCGCTGCAGTATCGTGGAGTGTTGAGGGTGTAACGGAACACTGAGGACATCACAGCCATGCAGCCCGAGGTCTCCAGCAGAGTTGTATTTGAGTCCCTGCAAGGCCATCACGTCCTTCAGTCTCAAGTCAAGTCATCATGACTAGCTATTCAAATAAACCATAACAAAAGCATTCCTTTGTCATTGTTCAACCAGGTTTTACGTGAGACTGGCTTTATGAAAGGCATGTGACTCGACTTGTGACTTGACTTGTGACTTGACTTGCGACTGGACTTGTTATTATTAATAATTCTTTCTGGTAATAAAACCAAGGATCCCTCAAAAGCGCTCTAGGCACTGTAGCTTGTCAGCCTATTAATGCCCCCATCACACCAAACTAGTTCTCACTACGTTCTTGAAAATGTTGCCGAACGGGCTCAAACTGTTTACGAACTTTATGGACGGGCTCAGATGGGAAGGGCGCTCTAGAACTTTGAGCCTACTCAAAATTTTCTGGCGGCCATCCCGATGGACGTACTACAAACAAAATTGCCGTACTTCGATCCTACTAGAGACAGGGCTTCATGAGAACTAGTTTGGTGTGACGGAAGCATTAAGAAACCTGTATAGAGAAAACAAATGAGAAGAAGGTACAGTTTTAGAAGTGGGAGGAAAACCCCCAAATATCCTATGAAAAACCCATCGAGTCAGGCAGGGACTGAAATCCCAATCCACATATTGGCCTAGGCGGGGTTCGAACTCGGGTCATAGTGTCGGAAGGCGAGGAAAGATCGCTATATACACCAACCTGACTTCCCTACCTGACTTGTGAAAGGACTTAAATAAAACTCTGGTCTTCAGCTACCACTGCACTTCCATTTCGAAGAATGAAAAAGTAGGAATGCTCCTGTTTAACGGCTTTTCTGCTTAAATATCTCTCAACATGACCATGACAGCGCTGCCCACTGTACCCTTTGATGGGACCCCAAAAAGGTGACCTAATCGTACATTACCTGCCCCTTGAACATCGAGCCAGATTGCAGCGACTGGATCGTCCACTTAAATTTAGTCAAAACCAAAGAAAGAATGAAAGAAACTGCTTATTGGAACATGGATGTCAGCAAGACCCCAGAGGACAACAGCCCTGGCCTAGTCGCTAAAGAACTTTCAGGCACATTTACATAAGAAACATAACAGCAATGAGCGAGACAAGGCACGCAGTCATTGCAGTGGGTCTCTTCATAATTTCGTCTGGAAAGGCAAAGCTCACACAAGGACATGATCCACGGTATAATCTTTGCTATCACGACAAGTCTGATCAAACAACATCCAGACCTACCTACCAGCAAGAGGCTGATGAAGTTAAGTCTGCCTCTCAGCCACAAACGTCATGCAATTATCATTAGTCCATACACTCCAATCTTAACCGGAATATATGGAGGATTTAAAGAGATTACGAGAACCTTCCATTAACTTTGTTTGCTTGTTTTGTTTGCTTGCTAAAAGTTAAGGCACTTTGTACAATAGTTTTACGCTTTTAACTTCACTTTATCGACTTTGCAGTGACGGTTATTAAACGAACTTACCCCCATTGAGGGAGACTTTCTATTCCGCGAGGCCTATTTTTCACGAGTCAACTCGCCCCAAACTTTGTGTGCGCTCGCCCCATCGGCCTACTACAACACAAGCGGACGTATTCAGCCCTTGTTGACGGCCCTAGGATGAACTCCTGGGTGAGTTATGAACTTATAACTTGTTGATTCTTTGTAGTGAACCCCCTACAATTGGTGACCCTGACTAAAGAGATCGACACCTTTAATATTTGGTGACATGTTGAGCGCATGAACAACTGCTTGTTACAGTCCAGTAACTAATTTACATACATTGTGCTACACCTTTTGGAATTGCTTTATTAAAACCCATTCAACCATTGACTGTGCGTCCAAGATAGACGCTGTACAAATAAAATTCAATTCGAAACCAGAGACGAGTGAGAACACATGCGTTTTATTCCTCTACATACTAAAAGCCGTGATACTGCTGTTCAAAACTTCATTTTTTCATCACCACCACCTTGCCATTTTCAACATGGCAACACCCAAGGAAGATGATCCGCCAGAGGATAAGCTACAAATTTGAGCTCTATCTATCAAGATCCCATGATTTGGTTTGCGCAGACAGAAGCACAGTTCCACAAAATTTATTTATTTATTTATTTATTTCATTTTCCGGGATATACACTTAATGTCACAGAACTATAGACAAATAAAGAATAAATGGAAATAAAAAATGCAAATTACTTAAAAAACATAAAACAACACCCAATTAGCTCCCGCAGGATTGCTCAAAAGAAACTACATGTAGTTTCTGTCAGGGGGCTCTCCAAACTGATTGGATATGACAAAACAATTAAACATAAATATATAATTATAAATATATGGTATTTACACAAATTAAAAACTAATGTACAAGTTTGTCTGGATTTATTATAATTAATAACAATTAGGAAAAGTCAAAGTAGTAATTGCAAATTATAAATACAAATCATAAATCTTGAATAAGTCATCTTAAAAAAAAAAAAGATACTTGTAAATGTATTTATCTGGTTTTTTTATTATGAAATAATGAAAGAATTTGCAGGATGGGTACATTCTAAAAAGAGTGTGAAATGGGGTCTTGGTCGAGAAAGTAATCACGTAGGGCATTTAGGAAGCATTTAGAAGAGGGTTCCAGACAGAGATCTTGAAGATCACAGGGAAGAGAGTTAAAAAATCGGGGGAAGAAGTTAAGCAAAGAGAATTTTGAACAGGAGGAAAATTGAGTTTCTTAGAGTGAAGTAGCAATGTTATATGGAAAGCATGATTTTGTGAAGCGATGTTGTTTTCTCTGGTGCGGTAGCCATACTGGTGATCCATATTCTAGAACAGGTCTACAGAGGGAAGAAAACAGTTTAAGAAGAACTTCCGTATTTCGGGATTTAACAGATCGGCGAGTAAAACCAGCTAATTTGGAGCATTTGGCACGGATCATATAAATGTCATTAGAAAGGATGATACCAAGATATTTGTAGGAAGTAATAACCTGTATGGGAAAAGAGTCAGAAAGAAAGTATTGAGTTAAACATTGTTTCCTAGAGCGAGATAACTACATTTATCTAACTTCAACTGCATATGGTTCTTCGCACACCACTTTGTAAAGGACACCAAGTTCTCCTACATTTGGCGGCAGTGCACTGAGTGCAGCCTGATATATTACAGGAAGTACGCAACTTAGTGATCTCTCCCACTAAGGGTAACCCATACCAAAAGCTGAAGGAAGAGATGATCTGACGTGACACACATCTACCTTGGAGACAAATCTGACTGCAGATGCTGCTCACTGATGAAGAGTTAGGCAAATGTTACTGACTCGCGCGGCGTGAACATCAAACTTTCATCGGCTCGATCCATTACCAGCAGTCATCCCCCAACCTGTTCATTATCACGCAGTAATAACCGGGTCCTCGCAATGTTATTACCTAATTAACCCTAACAGTAGGGCAAGTAAACTTCTTTTAAAAAGGTTTTATTTATTACCCAGTTCGCCCGGATGACGTATTTAAACGCAAAGTTTTCCCCAGATTCAAAACAGATTCATAAACACGCCACAAGCAAGGCCGGAAATGCGTGGTTCTATCGGCCTGAACCCGCATCAGATCGAGCTGCGGCTGCGCGTCGGCTCGGTGATGTTAAAATAATCCCGGCGCAAGCTGGTTAAAGTTAGGATGACCGTGCTTTTTCAAAATTTAGATTTTCTTTATAATATATAAGGTACTCTAGTATCTTAACAAATAAAGTTGCCGATGCAGCAGGGGCGGGGCTTCATTCGGAGACAACCGTGTCTTCTACACCAACACCTGGTACGTGTACAACCCTTGGTCAAAACATAGCCGCAACGAGTGCAGCCTCCCACCGGGGCGCCTCCAAACTGCTTTTGTCCATGCAGTAGAGAAAAATCCACCAGCTGTACCGTACAGGTACCGTCAGTCTACCAGCGTAGCAAGCCCATGCCTCCAGCCGGAGTGCGCCTATGCTGCGGAGCGGAGCCAGCGCAACTGCTCGCACTGGAATTAATGGAGCGGAACAAACAGAGTTGCTACGAAATGACCCGGGTACGAGATGATCCGGGTACTTTTTCAGCCTTTAAATTTTTTTCACATCACGTTTTCATTTAGTTTTCTTCCGTCGTTTTAACTTGCTTTTTAATTGCTTTTTAAATTTTTGTTTTATGCCTCTGTATATTATAAGCATTTGTCTTGTTCTTTGTAAGGAAGCAGGTCAACTCGTACCTTGGTCAGCTCGTACCTTCGCCGACCCAATGTTATACCAACTCGTACCTTTGTCAACTCATACCTTCAGTTAAGTCAACTCGTACCGTCACGCGAAGTCAACTCGTACCGCCGATGCAGGATTGTTATAAGCCTGTTAGAATCGGACGTAACCCGCGCTAATTGAAAGTGGACTGCTTTTTAAATGCACATGAATTTGATTATTAAATCAGCTTTCTATTTCTCATTCAAAAATGTTAAAATGTAATATTAGTTTAGTTTGTATCAGTTTGTCTTAGTATTTAGTTGGACAGGGTTGGGCACCAATATCGTATTTCATCCTTGGGTGTAAGACTCTAGCTACAACAAAAGCTCGTTTTAATGTATACAGTTCGTTTCATTAACCGGTACTAGTTGTAAAATATGTTTGGAATCAACAGATGGACTGTGCCGCAACTGATTAAAGGTCAAACTGCTCTTGTAATAGTTTTTGGCTATTTTAGACTTCGCCAGAAAAGGAATGAAGTGAGAATGAAGGGGAAACAAAAGGAACCCCCGCAGTAAAGTCTCGACCGTACGTACCTCTGCCACGCACTTTATATGGTATTTTCTTACTCCAAAAATTAATTCCGGATTCCAATTTATAATCGATTCCGATAATATTGCATGTAAATCGCGAACATATTTTATAAGGTACGAGTTGGCTTAACTGAAGGTACGAGTTGACGAAGGTACGAGTTGCCCAAGGTACGAGTTGATGAAAGTACGAGTTGACTCCAAAGCCTTTGCAGATAGCACTTTAGGTTAATTGGTATTATTTTTAAGTATTTTATTGCCCAGATTTAATTCTATTGTAGGGCAATTTGAGTTATTTTACCTAAAGTGCAATACAATATGAATTAAAAAGAAATATTGTTATTAAATAATTGCATCGGTCACACCATTTTTTCTCAATATAACAACAATTGTATTCCTCATAATCCAAACTTTATACATAATGAAAATAAAACTATAGCACGTATATTTTAATAGAAAAATAAAATTATAACTATGAACAAAATTATCCTTAAAATTAATTAAATATACAAATCAAAACTCATATTACATGTAAAAAACTAGATAAACTTAATCAGTACCTACATAATAGAACAATTAGTATAGTAATTAAAACAAATTACCAACTTACAAGTATCCGTAAAAATTTATTAAATAGACAAATCAAAACTTATATTAAAACATGTTACATGTAAAAAACTAAAATTGTAAATAATCACGTAAACTTAATCAGCACACAAATAATTTACGTTTTACACCTTGAGAACAGAAAATCTAAAAATAAATTTATTATGCATCGTCATTTAATAAATTATCCCCCTCTTCAAAACACGAATATTTTTAGTACTTGAAGTAATTAGTAATTAGTAAACCTTTAACCTTAATCTTTAATAATGCAAAACGACAATTATTGCTTGAAACATTCTTACCACTTAAAGGAAACATGTAATAAGGATTTGTTTTGCTTAATTCAATAAAGTATAATGTTGACAACAACATTATGTGTGTGGTTGTGTTTATTTTCTGTGATAAATGGGGGGAAATAATGTTTGAAAATTTTAGTCAAACCACTCCGCCCCTCGAAAGGAAGCCTCATTAACATAAAACCTCGCGAGGGCCGAAGGGTATGACGAAAATCGAGGCAGAGACTCGCCTCGCTGCTACCCGGCCTATCGTATACTGACTGCGCGCATTGCAACAAGTGTCCGTCTTTACATGGTTTTTCATTCTGAATCAGGGTAAAAATACAACAGTTTTCAGTCATGCCGACTAGGTGTGTAGCTGCTAGGTGTAGCAAAACTACTAAGGAAGAAGTAAGGCTTCATTTGTTTCCGGCTGATCCTAAATATCGGAGGATTTGGACCGCCAAAGTAAAGCTTACCAGAGCGAAGTGGTCCGGCGGCCCTTGTGATTTTCGGCCCTCTGCAGCGACCATTTTGAGCGGTCGTGCTTCGACCTAGAGCGCCTAGAGGGACCCCATCTTTATCCTCGCTCGAGTCCGTGTCTGAATAAGAAATACTGGGATTCGAATCAGACAAATCGGTAGGGGCCTACTGTTTTCGTCGGATTCACCAAAAACCGAGAAAGAACTTCACGATCGTCCATGTGAAATTTGATTACCGTGCACAAAGCGTACGCGATTCGTACACTGTGGGTGCACAACAATGTGCGTACGTGGCCACGCAAACCAGTCTCGTACCTTGACGTCGTGTACCGACTCTCGATAATTTGTCCGGGTCCTGCCTCGGTTTCATCACTCATTTTTAGTAGCCGCGAAATTTAAAAAGGGGGGGGAAATTTTTGGACGGCAAATTACCACACTAAACGTACACCAGTTAAGTTAAGTTCACAGTTTACACATAAATCTATTAAATTAAAACAAAAATTGCGTAATGAAAATGTTAGACTGCATGTTTCCTTTAACTTTATTAACCCTACCCCATTCAATTTGTTCGATCGTTTTGTTAGTATCTCTAACTTAAGGTTCATCTGTGAAAAAAATTAAAAAAAGCTAATTTCAACTGATTTGGGTAGGTATGGGTATGGACAACTACCAAAAAAAAGAAAGGAACGATAGAGGTTGGGGAACTTTTTTAATTAGAGGTCAAAGGTCACTGACCTCTGCCTAAATCACTAAAACAAATATTTCAGCAACAAAATATGATCTTGGTGTGAAAATGCACAGGATTATGAAAGAAGATGACATAGAATAACTACTGACCCATAAAATCCTGACCTCCGAAAGAGAGGTCAAAGGTCAAAAATAGACGTTTTATCACTAAAATGTCATATTAGTAACAGGAAAATTACCATATTATATAAAAACGAGCACAAACAAATCGAAGAGGCTAATTTCAACTTATTGTGGCAGGTTTGGGGGTTATTATTTATTCCCAGAGCAGAGAGGGAGGGGGAAATTTCCTTTCTGCGGGTCAAAGATCTTTGACCCTGCACTAAAACACTTTTAATTGTATCTCAGCAGCAGCATGTTTTAGATAGGCCTACCGGTAGATGATCTTGGTGTCAAAATGCACAGAATTATACTAGGAGACAAACAAAATATGAAATGGATTCTTCACCACCAAAATACGAGGTTAAAGGTCAAAATGAGCGGGGGGGGGGGGGGGGGGGGTTAAAGTTCATTAGTGTGAAATAGTTTGTGTATGTAAAATATATGTGCATTTATAATCATGTGTTTTGTGTTTATTGGGAAGGAGCGTAATCATACAGACGGCCTACGTTTTTTTAAATTATTAAAACGATTCTCGGTCACATGGGAAAGACTTTAAATTGAAGGACGTCTAATATTACTGGGTTATAGAATTGTTTTCTTTTTCTGTGAGACTATTAAGTTTTTTAGTTAAAGTTGAAGTGCTTAATTGCAAGCAAATAGCGAAGGAAAACCGGTTTATGCAGGCATACTTCAAGGAATGATCCGTTTATTTTTGTGTGTTTGTTTGATCAGTCCCAGAGTTAGCTGCAGTGAATCAGAACTCATTCTACTATGGGAAGGGGAGGGTGTTTATGGGAGTTGTCACAAGTCAGAACCATTTCTCATCGTTTTCCGGTTATTTTTTTGGAGATGCTGCAACAGTTCTGCTGTGTGAAGTATCATAGGATTTTATGTTAGTGTTGCTGGTCTGCAGAGATAAATCTGTATATGATTTGCTGGTATGCCAGCAGTGTGGTTGTCTAACTATATTGCCCAGAGCGTAATGCTTAATATAAGTTTTGTTCTTAGTGATATACGCTTCTGGGAGGTCAGTTCTGGCCACATTTTTTCTGCGAAATTGCAGTCGGTAGGAATGGGGGGGGGGGGGGGGGGGGTGTACAAGTTTCAAGAGAACCCCTCCGTGTTTTTTGTACTTTTTCTGAGACACGGAAAAGGTTCTGCTGACAAGTATCATATGGATTGTATTTGTGACTGGTCTGCGGAGATAAATCTGTAATTGTACGTTATCTAGTGGGTATGCCAGAGAGTACTGTAGTTGTTTGACTGGCCTCACCAGAGCGTAATTCTTAACTTTTTGTTCTTCTTTTTTGTGTAAGACACGCATCTGGGGGGGGGGGGGGGGGGGGGGGGTCAGTTCTAGCCACATTATCTCTGCTAGATGACAGTCAGTGTTGGAGTTCGTGGACGAGCAAATACATCAGACGTCTGCAGGCCAATTGAGTTTGACATTCCCTGAAAGCAGGAGTTTCAAACCCTGTCTCTAGTTTTGGTGACGCAATGAATGGTTTGTGTATTGCAACAGTGGTCCTTTGTTTTTAGTTCGCTCAGTGATTGATGATTACCGGTGATAATATGCCGTCCCCTTTTTTTCTCCTTTTTGCTATTTCATGCACTTCATCAGTCACCGTTCTTTCAGTTTACTTTCCTTTATTCTCGTTTTTATTTGTGTGTCGGTTTATAATTGACAGATGGCAAGGACAAATACCGGCTTTTGGGGGGTATTAATCGAAAGGAGGGTATCTTGACTTATTTATTTTGTTTTAGTCTTGAGATCCATTTCTTTGATCATTGTTTTGTTCTTCCAATAGTTCCAATAGAATTTGCACATTCTCCTCATCCAGATTGTTTTCCTCTTGGTGGGATTGTGGAGATGCTTTAGTCCTAGATCGAACAAGTTCATCTTTTATGTTTTTATGCCGTTTGTGGGTTGGGTATCAAATAGCCTATTTAGGAATTAGTTTTCACTAATCCAGTGCCAGTGTTTGAGGGTAGTAATGGTAGGACGAACACCAGTGGGATTTTTTTTCACGCTTAGAGTCCGCGAGAGTCTCGCCCCTTTGAGGAAGGAGGGCTAGGTCTTCGTTTGTGTATCCGCGCTTTTGAAGTTTGTCTTTGAAGAATTCAACCCTCTCCTCAAAGTCTTTTAAATGGGTACATATACGTTTGTATCTAGTCACTTCGCCCTTGATTAGGCCGCCAAATATCGGCTTAGGGTGTGCTGAATCTCTCTGCTGTATACAAGACTCTCTGCAAGGTGCACCAAACTCCTCTCCCTAATAATAGGAAACTTTTGGGACATCTCACTTCACTGGGGTAACTAGTCAAGGTACATGTAGGCTAACTAGGTTTTATGAGTAATCACTCCTTAAACAAAGACATCATTCATGTTGTTTTATGTTATATGTGTATCTCTGGGGTGGTTGTTTGTGGATTCAATATGGGGCTTCGAATACTGACATTTAAGATCATATGTGGCGGTCAATTTGTTATCCTATATCACAGGAATTTACACTTTTCTACTTCCAGTGTCATTATGAGCATTTTGACACCAAGATCATACAAGTACCATATGTTGTTGCTGAGATGATTTATAGTGTTTTAGTCCAGGGTCAATGACCTTTGACCTCTGCTCTTAGAATAAATAATAACTCCCATACCTGCCACTTAAGTTGAAATTAGCCTCTTCGATTTGTTTGTGCTCATTTTTATTTAACGATAATTTTCCTGCAATAAATATGACATTTTAGTAATAATTTTTTTTTTTACCTTTGACCTAATTTTCGGAGGTCAGGATTTATTATTTATAATTATTTTATGTCATCTTCATTTGTAATTCTGTGCATTTTGACACCAAGATCATCTATATACCATATTTTGTTGCTGAAATATAATATTTAGTGATTTAGGCAGGGGTCAATGACCTTTGACCTCTAATAAAACAAATTCCCCAACCCCCATCCCTCCTTCCTTTTTTTGGTAGTTGTCCATTTTATTTATTTATTTCCTTTATTTACCCAGGGTAAGCCAAATCAGTAGCAAGACTGGTTTCCATTTGGGCCCTGCGTTTAAAAATACAACTATTACATTACTTAAAAAGTGTATAGAGGTATATTAACAATATAAAACAACGACGGTGATAACCATGTAAACCAGTTAAATAAAAACAATACAACGTTTAAAATGCAGATAAAACTATAAAAAAAATAGGAATAAGGATAAGAATAAAACAGCTTTGATTTAAAATCGGTATTGGTACAAATGTATAAAAATGCATAAAAACTGCAAGGATTTATACAATAAACCAAAAAACGAAACTTACAAAAATTTAAAATATAAATTAAGCGATTAGGAATTCAAATAGCTTAGTTTTAAAAACAGACATGGATTCAATTTTTCTCACATGGTTAGGCAGATCATTCCATATTTTGGCTCCAGAAATAGCAAAACTTGAGCGCAGGCTTTCTTTCTTGGCCATGGGAACCCTCGGAGTAAGATTGTCATTTTGCCTTGTACCGCTATTTGTAAAATGAAAGAAAAGGTTTGCCATGTACTCTGGGCATAACTCATGTATGCATTTGTACACTAGGATACTTTTTTTGAAACAGATTCTCTCGGCAAAAGGTAACCAATTCAGTTCATTAAACATATCAGTCGAAGCAGTTAGATATGGACAACCAAGGATTAATCTGGCGGCCCTTTTTAACAGTCGGTTGAGCAAGTTACTATGTGCATTGTATCTGCCTCCCCAAACCGTACAGCAATAGTCCAAGCTTGGTATTACAAAACTTTTAACCAAAGTATGCAGACTGCTTTTCGGGATGTTGTGGCGGATTCTACTTAACATGCCTAGTTTAGAAGAAACTTTATTTTTTATATTATCAATATGAGGAGACCATGTTAGTGAATCGTCAATTATAACACCCAAACACTTATACCCATTATACACACCAAAATCAGTTGAAATTAGCTTCTTTTAAAAAATTTCACAGATTGGCTCAATATATGGCTAATTTAGGGTTACTATGTTTGAAGTTGTTGTGACAGGCTTTTTTCAAAATATTGACTTTCTTTCCCTTAAGTACTCTCATAATACCTACATGTAAATGCATACTGTGTAAAAGTTTTTTTGGCAGGCCAGTTTTTAAAAAGTGTTTTTCGCCATTGCTCAAATATACCTTTTTACTCTAATATGTTAATTTATGTAAACAGGGCCCATGAGGCGGATGTGAATTGCGGAAGTGATATTATGACGATTTTTAAGGCATCTCCCAAAAAAAAAAGTGAGAATTTTTTTATTTTTCCTCGCTGAAATGAGGCAACCCTGTAGGTGAGGTTTCAGGATGATTCTATGACAGGATGTGTATTATTTCTCCTAAAAGTAGGGGGTGCTCCAGCATATTCCAGCACCCTCATGCAAAAAGTTGGGGGTGCTGCAGCAACCCCGTTCCTGCCGCAGTTTTGCACTTTGATCGGCGCGGCCTTGATCTCTTTGACCGACTTCAATGAAGTGATCATGCCGAATGACTTACGCGCTGGGGACCACGCGTTGCGGTTTTATTAATCCCTTGGTATTGGTGTCCAGCACCTATGAGTTGGAATAATTGACAGATGATGTAGGGCTTTTTTTGGAAACTTAAATTGATACTTTTTACAATGCAGCTAAAGTTTTCAGTTGCCTAAAATAACGCGTGTTGAATTTAATGTAAGTTCATTTTGCGAACTGCGTTCATATTTTCCCTTACATGATGACATTTCTGTGACATTCGTTAAATTTGATTTGTTTGTTTGGTACACCCACAAACTACAGAATGATTTTAGGAAAATGTAAAACGTAGTCACATGTATTCGTGTGTTTGAGGAATGAGGGCAAAATCATCGCAGCACAGAATAATGTAGTACAAAGGTCAAAAGGGTTTGGTATACTGCGGTCGTAAAACAGCACGGGATAATTGACTGTAAACACCCCGCGGGCAATCTCGCGACCGCAGCCACACAAATTCGGGAAGATGTGCGCCTGCGCACTAGCGCAAGTATGCGCTAGTGCGCAGGCGCATATCGAAATAGTACGTAAGTTTCTAAAAAAGTTCGATTTTCTTATGCAAAAAAAAGAAAACGCAACACGTCGCACACCGTTGAGCGATACACGAATGGGCAGACAAAAGCCTCAACGAGCAAACCCTTCCATTTCTGGCCGGCCAAACTCGGCCTCAAGTCGTCAAAATCATAAAAATATGCTACCATATTTCCATATTTCCATGATATTTTAAAAGGATAACAAACGTAACTTGCCATCAGAATGTCGGATTTCGACAACAAAAATATCGGCAGATTCAGTTTTTCAAGGCACATCGATTTTCCACAATGCATGGCTCACGTGTTTCGACCGAAAAGAGAGCTACTGCGCATGCGAAAAACTGGTTCGTTTGCTTGATAGTGAACTATTAACTATTGATCGCACAAGGGATTAGCGGGCCGTTCAAATTCCCTGTGTCTTATTTCTCCATGGGTGCACCAATTTTGTTTTAGTTGGGTCCGAGTTGGTTGTGGGTCCGAGTTGGTTGTGGGTCCGAGTTGGTTGTGGGTCCGAGTTGGTTGTGGGTCCGAGTTGGTTGTGGGTCCGAGTTGGTTGTGGGTCCGAGTTGGTTGTGGGTCCGAGTTGGTTGTGGGTCCGAGTTGGTTGTGGGTCCGAGTTGGTTGTGGGTCCGAGTTGGTTGTGGGTCCGAGTTGGTTGTGGGTCCGAGTTGGTTGTGGGTCCGAGTTGGTTGTGGGTCCGAGTTGGTTGTGGGTCCGAGTTGGTTGTGGGTCCGAGTTGGTTGTGGGTCCGAGTTGGTTGTGGGTCCGAGTTGGTTGTGGGTCCGAGTTGGTTTTGGGTCCGAGTTGGTTTTGGGTCCGAGTTGGTTTTGGGTCCGAGTTGGTTTTGGGTCCGAGTTGGTTTTGGGTCCGAGTTGGTTTTGGGTCCGAGTTGGTTTTGGGTCCGAGTTGGTTTTGGGTCCGAGTTGGTTTTGGGTCCGAGTTGGTTTTGGGTCCGAGTTGGTTTTGGGTCCGAGTTGGTTTTGGGTCCGAGTTGGTTTTGGGTCCGAGTTGGTTTTGGGTCCGAGTTGGTTTTGGGTCCGAGTTGGTTTTGGGTCCGAGTTGGTTTTGGGTCCGAGTTGGTAGTGGGTCCGAGTTGGTAGTGGGTCCGAGTTGGTAGTGGGTCCGAGTTGGTAGTGGGTCCGAGTTGGTAGTGGGTCCGAGTTGGTAGTGGGTCCGAGTTGGTAGTGGGTCCGAGTTGGTAGTGGGTCCGAGTTGGTAGTGGGTCCGAGTTGGTAGTGGGTGCGAGTTGGTAGTGGGTGCGAGTTGGTAGTGGGTCCGAGTTGACCATACCGGATTAGCGCTGTTGTTATTTCGAACACGAGATATTGATCGATTAAAGCCGCATGTCGTTTTCAGGCCCGATTTATTACAATTTTCCTGTTAATTACTTACTCGTACTCTTGCACACCCAATTCCGCAAGCGCAACACCTTTCGTTTCCAAGAAATTGAGTAAACAAATTGAAACACAAGAACACAAACGTGAGTCTTTCTTTTTTGTTCGGCCTGCGCCTGGTCCGGTCAGCCGCGTATCCATGTATACGGAGGCTAATAAAGGACACGTTGTTTCTAATATAACAATGTGGGTTTTAGCGAAAACTGTACTAAAAATGCAAGTTTCCACAATTACCTTTGGGGGTCAATAATGGAGGACTACATGCTGACTACAAATTATTTTGGTTTCAGACATTGAATCACGTGATACTCGTACTGGAAATATTGCGCATCCGAGCACTGCAGGAGATGCAGTGAATTTGCCTGCATATAGTTTTGGAAGATCCATGAAAATTGAAAATGTAGTTTTACTGCAAAATTTGTTGATTTGACTATTAATTAATGCGGATTTAAAATAAAAGTGTACCTACAATGCAAGTGGCCAGAATTATCTGTGGATATTAACAATGGAAGACTATATGCTACACATTATTTTGGTTTCAGATGTAGAACATTGAATCGCGTGATACTCGATCGATCGTCCTTGAAACTACCGTTCAACATTAAAACATGTAATAGCTTTTTGCGGTATTTCAATCTAAGCCTACTTTGTATCAAGCACAACAGGAGATGCAGTGAAATTGTTGATGACATCTTAAAGAGAGATGACATGCCTCCCATTTTGGTTTTAGATCTATGAAGTAGTTAGATCACGTGACCAAGGGTCATTGAAAATGTAGTTTTACCGCAAAATTTGTCGATTTGACTATTAAATAATGCGGATTTAAATTAAAAGTGTACCCAAAATACAAGTGGCCAGAATTCTCGTTGGATATCAACAATGGAGGACTATATGCTGGGCTATACATTATTTTGGTTTTAGAACAACGAATCGCGTGATACTCGTCCTGGAAATTACCGTTCAACATTAATAATTAAGTATTTCAACCTAAGCCCTACTTTGAGACAAAGTGTACTGAGCACAACCGGAGATGCAGTGAAATTGTTAATGACATCTTAAAGAGAGATGCCATGCCTACATTCTATTTTGGTTTTAGATCCATGAAGTAGTTAGATCACGTGACCAAGGGCCATTTAAAATCTAGTTTTACCGCAAAATGTGTCGATTTGACTATTAATTAATAAGGGAATAAATGTGTGTTCGAGAGGTTTTAATCACTCTGTTTAAGACCGCTTGGAGTCTGGGTGCTGATATTTATAATCCCGAGCCAAAGGCGAGGGTAATTATCAGCACCCAGACTCCAAACGGTCTTAAACAGAGTGAATAATACCGACCGAACACACATTCATTCCCATTCATAAATACCTTTTTTGTAAAATTCAGCCATAAAAGCCCCGAAAATCCAGGAAAATTGTCGTAAGTAAATTTCGGTGTTTCGCCATTCTGTGTGTTTTTCCCTATCCATGTTCATGGGCCACTGTCAAATGACATGTTTCCGCCTCTGTCACGTCGCTCTGCATGCAATAAAGCGTATTTACCATTGATCTCCATTTAGACTGGATAGGACACCGCGTATGTGTTTGTGCGCGAACGCGTGATCCGAAACAATGGCGGCGCGCTTTCTGCAGTATGGTAAACGCGGCATGTGTATTCACTCTGGAAACTAGTCAAATACTTATCGAGATTATCGGATTTTTATTCGTAGGGGGGTATGAGAAATTTAAGCGCCCTGCCAATAAAATAATTAAAAAACCATTAAATTAACTAACGAATAACGATAGGGACTCATGCAGCCAGCTTTTTTCACAATTTCTTGATATGTAGGCCTACTATATTTTCCTATGTAATGTAGACTACATTTTTGATTGAATATCATTTCCCTTAGGCCCTTTCCTGAAATTGGTGTCCAGTATATGCTATTTCATTTTATAATAATAATAATTATTGCATTTAATATAGGTTTTCCTGGTCAATTTCGGCAAATGAGCAACCAATTATTTAACCACTGTGCCATGATTCTATTTCGCGCGAAATCGAATGCTGCTAAAAATGGTCATTCGATTTCGTTTTATGACTAGTCAAATGTACTGTTGCATCATTCGATTTAACAAAATAATCATTTAATTTAGCAATTCAACAAAGCAGCATTCAAATTAGAAGAAGCTAAATACGGTTCACTTATTGGCACTTGAGTCACTTTGCCGATGTACTTCGAAGACGAGCTTTCCCTACAGTTTTACACGCATATTTCTAGAAATGACAGCTCGTGGTCGCTATACGCAAGTCCCAGGTAGATCGAGAAAGGTTGGTTCGGAGGCCTTCGAGGGAAACGAGCAAGACTACCTTGAGCTTGCGGTCAATTTGAACATCAACAAGTCCACAGCAAGATCAATTATTGCAACATATTTGAGGACTGGAAGGCGGGAGACGCTGGCAAGAGGAGAAGCAACCCGAAGCAAGATGGATGATGACATGCGGAACCATCTGCAAGGCATCCTTGACGCTAATCCCATCTTGCCACTTCAACAATGAAGGCTAGTTTGAGAGAGCATCTGCCAGAGAAGCCCGAGGTTTCTACTTTTACCATCATAGCCAGGGCCTTGGATATGATGATGATTACACTGAAACTAGTGGAGGACGTCTGATGCAAGAAATTCCCCTGAAGTTTTTGATCAACGCGTCCAGTATGGTGAGTGGTTCCTGCAGCATGGTGTTCTGGCGCATCTAGTCTTCATTGACGAGACAGATTATAACGTATGGAGTCGACGCTCCCAGCCGAGGGTAGCCTTTAAACAAGGCCACATGTCTTATAGACGCCGAGCGACTAAAAAGAGACTAATTGCGAAAACCTGAGTGAACGCCAGTGCGAATTGCCCAGACAAGTGGCCTTTATCAATCTGGTTTGGATTTCTTATGTTAACCTTTGTTTCCGACTGGAATCGCTACCGAAATGGTAGCGTCCAATCAGCGAACGTATCTCTGCGTGACGTCAGCTTATATTTGAGTTGGACTAGTTCATTTTACAAACAGGGAATGTCCAATCATGTCACTTACAATATTTAGCTCAAATCATCAGTTGCTTTCTAATTTATTGCAATTTTGCATGTAAAATAGATTTAAATGTGATATCTTTTATTTATCATTCATATATTCAACTCAGAAGAAAAATTTATATACGTTTTTTTACCTTTTCCTACATGCTTTGATATTGAACGAATCACGAACGAAGCCAACTGGGAGATCGCCGTTCCGATTGGGCGTATTGGCATGCTAATATGTACCTATGAATAATTCATGCCGAGCAGTGAAACCTACATTGCAAAAGGCCTCGTGACATTCGTCACTCGGTCGCGCGTTCACCCCGGGTATCTAGACTCATCTCAGCCGCTTAGCCAGAGTCACGAGGCCTTGTCAAAAGGCTAAGCCGAGGGTAGAGCTCCGCGAGGGATCGCTGCAAGGGGAGTCGTCGACAGACAACGAGAGAGGAATTGCAATGTATCTTTCGCTATTTCTAGTGAAGTAGGCTTGGTGCACCACCGAATCGCATTCCAAACTGTGACGCGAGAGAGATTCGAGGAGTTTCTTGCGAACACAATTCAAGAGTGTGTTGCAGTTTTCCCAGACGACGAACCCATATACAAATGTACCTCATATACGACAATGTGAGGCCTCATGTGCGAGCCCAACTCCCTGAAGGTGCTAACCCAATGATCCAGCTGAAGCGCCTCCCTCCCTACTCCCCATTCCTGAACAGCACGGAGATGGCACACTCTGCATTTAAGGCCGCAGTTAAACGCATCCTTGGGTTACCTGAGTAGCAACAACGTGTCGGAGACAGACAGGCTGCCCGGCAAGCAGGAATGGACATAGAGCAGTGGAGGTGCGATCTCCTTCAACAGGCAGCCATTCAGAGCGTTGGTGTCATCACCCAAGTGAGGTGCATGCAGTGGTACAACCATACCCAAACATATATGCCAAGATGTCTGGCACGCCAACAGATTGATGGTTGAGGAAGAAACAACATAAACAATAAGAAACCAGGAAAAACATAAAGAAAAACCCCCGTCAAACGCAATACCAAATTAGGGTTTGGTCAGTTATAACCAATAAAGATCTCCCTCCCCCCCCCCACCCAAAAAAGGCAAGAAAATAATAAAGAAGAAAACAAAGAAGAAAAGCCTAATGGGCCCCATGCAAATTCTACTGGAAACATAAATAAAGAAAAATAAGGTTTGCGTGAATTAAAGTGAAGGTACAAAACAGTTGCCTACAGTTTATCTGTTTATTTACATTTATTTATCGGACTTATTTAAATTTTCATTTTGCGAAATTGATTGCCTCTTTACGAAATTAAAAAAAAAAAATCAGTAAAAATCTCCAGTCGAACCAGCTTTGCTAAATTGAATGAAGATTGTGCGGCACGAAAAAGAATGACGATAAACCAGTCATCGCGTCGCCGAAATCAGAGACAGGGTTTGAAACTCCCGCTTTTAGGGAAAGTCTAACCCAATTGGCCTGCAGACGTTTGATGTATTTGCCCGTCCACGAACTCCAACCACGGACTGTCATCTAGCAGAGATAATGTGGATAAAACTGACCCCCAGATGCGTGTCTTACACAAAAAAGAAAAAAAGAGTTAAGAATTACGCTCTGGAGAGACCAGTCAAACAGCCATTTTCTAGCATACCCACTAGTTAACGTACAATTACAGATTTATCTCGGCAGATCAGTCACAAATACAATCCATATGATACTTGTCAGCAGAACCTTTTCCGCGTCTCAAAAAAATAACGAAAAGCACGGAGGGGTTCTTTTGAAACTTGTACACGAAACACCCCCCCCCCCCCCCCATTCCTACAGACTGCAATCTCGCAGAACAAAATGTGGCCTGAACTGACCTCCCATGAAGCGTATATCACTAGGAAAAAAACTTAAATTAAGAATTACGCTCTGGGCGGGATAGTTACGCAACCACACTGCTGGCATACCAGCACATCATAAATTATACAGATTTATCTCTGCAGACCAAGCCACCACCTAAAATCCAATGATACTTCACGCAGCAGAACTGCTTCAGCATCTCCAAAAAAAAATAACGAAAACGATGAGAAAAAGTTCTGACTTGTTACAACTCCCATAAACACCCTCCCCTTCCCACATAGAATGAGTTCTGATTCACTGCAGCTAACTCTAGAATTGATCCAAAAAAAGACAAAAAGATTTACTGATCATTCCTTGAAGTATGCCTGCATAAACCGGTTTCTCTGTGCTATACCTTCTTGCAAAAGCACTCCATTAGAATTATAATAGCCTCACAGAAAAAGAAGGAAAATTCCACAAAACCCAGTATTGCACGTCCTTCACGTTAATGTCCTTCCCAGGTGACCGAGAATCGTTCTAAAAATTAAAAAAACCGTGACTGACATGTATGATTACGCTGCTTCCCAATAAACACGAAACGGTCGGCCTTGCGGGACCCTGTGGCACTGTTTCTCTGAAGATTACTGGCGCACCTCCTGCCCTTGCCTCTTGCACCATTCATTTTTGTTTTGTTCGAATTTTTTCTTTTTGAGCGGCCTTTATTGCACTCCGTAGTACCATGATGAACTGTCTTGTTTGCAAGACGATCTTCGCGATGCGGGGCGCCCTCTAACGTACGCCGTAGACCACGCGCGAATTACCTTAATATCGAAGGTCATTGCGTGTATGGTACGGCGTATGTTAAAGGACGCCCGCATCGGCGGCCTACGCGCGCTGCATATACCGCGATTAAGATCGTCTTGTAAACAAGACTATAGGGCGCGCGCCATGACCGAGTTCGGGGCCGAGTTCGGGCGGTCTATTCTTGACACGCGTAACTTGTTCTTGCAAAACCCTGGTGGATAGGTGGTGTGTGTTCTTGTTCCGAGTGCAATGTTCACGGGTCGCGTTCCCGCCGTTCGAGCGTAAGAACAGAGTTCGCATGTCAAGAACAGACCGCCCGAACTCGGCCCGGGCGGCCTGTTCTTGACACGCGAACTCTGTTCTCGCGCTCGAACGGCGGGAACGCGACCCGTGAACATTAGCCTCTGTCATGAAATGACGAAAATCAACCGAAGAGGGCTTTCGAGCTCGCGCGTAAAACTAACGTAAGTAGCCATACCATGGAGGAAAGACAACAGATAGTTAATGAATTGCGGGGAAATACTTAATAAAAAATGGCCAATCATAAAACTAGATTTTCTTTCCTGCACTTGAAAAGACCCGCCGTGTATTTATGCTCCTTAGAAAACCGGTTAGGCCAAATTAACATTTAAACAAAACAAAAAATTCAGTGGCACTGAACTGAAGCTTTATTTGAAAGCCATATTTGAATGCCATACAGTAAACAAACAACTTGATACATGTACAAGCAATATTATTTTTGTATTTTTAATTATTTACACACAAGCACTTGGTTCACATAATTACTATATGGACGTTAAACCTCAAAATTCCTGATCCTGCAATGTTAATTTAAAAACCAGTTTTAAATACTGTCACATTAAATGTACAGACGCCTGTGAAATCTAGTAATATTTTATCCTTTTATTGACTGAAACCTGACATTAAAAGAAGTTCGTAAATATTAAACTTGGATTTTCCAAAAATTATTCAATTGCGCCACGACCAATTAGGGAGCACTCGGTCGATTGTGTGCACAATTTCTGGACGCCACCGTTTTGGTTTTTTTCGGACTAAGCTTACACCTAAATTGTTAACAGAGGGTAAATAGCAAGCATTAATAACATTAACATGGTAAAGGTACAATGAATTTGCAGTTTGTCAACAAAGAAGTATGGCAACATTGCATGAGGAAAGTCGGCCCAACACTAACCATGCTAACTGTTTATAAACAATGTAAACGTCGAAGTACAGCTATAGCTCTCCCAAAGGTCGAGTTGTCTCAACGGGCGAGTTGTCTCAACGGGCGAGTTGTCTCAACGGTCGACTTGTCCCGAGTCGAGTTGTCTCAACGGTCGACTTGTCTGACATCCGCTAGCTACGCACGTACGTATATAGCGCAGCACGCTTTCACAAACTGACAATTTTTTCAGTCGCTGTTTCTTTTTCTTTCGTAATTTTACGGTTTTGGATGACATTTAGCCTGATGCCTACGGTTTATCTTTTCGAAATAACCACAGCCTTTAGAGCTCCGTCGTAAGCCATAAAGTTCTGACATCGACGACACACGTGTTGCTGTTGGTAAGCGCCGCCATTTTGACAATTTTCCTCGCGTTGACCTTTTAGAAAGGTCATGACAGAGGCTAATAAGCCACTTCGACATTCCAACTGCGCATGTGCACAACAAGATTCAACAATTTTTCTCTGCAGACAAACACGGCAGACAAATGCACACAAGGCTATGGGGGACGTGGTAACCGAATCCGCATTTTGTGCATTTTCTTGTGAAATCGAAAAGACGATGGGAACTTTGTTCGAACAAAAGTTTGGCCACACAAAACACCTGAAAACATCAAAACGTAAAAAAAAAATGTTACTTAATAACTTTAGAACACGACGATCTCCTCTAATTCGCTGGTACCCCGCTATGCTTTTGCACGCAATCGCTGAAATGTTTATCTCAAAAAAAAAAATCGTAAAATCTCCATGTGCACACGCGCAGCGGGAATGTCGAACTGGCTTATTGCACTCGGAACAAGAACACACACCACCTATCCATCAGGGTTTTGCAACAGAACCTGCAACAACAACAACTACACACTGAATGATGGAGGGCGCGCTTTAGAAATCAACATGGCAGCGTCCTGCACACCGGAAAAATGCGAGCGTGAAAATCATGAAAATATTAAAGGGAAGTTGACAAGTTTATCTGGAGGTCATATGAAGGAGATAGCGTCGCTTCCTCAAGAAATACATGATTTCATTAAAATGCATCCATCTTTGAATTATATTGGATCCCAGAAGGTAAACAAACCATTTTTTTTTTTTTAAAGTAGTACAGTCAAACCTGCCATTGCGGCCACCTTGATACAGCGGCCACCTGGCTTAACTGGCCACCTTTGCTTGGTCCCAGTTTGATTCTTGCATAAACATACCATAACCATTTCTGCTAATGCGGCCACTGCGTAACGCGGCCAGTGGCCAACCCATATTAGCCCACAGGAAATAAAATGTGTGCACATTGCCGTGAAACCTGTGTACTCCGGCCGCAGAATTGAAGTGCGCCCTCTGTTGACTTTGAAATCTCCCCTGTTGTTTGGTTCCTGGACTTCATACATGTACATGTATATGTGTGTGTACATGTGTACGTTTTGCTATTCTCGCGGTCGGCATGACGTCACGAAGGGGCGAGCCGTCCATAACAACATGCGTTAGACCTCAAACTTTCCCCTTTGCGCTAAGTGCATAAACAATGGGAAGATAAACGAGGTTCCCGGATGTCCGACCGCGAGAATAGTGGCCACTTGCGTATAGTGGCCACAAAAACCGGCACCGTCGATGGCCGCTATATCAAGGTTTGACTGTACTACTACTGTACGGCGGTAGTAGTAGTACTCAGTAGTATAGTATTACTATACCCCTACAACTCTGGGGCCCCGACGCCCGTAGGGCGGAGCCCCATAGATAGAGAGGGTTTTTACAGGTTAACCGCCGGCCGTTTAACAATACTATAGAAACCGTGCACAAAATTCGGGCAATAACTCCATACTGCCGCACGGTCTACCCCAACCAAAAATTTGTTTCCACTATGAGTACTTTATCAACTCACCCCTGGGGCTGCTGCCCACCAAAAACCGGTCGAATCTCGGCCAATTTCTGTAAAAAAGGTGAAAACTATGCCCGTTCTGCAAACGCGACTGTTACAAGATGGCGGATAACGACGTTCAATGAACTGTTGGTAGCCGCATTGGCCGTTTTCCAAACACAAGCTTCATCTTGCAGAGGCCTTATTTATATAGTTTAGCAATGCGCCAGAGCCCAAAGAACCGAAGCCAGGGTTTGGAAAACAGCCCTGTCATCGTTCAGAGAAGCCATGTGATTGGTCCGCACTGACCCCGGCCGGGGTCACGGTACCAACAGTTCATTGAACGTCGTTAGGCTACATAAAAAAAATGAATTGTTTCTCATCAGAACCTTTTTGAAAAAATGGTCCGTCAGGGCATTTTATATTTTATATTTTATAGAATAAAAATGTCGCCGAATCTTTGAAACCGGTATCTGACTAAACAACTACAGGCGCGCTGGTTTCGTTCGTGCCTACCGCACATACATGTACATGTACATGTACATGTTGATGAACCGGGCGTTGGTGGTAAGCGCTGATGTGCATTTAGCTCTGATTGGATAATTTTTGTTGCGACCTGCGAACGTAGGTTACTACTTCCGTGGCTCAGCTGCGCGGCAGAGCATGTACGCTACCCAGAATGCCGTGCGTTTTTCTACACAGAAATCTATGAAGCTCGTCAGGTGTTTTCCAGCGCCCAGTTATAGTATGGGCGCCACCGCGTGCGGGGGTGAAAGCGCTAGTTGACAAAAACTTCGTTGGGACATTGCATTCTTTATCTAAATTACAAATTGTTTTCGTTGATTTACTTTCCAAAACTGACCAATGCACACATTTCATATAGAATAAAAACTCAAATAATGTTGGTAGAAACACAAAAATATAGTCAAGTCGATTTATTTTCCCATATAATTTTGAGCACCCCAGGTTTTTTTAATGAAAGAGGCACACAGACACCGTTCTCACTACTATTATACTCGGCTTCTCCGATCTCCTGTCCGCCGTCGATTTAGATTTTTCCGGCTTGCTTCTGCTGGAACATGTATGGCCACTAAAAACATTCACTTGGCCTGCGTGAGTTTTAACTGTTATTGCTTTCAACAGCGTGTTTTTACAGCATATACAAAATAAAAAAAATAAAAATCTCGGAATTTTCGGGCGTCCGGTACATTTATATTTTGTTTATAAAATATAAAAAAATATCCACCCGGCACGAAAAATTGGCCCGGCCGCTGATGAGAAACAATCATTTTTTTGTATGTAGCCTTATCCGCCATCTTGTAACAGTCACGTTTGCGGAACGGGCATAGTTTTCACTTTTTTACAGAAATTGGCCGAGATTTGACCGGTTTTTGGTGGGCAGCAGCTGGGTGAGTTGATAAAGTACTCATACAAATTTTTGGTTGGGGTAGACCGTGCGGCAGTATGGAGTTATTGCCCAAATTTTGTGCACGGTTTCTATTGTTTAACGGCGGTTAACCTGTAAAAACCCTCTCTATCTATGGGGCTCCGCCCTACGGGCGTCGGGAGCCCCAGAGTTCTAGGGGTAGTAGTACTAGTACTACTACTAGACTAGACCGAGTTACTGGCCTCTAGTTATTGCTTTTTAAACATTTGGGCATTATCTTAACAAAATACCTCTAAATCTTCTAAATAGCCTTCCATATGTGTCCATGCAGAACCTAAACTAACTGGCTTGGGGGCAATCACGATCAATTCTTGACTTGCAAATCAAGGAAATTTGATGCCAGTTTTCCTGCGACTAAAAATACTGTACTGAACTTCTGCTGTAGCCATCTTGTATTTGCATTGTGGGATGCCTGTGACGTCACAGGCCAAAGTCTATCGATCGTGTCGTAAACAAGCGCGCGGCCGGGTTGTAGCAGCGACTGTTTCATGACGTGGTTCAAGCTACATCATGTACTATTGGCTGCGTCTTGGCCAATTTCTGTAAAACAGGTGAAAACTATCCCCGTTTCGCAAACGCGACTGTTGGATGGCGGATAACGACATTCAATGAACTGTTGGCGGTCCTACTAGTACTACAACGACAACACACGGTACCGACAACACACCGACAACACGCACAGCACCGACAACACACCGACAACACATCCAAAACAAATTCTATATATTGACAAAAATATACACGATACAAACAAGTGTCATTTTGATGTAACATTTCTTTTGTAAAAACGGTGTTTTTTTTACGTGAAAAAATATCTCTAACTAGCATGTTCGTTGGCCGCCATCTTGTCTTCGCGCGGAGTTGGCCTATACCATTTTATGTACGGGTGTGCAGAAAATGAAATTATCATGTCGTACACAACAGAGGGCGCCCTGTACGGTTTTATGCTGACTTAAAGTAATAGTTGGAATGGAAAAGAGTTTTGATTTGGCCTCCTAATACTATGATTTGTTTTATATGGGGAGATTTACCATTCGAGTACTTTGCTCAGTCAATTAGAATTTACACTCGGGTTTAGGGTAGAAAAACTGATATGGAAAAACCCAACTTTTTCCCAAGTTTTTTTCTTAGCACAGGAGAAACTCCTGTGTAACCTCAGTTTGTAAAGTTTGTAACCTCATCTGATGGGAAATTAAGCATACACAAAACCCTGATCACTGCAAAAAAAAAAACCAGGCAAACGGGTTCGGACAGCCAAAACTGTCACACTAAAATCTTAAGATCAAAGTGTAATTATTCACAACTATTTTTAAGGCATTGTTTTACCAGTTCATAGTGATTCGATTTCTCTTTGTGATTAATTATTCTAGTTAATTTACCGGTTGTATTAAGAAAAGTATGTATTTTGATCAACACCAGCTCCAAAATTTAATGTTTAATATTATTGTGTATCATGACCGAAAAGAAAATATAAAAGTTTGTTGAAATACTTGCCATTCCTTACATTTATAAGAACATTGGGCCGTATGAATAAAAACTAGCATTTGCTTTTACTACCAATTTTCAAGCATTTACTGGAATCTGTATGAATAAGAATGAAGCAAAAGGTTTTACTGTCAAGTGTTTGCTAAAGACAAAAAGTATTTACTTTTTAATTTCCAGCATTTGCTAGAATATTAGTATTTGCTCTATTTGGTATGAATAAAAATGAGTAAATGCTTCATTTGCAGTATTTACTCGTAATTTTTCAAGGTTGGGTCGGGGCTACCTTGAAAAAAGAAGAAGCACATGTACTAATATTAAAAATAGGAGCTTTTGTAAATGTGGTTAGGCAGAAAAAGGTGTGAACATGGAAGGTGGATTTATCTACCGGGGTAGGATTAAAATACAAACAGTTGTGGTGATTTTGGGGAAGGAAATGAGACGTAGATGGCCTATAATTTCTTGCAATATTCCTGAGACAGAAAAGGGCATCATGACTGCGAAGCAGCAAATTGAGGTTCCAATTTCATTTAAACACCCCTGTCAGCATTGTCGCACTGTTGCGTGTTTGTGTACGTACACACAATAGAGACTGTATCAAACCATTCGGCTGTGCAATCAATCGCAAGTAAAAAGCATTCACTACTATTTCAGCCAGTAAATGCTAAACAGTAAAACTTTATTTTATTCATACGAATTGAAGCATTTGCTATTCCTTAATTCTTTTACTTCGAAGTAAATACTTTGACTTTTTGCTTGTACTTCGTAGCATTTGCTAGTTTTTATTCGTACTACCCAATATAGTTTTATCTCAATTTATTACTTGTATTAGAATTTAAAAAAACAAACTAGAAATTACCAAAGTTCAAAATGTTTGATTTGATTTGATTGCCCTAACTGCCATAGCTTTAATTTGTGCAACCTGACACAAACTGTTTTCTTATCATCCCAATGTAAATGAAGGTCAATCAGTGCAAACATGTTTAAAACCCATAAATCTGGGACTGAGAAACATTACCAATTTTAAATATAATTTATGTTCGAATCTCCATAATAAAAACACTTTCCATGTCACAAAGACATCCCAAAGCGCTGTACAAAGACATAACAATCATAAGAACACCAAGGAATTTAAAACTATCAATTAAGTGATAACAAGTACTGCTTAAAAAGGATTGCTGCTGGAAGCCTATTCCACAGACGAGCGGCATTATTGTGAATGATCGATCTCCATAGTATTTAGTTTTTCCAAGTGGCTGCTGTAAACATACTGTACCAGAGGTTGTCGAGCGCAAATGTGTGTACTCGGTTTAACACTTAGTACAGTAGTTCACATAAATAACCTGGAGCTATTCCCTTTATAATCCTGTAAACAAGACAAGCAATTTTAAATTCCACACGCTTATTTACTAGAAGCCAATGTAAACTTTTCAGCACTGGAGTAATATGCTCAGATTCATTGATCCTAGTGATTTAGTACACAACTGCTGAAGTAGCGTCATAACTCAGGATACTACATTTTCTCCAATTAGAATATTGCTATTATTATTAGAAAGTTGGTGTGTTTGTGCTCTTTGGATGTGTCACCCCTAAAAGATTTTAAAATTGAATTGATAATTTTCTAGCATAGTATTTGTTGTGAGCTTTCAAATGAAATATCGCGCGAAAATATCGGCCCACGATGAGTAATGAATTGATTAATTTTAATTTCTGAATTAGGAGCGTCCCTCTCGTTAGAGTACATTATTATAATTTATTTATAAGCTTATTCCTAGAAAATTAGAAATTCCAACTAACTTTAAGTCGGCATAAAACCTTTAATACAGGGTGCCCTCTGTTGTGTACGACACGATAATTGTATTTTCTGCACATCCGTACATAAAATGGTACTAATTTTACCAATTTTTTCAAAAGAAATGTAACCTCAAGCACAATGACACTCTTTTGTATTATACTTGTACATGTATGTATTACAGCTCTATATATTTTTTGTCAATTTAGAATACGTTTTGGGTGTGACTTGTCGGTGTGTTGTCGGTGTTGTCGGTGAATAGTAGGACCCCCATTTGAAAGATCGTCGTGAGCTCAATCGAAGTAGAAATGAATCGAATTGCTGATGCTAAGTTAGTATGTCGCATGCGCGTCAATTTCATTCATAAAAACTGCCTTATACGTAGAGTACGATAGCGTCATATATTGAGGTGGTTGTGTGGCCCTCTTGCCAATACATGTAGGTCATTTTTCGCTGTGCAGTGTACTTAAAACAATGTAGGCACCGGCCTCGCATTAAAAGACTTGATTCAGGACCCTTTATAACTCAATGGCATTTGACAATGTTTGAAATAGGGCTTTTATTTTCGGACCATGTTCAGAATTCCACTTTCTCAAACATTACTTTCCTAAAACAGCACGTAATACTGGTCTACAGGGGCGGATTTATAGGCCATCTAAATGACAATTTGTTGTTGTTTCTGAATTTTAACTGACGTGACGCGACACATTACATTTTTCTGGCATCACCGGCACAATATTGCTTAGTCTGGTCACCTTGACTGACAATTTTATTTAACCACGTGGTTGCTGGATGGACTGTCGACGTGACTTGACTGAGGCCCATTTGTATAACTTTACAGAAAGATATTCTATAAATTGTTGTCAACCAGCATCAGATTGTGTTTTATTTGCGAGACTTCTCTTTGAGGTTGCGAAGGCGAGGGTTAGGGATGTCGTTGAGGGAACGGTCACTAAACGTTTTTAGGAGGGGCTTGTGATCCACAACAACGATGAGGTCAGCACAGCCAAGGACAAAGTAGTGCGCCTTGTCGAGTGCATCAACAACTGCAAGTGCCCCCCCCCCCCCCCCTCCACTGGATTATAGTGGTACTCCGCTCCCGACTAGAGTGATCTTTCTGCCAGTCTTACAGCTAAAGGGCTTTGAGGAGGGGCAGCCAAAGTACTTCTGGATAAGCCAGAATCCAATGCCCTCCTTGCTCCAGTCGGTGGCGAGTTGACTTGGTTTTGTCAAAGATTTTCACTCCTTGGTACATGTAGATCTCACCGATGATCAGGGATTTTGACTCCTCAAAGAGGTGGTTCAGTTGGTCGATCTGTCCACATGAAAAGTGTGCCGGGTTTGAGGAGTTCGGGAAAGGGCAGCATCTGTTCCGCCGAGGCAAAGGCATAGGAGACCTGGTTAACCAGACCGAACCAGCTTCGGACATTCGTGATGTTGCGTAGGGTGGGAAAGTTCTTTATGGCCTAGAGGTAGCGAGGAAAGGGGCGTAGAGAGGTGGGATTGATCTCAAAGCCAGCGAACAAGACAGATGTCTTGGCAAATGAAAACTTGAAGGGTTCAAGTGTGACTCCGCAGACGTCAAGCCACTTGACTGCCTGGAAAAATGCCTCTTCAATCATGTCAGACCACATCAGAGTGTCATCCACACACTTAGTTTCCTGTGGGATGTCGGCGACGATTTCGTCAAAGCGCCAGGCTGTAGCCATTTCCTGGGGCATTGTACCTTTGCTGGGCAACACAGTACCGATAGCGACCCTATGGGGTGATGAATGTTGTGAGGTGACGGTTCCGTTCATTGAGGGCAATGCTGTGATATCCGTTCCACGCGTCGAAGGCGGTCTCGCATGTGTGGGGTGGGACCGTGCGTGCCTGGTGGAAGGGTGACTGGGTGTGGTGAGTCTCACGAACAGCATGGCGATTGAGTGACTGGAGGTCAACTGTTCGTCTGAGTTTGCCTGACCTCTTAGCACGAATCACCATCTTGTGGTTTCAAGTGACAGGTGTGACAATAGGTACCGGCCCAATGACCCGAAGTCTCTAGCATCTCTCAGGTGGTGGAATCCCCGTGGAAGTTTCATGCCAGCGAGGCATAACTGGCATCGAGTGTCGGCCATTGCTGGGTAGGAGATTGGAGGGGTAGGGCTGAGAAGGGATGTGGGTAATCAAAGGGCTTGTGCGTCTGATGGGATGGCCCGTATAGAGACGACGAGGAATGGTTGGGGGCAGATGCCCGCTTCTCCCACACATCACAGAACTCACTGTAGATGTGGTGCTCGAGTGTAATTGCGTGGGCACCAGTCACCAACGTGTCATCTACAGAGCACAGGACTTTTCCTGGCGCTTGTAAGAGCTGGCAGCAGCTGCAGCTGTGGTGGTGCCACAGTGAAGGAGGCGACTGGCCGACCGGTTGCCAGACTCTTTCGCTCCTTCAGTGACTTGTCCTATTTTGATTCACCAAAGATGTCCAGTCGAATCTCCTCATCCTCGAGCCCCCAGATAAGAGTATCTCTTATCACATTGTCGCTGTAGTCGACCTGAGTTTTGCATGTGCACTCTCCTGAAACTGCACACCCCGGTTTAGCCTCCAAAGCGAGCAGAGAAGACCCGCACTGGCTCATTCCGGTCTTGGCGCATATGCTTTAGCTGCACCCGAACGACCGTGAGGTTCTCTTGACGCACGGCAAGCGTATTGATGTTTCAGAGAGTGGTCTGTTCATCACTAGAGTCCAGGGCCCCAAAGGTCCGTGTGAGGTTCTTCCGGAGTGTCTCATCACAACACTCAAGTAGCTGAAAGACTCTGTCGGAACCGGTAAGGTGTGTGGCGGCTTTGTAACCGAAACATCTCTGCTTGAAGTATGCCCATTTTTCACTCGTGCCAGCTGCTGATATCACAGGCTGTTTCACCTTCTATGCCTTTGGTGTGCCGGACGCTGAGCAGTCCTCTCGTGCAGATCGATCAGGCGGAGCAGAACCTCAGGAGTGTGGCAGCAGGCCAGCTCGTTGTGCAATTCGGCGCCGGGCAAGGTATGGTGCCTATTGTTCTTTGACTATAAAGTACGTTGTCGTCATAAATAAGTATATGACACTATTTGCTTTCAACAGTAGTTTATTCGTCCTCAAACAATGATAACAACAAATCGTCATTTAGATGATCTATAAATCCTCCCTCGCGAGTCCAAGAGAGCTACAGTATAGACCAGTATTGGGTACTGTTTTATGAAAGTAATGTTTGAGAAAGTAGAATTTTAAGTCCGAACATGGTCCAAAAATAGCCTCAATTTAAGCATTGTCTAATCCTATTGAGTTACGTGGTCCTGAATTGATTCTCGTTGTAAGGCAGACAGGACGGTGCCTCACATGTTCAAAGTAGCTGCAGTGTAGACCCGTGAACATGTCATGTTCATGGTATTTATAAACAGCCTTATCACCCGAAAATAATTCTCAAAACAAAATCCGAAGGTAGAAAATGAACGCTTGTAAAAAATCTGCACAGGACCTAAAGTACACACACAAATATTTAAAAAACAATGTGCTGATAAAAACTTCTTAATTTCAGCCGTCAGAACTTGTCGGAAAAACATAAAAATCATCAAAATATGTATTCATAATTTTTCTTAATTCTCAATCTGTCATATGAAGAAATATCGTCGTATTTTCTTGGATAAAAATCTAATTTTGAATGTTGAAACACTAGCAGATCAAGAATTTTTCACCGCTTTTGATAAAAAAATGGCGCATGAAAAGGAGACTATTGCGCAATGCGCATGCGAAATACCTTTGTTTGTGTGTTCGTATTATATTAACTCATGAAAACACAACGATTGTTAGCTCCATTAAAGCGGCCGAAACAGCAACGAACGATGTGCACAAAGGACACCAAAGGACAAAGGGCTTGGCATGCCGTTCCAACTTCTGGTGATACATATTGCTATTTTACACCAAAAGCCGCAAAAATAGCACCAGTGGAGCCTGTTACAAACGTGTTGCCTTTTTGGTTTGTCGTGATTGCCGGAAGATCTTTGCACGGTGCCCGAACTCTTCACGTGGAAATGGCGGTAGTGTAGTATGCCACGGAGAGACGTTAAGGTGCACCACACCAATTCACGAGCTTAATAATATTTTGTGATCCCTCAGATGCATGTAGTTTTAAATAAGAGGCCCCTGTGGCCTATAAATGGGACTGATTGTAAAAATATTTGCGGAGATCAAGTATTTCAGACTTGTGTCTTCCAACTGGGACGACACAATTTTATTCACAAAAAAGACCAACGTGTGGGTCTATTTGGCATAGAGGCGGGGGACTACATTTAGACCTGGGCCTAAATAACTGGGCCCAAATGTCTGTCAGCAGCAAGCAAGGCTGGAAATGAGTGGTGTGCTTCCCATTACCATCGGCCTGAACCCGCCTCAGATCGTGTTTCGTTAAAGAATAATCCCGCGCCTCAGCTCGGTAATGTTAAAATAATCCCAGCGCGAACTGGTTAAGTAATCAATTGTTTCAAAAGTAATGTTCAGCATGCAGTGACGGCATGCAATTGTTAGTGGATAATGGGCTGCCCTGGTCCGAGCAAAAATGCAACAATGGATTTAGCGCCAAGTAACAATGGACTTTCATTGTCGTGCACAGTTTTTCTTTTGTTAGATGTTCATAGTGTTCGGCCCAAAGTAAACAGTTAACTTGAAAAAAATTGTTTTTGTTCTCCGTAATATGAGCCACACAACCAGCCTGTACAAAATCGCTTGAAGATTTCGCAAAAACAACTCGATTTGGAAAGTTTTTTCACTCGAGGCATTTACTGATCTTGTTAATTTTCCCAAGCTTTGGGATTCCGTATCTACAGACACCTATCCTGTCATTTAATGTCTCTAGTATTTGTTTCAGAACTTTTTTGTTCATGTTCAGGTGTCATATTTTAGTGTACATGTACATGTGTGTATGCTTGGTATCTCGTTTTAATGCATTGTTATCACCAGGGGTACCCATATTTTGAGACCATGCAGACCTTATAAATCACAACAGCTCATTTCCATGCAATGCAGGAACGGCACACACATACGTGCATAACTTAAAAAAATGCTACACTCACCGTTCTACACCTACATAGAGCGTACAGTTAAAAATATAATTAACGCGATTTGTATTCACGCACACATAATAATGATGTCTATACTGCTGTATTGTTAAAAGTTACCACAGAACTGTTGCAAAATTTGGCCAATCATTGGCTTACATGATGCTTGATCAAATCTGGTTCAGGGGTTATTTATTCACTTGATGCCAGTCTTTATAACACAATTCAATACATTCGCGCGTGATAGAGTCTCGACCAATTAAAAGCTTTCAACTCTCCAAGGTACACAATGTATCAATATCCTATTGGAATATTGTAAATTTGGGATTCATTTCCAGTGCAAGTAACAAAAACTTTTTAAAATAAATGTACATGTACCATGTACATGTACCACACCAATGTTTAGGATTGTTTTTTACGTGTTTCAGGTACGATGCAGTTTAACAGGGCATGAGATGCCCTGTAAGGTGTCAGCTATGGGGAGCTACACACGGGGCAGAAAATACCAGCGATTTGTGGAGTTCAGCCGCTGTGATGTGGAGCAATACAAACCCCACATTATACCCAGCAAGAAAAAAGGCCGGAGGTATGACACATGTATTGTGAGAGGAACACAGACTTGATCATTTTAAGAGTGTGTGTTGTGTGAGTGTGTGTGTTAGTCCTTCCAACAAAATATGTTTTGCATGCGTATACTGTTGGCAAAGTCCCTCATGCAACAAATTTCAGCGGCTGGTTCACTGAGAACTTGGGTTGAATTAGTGCATCGTCTTATCATTTGTGAAATAATGTGCTTTCTACAATTTAAAACTTCTTCTTTCTACTTTCTACAACATCTGCTTTTTACTTTCTACAGCATCTGCTTTCTACTTTCTACAACATCTGCTTTCTACTTTCTACAACATCTGCTTTTTACTTTCTACAGCATCTGCTTTCTACTTTCTACAACTTCTGCTTTCTACTTTCTACAACTTCTGCTTTCTACTTTCTACAACTTCTGCTTTCTACTTCCACAACTACTACTTCTGCTTTCTACTTTCCATAACTTATCTTTCTACTTTCTACAACTTCTGCTTTCTACTTTCCATAACTTATCTTTCTACTTTCTACAACTTCTTCTTTCTACATGTTCTACTTTCTACAACTTCTGCTTTCTACTTTCAACAACTTCTTATTCTTATTTCTACTTTCTCTGACTTCTGTTTTCTCTTTCTACAACGTATGCTTTTAACTTTCAACAACTTATCCTTTCTACTTTCCACAACTTATCCTTTCTACTTTCCATAACTACTTCCTTGTGCAACTTCTGCTGTTTTCTTTGCACAACTTCTGCTTTGCACAACTTCTGCTTTCCACAACTTCTGCTTTCTACTTTCCACAACACCTGCTTTCTACTTTTCACAACACCTGCTTTCTACTTTTCACAACACCTGCTTTCTACTTTTCACAACACCTGCTTTCTACTTTCCACAACACCTGCTTTCTACTTTTCACAACACCTGCTTTCTACTTTTCACAACACCTGCTTTCTACTTTTCACAACACCTGCTTTCTACTTTTCACAACACCTGCTTTCTACTTTCCACAACTTCTTTTTTGTACTTTCTACAACTTATACTTTCTACGTTCTACAACTTTTTTTGCTTTTTACAACTTCTACTAAACTTATACTTTTTAAAACGTCTACCTTTTGCATATGACGTACATGTACTATAAAATATAAAAAGAAATTGGAATGAAGCATGTTTTGCAGACGAATTGAAAAAAAAGGGGAAAAATCACACAATGACGTCTTTATATTTTTAACCCCAACCACCCCAATTCCTTAAAAACCCTCTTTGCAATTGCAGGAGTTTGCAGGATTGAGGTCACTTGGAAGTTGATGCATCGGAGAAATTTGCAGGATTGAGGGTGTTTGGGGTTTTTGCCACTGGAGGATAATGCAGGATCCAGGTCATAAGGCCTAAACTTGAGATTACTTGGGTATTTATTCAAATGAAGATTTTGGAGGATTGAGGTTATTTGTTACTTCACACTGCACATTCTCCATAGAGCTTCAGTCACTGAGTATGTTTCAAGGATAGCAAACATTTGCATACCAATGGTCATATGTGCAGACCCCTGTTGTAATAGGGCATTTAGCAGCCATATTATTTGGCTGCTTTATACATTTGTAGCTTAATGGTAAACCCACTGCAGGATTTTGCAGGATTCAGGCAGTGGCCACCAGTAATAATATCAGAGGATTTTGCAGGTCTCAAGTTTCATGGAGTTTTAACACTTTGGAATTGCAAGATTTTGCAGGATTCAGGTTATGTGTAAGACAAATGGGGAAGGGAGTTAGGGTTAACTACATGTATGTACAACTCATCTCTGACTATAGATGTATACAAACTGAATCGGACGCATACTGTAGTTTTTTCAATATGCACATTTTATTCGGATGACGTCGCATGACTCGTGATAACATCAATAATGTACATGTAACATATACATGCCTTAATTAATTTCACATGTCTGATTGAAGAATAATAGATCGATAGTAGAATATAATGTGAAAAACAACAATCATAAAAAATCAACTGATGACATCACAATGACAGTGCGAAATAGGAAATGAAATGAAAAATATAAAGAAGTGGAAAGCCATATAACATGTATTTAGTTTATCAATCAGAAATAAACCTTGTTTCCATTTTTTGTTATGTTAATTCACCTGTTTTTCCAGACTATTGTTCAGCTTTTTATTGTGTAAAGTAGAGATATACCAAATACATGTAGGTAATGGAAGTTCATTTAGGAAAATTGGTACAGATAAGGTCTTTGCAAAGTTTATTCCTTTACTCTGAAGTTGAGTAATAGCCGTTGTTGTAGTCTTGCAGCCGTAGGGTTGCAGAGTAACACATCAGGAAACATTCCCCGAGAGCTGAGGTTCACTCCACACGGGTGCTCTAAGGCACACTATGGTGACAGCATTGTTATGCCGGCACCATTACACCAGATGTCATGTATTTCGTCCAGGCATATTGGGGTTGTACGGTTGTGGTCTTCACTGTTGGCAATGAGAACAGAAAGAGAGTTGCTTGGTGGGGAACAATATCCTCCTGCATACAAGAGTGGTGGCAATGATGCAGACAATGGGCCGCTGAGTGCCGTGGGTGTGTAGACAGGCGAGGGGAGGCCGAGCACGGCAGCCCAGGTGGGCCAAGAGAGGCAGGCCCGGGAGGAGTTATACCCGGTCCCTGTGCACTAGCACAAATAATTGCTGTGTTTTGCAACATATGTACCGACAACTGCCAGCAATTACCTGTTATATCATTCATGAGAAAATATCTTTGCACTCACCAAAATGTGTACCCATTCCCAACTGCACAGAATCCAACTTCCTACGACATGTACCGTACCTACATATGCCAATTACAAAATCATACACCAACCTTGAACCGTTGCTGTACCCAACCCCAAAAACCTACATTGTACTGTTGGAATTTGTTGGGTCTGGGGTAGTTTGGGTCAATGTACTGAGAGTTTTAAACTTTGAATATAAACCTACATGTGTTGTATACAGCTTGTCTACACATATTTACAATATGTGGTCATTTATAAAATGTAGATGTGCCTGCAATGTGTAATACGTGCATAGACACATGTTAAACAAATGAATTCATTTTGTCCTATTTGTAGACACCAGCTCTTCTGCACACTAACAAAGCGTCACATCAGCCGGGAACCAACTGATATAGAAAGACACATGAAAGGCAAAAGATATACCAGGGCTTTGGCAAGATGTAAGTTGCTGAATGTGTGTACTGGTACATGTACCATGTACATGTGCTGTACCATTACTTGTACGGTATGGATACAGGCATTTATGTTTTGGCTTTACTTGACACCCACATTACTAGACTTGACCTACCGGTAAGTCGGAATTCTGTAGCGCCGCCCCCGCTCATAATGCCCTCATGTGGTTACTGCACTGACATGATGATGACATCACACATTGATGTCGATCGCGCCGCGGAACGGCAACCAAATGAGGGCGCCCTATAAGCTAAGGCCATTAATTGTGAACAAAGCATGCATACATGCACAGTACGCTTGCAGCCGGATTGAAGGAAGCAAAGTAAGTCCGTGGTAAGTTAGTCTTACTCCATGGTAAGTCCGACTTGGGCCAAGTCTACTACATCACGGGCAATCGCATACATTTGTGCAAATCTTAGCACTTTATACATGGTGGTTTCAAAAAGGTAATACACCATTTGATGTTGCTGTACAGTTTCAGAAATGAATAGATATTTGTGGGTTTTTTTTGGCAGGGTTAGTATATTTTATATAACGCCCATGTACATGTAGATCCTTATCATTTGATTGGAGGATTGTGGGTCACGCGACATTCATTGGCAAACCATAATTGCATGGCCTGCGTCATGATAATGCATTTTTTTGTTCCAATCACCGTGCATTTTGGGTTCCATTCACTGTGCATTTTCGTCCCATCCCTTTTGATCTATTGCACGTTAGACCGGAGATGCACCCGTTTTGTACACAGCAGTACAAATTACAATTTTGTAAATTAGTTTTTTTCTTATAGTTTTATTCTTCAAATCAAATCACAAAGATCTACTTGGGTGTTACAGTATATAAAACAAATAATGAATGTTTTGCATTCGTTTAATGGTGAGAATATTTTGAGTTAAAAGATAAAATGACCTTTCATCTTTTAACTCATGGAAATATTCTCACCATTGCACTCATAAACATCCATTATTTGTTTACAATGTAATAGCAAATATTGTTAAACTGACTTTCACGTAGGATTTGGGTTCGTAGATGCTGGAAAAAACCCAAGAAAACCAATCATGTTTTTGTGGTCAAAATCCCAGACCCCACTTAAGATAAAACTGAGCAATTTATAGACGTTGAGGAATTGTAAAGTCAGAGATTCAGTCTAGCAGGCTTGTAATCAAATGCAATGAAAATGTGTAAGAACTAAATTTAGGAGTGCAGTGATTGAACAAAGCTAGGTTGTTTCCAATGCTGGTTGGACGATCAGCATTGGAAATTGATACAAAAAAAACAGTTTACTTGAAAATGCTAGCACACAGGAACCATGATTTAACAGGATGCTTCAGACTGTCACTCCCTATAAAAAAACCATTCCAGTAAAGTATTTCGTGATAATTTTGTCATTTTGTTTTTTATGTTTCCAAATGTTGTATATGTTCCCTTTAAGGTGATTATTCACCGGCCACCTCCTACAAATGTACTATTCCCGTAAATTTGTGTTTACCTACTGTTGATGAGTACATACTTGTACTGTACTGTACATGAACAGAAGGGTGTTTAGAAATATTGCTGAAAAATGGTAGGTCTAGGGTCATATCTTGAGATTCAATTACGCTATACCTACATGTAGGATGTTTCAATATTATTTCTAATCACTACTCAAAAGATCAACCCTATATTTGGAATAATCTGCCCGAACATTGGACTCATTAAGCACATTTAAATCGGAGCTCCGACATGTCACCCGTTAGATATTATGCCAATTGCGCTGATCTACGGAGTTATAACTTGGTCCGACAGTACATGTACTGTACCGGTACATACTTTTCCTACTTTCTTTCATGAAATTCAATTTTTCTACTATTTTGTCTCACAACTCTCTGAATTTTTTTAATCTCATTGAATTTTCTTTATACAATGTAACAGTTTATAACACTATACAAATGACCCACACTATACAAATAACATGAGGGGCTTTGGGTACTGCAGCCGATTTCACGAAAAGTGCGTAGCTTGCGCCATTTTCAAAAGTGGCGTAAGGCTTACGCAACAAAAATGTTGCGTAGCTGCGCCATTTCCTTACGGAGCATTTCACGAAACTTGGCGTAGCTGCGCAACGTTTTAAACAGCGTTTACAACGACTGTTTGCGTATTATTGTGTTCTTTCACGAAATCGTCGTTGTATCACCTTCGCCCACCATTTTTAAAATAGTTTGGTCCGACTTTCCGCGAAATCGCGTGGCAACATTAATAATTCTGTCACGGGTAAAATAGTGATTCTTTTACTTCAATCATGAAACTGTGAGTGTCTTTGATCAAGCTTAATAAGTTGAGCAATGACGGGCTCCACGTCAATTACGATCTGCTGGTAAAATAGGTCATTTTCAGTCGCTACGCCATATCTTACGCCACCTAAATTGACTGCGCAAGCTACGCCATAATTTGTTGCGTAAGCCGCGGACTTACGCACTGTCCAACTTTCGTGAAACTGTCGTAAGCGAAATGTTGCGCAGCAAACAAAAGTAGCGCAGCTTACGCAATAAATTGTGGCGCAAGGGGGCTTATGCAATTGCGTAAGGTTTCGTGAAATCGGCTGCAGGAGTACTGCAACTGTACTGGTTGAGATGGAGCACAGGTGAGTGCAGAAAGTGTCAAATGAGGCTTATTAGGCTGTGGACATGGGCGAGTATAAATAAAAACTACACACATGTACTCCTAAAAGCCCGTAAAAAATAAAAACTACTCCTGAAAGCCTGTAAAAGTCCAACTTTTATCCATAATTTGTCCTTTATAGTCCTACTTTTGTCCTGCTTTTTTTAATAAAAATTGATACTTTTCTCCTGCTTTTTCACCTGGGTCTGCTTAATAGACTATAATCTTGACAGATTTGCAATTATAACATTATTATACAGAGATGGAAACTGGGTTTGTCTGTTTGATATTCGCTCTTCACAGATGAGGAGTGTCAACGTCTAGGCGTGCCATTCAAACCAAACTGTACAATCCCTCGCAAGGACAGACAAGGATGGGACTCGAACCAGGAACCAAAGAAGGACAACATGACAGACTCTGAGGCCTCTGAACCTGAGACCGAGGACAGCATGTCGGATCTCTATCCAGGTATTGAAAATAACAATATGACAAGGCAAGTCTCGTAAAGATGGTCTGAATGCAACATTCTGTTCTGTTTATTATAATATAAATTGTGTTTCTGCGTCCGGCCCACATGGGACCTGGGGCCAATTTCATAGAGCTGCTTAACCCTATCCCGCCAGATGCAGCAATATCTGCATCATTTGTCAAAGTGACAACCCTGCTTAGTGCAGCAGACTTCCAGTTGATGGCTTCCAGCTCCTCAAGCCTGCCTGTGTAACTTTCGGTCCATTGCCGCAGGACTTTCTCTACTCCAGCCTCCGCTAAGGTTTAAGGTGCCAGAGCGTTCGCGACACACAGAGAGCACCCTTAGATATCTCCTCCAGGCTCCAGCTAAACGTCAGTGATGTGACAGCTGGTCGCAGGGATAGCTGGGTTTGAGTTCAGAGTGTCTTTCTGTAGTCTTTGACAAAAACGACACTAGCAATCGGTCTCATGCCTGTAGTTATCCAGGGTTGCCACTACAGTGATATATTTTCTTGCAGAGTAAAGTTTTCCTTTTTAATATAACACCGAGGCGACAGTTTGTACTTTGAATGAATTTGTGGTCCTTTCTCCCCCATTCACCATTGCAGCCGAAGATTTTGGGGATGACTTTACAGGAGGAACTGAAATATTAGAAAATGACATTGAAAACATGGTGGTTGCTGATGATCAGAATCCACAAGGAAAAGTGTCAGTTAGCAGAAAGCGAAAGGTAATTATCCATTTCAAATTTGATATCTGATGAGGGGTTACTGACAAAATGAGACGAAACTGGGCAGAACTTAAAATGAGTATATTCGGGTATTAAAATTATCCTTACAATGCTGTTTGTTGTGCTTCAATCGGACATTCCATTACAAGTTACAGTGTATATGGCTGTTTAAGGTTCGCCAACAAAAAACGTTGAGAAAAAGGCCTTTGAAGTTTTGAGTTTTGAACATGTATGATACGAAAACATGCCAAATGTTTTTCCCTAAAAACGCTTTTATTACACTACTTCCATACTATTTCTTAACAAAATATAGTTATTAGGCATACCAATGATTACAAATATCAATAAATCTCCCATTATTCATTATTTTGCATATTTCTCCCTGTGCTTAGTTCTGTCTAATTTGGTCAGAACGCCTCACATATCATGTATGCCATTTTCATATCTTTTAGGCTAATGTTTTTTTATTCAATTTATTGGATTACGAACCTGCCGAATAATGCAATTTTAGAAGAGAACAAAATAAGAAAATGGACGTGTGATTTTTAATATTTTGAGAAAAAATAAAAAAATGTGAATAAACGAGCTGTATAATTTCTTTTTCCGATGCAGTGTTTTGAGTAAAGTAGGAAACAAAAGTAGAAGTTTGTACTAAAAAACGCAGTAAATGCTATCGATATTTTGCGGGCTTAACGCTAGTATCCGACCCAATCGCTGAATGCAGAAGCATTGTGTGCGTGTACATGTAGCCAGCACGTGGTTCGATCTGGTGATTGTCTTATGCACTGCAGCTACCGTAGCTATTTGACACGTGCACGTGTTTCATACGACAGGAAAGCTCGGGCGGGTATGTAAATGTATGCAAGTGCAGCCATCTTACACCATGTGGTTTTCCATTTAAGTTAAACGTGGGAGGGATTCTTTAACAAAATATGTTGCAGACCCGCTTGAGACCGATTGCATTGGTCATTTTATGTTGTTTAAACATTGTCTCCAAGATAGTGACAAAGTTCACAGGTTCGTTGGAGTTTAAAACGACTAAAAACTCCTGAGAAATTTTCACGGAGCTGAGCTCTGATACACTGGCACACGTGGTGTGGGGTTTTGGTATCTGTCACCTCGTTGTCTCGCAAATCTACACAGGTTGCATCACCACCTAGAAGTAGACAAAGTTCTGATGGAAGCACAGAAAAGCTACAATTTCTTGCAAGACAACATTTTATTTTTAATTTGTTTTTCTTCACCCTCCGACCCTGCAAAATTTCATGTTATGTTCGTAACCTTAGCATCTCACTCTTAACTCACTGCCGAAAGTCGGTGTATAAAGTTGACAGCATTTTATCTTTGACAAAGTGAAAAATAAAGTTTAGAAACACCTGAGGTAGGCCCTATTGTTTTAATTATTTAAACTTTAATAAACGTGTACATTTTTTCTCATTTTTGAAATGGATACATGTATATCGCATTTTGGAATTAAACTAGCTCCAAATTGAGTCTGAAAGACATTTTCACTTTTACAAATGGGTAGAAACTAAGCAAGAATCCCCCCTAATACTTGTTGTTGTAACCCCAAACATACTAGGCACCTATGTCAAATAATGACTAATCGATACAGAAATTGCTTACATTAGGCATCCTGTTTCTATCTGTACTCTTTATTTGGCCCACACCAATGATTGTGTACAAAATGATGACGCTGAATGACAAATGACGCTGACAAAAACAGTTGCACTTGTATAATTGATAAGATGGTGGACTAACCTGATTAAACTTTTAATTTGAACCTTCAAGAGCATGAAATGATGTATGCAGTATAAAGACAAATTTGACCAACAAAATATGAAATCATCCTTAACCATTTCGCGCCGGGCGGAAATACCGAGCGCGTGACACGGAGCCGGGAACTTTTTAGATGATTTTAGAATTTCATAAATGTTTAAAAAATAATATCCTGCTGGGAACTTATACTCCAGCAAGACGGTACCCAGGCTAGTTTAGCCTGACCTGCACGCTCCAGTGACTCCATTGAATTGCGCCCGGAAATAAACGGCCCCATTGTTTGGTCTTGCGTAATCCGCTCTTTGTTACCGAGTCTAGACAGCGTGTTGCTGGGTTATTCACCACGCACGCCCCGACAAGAAGAGGAATAAAGTATTGTGGTGTGTGTGCTTCGAGCGGAAAACAGAACGAAAATGCTAGCAATAACCGCTGCACGCGAGTTTTATGGGCACCGCGCAGCTGTTTTGTCTTAGAAAAATTCCTTTTAGCAGTGTGTGGGCCGTGGGGGTGATGGGGTTATTCAGCTGTTTTGTCTTAGGAATTTCCTTTCAGCAGTGTGTGGGCCGTGGCGGTGACGAGGTTATTCACCACGCACGCCCTGACAATGAGAGCGCGTTCAGCGTGCCTTTGTCCGTGGAGATAATCCGCTTACAATGCCAACTCTGCGGGCTGTTGAGTGGCAAGTCCCAGCGGCGCGGTCTTTTGTTTACGTGTTGCCGGAGTCCTTTCACGCCTGGGGGCCCATTGTAATTGAAATAACCCCGCAAGAGGCAAACACTTTTTGACTGACAGCCAGTAACCTTTTGGCCGAGTTAACTTTTGGCCGAGTAATAAAACATTTTTTTACAATCCTCCAGCACTATAAAATTTATATAATTTTCGATGCCCGAAACTGGGCACCCGGCTGCGTGGTATCGGGAAAAATGCCCGATTTCGGGTAGCCCGGCGCCAAGTGGTTAACCAGTTCGCGCCGGGAACATTCACCGAGGCGCGGGATTTCTTTAAACGAAACTCGATCCAAGGCGGGTTCAGGCAGATGGTACCGGGAAGCACACCCATGCATTTCCCGCCTTGCTCGCTGTTGACAGACATTTCTGGCCTTGCTTGTGACATGTTTATGCTTCATTCGTTTTGAATGTGATATACGTCCTCCGGCGCAAACTGGTTAAGACATTTTTGAAGATGAAATGTTCAAGTTATGGAAATGATGGAAACAAAAGTTCAACACTGGTACATGATAATAACAAGTCCAGTAAGTGCTTCCTAATTTATTGTAGATTTAACAAGTGCGCACCAAAATGTGTGTTCAGTGGAGAGAGACAACAGGATACAATGATGTACATCAGACATTTTTTGATGTTTTTTTCTTTATTTAAAAAAATATCTGTTGTTCCAGATATATGTACAATGTATGTTGGACTGTGCTGAATCTACACTACACATGTACCGGTTCTAAAAAAACAAACTAAAAAACCCTGATTTTACAATAAGACATAATACTTTTCAGTATTAAAGAACATGTATACATGTACATGTACATCGTACATGTAGAACTGCAGTCAATTTCACTAAACTACATGGATGTGCAATGGCACTGCTTGGTCCTCCTTTCACAATTTACAAAAAAGTATTGCGTAAGTTGCGCAACATTCCATTTAATAATTATGTGCAACATTTCAGTTATGACAATTCCACGAAAGTTTGATATTGTATAAATAACTTTGCGACTTGCGCAAAAAATTATGGCGTATCTTGCTCAATCAATTAAGGTGGTGTAAGTTGTGACTAGTGACTGAAAATTACCCCTTTTACCAGTGAATTGTGAACCATAGAGCCAGCATGCTCAGCATACATGTACATGTATGTATCAAGTTTAGTAAAAGACACTTGGTAAAATATAGCTTTGTGTTTGAAATGAATACGTATTAATTTACCTGTTATAGAATATTTAGAGTTACTGCATTATTCCACAGAAATTCAGACAAAACGATTTTCAAAATGGCTGGGGGGGGGGGGGGGGGGGGGGCGTGATTCAATCACTGTTTCGTTAAAGAACACAACATTTTTATACACAAACAGCCATCCTTAAAGCTGTATTTATCCTCGTCCAAGATGTTTATAGATTATTAATAAATACCTAGAAGAGTTGATACAATAGCTTCTAGTTGATCGAGACTCGATCAAGTGGAGAGCATTATTTTGTAGTAATGGCCCCGGCTTTCAAAAATTGGAGCAAATTCACTGTTTATTCCCCAAATAAAAAGGTATTTATAAAAGGAAATAACAGGGTGAGGACCCAGTCATTCAGTGTTAACCTACCGGGTTGGGGGATGACCGCTGGTATGGACTTCGCTTTTGGCTCGGTCTATTGCCACACAGTAATAACCGGGTCCTCACCCGGTTATGCCCTAATTAAAAACGTTGCGCACTACGCAGCTACGACAAGTTTCATGAAAGTCTATGGCATAATGTATGCATCATGTAAAACTGCATGTACATACTTTGTCGTGAGATAGCCTGCTGGATTTTGCTGTGTGGTTTGTGTTGAATTCATACAACTAAATGCACTTGAATGGTAAATTCAGCACAAACCTGTAAATCAGTGTTAGGCCCGCCTTTTATAGGGAAGGGGGTTGTTACATAATATCTAAACATAAACATAAATTACACATGTACAACAATGTATATTATTGCTTTTTACAGTGTATACATATGAACATTTTCCTCTAACAATATAGAACTTAAGGAAACCTGCCTGAGATGCAAGACTATAACATTGTATATTGCATTGATGCATTGTATATTTCAGTGCAGTTATGAACATTTCTGGTAATTCCAAGTTCCGGATCTAAAGATAAATTAAAAAAAAATTAAACTTCAGATTGTGATTTCTTGTAATAAAAACTTAACAAGCTAAAAAGAATGTTTGTGGTATGATATGAAAAGATCTTTGTTTTAATACATTAGGCATAACATTTATGAGTGATTTAATAATTAAGAAAGTTACATAAGTATAAAATATAATGATAAAATAGTAATCTTACAAGCAATTTGAAATTTTAACTCATATGTCACACTCTGTGTCTCAACCTGACGGAATGACCCACTTGCATTAACGTTAAAATCTAAATTATACACGCGATCTGTATCCATGTCAACCGAAATGGATTAAATTATAGTTTTATTTTACTTCCAGATCACAGCTGTTTCTAAGCAGACAAAAGTGAAGAGGTCCAAGCAGCTCTTATCAAAACCTTAACCCCAGACGATGGCCAAGCACACATGCTGAATGCTGCAACAGGATTTCAGATATTTTAAAGGTATTTTACATGCATGAAATGGTTGAGTACATGTACATGTATGCATACAATCTTGTACAATTACCCCATACAATTCTCCATTCATGTACGGTATATGTAATGAACAAAATAAAAAGACAAATAATATGCCATTTGTCAGTTGTGCATTTTTATTGTTTGAAGCAGAAAAAAGTGCTCAAAATATAAAGAACGGTGCTTGATAAACAACCTGATGTGAATGTGAATGTGAATGATGCATATTCTGAGAAAACAATATTATTATAAGATTTCGATTTCAATTCAAAATTTCACGAGTCACAATTTGTATTACCACCACAATCTACGTTAAGGGTGAGTTTTCAGTCGGAATATTTGCAACTACGCGCATGTCATGCACTGAACACTTGCGTCACTACATGTAAGACGTGTGAACAAAATATGAAGAAAAAAATGTGCCATTTGAATGTACCGGTAACATTGACAGCGTGTCAGTTTTTTGTCAAAATTTCTGTTTGTGTTTTTTCAACACTTTAATACAACAATATGGAGAACTCACTATATATATTTTTTAAAAGAAGCACTATGCGTCACAACAACACTTTTACAATGTCCAAATATAGCAGGAACAGCAATACAAGTAGTGCGGATGTAACTTGACGTGTCAAATGTTACATCCGCACTCGTACTCTGTTGATTTCTGGTTTCTGCTGTCTCTGCTGTATTTGGACCCATGCTATCATAACAAAAGTGTTTTCTTGTAGCATTAAGTGTTTTATAGTATGCATAGTGAGTTTGCATAACAGGCCTGGAATTACAAATTTTTTAGGGCAAGGCCACTTTGGCCTTGGAGTATTCAAAATTTGGGAGGGCACCAAGGCCAGTAGAAAGGGCACCAAGGCCAAAATTTGAAAATAAAAAAGAAGTCCAATTTCTTGCATTTGGCAGCAGAGTGTTCTAGTTCACCTTTAACAGTCCGCTTCAAACGCTCTTTTCGCGGCATTGTTACTCTATTAAATTCTTGTAGTTTAATCCGAAAAGTTTTGGACGGTGACGGGATTCATTCACTAAAAACGTTTTTCTAGTCATGCGGTGCAACAATTCCACCAGAAGAGGGCGTTCAAACAACAGAGAGCGCCCTCTGTTGGTCAATGTTTTTTATTTTAGACTGGTCCCTTGTTTAAAGACGTCGGGTGTTCGTGTACAACGGGTGCCGAGAGAGTCGCGAATGCGTTGAACGTAAACAATTTACGCTAGTGCAACTTCCTTTGACTCGTTCGAGCGGATTGCGCTGGATATACATTAAAACACGTCACAAGCACAAGATGCATCGTAGGCTGAAAACTAACACAAGTAAATATTTAACTTTCATAAAAAGGGCACGACGGCCAACAGGGGAAAAGGGCACGACATTATGGCCGTGAAAAGGGTATTTTTTCGAGGGGCACCACGGCCAGTTGCAAGGGCATCGACGGCACTGGCCGTCGTGGCCGCCGTGTAATTCGAGGCCTGGCATAAATCTTTATTTAGGCCCAATAATGACATTTTTATTAGTTTAAAGGTAGGATACACCATTGATAATTGCTTGAATTATCATGAGTGGGTGGATTTTGGGGGTTGTATTTTATAGTAATTTTATAGTTTAACTGACCTGTTCGAAGTTTTAAAATCATGGATGCTGAGATAAGCAAGAGAAAAGCAAGAGAAAAGCAAGAAAAACGGCGTTTGTTTTCGGCCGGCGGCATGCAGCGGTTTTCATGTTGTTTCTGGGTTTTTTCGCGATCACCGTCCGGCGATCGTGAAATTTTATTGATAAAATTCAATTTTTTTGAACAATTACAGAATATCTAGCGCAATCCTTTTGCTGGATGCCTTCAATCATTATTTACTTTCAAAATAAGTAAGATATTTCCAAATAATTCTGTATTAAAATTTGTCAATATCCGCAAATGGTGTATCCTACCCTTTACCCAGTTCGCGCTGGGATTATTTTAACATCATCGAGCCGAAGCGCGAGATTATTTTTGACGAAACTTGATTCGAAGCTGGTTCAGGCTGATGTTAACGGTATACCGGAAAGCACACTCACGCATTTCCAGGCTTGCTCACTTCTGACAGACATTTCCGGTCTTGCTCGTGACGTGTTTATGCGTCATTCGTTTTGAATCTGGGTAAAACTTTGCGTGGTATGTACGTCCTCCGGCGCAAACTGGTTAAAGGTAGGATACACCATTTGCAGATGTCAAAAATTTTACTACCAAATTATTAAGAATTATCTTACTTATTTGAAAATAAATATTGATTGTAGGAATCCAGCAAAATGATTGCGCTACATGTAGATATCCAGTAGTTGTTACGAAAAATGTAATTGTATTTTACAAAAATTTAAGAAAAACATAAGAAAAACATCACGACGCCGGTCGAAAACAAACGTTGTTTTTCTGGATTTTCACAGCATTAATGATTGTAAAACTTTGGACAGGTCAGTTGAACGATTTACTATGAAATCCCCCCCCCCCCTTTGGACAGGTCAGTTGAACGATTTACTATGAAATCCCCCCACCTGCCCTGCCCCCCCCCCCCCCTGCCCTGCCCCACCCCCCTGCCCTGCCCCACCCCCCTGCCCATTCATGATAATTCAAGTAATTACCAATGCATTGGTGTATCCTACCTACTTTTTTGTATAAATGAAAGATTATATTTAATATAGTAATTTCCAGTATATCAAAGTTTTTGTTTTGAGTAATAAATATGGTGTTTTGGGGGAAACGGCGCCGCCCCTAAAATGGATAACTTATTAACATGTAAAATCGTGACGTACATTTGAAGATGCGCCGACCAAACCATGCAGCATGTGACACACGTACAATAAGCCATTTGCGCGTGACCCCAAGTTAAATTTAAATAATATCTGGTACACTGACTTGTTCACACAGCTTGGCACAGTTTAACTTTAAATTCTCCAGACCAAAGACACTGTTGCTATATCACGTGATTCGGGGCAAGCTTTTGCATACATGTAGTTACGTAAAAGACGCTCAGCAGCAATACATTGTTTACAATGGGTGGGAATGGCAAAAAGACACCAGACCATTCCAGAGCTGGGGGTTGCTAGCGTATGACGCGTAAGGCTTGCCCCGAATTACGTGATATAGCAACAGCGTCTTTGGTCTGGAGAATTTAAAGTTAAACTGTGCCAAGCTGTGTGAGCAAGTCAGTGTACCAGATGTTATTCAAATGTGTACCAGATGTTATATATGGCTGGCTGGCTGGCTGGCTGGCTGGCTGGCTGGCTAACTAACTGGGTATTGTAAGATCACTGATTTTGATTTTATTATAAAGGTAACATCATAAATAATGTCCGAGCAATTTGACCTACAATGAATTTTTGTCCTTTTAATTTTTACCTTGAATATCACACGACCTTGAGATGAAAACCGCTGGTCGGATGCCCCCGGCTAAAACTTTAGGAATCTGGCTATTTACCCCAATTAATCTTATAAAACAAATATGAACTAATTTGAAGGCGTGGGGTTTACCCCATTTGCTGATTTGACATGAAATGATGACCCTGTCCAATTTTGAGGCGTAAAGATAGTAAAATCCAAATTTCTGCTAGCATAAAATTACGTTTTTTTTTAAAACCAGTGTCGCAATTTCTGAAAACCTAAAATTCTACTAGCTCTGAGAAAATCGAAAAAATACCGTTGTCCACTTTTGACGCTACATACGTTACAATTCACCTACATTTTTAAGTCAAAATTGTGTAAACGTTGATTACTTTTAATGGCCCCATTAAATAGGGAAAATTATGACAGGGAATAACGAACATCTGGAAATAAGAAGTTAAGACGTTAAGCACTATCTTCAGCTGGCACTACAAGTGATGGCACGCTGCTGACAGGCAATAGCAATCACTATCTGCAAATTAGCATTAGGGTGCTGCGACACTTTTAAATGTTCCTTTGCAACCTGTAGCCTTTCCTTCTCAATTTACAGAAGGAATTTTGTCCAATTCATAAATTTCCCTGTTTGTTATTGATGATTTATTGGGTTGTACATGTGCTACATCAATCAGTATTGCAGTCTGTGTTTGAAGAACTGGCCTTGATGATGTAGAGGCAATGGTGGATTCTGGTTCAGTTAGTAAATATTCTGATGGGTTGTGATCAGCGTCGTCGTCATCATCAGCAGCAGCATTATCTTTATGGCAATCCTCAATTTGAGAGAAAGTTGCAATAAACACAATCGTTAAATTTAGCTCAGAACATATCTAAGCAAAAAAAACTAGTCCTAGTACTAGGGCCTACATTGTAGGAACTGAGAAAATACTACAGACTTTGTTCAGACCAGTCTCATCCCTAGCCATTGCTAGCCTAGTTTGTGCACAAACGTTAGGCCTAATATTTAATAATGCCTAGGCTCCTATGGAATTCTTTCCTTGTATTCCACTCAACACGGAAAAAAAAAGGAGCACAGATTACCATGCCTAATATTGTTATGCATTACCAAGTACCAGTCTTTTCTCCATCCCTTTTGTAGTTTCTTTCTTTTGCAGCAAGCTTCCCCCCCCCCTCCCCCAACCTCATCTCCACCTCTTTCTCACTTAAGTTTAAACCACTCTTTTGTTTACATCCGCTTTCAATATGAGCACTCTCACAGCCACAGCACGCTGCCAACACAGGCTTTTCACCTTTTCCCTTTTAAGCTTTATAAGTTGTTGCCAAACAACTGTGTTTAATTTTTTCTCACAAATTCAGTTATAATGTTCAGTTCTGCTTCCCCCAAATTAGTCAATTAGCCACATTTTGTTGCTTTACTCATTGTAACGGTAACGCTCAACATTGATCACAAACAATTTGCCAAAACTGTGCTCATTGTTTTTACCAGATTTACTTACCCGCAAAATTTCATTAGCACTAACCACTACTAGTACCAGCCGGCCGCTCCTCGATCGACGCAACGAACGACAATGATCAAGTGACCAAACGTGACTGATGATCCCCATCCCATCCTTGTTCAAGTCAATTTTCCATTATACATGTAGGTCACAAAAAGTCGCGATCGTTTCGGTTTTTCATCTAGAAAAAAATGTCTTTAAAATCGGTGAACTCGGCACGCTGCAAACACAGCCCCAAAATAATGGCGGCCTCCAACAACAAAAATCCGCGTATATTTGTGCACGAACTGCAAACAGTCGTTGTTAGAACTTGAGGTCACACTCGTCCTAAAAAAAGGGTTTGAGGTGAAAATAGGATGTTGCGTAGCTAAGTCAAGTTTTGTGAAATTGATTTTAACGTAATGGTGTAGCTACGCATTAAAGTTAAGGCGTAAGTTACGCACAGTTTCGTGAAATCCGCTGATGTTCTAGCCTCCGCCTAGTTGTGGGGACAGGTTCTTTTGTTTGGAAGAAACAGACCGAGTAGTGGGGACATTTTCGTGTCAAGGTAAAATTGGGTTAGGGTATAATGAAAGAAAATGTAGAAGAAAACAAATTAGGGTTATGTTGAGAATTTTAGAGTGTTCTTAGTTTGAGATTGGAGAGATTTCCCTTAGCGCACAAACCCTATGGATTGTCCCCATAAAGCAATGTACGAAAAGAAATGTAGCACAGACCATGATCATCGCGTATCTGGCTAGAATCGGGTCTAGTCAGTAACCTGTACAGTTTATTTGTTACAAGACAATATAATATTCTTTTAAATTTGTTAGAAAAAGAACAATTAAAATTATGAAAAAGCACACCAGTAAAAATATTTACTGGCTTTAAAGGTAGTATACACCATTTGCAGATATCGAACAAATTTACTACCGAATTATTAAGAAATATCTTACTTATTTGAATGTAAATAATGATTGTAGGCATCCAGCAAAACGATTCCTCGAGATATCCTGTAATTGTTTCCAAAAATTGAATTGTATAGACGATGTGCCTCTGTTTACAGCTGTATTCAAATGTGCCCGTCAATATGCGCACGCATCGTGTTTTACATAAATTTGGTTAAGAGATGACATCAGAGGTCACATAATTCAAAGGCGATCTGACCTGCGACGTCACTCTTTAAGCAAATTTGATGTAAAACACGATGGGTGCGCATCACTGCCGGGCACATTTGAATACAGATGTAAACACGTGACGTCAGAGGGCACATCGTCTATAAACCAAAATTTATTATCGCCGGACGGCGATCGCACAAAAACAACATAACACAAACTGCCTGATTCCGGTTGAAAACCAAAGTCTTTTTTCTTGCTTTTACCAGGAAACAAGATTGTAAAACTTCAGACAGGTCAGTTAAACGGTATTTACTATGAAATATAACCCCCTAAATCCACCCATTCATGACAATTCAAACAATTACCAATGGTGTATACTACCTTTAAACTGGCAATACATGTATACAACATTTGCAAACATCAAAAAACAAAACTACCAAGTTATTATGAAATACCAATATTGGACTGTGGGTGAATGACAGTCTGAAGCATCCTGTAAAATTATGGCATGTCTAGTGTGCCGTCATTTTCAAATCAATCTCCAACTCTGGCCAGCTGACTAGTGTTGGAAAAAAACTATCTTTTTGTAAATACTACCCCTAATTTAGCATATTTAGTTTAGGCCGTAATTTATTTTAGCAATTTGTATGAATGGGTACAAGCACGCTAGACTGGTTTCCTGACAGTACAATTCCCTGACATTTAAAAAATGCTCCATTTCATCTTAAGTGGGGTCAGGGAACAAGACTACAAGAACATGATTGTTTCTCTCGTTTTTTTCAGCATCTACGAATTCATACAAACCTTCCAACAAGTCAGTGAAATATTATTTGCTGTACAATACTAACCCCCTAAATCCATCCTTTTCTGTAAATTACCGGTACAACAAAAGCAAATGATGTTTCCCTTTAATGTCTTTTTTTTTACATGTTTTAGTTTCAAAGTTTCAACTCAAGGTTTGATGTTTTATATGCATTAGGGGCAAATATCCCCCTCTACTTTTCCTCAGACGTACAAGTAATGGTAGGCAAAACTTGTACAATGTACATTATGCAGGCCTACAGACATGATTGAGGTACCGTACATGTATTGAATGCATATGTTTGCCAAACTTTATTTACTTTAAGGTCAGTTAGCCTTCGTTCAAGGGGGCCATTTTTGTTTGGTATAAAAGTAAAACCAAGTTTCGACTTTTTCTGTTGTATCATAATCATTTAGAGCAATATACAGTATATCCTATGTATTGATGAAGTCACACAATGCTTATACCAAATGACATCGCAGTTTTCAGTGGGGGTTCACCGCTCGACACTCGCTATACTTTTACATGTACGTGCAAATTGATGAAATACACATACATTGTATGATAAGTTTTCGACCAAAAGGAAGGTTGGGGAAGATGTCAAAAAAAATAGGGAAAGATGCTATGCATGGGGGCCGTATCGTAAGTTCGACGTCAGACAAACTTCGCGTTACAAAGAAAAGTTTGTTTGCCGCATCAGAAATGCATGCCCGTTTTTTCCCCAGTGTTAAGAGGACGCACTATAAGTCAAACCTCTATTTTTCCAACACTGATACTGATAGCACATATGTGACCTGTTCCAACGAAACCCGGACAAAGTCAACTTTTTAGTTTTTCAGATTTTGTTTTCTTTTAATTTTCTAGGTTCTAAGCTTTAAAATGATGTATCATTTACATATGTACGCCCACCCTATCTTCCCTGGGGTCTGGATTTAGTGATAAAACCCTGACAACCTAATTATGAGATAAACAGTTTTGAAGTTCAGAAAAGCGTATTATTTCTATACACAAATGTTTCACAAAATTGACAAAAAAACACACTTCTGGTAGACAGATTTTGTTCAAATTTGAGGAGATTGTAGATTAATAGTGAGTGACTTAGGAAAACCTAAAACCTCAAAATGGTAAAATCCATCCAGAAATGACTTCAGGAGTACATTGTGACAAAACACATTGTGCGACTTTGTCCGGGTCTCTTTGGAACAGGTCACATATGTTATATCAAACAGGGATCGGGATATGCGTTGTTGGACACGTGATCGTTCTGGACCAATAAAAATACAGTATCCACCACAGAGGTATATTACAACACAACTTTAAGGTTTGAAAAATTGTAATAAATGTGTTGCACCATTTTTGTGGTGCACAAATGTAACTATAAGAATGGCCCAAAAGTAAATTGTCAAAGCCAGTCACACATTCTTTGTTCTGCAGGATAATTTGCAACATTTCACATAGGGTACCGGTATTGTGAAGTTTTACTTTGTTTAATTCCCCTAGAGGTTTTCTAGTGACTGTCTGCATTCTACTTCATTTTTCTGATAATAATGATTAAAATTTGAAAAACAATTTCATAGGTATACAGTACATGATGATCAAGTAGTGATTAGAGGTTTAGCAACTTCACATTCGTTTTCACAATTTGTATGTTATAATGCAAGTAAAATGGACATGGCTACCAGTACATTTTTGTTGTAACTAGTCCATTGTTGGTTCAGTTGTGTATAGCATAGGCTGCAGGGCCAATTTTATCTTGGACCCAGTCTTTGTAAGACGAGAGTCTGGTGTAAATTCCATATCGACCCTCCTGAGCGCAGCCTTCACCCCAGCTGACAATGCCTATCTGCACCCATCGTTCACTGCCGTCTTCAACGATTATCTTCCTCATGATTGGTCCGCCTGAGTCTCCCTTACATGCGTCCTGGTTCCCTTCTTCATAGCCTGCACAAAATGCGATGTCGGGCTTGTAATCAGTTACAATGCTGCATACAAAGTGGTTTTTAAAGCTATTCCTGCATTGTTCGTCCGTGCGAAGAGGAACAGCAAGTTCCTTAAGAATGGGTGAAGTTTTTCGGTCACCATCTTCACACTCCTCTACATCATAGGGGTCTGTGGTGCCCCAACCAGCCACATATGCTGGTGATCCATTTTGCAAATAGATCACATTATCTGCAAAGAAAACATTACTAATATCAATTGTTTACTCAATAATTGTGTTTTTGAAAATTGAACAAAGAAATTGACTAGAGCGGATCTTAAACCACCGACCTCCGAATTGCCGTTCCAGTGCTCTACCAACTGAGATATATATCTAGCCCTGTGTCGGCCATTGTACTCCACAAAATAAATGTCAGTGAATATTACAGAGAATATTAAAATGTAAAAATGTGTTTACATTTTTTTTTTAAATTAAATATTTCAAGTAGCAAATTACGTAAAACAAAAATGGGCCTGTCACACTGCAACAAAAACTAAATCGAAAACGGCACTAAAAATAAATAATGTCAGTCACGCGACAGTGATCAAAATGGAAAACGACATCAATATAATGTCCAGTACGCGTGATGAACTTAAAGGTATTTTGTTGTACTATCTTACTTATTTAAAAGTAAATAATGATTGGGCTAGATATCATGTAATTGTTTCGAAAAATCAAATTTTATAAATCACGATCACGATCGACAGACGGCGATCGCAAAAACAACATAAGAACCACTGCCTGATGCCGCGGTTGAAAACGACCGCTGTTTTTCTTGCTTTTCTTAGCATCCAGGATTGTAAAACTTTGGACAGGTCAGTTAAAAGATATTTACTATAAAATACAACCCCCCAAATCCACCTATTCATGACAATTCAAGCAACCAATGGTGTCTCCTACCTTTAAAATTGCTGACAAAAACAGTCACCATTATTAAATGCATTTCATACAGGTACATGTAGTGTCAAAGCTGTCATTTGGCTTTTTCTTAAATACTGCCCAAAATTCATTGTCCACATTTTGTTTGTAATTGGTTACAGACCATGAAGGGGCGCAAGCCCTGTATAGTCTGGTTTCAGTCGGGGGACTGGAGAATAATTTGTTCTGTTTTATTTCAAGTAGGGTCCGAAAATCTAATTCTAAGAAAATCTAAGTGGAGCCGCACTGCATTATGGGACTTGTTTTTTTAATTTTATGTACAACGTGCAGTCTGCACCAGCAAAAAAATATAACTACTCATTCGCAAGGTTGACAGCATGAACTGTGTGTATATCAGCAAAGAGACCGGTCTTGATTGACCTACAACACTGTTTAACCAGTTCGGGCCGGGATTATTGTAACATTCACTGAGCCCAGGCGCGGGATTATTTGTAACAAAACTCGATCCGAATTGGGTTCAGGCTGATGGTATCGGGAAGCACACTGCACACCCATTACCTTTCCGGCCTTGCTCACTGCTGACAGACATTTCCGGCCTTGCTTATTGCGTGTTTATGCGTCATTCGTTTTAAATCTCGAGAAAAAATGTGCGTGTATATACCGGTACGTCCTCCGACGCGAACTGGTTAACATGCTCATGTGGCACCATTTGCAAATTAGACCACCCTTATAGACATCTTATAAGAACGTGCAGCATGAGGGTGCGATGCATGATACACGCAGTACGAATAACCGCGCGCGCGCATCATTGCATACATTGTCTCTACCGGAGTTGCTTTAGATTTCTGAGACAACTTTTGTTTTGCACAGGCAGACATTCGTGCATCTACTTGTTACGGAAACTGGAAAAAAATCACTTCCATTTTCAAGTTGCTCTTCACAACGCGTATCTGCTAGTTTCCTGTCTTCACTGACCTCTTTTTAGCATGTTTACGAGAGCATGGAAATTCATGACTTTGGAACAGAACAAACTACAGTAGACAGGCTGGACTAATGTGTTGTGAACAAGAACAGATAAAAGAGTGTGTAAAATCGGGCTGAGTGTTTGCGTTAAATTTGAGTTGCGTTCGCAGCTGATTATTAATGCGCGGGTTTGGAATATCATGTGATGTTCAACAGATGCCATGATTGGATAATGTTTCTAAACGGCGATACCGGTAGGTCAATTATGGAGTCGCCTTACCTGGCATTGATTGTTGTGGCATGCAGATAGGTCTGATGTTTGGACTGAACGTGGCATTCCTGCTCAAACGCAGCAGGGCTATATCGTTATCAAGTACCACTTTGTCAAATCCTTCATGTACTATCAGGGCGTCTTCACCATCTACGTAGTACACTAGAGCAGGGTCGAATTCCCGAAGCGATTGTGGGGATTTGTCTAGTATTCCTGCAACAAATTAAAGGTACGTATTGATGAGACTACATCATACATGGATTTACGAGTAGCTGTGTTTCACCATAATGACCGAAGATCCCCTATTGGGTTTCCTTAGTTCCTGTACTATAACATAACCCCATAGACTTAACATACACCTTTAACGCCCAAGAACTGAAATGATGTATTGTTAGCCTATTGTGCTTCTGTTGGGGGGGGGGGGGGGGGGGGGGTGGGTTAGGTCGTACATGAACAAACATGTATTCATTGTTACAATGGTTATGTTCGTGCTGCCAACTTTAATAGTTTTTATATTGTGCCAGGTATCCCACTAGCGGCCTAGTACAACAGAAAGCATTTTCTTATTCTTATTTTCTTATTCTTATTTTCAAGTTGGTTCATTGTTGGTCAATTGTTGCTCTGTATTCAAATGTCGCAGTGATTTTCAATGATTTACTCTATTTCTTAAAAATCAGGATTTTCTGAATAAGTGAGACCCACATGTATGGAAGTGAAGCCAGCAATCTCATTCGAACATTTCCAGTAGGGTGCAACATTTTCCGATTCTCAATTCCCTAAACAATATGATCTACATATTGCAGTTGAGCATAAAATGCAAACAAAATATTTATTTAAAAAATGTTGCGTGGCTGACTATAATGATGAGTTATATTGTAAACTTTTTTGGAGTATAAATCTGAGGAACGCTACTGGGGGAAAATCCCGATATTAGAAATGTTGGGACTTTATATGCCACCCTTACGCCAATTGTATTCATGAAGGCTGCATTCGAATCAGTTGGTCTAGGTCTGCGCCCATTGAAAATACACAGGGATGTGCTGATGATAGATGGAGCCATAGCTCACATTTCGGAAACGGCCTAATGTTGGTGAAATATCACGGATACTATAGGCACAGCAAGTAAACTTGTCCGTTCGAATAACTGAGCTGATACACAGGCGGTACAATCTGAACATACGTGGAAAGCATAATACATGTACATCAATTTGGAATTAGTATGCGGAGTAGCATGTACTTTGTATATTGGTTGTCCGTGCTTTTTCGATCAAAGGGAGACCATGTACGGTATAAGAATACATTTTATTTTTTGCATTGGCAGGCCTTTACACAATGTGAAAAAGTGTTTTTCATCATAGCGCCAATTGCACGCTCTAGTTCAGTTGTGCATACTAGGACCCCCCCCCCACTACGAATAAGGAGCGGGATGCTCCTGATTTAAAATTCGAATTTCATAAATTTCTCGCCGTTGGCCGTTTTTTTGTTTTGTTTGTTTTGTGGGATGTCTCATTCAAAAGCTCGTAACAAATACAATGCTAGAAATTATCAATACAATTTGAAAATTAATTTTTCAGGTTGCAACCCCAATAGCACGGACACACCAACGTTGTAATTAACTGTTATCCATTCCATAATAAAATGTGCAATCATACACGTCATGCATGTTTCTCTACTATCCATGGGGTATTTGATTCTCTGCAGGACAAACCAGATTGTGTTGCCACTGTAAATTGGGCCCTCTGTTGATATTATATCTAAATTGCATGCCTGACTTTCCTTTTAAGATCTAATATTCTCCTACCGGTATACACTCTGATGTCGGACCATGCGCATTCATTGGAAGCGTCTCTGTGTCTAAAGCAATGTGCAGCTGACAGAACCCAGTTACGAGCAATCATGCTACCACCACAGAAAAACTGGGGCTGGGGAAAAAATAGAAATGCATAACAATTAACTTGTAAGAGACCTCTGTTTTAGCCCCTTGATGCCAGGGAGCGGCTATGGCTGCGGCCCATTGTTAATCCATCTGGAATGCTGTTTTAGCTGTGCTGTGTTCCACAGCTGCACGTTCATTGTGCAGTGCAGCTGCTGAAGACGGGCTGATATGCTGTCATGCGTAGAATCCAGTGAGTGAGGAATTAATACCGGAGTCGAAGGGTTAATGTAGTTTTTCACCCATTTGTTTTTCCCTTGGAATTGTGATACATGTTACATGTTTTTAGGTTAAAGGTGGATACACTATTTGCAGATATCAAAAATTTTTAATACCGAATTATTTAAAAATGTTTTACTATTTTGAAAGTAAACAATGACTCCAGACATCCAGCAAAATGATTGCGCTAGATACATGTATTCTATAATTCTTCTGAAAATGTTCCGAAAAATTGAATAAAAAAACAAAATCACGATCGCCAGACAGCGATTGCAAAAACAAGAACAAGAACAACTGCCCGACGCCGGTTGAAAAACGAACGTCATTTTTTTTTTCCTTCCTTAAAACTTCAGACAGGTCAGTTAAACGATTTTTACTATAAAATACAACTCCTAAAATTCACCCATTCCTGATAATTCATGCAATTACCAATGGTGTATCCTACATTGCTGACATAAACAGTTCATGTTGTCCTCATTAGATGTATTTCATACAGGTACATGTAGTGTCAATGCTGTCATTTGGCTTTTCTCAAATACTGCCAAATATTCAGCAAATTCATTGTCCATATTTTGTTTGCAATTGGTTACAGACTATGAAGGGGCGCAAGCCCGGTATAGTCTGTTTCCTGACTGGATAATAATTTGTTCTGTTTTATTTCCAGTAGGGTCCGGGAACTAGGCGACAAAAAATACAATTTTGTCCCTGTTTATGCATCGACGAACACAAAAATGTCAATGTAACAATATTTGCTCTAATAGGCCGTGTTACGTGACCCAAAAATATGCTCAGAAAAATAATCCGCGGTACCAGTTTGGGAACAAAAAAAAAATTGTGTGATTCTACTCAGTTTGATGTCCTGAATCCGAAAATCAATGTTGTCGGTTGCAGGGAATGGAACATAACCTACTTGTTGGGGCCCAAAATCAGAATTTTGGGCGCAGTCTCTAAATCTGCGCTATCAAAATTGCATTTGCACAAGTACCGTCGGCCTATTTCTCAGTTTTTACTAGTCTCTTTGCAGAACAACCCCCAATTACTCGTGCATTGGAACTAATGGAATAGCTAAATAGAAGGCAATCGACTGGTGGTGGCACGATCGGCCAATTGAGGCACGATCAACCGACAGCGAATGCAGCACGATCCGATTCGGGCCTACCTGCTGTATCTCCCCATGATCACAGCAGCGCACGCAATGGGCGGTTCGCGCAGATTAGCAGTTCGTGCAGATTAGCAGTTCGCGCCGCGCAGAAAAACTGAATTGCGCCCAACGCGAGTTCTAAATGTCTGTCCTAAATGTAAAAATGACAGTTGGCTTAGTTTTCCAAAAATCTTTATGTAACTTATTTTTGCATTTAATATAGTCTGGTCTAACTGGCACTTCTTTGAACCCTATAGTTGGTCATGATTTTCATTATGAAGCCTGTAAAAGAGGGTAGGTTAATATTTCAGTTTACCAACAATTTTCCAAAAAACTATTTTCGGTTGATATTATGCTATACATGGGGTACTTTATTGGCAATTGTACTTCCTACAGGTGGTCGGTAGTAGCAATAATATACATCATGCCAAAACAATTCAGGACTATACTATACTGCCTACTGGCATACATAAATTGAAGTCTTGCTGTTAAGTCCGGCAGATTGGTGAAACAAACATGGTAAAAATGATAAAAGCATGGAACTTGTCACACAATCAAAATATTATGTCTTTAAAATATAAATGTACATTTGCCCCTTGAAAAAAATATAACAGGCATTTTCAATTTTTTTTAAATGGCTACCATTGCATGTTATTCTACCTATATTTTTCCTAAGGTCAAATCTACGATGGCCCGTGAGCGGAGAACCAAATATTTTTCTTATATAAACACACTCTGAATGTGTGCCAAAATTCATGCTTTTATCCCCAAGTAAACAATTCTATCATAATTTTGCAGTTGGAGTAAACTGACCAATACCACAGCTTATACAAAACACCTCATGTATGACTCGCACAAAATAATGAACATTCAGTTTATTTACAGCTACATATAATTGTTCAGATGGGGTCTATTCCTGTGTCATCATCCGGTAAATAAAATTGGTGGCGTGGCATTGATTTTCATACACCAATTTCATGTTATTTACACTTGTCATTTTTTTTTCTCATAATTTTCCAGGTACTAACTTACTTCTTCACATACAAAAATGCGGTTTCTGAATCTGTGCCATCGGCAGAAGCTTGAATGATGATTCTCTCCATTTGACGAGAAATTTGACTCGCGCATGGCGCATGCATTTGTTTACATATAGTGCGCCACCTATCGACACACTTTTGTATGGAAAGCCGCATCTTTCAGAAATCGATCGTAAATAATGGGATGGGGGACATAACTTTGTATAGTTTAAATTTATTTTTAAGATGCATCCTTCTCACCAAAATGATTTCGAAATGTATATCAATTTGTGAAATGTAAGTGGGGGTGGGGGCTACTATTATTAGCCTAAATAAATTCATTGTCACTTTTCGTTTCTTTTTGTCAATATGGCTGTCCATACTGTGCCTGTTGCGACGTCATCGATTCAAGGACCAAAAACGGGTCTTTCGAGGCCTAATTTCACCCCTTTGTTCCATTCCCTTGCTCCGACAACATGGATTTTTGAATTCGCAGTGGTTCAATTTATGTGTATGGGAATTTTCATTCTGTTCCCCGTCAGGTACCAGGCAACACGAAAAACGGGGACGTAACACGGCCTATAAAATATTATAAACCTCAAATATGTCCATTTCTGAAAATTACAAAATGTACAGCAAAAAGAAATGTAAATGTAAATTACCTTTCATTTGTGTTTTAAACAATACATACGAAACTTGAAAACTGATTCTTACCACACATTCGTCACATCCTGCAATGTTGCCGTCACAAAACAGAGCCACCTGCCATGGCCAGTCACCACTTTCAGCAGCATCCCCACCAGCTATTCTTGGCGTTGACAGAAAATTTGGTCCTCCGTTGTACCCACAAGGTGAATAATCTGGTACAAAGAAATCAGCAAATTGTAAAATAATTTGTCCTCAACTCCTCAAAAGAACCAGGTGTCATCCAAAACAGTTAACCAATCCACAAATGGGGGCAATGTGAAATCAATGTTTATAGCAACTGGTAATTAAGCACAGAAATTCATGAGTAAAGCACATAATTTATTCACAATAAGAACTGCAGGGGTTACCAATAAACATTATACAAATACATTAGTGTTGACTGGGACACAAATTCAGCCCGGGATGTTAGGCGCGAGCTATAAATGGGACTGATTATAGAATTATTTGTTGAGATCAAGCATAATTGTGTGACTTGACCAATACACGTATATACACGCAATTTTTTTTCAAGATTCAAAATGAATGACGCATAAACATGCCACGAGCAAGGCTGGAAATGTCTGTCAGCAGTGAGCAAATCTAGAAATGTCATGGGTGTGCTTCCCGGTACCATCGGCCTGAACCCGTCTCGGATCGAGTTTTGTTAAAAATAATCTCGCGCCTCGGCTCGGTGAATGTTACAATAATCCCGATGCGAACTGGTTAATTGTGGCTTCTCTGGGTATTCTGATAAAAACCTTGTGGGGCTACATTGGGGGATTGTAGGTGTACGCGTTTTTGGAGAGTAATTATTTTGTCATCCCTTTAACTTTATTGAACAGAAAGTTGCTACAGACTGTAATTCCACGTTTTTGCACTAGTAATTAATTTTAATAATAATTTACATACAATGTCTTCTTGAAGCTTTTATATTTTTGTACTTGTTTAATCCTGTCTTATCCTGTATTTTCATGGTGCATACATGTGTATATAGATATATTAAACAAAAAATCTTATGAAGAGACAGTTTTATTATATTTTATTTGCAAAGTGGTTTGTTTTTTGCAAATTTTGCTGATTGTTAATGATTGTCTACTATATTATAGTCTTATATTGGTTGTTGTTTTTTTCTTCTTTTTTCTACAATTTCTAAAACTTCAGACAGGTCAGTTAAACAATATTTACTTTAAAATCCAACCCTCCAAATCCACCAATTTGTGATCATTGCAATTACCAATGATGTATCCTACCTTTAACAGTTTCATTAAATTGGTGCTATAGAAGCTTATAATAGAAATAAACTCTCCCTGTGCAGGTGCAAATGTTTTGTTTACTTGTAATAAAAAGAACAAAATCTTACCTAAATTCTGTTTTGTTAAAGTCTGTACAAGCTGGTTAAGTTCACCATAGTCCCGTAACAAGAACAGATGCTCGTGGGTTGGCTTAGATACAATCTCCTGCAGTTCATTGATGTCTATTTCATGGCCAACTCCGATGCAGTGGATTTTAACCTTCAACCGTTTACGTAGTATCTCTGCTTGCTCTTTAGGCAATGCGACATTGGCACCCATGTTTGTTTTTCCTACACAGAGTTTAAAGGAAGAATCCTTTATTATTATTTAAAAAAAATATAGTTCAGGTTTATTGATATGTTTTAAATACAGTGTGCATTAGAGCATGTAAAACAAAATTATTTAGAAACTGCATAAAAGTTCCCAGATTATCTGAATTACATTTGTACTTTTTTAGAAGGCATTTCAACAAAACCTACAAGCAGTGAAAGATTGTATGTTAAATGTATGCGCATTCAATTTGCATACAATATACATAGGAATATCACACTTTTTCAACTTTGAAATGAGCTACCGGGTAGGAAGCAAACGAACATTATTATACCTTTATAGTTTTGTCAGGGTATAATTTAAACCTCAACCGGTTTCAAGTTTGCGTGATCCATCAGGTCAAATTAAAGGTCTAAAGGTCGCAGGTCAAATTGTTCGAACATAAATATTAATGCCCAAATTTGATTATTCATGAAGTTAGTTTTTCAATAACAATACAATTAGCAAATTAGGGAGATAATAGTTCTTTGAATATTCATTTTGGCTAAAATCACAACAAAATTGCAGACGATAGCACAAAAACCGCTAGTCGGTTTTTGCTAAAACTTGAAATTTTAGATTTTTCACCTAAAATAACAAAAACAATAAAAGATGATATAAAGGTGTTGGTGTTAAACATTTTGTTTGTTTAGGTGATTAGACACGGAATGATATCTAGTTGTCCAAAACCCTGTTTTCTGGGGCTGTGGATTTTTTACAGTCATTTTGGAACCTCGTTTTACCATGCAAAATGCAAGTCTTATTGTGATTTTTGTTTGTGTTATTAGAAAGCTTCTCAACCTCCATACTACTTATTGTAAATTTTAAAGATAACTAAGATAACTGGATACATGTACATGTACCAGAACCAGCAAGACTTTTTAAATAAAGAATTGACCAATTACCATCGGTGAAGAGGAACAGATATTTCTTTGCATTGGGCCTGTCGATTGCAGCTGGTATCATGTTTTCGTGGATAAGCCGGAGAGCTAGGCCAGTTGCTGTCCCCCTTCCTGTGGAAAGAAAATGTCCAGAACAAGTAAACTGTTAGAAATTCATCGTTTTTTTTTAGTTTTTTTTTTACAATCGGATATTATATTACTATACAACACACTTTATACAATGCTAGGTCTGTTCTGGATATTCGTTTAACCGATTACTTGAATAGCTCTTTGTCGATTTGAAAAAATAAACTTATGCACGTGCCGCCAGGACTATGATGTAATATGATGTAATGGTGCAACTTTTTTGGTTGAGACCTATTGGACCCATTTTTTTAGTTTAGGTAAAGACCCTTTATATGCAGTACTTTGAAACACTTCAGCACCCCATAATATCCATCGCCATCGTAACTCAGTGTTGCGCTTTGTGCATGTATGTAACTTGTTACCAATAAGGAAGGCAGCTGCAGCTGGTTTGTGTAAAGCATGAGTTATAAATATATTCAGATACAATGCTAGATTTTTACAGTCACCATTGCTGGGTGAAAAATTTAAAATTTACCTATTTGATCAGTGCCATGTGAATCAATCAGTCCATCTAGCAGAGCATTTACAATACCCACTGATGGTTGAGGTTCAGAGACGAGAAAAGCCACCTGTGTATCTGTTGCAAACAGAGAGGCACCATACCGAGCACGCTGAGGACCATCAGCCACACCAATCTAGACAGAAAAAAGAAAATAGACGCACCTGATATCAATATCAACACCTGAAAGCATTCAGTGTACATACAATTTTGTATTATCCACTTGTACCAAACAAAGGTTCTTGGTAGCATTTGGTTATGTGCCCACCAGGCAGCAAGACTAACGTTGGACCAACATTGTCAAATGAATTGGACCACCGTTGTCTGGCAACGTAAGACCAACGTTGCAGCAATGCTGAATTCACACTGTAAAAATAGCGTTTAGGTTTAAAGGTAGGATACATCATTTGCAGATATCTCAAAAATTTACTACCAAATTATTAGAAAATATCTTACTTAGCTTGCAGGACAATTAAAATCTACAGATGTACATGTACAATGCTCAATGCCATTCTAAGGCGATTTGAAAAGATATTAACATTTGATTATAATTTTGGCCTTAGTAATGAAAATTTCATTAAAAAAAATATGTCCATATTGTACTTTTGGATGCTTTTTGGAACAACAATTAGTGCATACCTTTCTGACAAGGGCTTTGGCAAGGTCCAAGCTGTATTGGAAGTGAGCCTTTGGAATGCTACCAGATGCATCGAAAACAAAGTAGATATCCATCCCTCGATTGTGTCCAAGATCTATGAACCTGCCATTGGGACCTGTGGTATTGTTGTCCATTATTGGGGCTTGTGGTTTGGTTACCAGGCCTTCAATGTTGTATCCCATTCTTGCTGCCACCTCAGCGGTGTCCTCAAAGTCATAAGGCCCTGTTGGAAGGCATTTGTCTTGTTTATTGGGGGATCGACTCTGGTACGGTGGGTGTAATTTTGCCACGAGAGCCCTGCTAGACATACACTCAAATGTGGGCCTCGTTGGGATGACTCGTCACCGCAAAGGAAAAAGAAGGCAATTAATAACATCACTTATTCCCCTTTTTTTTGTCAGTGTAAAGAAATTTAAAAAAGTGATAATTAAATTGCGCACAAAATAAATTTTACAAAAATTAACAGGCCAATTAATAGAACTTGTACAGGAATTTTAAACGTTTACACAATAAAGGAAGAATATTGTTATAATTGGGTTTTCAAGTTGTGCAATTCGGTGATTTCTTTTTCCAATTTCTTGCCGATTTTGCTCAAATTTGATCAGGAGATGGCCAAGACATGATCACAACAAAGGTCCAAAGCTTAGGACAATGAACTATTCCTGAAAGGAGTATTATCCTCAACCAAAGGTGTTGCGTTTATAAGGGACACCCTTTGTACATACAAGTATGTACTAAACCACATGGGATGAAAGGAGACCATGTACGTTCTTCAACTCAATTTTGAAAAGAAAACTTTCTTTTTATCAAACTGTCTGTAACAGTTACATAAGAAGAAATTTCACGTCTGATGCAGTTGTTCCATCAAACTTGTGTCGATCCTTGTGTTTAATTCTTTATGGTAAACATCCACTGTCTGTACTCAAATTCTAGCTAATTAGGAACAATCCACTGGCTTAGAAACAATCATACTGGAACTTCCACAAATTATCCACCAGCTTCAGCTTATTAGGAACAATCAACTAATTTCAGGAACAATTATTTGATTTTAGGAACAATCAACTGATTTACACACACATGTGAACTCATAAAATGTAGGTCTCTTAAACGTCTGTATTTTGCTGAAGAAATTCCCGAAAATTACTCTAAATTATCTCCCAGAATTATTACAAACACATGGCATTCAAGAATAATCAGTTACAAATATTGTAGGATTCTTACCGACACTTGTGGAACCTAAATAACAGGTAAGCAAAAGTTCCCCTTTCACAGTTTTACAAACGTGACTCAAACTTGTTGTGCTGTGCTGAGGTCAAGAATATTTATAGGTACACTTGTACACATTTTAACAAGAGGGTGCTAGACCTAATCCATGGTCCTGCAAACTGCCTGACAAATGTGCACAATGCTACACTAGCTGTCTTAGATAAATCACCTTGACATGTTGGAGGTTCGCCGCTCCAGCCTCTTGACCTAAGGCACTCTCGTTCAGCTGACCCCAGCAACACCCTGCCTCTGTTGCAGTCATACGACACACTTTCTCCCTTTCGGAATCGCACACTGTGTTCGTTGACCAATCGCCCTCCAATAGGAATGCCAGGGTTGGGGCAGTAGAAACCTATTGTGTGATTGAGAACAGAACTATATAAACGTACAGATTTACCAATGAAGAACACTAGTAAAACTTTCATTAACATCACTTGGCCTACTCATCTCCCATTTGGTAGACATGCCTTTGGAATTGATATTAGACATTGGAGTGTATACCAGTTCATGCACTACTCATCGAGGACAGAAGCACAATAGCCGAACATGAGATTCTTTCAGTCTTCGGGCGTTTGTCTTTTGTTTAATTTTGTAGCCATGCGTTATAGTGTAAACCAAGTCTATGGGGGTTAGGTTACAGTACAGGACCAAAGGAAAACACAGTAGCGTATCATTATAGTAAAACACGACTGCATACTTGAACCCCCACGAATTAGGAGCGGAATGCTTAACTAATTCAAACTGTTATTTTAATAGCCTAAAGCTCATAAAAAATACAATGCTAAACAATTATCAATTCAATTTGAAAATCTATTTTTTAGGGTGCAACCCCCTAAAAGCACGGACATCAACTTTGAAAAAATTACCGTACATGTACTTGGTGTCACATGTAGAATCATTTTATAACCAAAATGTGTCCCTAATGTCCCATTCAAACAAGTCAAGTGATTTGTTTTGAAATGGCCAAGTTTTCAGGGTCATATCTTACTCTCGTGGTCACAGGTGGTGAGAATTCCGCCCCATTTCCCATTAGGTAGACAGTGCCTCACTCTGGAGCCTTGGAGGCTGTAGCCAGACCGGCAACGAAAAGTAACGTTCCCTCCAACTTTCCTGGAATCTAGGTACTTGTCACCAAATTGGATGTTACCAGGGTCTGGACATTCAATTTCTGTTGATCAAGATGTATAGTTGTACACCAGTCACAAGTCAATTACAAGACAATCACATGTGAATAATTACAAGTCTAATTGCAAGAATAATTACAAGTCCTCAAGTCAAGCGCAACATGTGTCATAGTTCATTTTGCACAGCTTCGGACTGTACTTGACTTAGTGAATTTTTGACTGTGTATAATGGTTTGTGACTTTAATCATTGGGATGGACTGGCTATAACTCTGTTGCTACTCTGAAAGTATTCTGTTGTTTACTGATCTGTCTTGCATATTTGAGATGCTGTATTTCGTTTTCAAATGACATGCAAATAATAGTTTCACGTGTACATGTAGATGCACATTTTAACCAGTTCGCGCCAGGATTATTTTAACATCGCCGAGCCGACGGGCGGGATTATTTTTAACGAAACTCGATCCGAAGCGGGTTCAGGCTGATAGTGCCGGGAAGCACACCCACGCATTTCCAGCCTTGCTCGCTGCTGACATACATTTCCGAACTTGAACCTCGCGTGTTTATACGTCATCCGTTTTGAATTTGGGGAAATGTTTGCGTTTATACGTCATCCGGCGCGAACTGGTTAAGGATGAATGCCAGTAGAAGTAGAAGTACAATTTGATTTACTGCCTAGTGTTGCACACCAGTAACTCAACTTCCCCCCGACCCCAATGAGATTTACACCATCATCCAAACATTTTGAAAACTACTTGCAACTCTCCAAGGTGTTCGAGACACACATAATATTGAAAGTTATTTTATCATCTCATCATCTTTGAATTTTGGTTCAAAATTGTGGGGCTAACCGAAGGCTTTTGAGAGAAATTGTGGGAAAAGTAGTCCTGTGGCCTATGACCATCTTAAAAAATGACACCTCCGCCACTGCGATGGCAGAGCACTTGTAAAAGGCCCCATTTCATCCACATTTTACAGTAACCGTAAGCTGGCAGTCATGTGCACGGCTTTCATTTTAATAAACCCCCCACATATGAAGCAAAATATTAGATGGAGGAAACCCCCCCCCACCCCCCCCCCCCCCCCCACCCCCCCCCCACCCCCCCCCCCCCCCCCCACCCCCCCCCCCCCCCCCCCCCTTTTCTTTGTGGTGGTCATCGAGCTTGCGGAATGTTGTGGTTTAATTCTCAGGATTTTGTGTTTGTTTTTAGGGGGGTGCGTCAGGTAGCATGTATATATAGAGAATGTACATTGTATAGGTATGGGGGACTATAAATTTAAGGGGGTGTCCTTCGGTCTCATATCGTGCTAGATAAACCCTCCAGTTTATGGTCAACAAAATGCTCTTGTTGCAGAAAATTTATGGGCACGCAAATCTTGATTTGGCCCGCTTTGCTCCTATTGTAGCTACCGTAGATGATGGGTTCAGTCATGACTGTCTAGAGGTTTGTAGGAACTTAGCTACCCGGTAGAAAGAAACACCCATGCATAGGACCCATGAATATACGTACATAAATTTACATGCCTGTAGTATAAAACTATAACTATATACCTTGTACATTTAATCGCGAGAGCCGAATTTCATTGGTCCATCCCCTATCACATGCTAGCTACTATTTTTGCTGTTTGCCAAGCGCGCACGCGTAAATTCACGCACAGGGTAAATTACGCACGTGTAGTAGACTACGCACATAAGGGTTACCCGTGTGTTTAGTCTACTACGCATGCGCTTTACAATATAACTGTGGAACAAGCGTACACGGGTGTAGTACGCACACACGAACAACACCCAAGCTAACAACGCCCAAGCTATACATGAAAAGATGGCAGCTGCATATAAATATTAATCAGCGTTTCCCGAGCTGAAATTGTAATTGCAACAGAAAAGGTATTGGAAGTTCACAACCTGTTCTCTCAGCTTCGCCTCAGGAACTAGTTTGTCAACTTTCAATACCTTGGAGAGCTACGTGTATAATGTCGGCTACCTCAAACCATGGTATATTTGTGTATTGTACATGCTGAAGCTCATCAAGTTCAACAATAATAGTGTGTTACTGATTTGTCCTTGTTTCCTTTTCTTACAGATAACATGATACAAAGATATGAGGACATACCTGAGCAGACAGGATCAAGGTCTGACCAAGTCCTGTTGGGGAAGTCTAAGTTTGGTCCTGAACATTCCCTCCAGGTCTTGCTAAGGATACGATAGCCTGCATCACAGCGGTAGTCCACTACTTCCCCTAGCCTGTAAGTCCTGTTCTCCATATCACTGTGCAGATGGTTGATGTCAGCTTCACTCTCCAAAAGAGATGGGCATATCACCTCTAAATATGCATAGAACATGTAAAAAAACTGGCCTTGATCAAGACGTTCGTCGTTTGTCAAACGATCGATGGTAGGTTGCTAACAACAAACAGTACCCACGTGCTATGCACTTGCACTCTCCACGTTCGAATCATGAACAGCAACCTTGGGTGGATATAGGCTATTACAATATGCAAATCAGTTGCATCCCATCTCACGCCTTAAAACAACCATTTGCCTTGGCTTATGTTTTTCTTTGTTTTGTTGCTGGATTTTCAGCGAACAAATTATCGCATGCGAATAAAAATGCGATTGTTATTCAGAACAGGTGCGTACCTGTGTTACCCGGTCCCTAAGTTCCCCGATCCCTATGTTTATCGATCCCTATGTTTACCGATCCCTATGTTCACCGATCCCTTCGTTCTCCCATTCCTATGTTCCCCGATACCTATGTTCCCCATTATTAGTGTTTGGCTGAGGGTTTGGGACCGGGGAACATAGTCTAGATGTTTCCCTGTCCCTAATTTCCCAGGTCCCCAAACCTAACCCAAACCCTAAAGAAAGGATCGAGGAATAGAGATCGGGGAACATATACCCGGTAGGGATCGGGGAACATAGGGATCGGGGAACATAGGGATCGGGGAACATAGGGATCGGGGAACATAGGAATCGGGGAACATAGGAATCGGGGAACATAGGAATCGGGGAACATAGGGATCGGGGAACATAGGAATCGGGGAACATAGGAATCGGGGAACATAGGAATCGGGGAACATAGGAATCGGGGAACATAGGAATCGGGGAACATAGGAATCGGGGAACATAGGAATCGGGGAACATAGGAATCGGGGAACATAGGAATCGGGGAACATAGGAATCGGGGAACATAGGAATCGGGGAACATAGGAATCGGGGAACATAGGAATCGGGGAACATAGGAATCGGGGAACATAGGAATCGGGGAACATAGGAATCGGGGAACATAGGAATCGGGGAACATAGGAATCGGGGAACATAGGAATCGGGGAACATAGGAATCGGGGAACATAGGAATCGGGGAACATAGGAATCGGGGAACATAGGAATCGGGGAACATAGGAATCGGGGAACATAGGAATCGGGGAACATAAGGACTGGGGAACAACGGGCTGACCCCATTTAGAACTTGGTTCATACAATGTATGTAACAAAATTTGATAGCTGGAGAGTGTGACTACACATAATTTTCCAACAAGATTGGAGTCCGCAGACCAAATTAAAGTGGATTTAGTAAATCCGACGACAACATGACGAAAATTGCACGTTATAGCCTAGCCATGTGAGGTTGCTGTTAAATGCTGTCGAACGCCTTGACCAAGGCTATACAGAGTGGCCCCACAAAAATGAACAAAGTGTGCTACACTGAGGCCAAATTGATATACGGTTGGGAAGTCTTTCTAGAAAGATTCTCCATCCATTGGTCAAAGCCAGATTTATTGGCTTTAGGTGGTGGAGGTGTGCTTGTCCATTTTATGTTTGCCACCCTGTATAATAAAAACAAGTAATTTTCCAAGTTTTTCTTTGATTAGTTTGATGGTTTACAAGTGAAAACCTTTAGTACAATGGTAATAAAGTTGTTACAATTCAATCATTAAATCCTTTATTTAATTTATATTGAAATGAACTGTGATGACTGGTAACTTGTGTAATATTTGGCTTGCGGTTGACTTGTGCTCGACATTCGATTTACTAAACTATATCTTGTAGTTCAGTAAATCACATGTGGAAGCCACTATATTTCAACTGTGCATGCGCACAATGATATGGTTTACGGGTCATTCAGGATACTTAAAGGTAGGATACACCATTTGCAGATATCGAAAAATGTCACTACCGAATTATTAAGAAATATCTTACTCTAATATTTGAAAGTAAATTATGATTGTAGGCATCCAGCAAACTAATTGTGCTAGATATTCTAAAATTAAATGGAAAAATTTAATTTTATAAAACAAACTTCACCATCGCCGGACAGCGATAGCGAAAAAAACAAGAACCAAAAAATCACTGCACGACGCCAGTTCTGAAAACAAACAACATTTTTCTTGCTTTCCTCGGCATCTACGATTGTAAAAATTTGAACAGGTCAGTTATTTACTATAAAATACACCCCCTAAATCAACGCATTTATGATAGTTCAAGCAATTACCAATGGTGTATCCTACCTTTAAACACTCATCAAAGGCGCTTGAATGCGCACGGAGATGTGTGCATGATACTCGTGTGTTTATAACAAGCAATTCACATAGAATCGTGTCAACAATTTTATCCCGAATGACCTTTAACCATAATTAGAAGTTGAAATAATATTCATTTGTTTATATATATTTTTGAAATTGTATAAATATATATTCAAACAGGATATAAACTCTCTACAGGTATATGTGTTTAACTGGGTAGCTACAGACTTAATGAGCTTACAACAATAATGTAGCTAGTTTTTGCCAAAGATGCATTTGATATTTCATTGTGCACGTCGCGTATTCTTTTCAACAAGTATGAGCGCCCGCCCTCCGTTAATGACACGCTTATAGACCAGTTCCCTAACTCACACATTCGTCGTTTCAAACTGTATCCAGCGGTTTAATTTTTTTCTTATTTCTTCGCAGGCTTTTTTAGGGAGCCAATCAGTGATCGCAGAACTGATTATATGCAACTCAGGCCAGCGCGGTCGCTAAATGGGTAGTTGACTGCGTAAAGACGCTATGCCTATTTGAATGGTCGAATTTGCATGAAAATGTCACGCCCCATTTAAGCACTTTGCAAAGACCACTGTGCGATCTAGGAAGCTGGACTACATGTATGAATCGTGTTGTTAGCGGGCGAACTGTCGAATTCAGTGATATCTTTGGCAAAGACTACAATGTACCGGGTATATATGTATAGGAGAATACACGAGAAAGTGTGGATTCGTAATTACGAATTCACGAGGCGCGAAGCGCCGAGTGGATTCTTAAATACGAATCCACACTTGCGAGTGTATTCTGCGACTTAAACCATTGCGTCAAAAGAAGTATTGTTATTAACTACCCAGTTGAGTGGAGATGAAAAGGCATGCATGTATCGTGGCCATAGACGTAATTTACATAAGGGCAACTAAAAAAAAGAATATGTTTAGCGTCACCGCCCGCTTCTTTTTTTAGAGGCCGCCTCCTTTTCTTTTTTTTCACAAAAATAATAAATTTTATTATCTTTAAAAATAATAATAATAATAACTAAAACTACGTCTGTTCGAGGAACAGAACATAGGGCCTTTTCGCATTTTTTCCCCCGTAAAAACCATTCAAAAGGAATTTTAAACACATTAAAAGTAATCAAAACGAATTTAGGTTATTTAAACAGACGGGTAATTTAAAGTGATTAAAACGATAACGTCACACATTTGTAAACTTTTGGTGAACTACCTAACCAACCCAATACACAATTATTTTTATTTTAGCATGATCCGTTGCTGAGATATGGCTTCAAGGTCTTAAAACGTAATAAATCACATACAATTGAATGATGGCTTCAAGTCTTTTCATTCTAACTTCCGGTCTGGTGACGTCATATTTTTTTTCTCCCGGTCAAATTGTTTCTAACATGAAGCTATTATATACATCAATTATAAAGTGATTTCAGCAAACTTCGCCACACACATCACCTGAATATTAATTTTGAACCTGCCGCCAGAGGGTGCTATAACATGTTATGACGTCGCCGGTAATTTTTTGAAAAGTACATCTAGCCAAACACTAACATCGTTTAAAGTAAGTTCATATCATTTTTCACTTTCAAATTATAAGGCACTTTCGGTTTGGACCGAAAGGAAGGGTCACGTGATTTCTCACACACGAGATAAAATGAAGATCCTGGATTATCCTATCAATTGCCACAAACCTAAAGTCCCGGTCTTTTGCGCGTGATTTGTTATTGATTTTCAAAGATTAAATAAATTTAATATGACGTCACGTTACCCCCCGATGACGTCACCATGATGTCTGTCTGCTAGACACGAGCTCACTATAGGGTCTTCACTTGGGTAAAGTTTTGTTTGGATACGACTTGTTAGGAAAAGTGCTTGTACGAAAGAACGTGTACAAAGTCTATTGCATTTTGGTCCCAAAAAGAAAAAGAAAAAAGAAGTAAAACTAAAATCAGAACAAAAACAAAGGCTTTTTCTCAAAATTGTGAAAAAGCCAATTAAAAAAGATAATACAATTTTAAGATCGTAATTTGGACATGCATCACTGTGTACATGCTGTGAAAATACATTTGTTTCTAATGGGAAGGCTAGGGTGTGACGTGTATGGTGCATACATGATCGACCCACATGAATTTTGATTTTTTATTCGTGGGTGAGACATGTTTTAATTTCAAATAGAAAGATAGGGGGTGACAGGTTCACTACATGACCCATATTAAAATGTGTCGAGCGGCTATTAAAAAGAAAAGAAAAAAAGGCCTCCTCCTTTCTTCTAAAAAAGAGAGAAACATGTTGTTTTTATTATTTGGCCTAAAGGGAGGTTCTCGAGGCTCTTACGTAATCAGGGTTGGATTAGGGTTGAGGAATTGAATAACCGTGGATTCGTAATTGTTACAAATGTAGGCAAGATAAAAACCGTTCCGAATCCACACTTTACTAAAGATTCGTAGATACGAATCCACTGTTATTGTCCAAAGCGTTGATTCTTAGATACGAATCCACACTTTTAACAATAGCGTGACGTCATAGCAATTGTTTAAATATATTTAATAACTAAAGTGCTGTAACGTCGACCGAATCTTAAGTTCTTTGAACACAGACTCTATTTTCTCCAGATATCTTGGGCTCATGAGCAGGGGCCTGAAAGTTAGAGTTCACCATGTGTCCGTGCTGGCGCCCTCTGTTTACGGACTGGCACAGTCGCTAAACTCCTAATTCATACTGCGGAAATACTTTGAACCCTTTCTGTGCACAGATATTTTGAATTCATGTAGTAACATAATGGAATTAGCCGGAGTGAATATTAAAATTGTACTTTAAGTAGGCCTACAATAGGCCTACTTGGGCGCGTCATTACGGTTTAAATGCGCAAACATAAACCAAGCTGTACACATAAAAAGATGGCAGCACACGTAATCACAATTTTCCTAAGCTAAATTGTAATGAAACTTAATACACAAGGTATAGTAAAACATTATAACATGGATTATCTTGGTGGGTAGTCAATATTAGCTTCCCTCGGGATTGGAAGTTTCAATACCTTGGGAGCTAATATCGACTACCAGCTTCAAACCATGTTATTACATGTACATGTAGCTCTATGGATATAAAACCATAATATCTGAAACTATTGTTTATCCAAGCAATGACGTAGATGTAGATGGTATATGTGTGCATCCGTGTTATGTGAATTTGGAATCTTGTGACACCATTGAACTCACCAAGGCAAGTTGGGATGGAGGGGCTCCACTCCCCCAACAGTCCACAGGCAATCTGCCTGGGGCCCCCATTGAAGACAAATCCGGGCCAACATGTAACATTGATCTTGGTGTTGGGGCTGAATGTTAGGTCGCCGTGGCGACTCCTTCTGTCCGATTTTACTAGCGTCCAGTTTGCACCGTGGAGAACCCCTGGAGTCTGGCAACTGTTCTTCGCTGCATAAGATATAACCAAACCCAGTAAGTTACAGTCCTAAGAATTTGTATGATTTATTTGGTGGTATTTGTTTTCACGGACTGAATAATAAATATATGTTGGAATAGATCTTGGTGCTACTTAACAAGTTAGGGAGGCTGCCTCTGATATGAGGTGTTCTGGCAAAATGAGATGAAACTGGGCACTAGTCGGGTAAAAGAACAATGAACAAAAAAACCAATGGGGCATTTATTTCTTGCTAATCTTTTATATTTATAATCTTTAAAATGTCTACTACACATGTTTTTAAGCTGTAGTCCTGAAAAAAGGTGGAATAAAAGTGTTTTTAAGGGAAACATATTGGCATTTTTCATTTTCGCGATTATGAAAACTCAAACATTTTCTCTCAGTATTTTTCTTTTTGACATGTCCATAAATTAAAACTTTATATAGCCACAGCTTGTCAATGGAATGTCCGATTGAAGTGCCACAAACAGTATTGTAAGGAAATATTTTTCTTAATATCAACAAACCAAATGTTGACCTCCCCAGTTCCGTCTCATTTTGCCAGAACTCCGATTGATAAAATTGACCAATTTTGCTTCAGTTTCATGCCAATAGTTAACATTTTACTTTGAACTCGGTGCCATTCTTCAGCGAATGTTGTCTTTATATTTTACCAATCACACCATTCATCCCAAACCCACTAGTAAAGCAGATAGAAATATTTAGGGGAATGATGCCTTGATGACACAAGCATGCAATTTGGCACACATGCCAGAGTACATTGTATGTCATGAGAAACAAAATTTGGATATAGGGCTATCGCAGATTTGTCCTTTAAAACAAACATAGGTAGAAAACCTATGGCTGCCTCTGCTTGTTATTCTTTCTATATTTCTTTCAACAGGCAAATCTGCGATGGCCCTATATCCAAATATCTTGTGATATATTCTGACTGTGTGCTAAATGTCAGGCTTGTATCATCAAAGGCATAATCCCATCATCTATCTGCCGTGCCAACTGTCAAATAATATCACCAGCAAAGTAGAAGGTATCACGTAATTCTCGATAGAGTTGATATATTAAAGAATATGAACCCTCTCTAGTCTAGTGTGATGTATTAGAAGGTAAAATAAAAAGGGAGTTTGCTCGTCATGTAAACTGAAACATTGCCGTTATTTTTGTGTTCAATATTGGGTTTTGCCACCGACATGTATTTTTCTTCTCTTAATCACTTGGGACAGAGATTATACTGAGTATACAGTGTATTGAAAAAAGTATATCGGTAAAGGGGGAAAGGCCAATGTTTAATTTACATATCCCAACACAAATTTCATTTTATGAAACATTATTGCAAATCACTATAGAAATGGGTTATTTTGTATTTCTCTTATTATCACCCACAATGGCCAGGAGCCCAAGATTCCTCAAGTTGAAACTTGAACAAGGGAGTCCATACCTCTGCATTCGGTGATTTCTCCGGTCCATTTGATGCCCTGTGGAGTTTTTGAGCATGTTCTAGTACGTGGCCCAAGCCGCTCAAATTCAGGCTTGCATCTGAAGAAAGCACGGCTGCCAATCCGCCGGCCTTTGCGAAGCCTAACCGTTAACCCATTCCATGGCTTTTCTGGCATAAGGCAACCACTTGCTGAAAGGGATTATTTTAAGAGTCGCAGCCATAAGCCTTCACAAGTCACCCATAAACCCTCACAAGTCGCCCATAAACCCTTAAAAGTCGCCCATAAACCCTTAAAAGTCGCCCATGAACCCTCACAAGTCGCCCATGAACCCTCACAAGTCGCCCATGAACCCTCACAAGTCGCCCATAAACCCTCACAAGTTGCCCATAAACCCTCACAAGTCACCCATAAACCCTCACAAGTTGCCCATAAACCCTCACAAGTTGCCCATAAACCCTCACAAGTTGCCCATAACGTGACCCTCACAAGTTGCCCATAAACCCTCACAAGTTGCCCATAAACCCTCACAAGTTGCCCATAAACCCTCACAAGTTGCCCATAAACCTTCACAAGTTGCCCATAAACCCTCACAAGTTGCCCATAAACCCTCACAAGTTGCCCATAAACCCTCACAAGTTGCCCATAAACCCTCACAAGTTGCCCATAAACCCTCACAAGTCGCCCATAAACCCTCACAAAACTGCCAGGTTAGTTGTCAAGAACCATTATGAACACATCACAAAAAGTAAGTTCCCCCTAAATAACAACAATTTCTTACAGATTACACCTACATTGTAGCATAAACAGTCCAAATTGAAACGACAAAAGATTCACCACAGTGCACTTCTGTAAGGTCCCTAGAATGACATACTAAAAATCTCTAAAAATCGAAGTTGCGGTATATGTTAACATATTTGGGTACCTACTTTATTTTTATTTTTTGAAAAGTTTATTTTGGGGATTCTACTTAAACATCCTTACTTCAATAACATTTTCTAAAGCATGTAAGTGACTGAATAATTATGAAAATATAGTAATGGTCCAAAAAGAATATAATTATACCCTATAGTTTGCACGCATTAATTACCTTGTCTCCAGATATCATAAAGTAGTCAGTATTGACGAGCTTCAAATTCAGCAAGTTGCTTACTGGCACAGTTATCCTATTAAAACCTTATTGAAAATCATATGGACAATGATAACATTGTGATATTTAGCCCAGCAAACAAAAACTTGGGGAAAATGGTGTGTCCATAAATTGGGCTAAAAAATAGGTGAAGGGTTGCCAAATTAAAGATTTTTGTTGCTTACAATAATCATATCTACTAAAATGTAAATTGGGGATTTTCTTGCACTTGTTCAAGTCTCCCATGGTAGGCAACTAGACTTTTTTACCAAATTTATGGACACACCATTTCCCACATGTTTTGTTTGCTGGGCTAAATATCACAATGTTATCATTGTTTATATGATTTTTCCAAAGGTTTTAATATGATAACTGTGCCAGTAAGCAACTTGGTGAATTTAAAGCTCATTTAATACTGACTACTTGATGATATCTGGAAACACTGTAATGTGCGCACATTTATGGATTCACGAAGTTGTAATTGTGGATAATTATTATGTTCACATAATTATTCAGTCACTTATATGCTTTAGAAAATGTTATGGAAGTAAGGATATGTAGGTAGAATCACCAAAATAAACTTTTCAAAAAACAAAACAAAATATACCCAAAAATGTTAATAAATATAATACGCGGCAGGGATTAACGATTTATGCAAATTTTACATATTACCGCCACTTGGATTTCTATGGATTTTTGGTATGCCATTCTGGGAACCTAAAAGAAGGTGAACAATTTTTGGTTGCAATTTGTGTTAGATCAAAACTGTTTTGTCCTGGACTAAAAATATACCTATGGTTATCAGGTAAATGTTGTGTGAAGATTGAAAGCACCAATGACTTTATGGTTGACTGAGCACAAATTAAAGACAAACTCGACCAAAGTCGAAGTGCACAAGAGTGACTTAATGACTTCATTTGATTGTGAAACAACAAAACAACTGTTCAGTAATGTGTGTATTTTCAATAACCTCCAGGCATCGTCTCCTCATGGTATTGATGAGTATGCTCATCCTCTGCTGAGGAATAGCCATCCAATCCGCCTGCAAAAATTGTGCCAAGCCAGCAGAGTGCAGTCTTTAAAGATTCAAGCATCACAGAACACTTCAGCTGGTCCCAAAGATTCTCAATAGGGTTGAGATCCGGATGGCTATTCCTTAGCAGCGGGTGAGCAGATTCGTCATTACCACGAGCAGACGATTTTTGAAGATGATTGAAATGCATAGTGGGCATACACACATTACTGAACAGTTCTTTTGTTGTTTCTCAAACAAATCAAATCATGACATCACTCTTGTTAACTTTGACTTTGAGTGAATTTGTCTTTAATTTGTGCTCATCAGTCAACCAACCATAAGTCATGGATGCCTCCAATCTGTTTAAACAACAAACTAATTATTATTTTTACTTGTTTAAATGCATTGATTTACCTATGCATGTTGGCGATTCAGACCACTCATCGTCATCCTTGCAGAAGATAACCGAACCTCCACCTTGTTGCAGTCAATTTTTAAATGAAAAGAACAAAATCACATTAGCTTATTAATTTGTAACTACATGTACATGTATTGTACACATAATACGTCATATATACGTAGTATCAAAAGAATACCCGGTTGAGCCATATACCCAGCATGAGATAAAACAGAGAGACTCCCCCATTTGTCTTGGTTGCAAGACGTCCTATACCGCGGTATGCCCTCTGACGTACGCCGTAGACAAGGTCATAACCTTCAGAGCAGGATTGTGTCGCATTTGCATGCGCATGTCATGTTATACCTACCCCGCCCCCCCCCCCCTCACCCCCACCCCCCCCCCCCTCACCCCCCCCCCCTCACCCCCCCCCCCCCTCACCCCCCCCCCCCCCCCCCCTCATCCCCCCCCTCACCCCCCCCCCCTCACCCCCCCCCCTCACCCCCCCCCCCCCTCACCCCCCCCCTCACCCCACCCCCCCTCACCCCCCCCCCCCCCCCTCACCCCCCTCACTCCCTCCTCCAAAGCAAAGTAAAGAAAAACATAAAACCCGAAAATACTAAAACTTCAAGGCTGTTAATTAGACTCCGCATGGGTGGCCAGTAGTACAAAGGTACATATAGTTTTGCAGCCCACACTGTAAACACTTGCAGATAGTGAGATACAGCACAGTCTTGCACTCAAGGCTAATCTTGCTTTGATTGCTTCGGAATCAAGAGTACAACATTTGTCTGTCTGACCTTGTAGTTTGTAGCCTCTTAAGCACGTTACAGCAACAAAGGTTTGTCTGGGGAAACGGCTGTCGGCTCCTGGCGTGGCGCCAGCACCGAATTCGAACCGCCCGCCCTCCACTGGGGTAGGCTCCGGGCAACCTTCACCCGCTGTGACCAGAAATAATATGAGACAAAATTTGTATGGACACCTACGTATGTGATTTTTTTAAAACATATATATCACACGCGTACTGCGATTAAAAAAAAGAGAGTGGGTTACTTTTTTGACAATAACATGCAATTATCGTGATGTATTCAGTATAAGCAATCTAAACAGTACAGCCTGTGTACTACAGGGGAAACCGGCGGGGAGGGGAGGGAGGGAGGGGGGGGGGGGGGGGGGGGGGGGGGTCGTTTACATGTACCCCGCTATCGCTTGTTTAACATCCTAATAAATTGGATCTGCAGGTCCCTTCCACAATGTCTATTATTGTATGGATCACATTGGGCAAAAACAACATTATCAACTCAACAATCGACGCGCCGAATATACACTCGATCCAGGAAATAATATGTTTGGTTACATATAGCTATACTTTACATTGCAAAATTGATTTTTTTTTAAAGGAACTTGAAACAAATCTTTCTTACCTGTACAATATGTTATCGAGAGTAGAATCGCTAGACCAATGGCAATCCTCAACGCGGGAATTGCCATGGTGACCTTTTAACTGTTAAGGTTCCTTTGGCGATGATTTCCAAACTGAACTGCGTTTACGAGTCTGCAAATCAATTATGTGATGACAGTTGTTCGAACTAGTAGGTCACAGCTGAGACGCTTGATGACACTGTTCACATGTTAACTCTGCTATAAACCAGGATACGATCAGTAGATGTATACATAATGGCTGTCACACGAACTTGCAATATCCAATGAGCGCCAGCATGTACAGTTGAACGCACTGTGTATTTGCTATTATTAGCACTCGATGAACTTTCACCAATTGTATTAGCTACTTCGGCTCCAAATGTAATGTTACCTCACAGAACATTACATGTATATGCTCCTTAACAGTTGTCATAACTCGAGTCAATAACTCGACTTCAGTCACAAGTTTTTGAAGACTCGACTCGACTCCTTCATCAGATGTCTCGATTCCAGCATATTATAGTGCAGTCACTCTTCATGATAGATTCAAGCATCTCAGAACACTTCAGCTGGTCCCAAAGATTCTCAATAGGGTTGAGATCAAATCATGACATCACTCTTGTTAACTTTGACTTTGAGTGAATTTGTCTTTAATAATAACGCTCGAGTCCCAGAAATAAAAGCAACACTTTGCTATTATATGGTGCACAATTTATGTTCATGTAACTTTGCGAAGACGGCACTGCGGCCGCTTATTTGGTACAACGTAGCTTACCACGGACCCCCCCCCCCCCTTCCCCTTTTAAGTTATGCTTCTGTATCTCACAAAATAATATCCTAGAACCCGACTTTAAAAGCATATTCCAGTTCGTGGTTTTATTATTGCTTTGTAAGATTTATTATATTTGTTTTAATCCAACAAACAACTTTCTCTCTTGTGTTTGCATGAATAAGATTAATACTGCTGCAAACTGCTGGTACTTCTTATTGGTAACACCACTTGCAGTACATATGTCATATATCTCATCTCTTGCAGGTTTTGTGGAGTGTATTTCAGTATGTCGGAGAGACCAAAAATGCCCTAAAAGGCGTTTCTACGGTCATCGATCGACTGTCAACACCAAGAAACTGGATACCCCTGTAGGACATCACTTTAACCAGCCTAAACATTGCATTTCTGATATGATTCTTCAGGGCATAGCATCACTTGGCCATCGGAAAGACTCAGTCCGCCCATGGAGGAATAAGAGCAGGGTCCGCCTCAGCCGGGAGAAAGTTTGGATGAATCGCCTTCGGACTATTCAACCACAAGGGCCACATCCAAGGAAATGATTAACTTCTAATTTTTTCTCCATTTGTCATCTTGCCAGAATTTTGTTTTTGTTTGTTTTCACTCCTCTGGTTTTCCCTGTCTATTTTCCTCGACCCCCCCTCCCCCCCCCCCCCCCCCCCCCCCCCCCCCCCTCCACAATACTCCTATTCATACTTTTTTGTTAGTTCTTCCCTTTGATCTCTACCCTGGGCCCCCTTCTTTGTGGTTTTAACCCTTTTGCTTTTGTTCCTACCCTGCCTTTGATCCTACCCACACTAGCCTCACCCTTTAATCCCTCAGCCTAATCCTCCTTTTGTTATTTGTTCCATTGTAATCTGTGCTTTTTCTTTTGTGTTTCTTCAGTGTTCATGATGTGCATCATACTGCATGTTTCCCTATATGTTTGTTTCTTGTACACAGCCATTTAGTCTCTGAAGAAGATCTTGTTATGGGCCAGTCACAAATCAGTTGCGATGCGTCGGCGATGGGTAAAACCGGGAAATTTGAACAAAATCTTGAGACAGATCTCACGATTTTGCACCCGTCGGAGGCGCTCTCCGGACGCCTGCGGCTTGTCGCAGATATTTTTGGCATCGCCACACCCGTCGCGGTCCCCAACTTTGAACTTAAAATTTTAAGATTGCTCGCAAGATTTTTCACCCATTTTGGGCATCCCAGACACAATCTCCGATGACCTACGATGCCCTCCGATTAATCGGAGGCGTCCTCCGAATAATCTGAGACTAGTCGCAAGATACTGTGTGGGATTGGAAATTCAGGTTGAGATTCAATGTCTGCGAGTGGTCTCCGGCGCCCTCCGACTGAATCGGAGGCGCCCTGCGACGATTCGTACGCTTTCTGTGATCGTCTCCGACGAATCGTACGGTGGAATCGTAGTAATATCTGCTCGCAGATATCGTCTCCGATGCAATCGGAGGCGATCGGAGGCTAATCCCACGATTTTTCGACAAAACCGGGTCAAAATCCTTGGAAAAATCTCAGACAATGTGACTGCTCCACTTTTATTAGGATTATTGCTAGGATTGTTCAAGGATTCTTTATTTTCTACGACGACCCCCCGGCCAAAACTAATCCCCGACAGATCGCCGACATTGTGACTGGGCCATTAAGATCGAAATATTAGGCCCTCTTAACGTATTCTCTTGTGTTTGTTTATTTATGGTACGACTCAAATCGACTCAAGCTAAATATTTGATTCGACTCGACTCGACTCGACTCCGCACTGTTACTCGACTCAACACTGTGACCCAACTAGACTCAACTAGACTCTCTAGACCAGTAACTCAACTCAACTCGAGTCACAAACTCCAGTGACTCCTTCAAACTCTACTCAACTGCTGCATTATAGTTTACATAATCCTTTGGTAAATGAAGTTATTTAGGTTTAGCGCGGCGCAAACTCCACTAGCGTCAACGCTGTTTTTTCAAAATGATGTCCCTTTTCAGGAACCATTTACACTATTCGTCGTTGTTTAACCCACCTCCCTTCTTACAGCTGAACTACCTTTTGCCACTATCCCCAAAATAACCAACCAATATACTGTTGAAAAGCTTACTGGTTGTAAAGATAATAAATGATGATAATATTAATGATGGTGAAATTAATACTTCTGGCTTGCTGTAATTTTGAGGAAGAAACAAATGTTAACAAATCATTTCTAAAGATGCGTCTCAGAGACGCATGTTTGGAGTATGTTCGTAATATCCGCGAATGGCCAATTTGAATTAAAATCGAAATCGTACAATATAGTTTTCTCAGAAAATACAGCATTCACAGAGTAGAACTTCATTAGGGTATGTGACAAACACCATTCTCTATATTTTGAGCACTTTTGCGGTAAAAACTGACAATTGGTATGTACCAGGTATAATATAAATTTAAAGCTGTCTTCAAGCGACTTCATAACAATTTGTATGTACGTTTTGCTATGGGGATACGAAACAGTCGTGTCGTTTTCCAAGTTTCTCATCAGAAATCACCCATGAAGTACGACGTCATCTAGGACTAATTTCAATGAAGCTGCTAAGCACAAACAATTGCTTAGCATGAAAATTCTTCCTTTAATTAAGTTGGCAAAACAGGGTTACAAACCAAATTTAAAGGTGATGTATATTGTTTGTGACTAGTATTAAACTTTTGTTTTGGCTTTTGAAAAGTACATTAAGTTGTGGCTGGTAAGCTGTTTTCACGATGCAAGACTTTGTTCGTGCTAAGCAAATTGTTGTGCTTAGCAGCTTCATGAAATTTGCCTAGTACATTTATCAACGGCGTCGAATGATGTCCCTCTGCTCACTCTTAGAATTTGCAGAATTTGGAAAGTTTCTAGATTTCGGAGCGTCACTACCTTCCCTTCACACCCCCAGTCGTCAACACCAAAGTAACAGCTCAGTAACATGATGCCGTGGGCGGAATGAACCCGGATACCGCTTCTATCGCAAGGCCGACTGCTATGTATGCGAAGCTTGATATAAGTCTGCTTTGTTTTTAATGGTTGCCAACCTCGTCCCAATAGGCTTTATTCACGAGTCGGCCATATTAAATTGAAAGTGGAAAGTGAGGTGAAACCTTCATTGTTTAAGCTTGCGGATTAATGAAAGCTCCAGACCATATGAGACCACAGCAATCCGACCCACAGCATGTTCTCTGATGAATATTTTAGCATTTGAAAGATTAAAACGTTTAAACATACCTTTAATGCTTTAAACCACATTAAAAAAATCAAAGTGAGGCTAGTATGCAAAAATAGTCTGGCACCATTTATATACAGGGTGTCTCAAAACAAAGTATACCCATTTTAGAATTGGTATTATTGCAAAACTACTGAATATTTCAGAAAAAGGCAAATGTCTGTGGAAAGGGTAGAATGTTCTCTTTCCAATGGTATAAGGTTTATTATGTCATTGCCATGGATGACTGAACAAACAAGACATTTATGAAATGTACAGAAATCAGCACTGTGACAAGTTGGTTTTACTTGAGTGGCGAAGCTCACGGCAGGTGTTTTTAAGGCCAAATCCTTTTACTGTTTGAGGTTGAACACATTGGGAAAATTATGACAGGGTCCCTTTCCTGGCAAATGCAAGGTGATGGTCACCATTCCTGTTAATGCATAAGTGGCATCTTAGTCTCATGCCTGACTTATCATCCCAACTTGCCACAGTGCTGATTTCAGTACCTTTCATAACTGTCTTGTTTGTTCAGTCATCCATGGCAATGACATAATTAATCTTATACCATTGGACAGAGGGAATTCTACCCTTTCAACAGACATTTGTCTTTTTCTGAAATGTTCAGTAATTTTGCAATAATATGAATTTGAAAATGGGTATACTTTTTTTAGAGACACCCTGTACAATACAATGTACATTCACGGAACACAACTAAAATGGTTTCCTCGTGAATAAGGTCCACGGATGCTCCAAGGTTCGCAGACATTACCCAGTCAACGGGATTGAGAAAAAGGTCGTGTACTCCCCGATGGGTTATCAATTGGCGGGAAGAAGGGGGAGGGGAGGGGAGGGGGAGAGGGGAGGAGGGGGAGGGGAGAAGGGGGGGGGGGGGGGGGGGAAGGAAGGGAGGAGGGGGGGGGGGGGGGGGGGGTGAGGGGGGGGTGCCTATTTACACCCCAAACCTGCAAGAAATGCAATAAACTAATGAGCGGCCAGGGAACATACAATCAATGTGTATATCCTCGATAGGTAAATCTTGTCGCCTACGCCAAATTTGACAGAATCACCATTTACTATTTACCCAAACAGCTCGAGTTTAGGGGGCCAGAAAAGTGACCCCGGAAACTTGTGCTACACAAGAATAACACAAAACGCCCATGTTTTTAGGGATGGTTGTGTAGATGTTTATATCCTACTTTCAAATGCTCTTTCCGATGAATACATTTTTGCCAATTCCAGGACATATAGTGCCCCTAAGATTTATTTATGTCGTTCTGTGATGCACCAATTATTGTAGTAACCCTATTGTTCGAAGGAGCCCGGAACACGCGTGCTATCCGAGCGCGACACGCGCGAGCCTGGTGCCGCCGCAGAAAATGTCTGTGTTTGATTAGTATACAGGGTGGTCCCCCAAAAAACTGGAACGGCCTATTTAGATTACAATTCGACCAGAAAAAAATTGTTTGGATAGACAGGGAATCATACATGACAAAATAATACCAAGATCAGATTTAAAGATTTGCATGGCGAAAAGGCTACTGGAGATAGGCCGTTCTTGTTTTATGTTGACCACCCCGAGGAACAAATGGGGACAGGGCACATATGCGACTGGGTAAAAAAGTTGCTTGTAAATCAACATTTGCCGTGATTTGGATACGGCAGTTTTCATTAAATCTTGGAATAACCATAAGAAAAGTCCCACATATGTCCGCTGAGCTCATGAGAATTAACCCAATATATGTTTCACTAGAAAACGGCTTAAAAAACAGCATGGCTGTCAAAACAATCAAAATGTTAATGGTAAAGAATTACCATGACCATCGTATCAAACTAGGAATGTGTGGACTCGGTGATCGCCCTTTTGAATTGTTGGGAGAAAAGAATATACCATATTTGGTGATCGCTATAAACTAGCCAAATTCCCATTTTGAACCAAAATGTTAACTAAAATAAAAATATGCTAATAATCGATGGCGTTTGCCAAGGGTCAAGCAGTTTTATTGTTTAAATTAAAACAACATTTGACGAGTTTTTCGTGGTGGCTAGGCTATAGCCTCTTTCAGAAATTGTATGAACAACTAATATTTTAAACAAAATCATCGTAGGTGGGGGTGGGGGAATTAGTACATTTTAAAGTAAGGTCGAACGCTCATGGTCGGTAATTTTGGGCGTTCGTGGAAATCCGCTTCTTGTGGTTTATATTCAAGAAACCAAAAGTTCCCCGCTGTTTGTACGTTGAGACTTCTCCCTCAAATGTTCTGGTTCTACACAAACGAGACAATTTTTTTGCAATTTGTTTTTGTCTTGGATTCTACGAAGGTCGAGCCCAACACCGCAAATGATTTAAAAGTAGTTTGTAGTTTCCCTGAATATTTGTTTCTACAGAGGAAATCCATGTGTGTAATTCTTTCGAGGGAAAATCCCCTTACAATCCCAGCGTGATCGCCGGATGGTACCAACCTCCGTTTCCTGCAATCCAGGGGACCGGGATTGTGCGGTGTGTTGACTTAACGACTTAACCATGCAGGCCAAGCGCCATCATTGCCAAATCCTTGACTCTTCATGTTAAATGTGTCACCACGATTACCTCCAAATAAAAATTGAACCATTTTGGTGCATTTGCCCCAATTATAGTTCATGGGGAGAAAGGAGGGCGCAAGGGGGTTGGCTGAGGGCGATAATTTTTTTCTGCAGGTAGGTTGGTACATTAGCCAATTAGAACACAGATGGTGTTGACGTGATCGATGATGTTAGAGTTGTCTGGGACAACCCTAACCCCTAACCCTAACCCAATCCTATAACCATAATCCTAACCCTAACCTATAACCCTAACCTATATAACCCTAACCTATAACCCTAACCCTAACCCTAACCTCTAACCCTAGTTAGATCCCAGACAACTCTAACATCATCGATGACATCAACATCATCTGTGTTCTGATTGGCTAATAAATGTACACTATGTACCAACCTACCTGCAGAAAAACATTATCGCTGGCTGGGGAAATGTGGCTGCGTATACGGTCTAATATCATTATTATGCACTCCAGGCAGATTCCACAATGCAACAGGCGTGCCAATATGGCAGCCCCCAAAATAGACCTGATTTGTTTTAGACATTTCTATTGGGGAACTGAGGGCCCACCTGTAACGTCAGTGAGACAAAAGACTGACACCAAGCGAATCCAATTAATGGTTTTAAGTTTCTCACTTTATTATTTTGATCCCTGTAACTACCCACCTGCAAATTATATCATTTTCACCCGACTTCATTAAAATGAGACAATTAAGTCTTAGTTAAAGGCCTCTAGTACTAAAAACTGGACTAATGATTCTCAACCCAATTTTCTACATTCAACGTGTAAATAAGGGGGGGGGGGGGGGTGTATATAAATAATGGTAAATATCCTTCTGTTTATCCCCTTCGTTTCCAACCATTTCACGCATGACACCAGACAGATTAATCACGTGGGTCCCGTTCTACAGGCTGTATTTTGTTTGGCTACACGGAGATGTTAGTTTGATAAAACCTACACCCCCTGGAACTCGAACGTACGATGCGATGTTTAAGCCCTGGCGCCGTGTACAGATTCAGGGAATCACTAGCGCAGTTATGATTTTGTAAACAAAAAAACACTCTGTAGTATTTGTGTGTGTAATTTTCTGATACACAATAAATCATTGTTTACTCCCATGTTTTACATGAAGATATAATTTGTTAGATTATTAATTACAACCCATCCCTCCCACAAGGAGGACCAAACAATATAGAGACTAAGAGTGCGAGTCAAAAAGTGACCGGGAGTGTTTATTTTGTCCCGTAACAAACATGTTGCATTACTGTACGATTGTAAACTAAATGGGCACATGCAGTAATTCTAGACTTGGTGGCACGATTAAAACCAGTCCTAAAGTGACCGAATGTCCATAATATTATGGCCGTATGTCATGGGCCGTGTATGTTAAAGTTTAGGTTAAGATTTTTGAAAATAATGTATAACTTCTAGTTCTACATGATTTTATAAATTTAGATGAAACTTGGATGCAGTGACCCTTGGGTGGGAAGCCACAATTCGTCATCGGATTACTGAGGTCAAAGGTCATGTAGAGGTCATTACAGACCAATGTTCATAATGTTTCATGTTAAGGTTTTTCAAACCAGAGTGTATGTTTTTTATCAAACTTTTATGGAGTGGAAATAAAATCCTTTTTAAGAACACAAACCAAACAGAGATCATTTGTTTGTCATCGTTTTTTTCAAAAAGTAGGAAATTTAACCCCCCAAAAGATAGTAAACTATCATAATCTATCATTTCCTTCAATTTCGGGCCGATGTGCCCATTAAACATAATGAATGGTGTACAGTGGCGGATATGGGGATAGTTGGGTGGAGGGGGGGGGGGGGGGGGGGGGGGGTAAGGTGAGTTGTAACCACCCCCCCCCCCCCCCCCCACCCCAATCCCTCCCCAGGACTAAGATAATATTCTTGCCCAAAGCTAGACCCGCCCCTATAATTATGTATTATACAAAACACTGACAAAACCGTTTCATTGCATGTACCACAGAGGGTGTTCTGTTTTTCATGTTGTTCGTGCAAAGGTTTACAATTGTCTTTTCCCAAAACCCGCGCGTCCTGACTGACTATGTCTTACAACGGATGAATTATATCGATTCCGAATACCAAGAAAGAAGCTTAAACCTGTAAGAAATGAAACAGCGCCCTTTGGCATGACTTTGCCGAGAAGTGATCACATTTTATAGATTCTAGCTTCGCACGAAACCCGCTAGCTGAGTGGAGTTGCCCGTTTGGATTGTTGACAGGTTTTAAGTATCAAGGCCAAAACACTGTTAAAACGCTTATAAACTTGCTGTAAAAGTAATTATTGACACTAAACTTCCTGTGAAAAATTGGTTTGTAATCCAGGAATGGTGCACGCATGAGTTGGAACAACGTACATGGATTATGTAGCTGTATGGTGGGTTCAGTATGACATGCACGTACGTACGTAGCTATAGCTGTGTTGTTAGGCTGAATAAGAAATCGTCTCAAATGCAGATAATGACATCGTTGTGACTCGATCGTTACATTTAAACAAATCACGTTTGGTGTTGAAAGAATCTTACGTATATGAAAGCCTAAAATAATGGGAAAAAACCTGTAAACAAGGACTAATAATTATTATGAACTAAGTTTGTTTAAATACTCCCTCGTTCATGCGTGTGTTTACGTATAAGATTGGGTTAAGAGCAATTGGGATTGAAATTCTTGAGATGCCCCAAATTCTGATAATAATTGTTTTGTTAAAACAACACATGTAACTTAGGGAATATCTTTAAAGAATTATACTGGCTACTTTAAAGTATTTAATTTTTCTTTAAAGTTCAGACTTTTATGTGCTACAGCATGGAGGTAAGAGGAACATTGGGGTGAGCTGTTTGAAATCCTTCAAGTGACATATTTCAGTGTTATTTTAGGGTTGCATTTTCACACAAACAGATGCCTTGAAAATACATGGTTCTTGATTATATTTTTGAATCAGTCTGCCTTTGTGAGAATAAAAACGTTTCTCGAAACTATTTAACCGTTTAAGTTGAACTTGAGTATTTAAGACAAATTTGTGTTGCAACCATAAACATATACGACCAGCAGGCTACAAACATCGGCATTCCAACGATCCAGACCACTTTTTTTTTTTTCAGGACGAATGAGGCCACTAAGCATAAATGGGCGTATCTAAACCACACTGAGTGGAATACACTTAGGTTATCAGATTCTTACTTTCTCTTAAATTAAACTCACTTCAACAATAAACTTGGAAACCAAAAATTGTCATGGAAAAATGAACAGAGATAACATTTTAAACCCATGCAATCGAACGATCTATAACCTAACCCATTATCCACTATAAGCTACTGTGAGAGGTCGACAGAAGCCGTTTTTCAAAGTGCTTTAATAATACCTCTGGGCTACGTGTAACAAGTTGAATGAGCAATAACAATAAATTAGGGTCTTTGTTAAAACTACTGAATAATCATAACGCGATGGGTCTAGAGCCGCTCATTTACTAACCATCCTAGGAAAAAAATATACGCATCCGGGCCGGGTCGACCCAACAGCAATTCAATTTGCGTAATGGGGGCAGGACACGTGCTCTCTCCCTGTCGGAGGTCCGTCCCCAAACGACATCGCCATAGAACTGGTGTTTAGCGCATCTGATTGGCTACATGGTAGTACATTTTACTAGGATTCTCAACTTATTGACCCTAGGACTCTGGGTTTTATTGACTCTAGGACCGTCAACTTATTGACTCTAACCCTAACCCCAACCCTTTTTGACTCTAGGACTCTGGTCTTTTTTGACCATAATACACGTCATGCGCGGACACATGGATGAATGGATGACGTATATGTTAAACAACAAAACAGATGCGCTAAAAACTAGTTCTATGGCGATGTCGTTTGGGAATAAATTTCGCCGCCCCCCTGGGTTCCGCCATTTGAAACTTCAAATTGCACACAAACATACCTGTTGCCGGCCAGCGATAATTTGTTCTCCAGGTAGGTTGATACATAATGTACATTTATTAGCCAATCAGAACACAGATGGTGTTGACGTCATCGATGATGTTAGAGTTGTCTGGGATCTGACTACGGTTAGGCGTTAGGAGTTAGGGTTAGGGTTAGGATTAGAATTGAGGGTTAGGGTTAGAGGTTGGGGTTAAGGTTAGGGTTGTCCCAGATGACTCTAACACCATCGATGACGTCAACACCATCTGCGTTCTGATTGGCTAATGTACCAACCTACCTGCAGAAAAGATTATCGCTGCCGGCCATTCAGTGCCCCTCCCCTCTTGAAAATTGATGGATCTGCCCCAACCGGATACAATACACGTACCATCAACAAACCCGATAATCTGAACTTGTGATTTGAAAATTATACTGTATAATGTGTACACAATTTTTTTTAAAGTCAAGTTTGTCTACTGTCAAGTTTGTCTACTTTTCACCGGCCATGCTTTTTCAAGGCACAATTTCACAATTATACTCTGTGACAGTGCATACCACGTTAGCTCCGCTCATGATGTGCATGTGTATACATTTGTTCAATACTTTATGAAATATTCAGTAGTGCACAGCGTGGCCACTCATCAAATTTGAAAATCCCAAGATGATGGCAGTAAAATTCCCAAGAATTCCCAAGATGTCATAAGATAGCACGGATGATGCTATAACGGACCGGAGAACCCACAAAAAGGCCCAATTTTGTGAATAAATGTACAGTACAGTAAAACACCCTTATAACAAGGTCCTTGGAACTTTACAAATTATCTTGTTATAACAGGTACCTTGTATTATCAGTAATGGGAAAAAAGAAGACTCCGGGACCTATTTTTGTCCTCGTTATAAGCATCATGTTGTATTAACAGTGCTCTTATAAACAGGGTTTATTCGACGTACTAATAAAAACGATCTAAATGTACAGTACTACAAAAATAATGTATGGATTGAATGAGTACATGTATAATGTATTACACTTGAGGAGCCACGCGCGCAAAGTCTCTGTCCAGACTGAAAGTTAAAATATTGTTTGCGATTTACAAAAGTGCCATGAATAGAAAAAACATTGTTTGCGGTTAACAAAAATGCCTAAAATATGTATAACAGTTGTTTGCAGTTAACAAGATGCAAAAATCCCAAGATTTCGTGAAATTTGAATACAAAATCACAAAATCCCAAGATCCTAAGGTCTTGCCCAAATTTCCAAGATCTTTGGAAAAATCCCAAGGAGTGGCCACAGTGATAGTGCACTTCATAGATATTGTTGGTATTTTGAAACGTTTTAGTGTTGTTTTCGTTTTTAAATGTTATGCTAATTATCAGCAGATTTACAGTTGCATTTAAATTTTCCACGCAATCGGCGCACTACGGAGCCCCTAAAGGGACATTATGATGAACAAATCTGGTATTTCGTGCGCTCGAAATAAGGTAAGCTCGAAATCATTTTGTGCACTCGAAATATATTATTTCGTGCGATTGAAATAATTTCGAGGGCTCAAAATAATTTAGTGCGCTCGAAATAAATTGTCGTGCGCTCGAAATTATTCGTGCACTCTAAATCAGTTTGAGCGCTCGAAATCATTCATGTCGTGCGCTCGAATGTCCTGTCCACTTGGATCAGTAGCGGATTAGTGGAGCGGCATTAGGAGAGAATTGCGCATTTTGTGATAAAAACATGAAACTTGGCTTCAGACCCCAAAGACATTTTTTTCATGCCCTCTGATCTCCATTTCCCTCCTTTTTTAAGGGCAAACGCAGGCGCAACCGAATATCAGAGGCATATCGAACACGCATCACTCTGTAACATTGACCATTGGGCTTGGTAAAAATAGTTTAAAACGTGGTTACTCAAGCCTAACTGGATACAACAGAATGTAATTAGTACACAAGAGTTGACATTTGAACATAACATTGCAATCCTGCAAAAGGGTCACTTCATGGCAGACCAACGCACTTGTTTACCTTATGTCTTCCGATTTTGATAAAATTGCTTTGATTGTAGGTCCTGGTGAGCAATGAATGCACACCAATGTTTAGCCAGATCCGACCTACCATGTGGTCTGGGCAGAAACCACAAAATCCTGACATTTTAAAAGTAAAATACTACCCTTTTGGTACAAGTTTGTCATAACCATGTTAATTTTCATCAAATATTTGCAAATTTAGTATTAAAATAATGAGAATCGCATGCTCAAATCAATTCTTTTGTCAACAATTTGCTTTGCAAAAATTAGGTCACCGTGACTTTTCATATGTTATTATGACCTTTGACCCATTTTTTGTAATAATGTATCATTCCAAAAATCAACAAAATGACAATGACTTGATAGAGCATGTCTTCCTCTATCAGAATCCACTAAGAAAAAATTGGATTCTTCCAAATGTACAACTTTATGACTATTTGTGTAGAGTTGGTAGGTTACAAATCAGTCAATTTATAGACTTTATACATTAGAAATCCACTAACACAACTTACTGTTCTGTTTCAATTGTTACTAAAATTAATCTAGATTTGTAAATGTATAAAGTACAAAGCCAGGAAAACCAAAATTCTACCTTCTGGTTTCAAGGAAAATGTCTCATCAGAATATCTGTACCCTGAGTTGTGCTGTATCTTTGTTATTGACAATTGACATAAAAAACATAACACTTGAAGGCACTATAATTCATCAGTCAACACACAAGGCATTCAATTTAACATCATGCAATGGTAATTGGTATGTAATTCATACGGAAGCGTATTGAGGACATGACCAAGTTTTCCGGATTACTATTTCGCACGGGCGAATTAGTAATCCGCCCGGGCGAATTAGTAATCCGCCCGGGCGAATTAGTAATCCGCCCGGGCGAATTAGTAATCCGCCCGGGCGAATTAGTAATCCGCCCGGGCGAATTTGTAATCCGCCCGGACGAAAAAGTAATCCGGAAAACCTTTTTTGGTCATGTCCTCAATACGCTTCCGTAAATTAAGGTTCTTAACTGATTCTACAACAGTTGGGGAATTTGTTCTCATAGACAGTCTTCTCTTTGGACTTGTTTTTCACAACTTTTCACGAAAGTCGCGAATATGGACGTCAATATTCGCGCCAAAATTTACGACTTGCCCCGAAAGTCGCGAATATTGACGTTAATATTGACGACAAATTTCACGACTTGCCCCCAAAGTCGAGAATATTGACGTCAATATTGACGTTAAATTTCGCGACTTGCCTCCAAAGTCGCGAATATTGACGTCAAATTTGACGTCAAATTTCACGACCGGACATTAATTTTGATGCGAATTTTTTTTCAAGCATGCTAGGTTTTGCTATATAGTCTTGCTCCAAGACCGAGTTTTTCAATCAATACTCTGAAAACGGGCTTATTGAAGGTGCCCTCGAAGGTCAGGAGAGATCAGTGGATTTGTTTTAATGGTAGGATACACTGTTGGTAATTGATCATTTGCGTGTGGAATTTGAAAAATATCTGGTACACTGACTCGTTCACACAGCTTGGCACAGTTTACATTTAATTTCTCCAGACCAAATACACTGTTGCTATATCACGTGATTTGGGGCAAGCCTTACGCTATGGCTCTGGAATGGTCTGTGTCTTTGTACCATTCTCAACCATTGTGAACAATGTATTGGTGCTGAGCGTCTCTAACGTAACTATGCAAAAGCTTGCCCCGAATCACGTGATATAGCAACAGTGTATTTTGGTCTGGATAATTTAAAGTCAAACTGTGCCAAGCTGTGTGAACAAGTCGGTGTACCAGATATTATTTAAATTCCACACGCAAATGGTCAATTGCTTGAATTATCATGAATAAGTGGATTTGGGGGGTTGTATTTTATAGTAAATATCGTTTAACTGACCTGTCCGAAATTTTACAATTATGGATGGCGAGAACATTACGAAAAACTGCGTTTGTTTTTAACCGCCGTCGGGCAGTTGAATATTATTCTGTTATGCTAGGAGTCCACTGGGCCAGCGCCAGTTGGTGCCAGTTCGCGCCAAAGATTATGTGATTGGCGCGTAGTGGCTCGCTGCATGTGGCGCCGAATTAATGTCCGCTCGGCATGTGTCGCCAAGTGGAATAAACTGGGTGCCATATGGCGTGCGCCAAATGCCACCAGGCTTGCTCCAAAATGTTGCGCCAGTTTGCGCCAGTTCGCGCCATTACACGGCCATTTGATTCCAAAATTCACCCTGTTGGCGCCATTCGCGCCAATAGACGGCTACTTTGCGCCACTTGGTGATTAGTTTGTGCCAAAGGTCGCCAAATTGGTTTGAACTTGCCGCCGCTTGGCGCTACTTGCCGACTATATAAATACCGGCCATCGGCTACCTGGTTCAGACCCTCCTCAGCTGCTGTATGAACAACATCTCTACTAAATATGGCGCAACTTGGCGCGCGCCATTACATTCCAGTGGATTCCAATAGGCGGATTGTTTGCGCCAAAGGGCGATATGTTCGCGCCATCTGGTGCCACTTGGCGGACACTTGGCGCTGATTGCTCGATGCAAGTGGCGCGACGAAAATTTCAAACATTTTGAAATTTTCTTGCCGCCACATTCAAATTTGGTGCCGTAATTCTAGGAGTCCACTGGGCCAGCGCCAGTTGGTGCCAGTTTGCGCCAATGCAATTTGCTGTGGCGCCTAGTGTCGCCAATAAGGTGCCTAGTGGCGTGTAGTGGCTCAAACTGCCTCCCAACTGGCTCGTGGTGGCCCGTAACGGAACCAAATTTGGGGGGGGGGGGGGGGGGCGGAGGGGGGGGCCCTTCGAGGCTGTAATTGCGAAACGCTGTGGTACCGTCCATTCTCAAAATAGGGGGGAACAATTTTCTCACTCGAAAAATGAAGAGTTTTTGGCATCCAATCTTAACATCTTGTCTTTTGTAGTTGTACAAGGTTGTTATTTACCTTAATGTTTATCATCCAATGACAAAAATTGTATTGAAAATGAAAAAAGCAGTCGAAAAAATTAAGCGTTGACGTACCGTTGATGCGCGTGGAGATTGTGCACAAATACTCAAACGACGTTAACAAATACCTCCCCTAAAAAGGGCAATAATAATCGATAAATTGTGAAAAATCGTGCTTTGACCCCACTCATTTTTTTCCATGGATACGTTAAAAAAGGATGTAGCAGTGATATACTGAATTTTAAAAAAAATCTGCCTGTGACCCCCTTGCGTTTTATCGTGTTGTTTTCGAACGAAACTGGCCGAAAATGACATCGCCCCAAAACAAATTCGTGTAGATCGTGCCTGTGTACCTGGCTTTGCGGACGTTGTATGAATCACTGAATTCGAGTAGCGAGCACGGAGCAAATCTGTACGTGTTTCAATGGTGCGCTTCGCGGTAGCGATCTATACGTATTTACTGTGTGCGGCATTAAAAATTGTAAATAGTATTCAGCCTGATATTTGCCCACTCTGGTTCGAAATCTAGAACCGCGTATTCCCAAACGTGTCCTTAAAATATGCGAGACTTATTTACACGGGTATCTAGGTAGTCTTTGGGCAAGACGTTGCTTAATTTGCAGCCACGAGAGGGCGCTATCGCGACAAACCATCATCACTCGCCATCCTGTCCGTAACAGGATGGCGAGTGATGATGGTTTGTCGCGATAGCGCCCTCTCGTGGCTGCAAATTAAGCAACGTCTTGCCCAAAGACTAGTATCTAGGCCGCAATGTCGCGTTGCAGAAAACTCCGTTAAAGATAGAAAAAAATAAAGATTCAAACCTAGCTTTTTGTTATCACTTGTTGGGTTTGCTCTTACAAAAACACATGATTCAAAGAGATCACAATCTGCTTTTTTATAAAAAACATTTTTTGAGTTTGGAAAAAGTCATCTTCACTGTCAAATTTGTCCTGAAACCATCCCTTCCCTTAATGCCTAACGAAACGGAGCGTCTATATTTCAGTTTAAATTTTGCGCTTGTCATACACATTTTGCTTGGTTTTGGGGGTTTATTAAATCACGAATATTCTCATGAATAAACTGATGAAAATTGAAAAGCCCCTAATGTTAGTATTCATTGGTAATTTCCGTTTTTTTATCGTCCCTCTGTCGCGGGTCACTGCTTATGAATTATGCATTTCATTTGATCTGGATTTGAAAATGACACATGCGTACAACTGTATGTCGCTTAAGAAACGGCGGTGGGGGTGGGGTGAGTTTGTATGCAAATTTTTCCTATCAATATGTGTATTTCTAAATGGCCAATCACGTATCACCGACTGTTGGTTTGCATCATACTCCTGAATTATCGCATTTCAGAGTGTCCAATCAGGTTCTTAGAATTTTCAATCGCTATTCAACGTGACGATGCAATCAAAGACCAATCAGATCCCGTGGTTCGTAAGCAGTGCATCAATTAACATAACAACAAAACCCGGAAGTATTACAAAAACTTCAAGGCTGCGAACGAAACTGCCAGTGATTAGACTCTATATGGGTGGCCAGTACACATGTACAATGTACCTTATGACATTGCAGCCCACACTTAACACATGTAAATACGTTGCAGATACAGCACAGCCTTGCACACACTGGCCATAAATACTTCCGTATATTCGTCACATTATTCATTTATTCACTATAAAGTCGCGGTTAACACCGACAGTCATCAATACTTTTCCAATATCTTCAAGCCAAGCTATAGCTCATTTGCCGTATTCGAGTAACGGGTTACATACAATGGATCGGTTTCTCACTGCGAAAATAGTCAGTCTGATGTTTCTAATGTCAGTACTCAATGTCATCACGTCTCACTCAGGTAAGGGTGGTTTGTTTTTTTGTTTTATGTGAGGAAAACCTATAGGTCTAGGCCTCCATTTACAGTATGATTTATACTTGCTTTCCGAATATCCTTCCTTTTCTTATGCAGTTTCTTTTATTAGTAATGTTTTGGGTAAAAGTGGTTGGAAGAACTTGAGAGCGCGTAAAATAATATGTATAGCGATTAAAAGCCCTACGGATTCAAAAACGGATACAATTAGGTAAACCGTAGCAGGGCTAGATGCTTAACGCGCGTTGTATAATGTAGGTAAATAGAGAGGTTTCGCCTGCGAACGAATACGGTTAGCTTAACGGATACGTCATCAATTTTCGCGGACTTATGACGTCACAGTTTCTCACTATCCGCTAACCGTGTACAAGGCACGGATATCTCGCTCGCTACACGCAAGTATAAAACGCGTACGGATAGCTAAACGTACGTGTACGCGTATCCGTTCGTATGCGATTACATAAAGGGTAATGGCTGAGGAACACGCCAATACCATCAGGATAATCGGGCGAGGCGCGCAGCGCCGAGACCGATTATCGCTGGTATTGGCGTGTTCCGAAGCTATTAGCCTATGTAAAATCCAGACTCCCATTGTTAATGGGAACGTGAACAACAAAGACCGAGTACAATGAGGCTACAATGTAAGTGCACTGCCAATCACACAGGCCCGTACGCAGGATTTTTTTATGGGGGTGCGATTAGTGTTGTTGACATCGCCTAAGCCAAGTCCATTTTTGTGTGCCAATACCGTTATTTCTACATCAAAATACCATTATTTACCCCGGAAATTGTAGACCTTTTGGTAATTTCGGGGGGTGCGTACCCGTCGCACCCCCCTGCGTACGGGCCTGCGGTGTGGCTTATTGACGGCACCGCACAATGCCGCAGTGTGAACTATAGAGTATCCATTCTATGACACACATTATGTTCATTTGGTTGGCACAGTGATACAGTACTGTTTGTTTACTTGATAATGGACAGCAATTGTGTTTAATATCATTGTATTGGTAACGACGAGTTATTGTGTTGGTAACGATGAGTTATTGTGTTGGTAACGATGAGTTATTGTGTTCGTAACGATGAGTTATTGTGCTGGTTAATTATGAGTTTGTGTCCAACAGGCCATTACCGGCTAGTATTGTCGTGCAGGAACAATAGGAATACGTCACGCCTGGATTTTACCTGTGTATATACGCATACAAATAGTAGACGTTGAACAATTAAGGTCAATGTAGTTCACTATTGACAAACGTTAAATGTTGAGATTATGTACAAAACATACAAGTCTTGCTAAAAAGTTTAAATACCAACAAAATAGGGCGGGGGGGGGGGGGGGGGGGGGGGGTCAACGATTGGAGCGCTGTGAGTATAGACAACCCGTGTAACCTAAAACACTAAAATTATCATAATATGGCCAAATAATTCCAGCATATTGACGCGAAAAGAGTTTCGTTTGAGACAGAATGCCCCCCCCCCCCCTAGTTGTTCGTCCCAGAAGCGTCGGTTTGCGCTTCATAATTGTGTTGAAGGTAAACAAGTATTACGACCAACAGAACATTTAATATAACCACAATACAATTCTACTATTTATTTTAAGGTAGCGGGTCAGGAGATGGAGAGATGACCGAATATGATGAGTGGTTAGCATCACCTACACACAAAGGTAGGCGCATTTTGAGTAATGTCCGGTTCATGTACTTATTTCACGCCACAGCGAACGTAAATTTGTGGCGTCACAAAAGTTTAACACTTTTCAACTTCGTCGAATTTTAGCAGCAGATGATTTGTGCTATAGTGACGTCGAATTCGTATCTCATTCGCTTCCGTTCATTCCATAAACATTTATTTTGTTCTCTCCATGCAAAAGATAAATCAATACAATGTGACATTATAAGACAAAGTATATTAAAAGAAAATACAAAAAAGTGTTGATAAATATTACAAATAATAAAACAATACGTAAATTGGGACAGGACAAGGCTGTTCTCATAAGCCAGGACTTATTGTAGGAAGTACGATGTGTTGGTGCCCCGGTTACGCCTGACATGTGTAATTTCCCACATTTCTCATGCAAGTGTCAGTGAAATTGACTTCATTGTATTTGTTTTTAAGGTAAATTGCTTTATGTAATTGGTATGAGATTGAAGACATCAAAGAATGTGTCCTAAAAAATGATGTCGTAACCGGGATACGGAAAAATTGACCCTTATTAACGGACAGACCCATGAACCAGCCTAGGTGTTTTCCTGTTGAGTTCTAAATTGGTTTATAAAATCCCTAGACATAATAAATGTTTGTTGGTATGTATAAAATAAGTAGTAAAATGCGCAAGCAAGCGAAAGGTTTATTTTGGGGCTCTTATCGAGAAAAAATTATAGCCAAGTCGATCAGTGTTCAGTCAGTATAATGCCTTTGTCACACGTGTAATTTCACCCTATCCCCTCCATAGGGGAACAATCTATAGAGAGAAGAGGGTGCAGTTTTAGAGGTGGGAGGGAAAACCCAGAAGAACAATCTGGAGAAAACCCACCCCGTCGGGCAGGGACTAAATTCCCAATTCATTAGTCCAGGCTAGATTCGAACCCGGGTCCATAGCGGTGGAAGGCGATGAATGAACCCCTACGCCAACCTGACTCACCGGATGTTTTTAGCTGTTTCGGTTTTTCACCGAAACAGCTTTTGTAATCGTTAAAGTTTTTTTTTTTCTTTTTTTTTTTTTTCTTTTTCAGATTTTTCTCCATAGGATTTGTACACGTTTGTTCAGACAGGTCACTTAGGTACTTTGGTAAATCCGATCGACTTAAGACTTGGCATACATTTAGACAACCACACAAGGACGGTCCTAGAAGAAATTCACCCCGATTACGTCACTCAAGGTCACGTGACTTCGCGTTAAAGGTGAAATTTTGCCCATAGGTTTTGTACACGTTTTTCTTAAGACTATTGTCTTTGACACTTTGGTGAATTCGACCGACTGGAAACTTGGCATACTCATAGAACACCACCCCCAGATGTTCCTAAAAGCAAATTGGCACGATTGCGTCATTCAAGGTCACGTGACGTCACGTTAAAGGTTCAATTTTCCCCTATAGGTTTTGTACACGTTTTTCTTTAGACTATTGACTTTGTCACTTTCGTAAATCTGATCGACTTGAGACTTGGCACACACATAGACCACCACACACACATATTGAAAATAATGTAAGACACTCGAAACAGCTCTGTGTTTGTCCACAAACACATGTCTATTTTTTTTTTTTTTTTTTTTTTTTTTTTTTTTTTGCCTTTTGTTCTCCATAGGATTTGTACACGTTTGTTCAGACAATACACTTTGACACTTTAGTAAATCCGATGGACTTGAGACTTGGCATACACTTAGACAACCACCCAAGGACGGTCCTAGAAGAAATTCGTCGCGATTACGTCATTCAAGGTCACGTGACTTCGCGTTAAAGGTGAAATTTTTCCCATAGGTTTTGTACACGTTTTTCTTCAGACTGTTGAATTTGACACTTTGGTAAATCCGACCGACTTGAAACTTGGCATACACTTAGAACATCACCCACAGATGGTCCTGGAAGAAATTCGGCACGATTGCGTCATTCAAGGTCACGTAACGTCACGTTAAAGTTTCAATTATTTCCCCCATAGGTTTTGTACACGTTTTTTTTTAGTCTATGACTTAGACACTTTCGTAAATTTGATGGACTTGAGACTTGGCACACACTTAGACCACCATCCACAGACGGTCGTAGGAGAAATTTGGAACGATTACGTCATTCAAGGTCACGGGGTGTCACGTTAAAGGTTAAATTTTTCCCCATAGGTTTTGTACACGTTTTTCTTTAGACTATTGACTTTGACACTTTAGTAAATCCGATCGACTTGAGACTTCGTATACACTTAGAACACCACCCACAGATGGTCTTGAAAGAAATTTGGCACTATTGCGTCATTCAAGGTCACGTGACGTCACGTTAAAGGTTCAAATTTCCCCCCCTTAGGTTTTGTACACGTTTTTTTTTAGACTAATGACTGACACTTTCGTAAATTTGATCGACTTCAGACTTAGCACATATCTCGACCACCATCCTTAGGAGGGCCAAGAGAAAAATCGTCATGATGACCTCATCGGGGGTCATGTGACGTCACGTTAAAGGTGCCGTTTTTAGGACCCTCTATCTCTGAAAGTACAGGTCCAATTTGGGTAAAACTTGGTATTCAGGTATTACAGGATGTTATAGAAGAAAATTAATATGACATCATGATGACGTCATCGGGTGTCATGTGACGTCACATTAAAGGTTCAATTTTCTCGATAGGTTTTGTACACGTTTTTCTTCAGACTATTGAAGTTGACACTTTGGTAAATCCGATCGAATTCGTGTAACTGTTAAAGTGGTTTGCTGCCCTGATTGTTTGATTTGTTCAGACTATTGAATTTGACACATTGGTAAATCCGATCGACTTTGTGTAACTGTTAAAGTTGTTTGCTGCCCTCATTGTTTGTTTTGTTCAGACTATTGAATTTGACACTTTGGTTAATCCGATCGACTTCGTGTAACTGTTAAAGTTGTTTGCCGCCCTCATTTGTTCAAGTTATCGATTTTACCTGAGATGAAACAAAGTGATATTTTTTCAACATGTAGTTTAACTTCCCCCCCCCCCCCCCCCCCGTATAGTGATAATTTTTCAAACATGTTGTTCAACTTCCCCCCATATGAAATTGATCTTTGTTGGGGGAATTGTTTTACACAATGAAAGAATCGTGTCACCACTAGTAATAAAACTGCCTAAACTCCCTAATCCTGGGGTCTATGGGGCAAAGTTAGGTATCAAAATGAAGCTAACAATATGAAAAATGTGATTGTGAAATCAAAGGAACTGTTTAATTTAATATTCACATTTACTGGCATGTCAAATATGAAAATTAATAATGAAAATATGAAATATGAATAAAATACTGCTCATATTTATTAGTAAAACGTGTTTATTGTAGTTCAAAAATTCTTTTCCAATGCAGAAAATTTTGCTGGTGATCCTGAAAACAATATGTCAAAATAAATCCCCAATATGAATAAGTTTGGGCGAGCTATGATATTTTTCCTAAAACTACTAGAAAACGAGATTCAGCACAAATCACAGGCTTTCTTATCGCAGTGCATGTAAATGTACAATGTAAATGGATGAAGTTTTGTTTGGCATGAATCGAAATGAATGTCCGGGTTCATCTTTTTTTCGATTTGGAGACATCTTGCCATTTGATTTGTGCCGCAGTGTTGGCCGCCGTAGCAATGCCCTGATCTCGTGGACGCTTGTGTGGCCGACCGTTTTGTTGTCGTTGCCTAGGCGGTGCCGGTGGAAGGCCCACATTGTCATCGGAATCAAGCTCGAAATCCTCCGAATCTTCACTGGCTTGCTTGACTGGCTCTCTTCTTTATTGTAGTCTGATTCTTCGCTACTTTCTTGGTCGCTTTCCTCGTTAGAAATGCAGTGGGAAAGCAGATTCATGGCTTGCTGCGATGACATTCTACGGGGTCGCAGGACCGATGAATCCGCCATGTTTGTTGTGGTTACACATGTCGCGCGCATCGTACGCGCCGCATCGATTTATGGATGCACTATTAGCTAGCCTAATTCAAGTCCCGTTGAAAACAGTGTAAAATCAACAATGTTCAGTACCAAGTTTCATGCACACCGACATCACTGGGGTTTCTCAAACAACAATTAGATTATTGTCTTGGTTTTAATATTCACACCAAAAGAAACTCACCTCCCGAAAAGTGATACTTCCCGAGACTGAAAACAGCCATTTTACAAATGGCATCCCTCCACGTTTTAGGGCAATTAGGACCCATTTTTTAACCGTGATTTTATCAAGTCTGCCCTCAGATTGAAGCTCAAAAACCAGGGAGTTGATCCCATGCTATTTTTACACAATCCAATAATTTTTTTATACCAAACGGTCTCCTTTTTCAAAAGAAACTGTGGGGGCACATTTCATGCTAATGAGTTCGCGTAGAAATTCTCCTTTCAATTAGAGTGGTGCACCCTTTGGTACACTCCATTAAACTTGGTATGCAATTCACGTGACGTCACAATAAAGGTGCAGGTTTTCCCCATATGATTTGTACACATTTTTTTACCAATTATATCTTTGGCACTTGGGTAAATCCGATCGACTTCATACTTGGCACACACTTAGACCACCACACACATATTGAAAGTAATTTTTAGAAACTCGAAACAGCTCCGTGTTTGTCCACAAACACATGTCTAGTTTTTTTTTAGCTGTTTCGGTTTTTCACCGAAACAGCTTTTGTAATCGTTAAAGTTTTTTTTTTAGCTGTTTCGGCATTTCGGCCGAAACAGCTTTTGTTTTCGTTAAAGTTTTTTTTTTTCTTTTTCTTTTTTTTTTTTTTTTTTTTTTTTTTCTTTTCCTTTTTCAGACTATTTCCCATAGGATTTGTACACGTTTTTTCTGGCATAGCACTTTGACACTTTGGTAAATCCGATCGACTTGAAACTTGGCATACATTTAGACAACCACCCAAGGACGGTCCTAGAAGAAATTCGTCGCGATTACGTCATTCAAGGTCACGTGACGTCATGTTAAAGGTAACATTTTCCCCATAGGTTTTGTACACGTTTTTCTTTAGATTATTGACTTTGACACTTTGGTAAATCCGACCGACGTGAAACTTGGCATACACTTAGAACACCACCCACAGATGGCCATTGGAAAAATTCGGCACGATTGCGTCATTCAAGGTCACGTGACGTGACGTTAAAGGTGCAATTTCTTTCCCCATAGGGTTTGTACACGTTTTTCTTCAAACTATTTACTTTGACACTTTCGTAAATTTGATCGACTTGATACTTAGCACACACCTCGACCACCATACCCAGGAGGGCCAAGGGGAAAATCGTCAGGATAACGTCATCGTGGGTCATGTGACGTCACATTAAAGGGGCAGATTTTAGGACCCTCTATCTCTGGAAGTACATGTCTGATTGGGGCCAAACTTGGTATGCAAGTATTCCAGAATGTGTTATAGACGAAAATTAAGATGACATCATGATGACATCATCGGGTGTCATGTGACGTCACATTAAAGGTGCAGTTTTTCCCATAGGATTTGTACACGTATTTTTCAACTTATATATCTTGGGAAAATTGGCAAATCCAATCGATTTCAGACTTGGCACACACATAATGAAAGTCATCTTAGACATCCGAAACAGCTCTGTGTTTGTCCACAAACACATGTCTAGTTTCTTTTTTTTTTTTTTCTTTTTCAGATTTTTCTCCATAGGATTTGTACACGTTTGTTCAGACAGGTCACTTAGGTACTTTGGTAAATCCGATCGACATGAGACTTGGCATACATTTAGACAACCACACAAGGACGGTCCTAGAAGAAATTCACCGCGATTACGTCACTCAAGGTCACGTGACTTCGCGTTAAAGGTGAAATTTTTCCCATAGGTTTTGTACACGTTTTTCTTAAGACTATTGTCTTTGACACTTTGGTGAATTCGACCGACTGGAAACTTAGCATACTCTTAGAACACCACCCCCAGATGTTCCTAAAAAAAAATTGGCACGATTGCGTCATTCAAGGTCACGTGACGTCACGTTAAAGGGAAAATTGTTTCCCCCTATAGGTTTTGTACACGTTTTTCTTTAGACTATTGACTTTGACACTTTAGTAAATCTGATCGACTTGAGACTTAATTGGCACACACAAAAGACCACCACACACATATTGAAAGTAATTTTAGACACTCGAAACAGCTCCGTGTTTGTCCACAAACACATGTCTAGTTTTTTTTTTTTTTTCTTTGCCTTTTGTTCTCCATAGGATTTGTACACGTTTGTTCAGACAATACACTTTGACACTTTGGTAAATCCGATGGACTTGAGACTTGGCATACACTTAGACAACCACCCAAGGACGGTCCTAGAAGAAATTCGTCGCGATTACGTCATTCAAGGTCACGTGACTTAGCGTTAAAGGTGAAATTTTCCCCATAGGTTTTGTACACGTTTTTCTTCAGACTATTGTCTTTGACACTTTGGTAAATCCGACCGACTTGAAACTTGGCATACACTTAGAACACCACCCCTAGATGTTCCTGAAAGAAATTCAGCACGATTGCGTCATTCAAGGTCACGTGACGTCACATTAAAGGTTCACATTTTTCTCCCATTGGTTTTGTACACGTTTTTCTTTAGACTATTGACTTTGACAGTTTGGTAAATCCGATTGACTTGAAACTTAGCACACACCTCGACCACCATCCCCAGGAGGGTCAAGAGAAAACGTGATGATGACGTCATCGTGGGTCATGTGACGTCACATTAAATATGCAGTTTTTAAGACCCTCTATCTCTGGAAGTACACGTCCGATTGGGGTCAAACTTGGTATGCAAGTATTTCAGGGTGTGTTATAGACAACAACAAAAATAAAATCATGATGACATCATCGTGGGTCATGTGACGTCACATTAAAGGTTCAGTTTTTAAGACCCTCTATCTTTAGAAGTACATGTCCGATTGGGGTCAAACTTGGTATGCAAGTATTTCAGGATGTGTTACAGACGAAGATTAAGATGACATCATCATGACATCATCGGGTATCATGTGACGTCACACTAAAGGTTCAATTTTCCCCATAGGATTTGTACACGTTTTGTTCAACTAATATCTTTGGCACTTGTGTAAATCCAATCGACTTCAGACTTGGCACACACATAGACCACCACATACACAAATTGAAAGTAACGTTAGACACTCGAAACAGCTCTGTGTTTGTCCACAAACACATGTCTAGTTTTATATTTATTTATGTACGAAAAAAGCAGGAGTCTGCAGGAGTATGTTTTTGGTCGGCGTAATTTACGAAGCTGTATTAGGGACATGGTAAAAATAATTATTTTCTCTCACTTCAGCTAACTCGTACGTACGACTTATATATCGTACGTATTAGTTATATGTCGTACGTACGACTTATTTGAAACTTTAAAGCTAAACAAGTTAATTTCCATTTCAGCAAAGGGTAATCTCACCAATAGCCAAGTTCATAATGTACATACACTGTATATTGAAAGCTTCGTTCACTTTTTTTTGTCGATTTGCTAAACTATACATTTCTTTTGAAAAAATTGACCTTTAATGTGATGTGACACATGAAAAGTCATTGGGTGTCACATTAAAGGTCCATTTTTTTCACTGCCCTGTATCTCTAGAAGTATAAGTTGGATTTGGTTCAAACTTGGTATTCAGGTATGGCGGGATGTGTTATAGATATCCATTGAAATGGCATCATGATGACGTCATCGTGTGATTTGTTATGATTTTGTTTCATTTTTAGACCTTTAGGCCATATCTCTTCAACAGAACATAATAAATTCAAAATTGTTTTTGTAATAATTATGTTTATTGGGTCATAGACATATGCACACAATTGTGAAAGATGTGTGACGTCATCATTACGTCATCAAATTGCCATTTAAAAAATCCAAAATGGCTGCCTTAAAGAACCTGAAAACAAATGTAAACATTGGTTTTCCTAACATTTCCAAAAATGTATAGTTTAGCAAATCTACACAAAAAGTGAACGTAAATACAAAAGAAACATCTATACTATAAAAGATGTAAAATGCGCCATCTTGTCCCTGGGCGCCGCCATCTTGTCCCTGGGCGCCGCCATCTTGGAACACAGGGCCGCGCCATCTTGGAACACAGGGCCGCGCCATCTTGGCGCGTGGTAGACGCCATGTTGGAGAGGCGCGGCGCTTTTGGTCGGGCGACTTGTCGCCGCGCGTGTGAGCCGCCGGCGTCGGTGCGGCGGGGTGCCGGATCGTTCGCGACGGCGAATCCCCCGGGAAATAAGATTTAACAAAAAATCGTATTCGTCCGTGGTGAGATTTAAAAGAAACGGACGTTACCGTAATCGCTTTTCGGTTGCCTGTTGATGTCTGTGGGCCTTTTTGCGTGAACTATTGCGTTATTTTTGCATTGTCTTTTGCCCGGGGTTCGGGCCGAAGCCTTCTCGAAATCGTATACCGTAACTCGGTTGCCAAATTGTTGGCTGTTCGCGATTAAGCGGCGGCTACTGCTTTACGCGAAGCCTTCGCAAATTAATTGTATCCGCCTTGCTCGCGCGGTGGCCGAGTTGGATCCCGCTGGTGACTACAATAAACGGTCGGCAAACAATGCAAAGATGGCGGATAAACTTGTGCTGTCTACCGAATGAGGCACGGCGTAGGCCAACTTCCGGTATAAGTCGTACGTACGACATATATGTCGTACGTACGAGTTACATTTCATAAGTCGTACGTACGACATATGTGACCTGTCACCACAATTATCTTAGGCGTAGGCCTACTTCCGGTATAAGTCGTACGTACGACATATAAGTCGTACGTACGACATATAAGTCGTACGTACGACATATAAGTCGTACGTACGACATATAAGTCGTACGTACGACATATAAGTCGTACGTACGACATATAAGTCGTACGTACGACATATAAGTCGTACGTACGACATATAAGTCGTACGTACGACATATAAGTCGTACCTACGTACGAGTTACATTTCATAAGTGGTACGTACGACATATAAGTCCAGACTACTCGTGACAAACCGCTTTTTTCAACAGAAGTGATATGTCCATCACTTTTGGAGAGTGAAGCCGACATCAACCATTTGCAAAGTAATATGGAGAACAGGACTTACAGGCTAGGGGAAGTAGTGGACTACCGCTGTGATGCAGGCTATCGTATCATTGGCAAGACCTGGAGGGAATGTTCAAGATCAAGTTCACACTTCACCACCAATACTTGGTCAGACCTTGATCCTATCTGCTCAGGTATGTCCCTTCAGACATTAAAATCTCTAGGGTTTAGAGTTAAGTCCATCACGATTTCTCACAAGTCCATTTGTCCTGCAAGTCCACCACCAGTTAATTAATTCACTTTCAAGTCGAGTAAAATACTCTTCAAGTAAAAACAGTTGTTGATCATCCTCTGCTGCTCGTGGCTGGTCTTGCGATAGAAATGGCTATTTTGACCGGACTTGTGATGGACTCGGCTACAGCAATGAAGAAGATAATTATTTGTTTGTTTAGCTTTTTGACGGGGTGAACACACCTTTTGTTGTTGTCAGACACATTTCAAACAAGTATATTATAACATTTTAAGTGTTTGGCCTCAGAGAGAATTGGCGTTTGGTAGGAATTGTTCAGAAATTATAATTTCAAATTGTGTTTACATCAATACAAAAATATGCCATTTGATTATGATTGAAATGTGATAAATTGTCTTTTGTTTCGATGGGCAGTTCCAAATTAAAAAACATTTGAACGTATTCGATCTGTAACAATTGTGTTAAAATGCGTGGGGCGACGTTCTTCCGATATGCCGCCATCCCACACTGTAATAATTTATCGTAACATTTACATTTCAGCAGCGAGATACCAAAATTTGACCGTACGGTCGGACCATAGTTTTATTTACTGATAAACCGTATCTTTTAACCAGTTCGCGCCGGGATTATTTTAACATCGCCGAGCCGACGGGCGGGATTATTTTTAACGAAACTCGATCCGAAGCGGGTTCAGGCTGATAGTGCCGGGAAGCACACCCACGCATTTCCGGCCTTGCACGCTGCTGACATACATTTCCGAACTTGAACTTGGCGTGTTTATGCGTCATCCGTTTTGAATTTGGGGAAAGTTTTGCGTTTATATACGTCATCCGGCGCGAACTGGTTAAAGGTAAAAAGTCTATAAACAATACGGTTTCTCGGTAAATAAAACTACGGTCCGACCCTAACAAATACGGTCGAATCCTGGAATTTTGTACAGCGCACTCCTGGCCAAAGAAATTCCAGGGTACTGTACACCTAATTGACGAAATGATATGTAATGACTCATTTCACGTGACATTCTATTACAAAAAGGCCCTTATCTCTTTGGTCATTCCTTAGTTTCTAAATTCGAAGTTATTTTAACTGTAGGAGACTATACTAATTAAATTGATGTTTTCGTCTAAAAAATAGATTTGTCCATGTTTTGTTGACTAGAAATTGAATGTTCAGACCCCGGAAGGATCGAGTTTCAAGGAAGTAGTTACTTAGAGTCCCGGCATGTAGGCGGAAGTGTAACTTTCCATTGTAGGTCTGGCTACAACTTCCGGGGGTCGAGAGTCAGGCACTGTCTACCAAATGGGAAATGGAGTGGTACACTAACCACATGCGACCACACGAGTAAGTCCAATTGGCTTTCCGTTGCACTTGTACACAATTATATTATTACATTATAACATATTTGTCAACCAAACTAGGTTTATTTACCATTATACTGTGAGCATCTATGTGGAACTGTGGATGTTCTTTTAATAAACTTCAACCAGTCCTTTCATCATTCATAACCCCAGTCAAGTCAATATGAAGCCAACATGAACTTGAAAGTGAACTCTCATTCAAAACTTGTAAAAGTAGGAGATAACTATAAATGATGTTGATTGTGCAAGTGCTGCGGTGGGAATTATTCACCTGCACTCTCACGACAAAAAACTGTTGTGTGCTTGACCTTAAGGGTCAAGCAAGGGCGCTGCGCAAAGGACATATGTAAATGACCTGTCACATACTCCCCTGCTTAAAGGTTGGTGTCCCGACAACCTCAATCATTAATAATAATTATACTAAATACAACTACATGGAATACAATACTATATACATCAGATCATCTCGGCTGGACTCCTGCCAACATCTGTGCCAGCAGCAACTGCATGGGTTCGACTCGTGTATCCACAGCTGGATATGGTAGTGCAGGCATCTCCGATTGGACGCCTGACTTCGGCCAATGATAAGGGTTGGTGTGTTGTCCCGCTCCAAGTCATGAGGAGAGACGGACCTCTGCCGGTGGTTCTATCGGCTCGTTTCTGGGTGTAGCATCTATAGGGACAGGCTCTATAGGGGTGTCGTCAGGGGCAGGCTATTTAGGGATGTCGTGAGCTGTCAGCGTTTGAGGAGTGTCAACTGGATCAGCTAGCTGCTCTGCGGGATGCGATGCTGGGTGATGTTGCTCCCCTGCTTTATGTGAAGCAGGTCGTTCCTCCTCTGGCTCTGTCCTCTTGACGACTGGCAGTGCTGGGCCCTCCTCCTGATGCTCAACGATGAAAAGGATATCGTCTTCCTCCTCCTCCCCACCAGTATGACCTGGTGAGACCGGTGCATCATCTGATGGCGGTCAACAATTGTTAACTGGCGCTACTTCTCTTACCAAGGCCCTTCCATCCAACAGGTCCCTCCTGTTGACGGTCTTCTCCTGCCCCTCTTCATCTCCGTCAAGTGTTGCCACTACGTAGACGTGCCCTGAAGGATTTGGTCTACCTATGACCTTGTGTGGCCTATCTGCCCAGACATCTTGGATTTTATTCCTCCCCTTAATGGAGCGATTGCGGAGGAAGACCCTGGCACCGATGGGTAGACCTTTGTCTTTGGCCGTCTTGTTGTGTCAGTCCTGCCTCCTGAGAGCCTCTTTCTCTGTGTTTCCCGATGCCATTTGGAAAGCATGTTTCATGCGGACATGATGATCACCTACCCACTCATCCACGCTAACCTTGTCCTCCTCTGGCTGGTTGTCTATCCCTAGCAGATGGTCAACTGGCAGCCTGGGCTCACAACTGAAGAAGAGGTAGTAAGGTGAATAGCCCGTCGATGAGTGGGGAGTTACATTGTATGCATATACTAGCTCTGGTAGGTGCTCTGGCCAACGTCGCTTCTGGTCCGGGAGAAGAGTGCGAAGTGCGGTCATGCATGGTGCGGTTGAAACGTTCGTACTGTCCGTTTCCGTCTGGGTGGTATGGGGTAGTGCGGCTTTTAGTGACGCCACACATCTTACAGAGCTCCCTGATGACTTTGCCTTCAAAATTCATGCCTTGGTCGCTGTGGGGTCGACGGGGAACCCCGAAACGGACAAACCAGTCCCTCACTAGACTTCAGGCAACAGTTCTTGCTGTTTAGTCCTTGCAGGGAATGGCCTGGGTAAACTCTGTGAAGAGTAAGAACTAAAATAAGAACTAAAACATTCTCCACATTGTTCGTGCCAGGCTCGAGGACAGTGAAGTCCATGGCAAACTTCAAGTGGTCTCTTGGCCGTGAGTGAACCCATGGTGAGATGCAGCTTTTCCCCGGCTTTAGCCATTGCACACCTCTGGCAATTCTTGCAGTACTCTTCGATGTCAGCTGTCATTCCTGGCCGAAAGCATCTGCTGCAGGTGAGTGCAAGGGTCCTTTCTAATTCCTGATGCCCTGCCTGATCATGGACTGCAGCCAGTATTTGCCCACGTAAGACTAGAGGAAGTAGAAGCTGTGTAACTTCAGAGCTTTAACCTCCTTTTTTTGTTGTAGAGAACGTTAACTCTGGCCTCTAGCTGGTTCCAGAACTTAAGCAGCTTTCGAGGTGGCTTCTCCTCTCTCATGAGCTGCCTGATGTGAGGTTGTCGTATACTCTCAAAGTAGGTCCAGAGTCGCCCAAGGTACTTGTCGTTCCTTTGGAGTGTGGCAAGATCTTTGAAGGAGATGGATGGTAGGGTAGACATTGCAGTGGGTGCCATTTCATCAGGTCTGACGCGGAGTTCATTCAGTCCGGCTTTAACCAGGGTACCTCTGACTTTAGAGAGCACTGTCATGGGGATGGGGGTGGATACTTGGGACGGAAAAATGGTCTATTCAGCTGTCTCCTTAGCGTTGTGATTACTCCTCCCTGATCTATACTTGATGGTAAACTGGAACTGTTCTAGCTCTCCGGCCCACCTCGCTCCCAACTTGGTGTTCGTTTGGAGATAACTTAGGGGGTTGTTATCAGTGTAGACAACAAACTTCGCCCCTAGAAGAAGATCTCTGAACTTAGCGCGCATGCGGGGGCGAGTAGCTATTTGAGCTATGCTTGGAATGTCCTCGGAATTTTCCGGGTTCACGTGACACTTGCGCCAAGACCAAGATAGGGGAACGAATCTGGCGATACTTAAGGGCGCCCTCAATAAGCCCGGATATATACGGACGGCGCGCCGCGGAACAAATGAACGGCTAGCTAGCTTGGTTTTGGATCAAGACTATGCTGGGGACTGCTGGGAACGAACTGCTGGGCCGGAGACTGCTGGTGAGCAAACTGCTGGGCCATAGACTGCTGGTGAACATACTGCTGGGGACCATGGGTACCAGCATTGTTGCCCTGGTGTGTGTTGCGTGACCGGGACAGGCAAGTTAGTCCAAGGAAAATAGGTAAAGAGAGAGTCGGATCTGGAGTGTATCAGTGGCTTTATTCTGTGTCATGTTATCAGGTACAAGAGAGTAGGCCAACAGAGGGCGCACAACGAATTGGTGTACAGTGAACTTGAGTTAACACTCAACAACCTTCTTCTTCTTTTTTTTTTTTTTTTTTTTTTTTGAGCAAACAAAAACAACTATTGGTCACTTTTGCTTCAGTAATAAAATGAAACTGACTGAAATATGAGTCAAAGATTTTGGATTAGAGAAAAACAAAACAAAAAACTGTTGTTAACTATGTTAAATGGAAACATTGAACACTTGGTCACTTTTAGAATTGTAAACCAAAAAAACCAAAACAAAACTATAGAATAAATGCGAGTTTAACATTTACAAAAACTTGTGCACAAAATGATTAATTTTGCGTTATTAAATGTATGTTTCTTGTTTCACTTGTGAGAAACATAAAAAAACAAAAAACCAGTTCAGTGGCGAATATAGTCCTTCAGATAGCCTGGTTCTCTGCGGATCCTGTCACTTTTGCGCACATTCTGTTCTGGAACGGGTGGGTTAGTGTTGGGTATGGGTCCTTTGTAGCTGTTCGGCTTTGGCGGGACTTTCTCCAGAGTCTCGCTCTGTGGGGTTTGGCAAGGTACCGGCACAGTTCCAAAACTGGTGTTTGGTACCCAAAATGGTGGTGTGTGCTTGTGCATTGTCACCTTGGTAGGTCGCATTTGTACCCTGTTTCGCCGGTATAGGCCATTGTTACTCTCCTCGACAATGTAGGTGCGATCCCCCAAAATTTCAATGACCTTGCCGAGGACCCAACGGTTATGTTCTTTATGTTCAAAGTACACAGTCTGACCGCGATGCAGTTTTTGTAGATCATGAGCTCGCCGGTCGTGGTGTTGTTTTACGATGCTTCTGCGCTTGTCCTTCTTTTGCACAATGTCTGGTGCACGTTTGTCCCTTTGGAAACGTGGAACCATGGTGCTAGGTCTGTAACCCAACATCATCTCAGCAGGGCTTCGTCCAGTGTCCTCACGTGGTGTATTACGCTGCTCCAACAACGCAATATTTGGATCTGTCCCATCCTTGCTTGCCTTCAGAATCAAATGTTTGGCAACTTTGACCGCTGCCTCAGCTTTTCCATTTGCACTGTGGTGCCCTGGAGAAGATTGTACATGAGTAATTCCCCAGTACTTCAGGAACTTCTGGAACTCCCTGGATGTAAACTGTGAGCCGGAGTCAGTTGTCAGTACCCGAGGAATACCAAATCGAGCAAACTGTTTCTTAAGCACAGAGATCAACCTGGCACTAGTGGTTGTCGGCAGGTGATCAACTTCAATGAAGTTAGTGTAGTAATCAATTGTCACCAAATACTCTCGGCCTTTTGCCTCAAAAATGTCGCTTGCAATCTTGTCCCATGGACCATTTCCATCATCTTGTGGCTTGAGTGTTTCTCTGGGGTTTCGTGGTCTCAGTTCTTGACAAGGTTCACAAGTGTCCACGAGCTGCTTAATGTCTTTGGCCATACCGGGCCAAAACACAAGGGAACGCGCACGGCGCATCATGCTGTTGTAGCCCATGTGAGCAGAGTGTAGTCTACTCATAATGTCTTGCCTCAGGCATCTTGGAATCAGGATCGCTTCGCCTTTTAGGATGATTCCATCTTCGTAGCTAAGTACATCTCTCATATCGTAGTATGGACGTGCCTCGTTTGGCACCTTGCACTTTGTGTCAGGCCAACCCTCCAAAATTAGAGATTTCACAATCTCGAGGGACGTGTCACGCGAGGTTGCTTCTCTTACCGCTTGTAGTCTGGCGTCGGATATGTCGGGGAAGAAATTGATTGCCATGATTCTAGGTCTCAGATCCGGCAAGTCAATGTGAGCTCGGCTTAGGGTATCCGCGATTACGAGTTCTGACCCCTTAAGAAAATGAAAATCCATATCATAGCGATGGACTCTCATCATAAGTGCTTGTAGTCGCTTGGGTGCTTGACTGAGTGGTTTCTTAAGAATGGCCGCGAGTGGTTTGTGGTCATTCTGTACCGTCACCTTTGTGCCATAGGTGTACTGATCAAAACGTTCTAGGCCAAATACTACCGCCAATAGCTCCTTCTCGATTTGTGCCCAGTTACGCTCAGAAGCGGTGAGTGAGCGAGACGCGTATTCCACAGGTCTACCATCCTGTAGCAAAACGGCTCCAATTCCATCTTTGCTGCTGTCAACCTGGAGTTCAATTTCCTTATTGGTGTCAAAGTATGCGAGCACAGGAGTGTCAGACAGCTTCTGTTTCACAACTTCTAGTGCTCTGTCACAAACGGTGGACCAATTCCACTCGGTGTCCCTTCGAGTGAGTGCTCTGATAGGTTCAAGATCACTGGCCAGATTTGGCAGGAATTTTGCCATGTATTGTACCAGTCCGCATAGACGTTTGACACCATGAATGTCTGTTGGAGTTGGCATGCTCAGTACTGCCTCCACTTTAGACTTGTCGACCTTCACACCCTGGTCGGTGAAGAGGTGACCATGAAATCGGATTTCTGACTTTCCGGTTTCTTTCTTATCCTCGTTGAGAATTATCCGTCTTTCTTGACATCTCTGATACAACTTTGCCAGTTTCTCGTCATTGTCTTTGATGGCTTCAGCTTTAGTGCGACCACATCCAGCAACTGTTATGTCATCTGCAATGGTAAAGACACCATCGAGACCACTCAGCGCTTCAACAAGTTTACGCTGGAAAATTTCACTGCTCACCTTGAGACCGAAAGGCAATCTGGCCCAGCGAAATCGGCCAAATGGAGTTATCATTGTAGTAAGCTTGCTGGAATCGTCGTCAAGTCTGACATGCCAAAAAGCTTCCTTCACATCCAGTTTGCTAAACACCTTAGCATCATGTAACATAGGTAGCACGTCATCGACTGTGGGCAACTTATAGTGTTCTCTCATAAGAGCTTCGTTGAGCGGTTGCGGGTCAATGCAAATTCTGAGTTTGCCATTTGCTTTTCGCACGACAGCCATCTGGCTTACCCACTGGGTAGGCTCGGTGACGGGGATGAGTACACCACGTTCAACCAAATTGTTCAGTTCTGTTTGGACGTCCCCTTTGAGTGCCAGCGGGATTTTACGGCAAGGCAGTGCACGTGGTTTCAGTTCTGGATCCACTTGGAGGTGAGTTACTCCAAGATCACCCAAAAGTTGATTTGTCTGGCCAGCCAAACTAGCAATGAAACGGTCTTTGTTCACGGTTATCAGTCGCATGTCCGTCACAGTTTTTAAACCAAGTAGGCAATGCAGATCATTTGGCACTACAATGAAAACAGCATTGTGTTGTTCACTGGTGCAAATATTCTGGACGGGGATCTCTACCTCCCCTAGATGCTTGACCTTGGTGCCATTCCACATGACTAGTCTCACCTTGGTGGGCTGAACTTGTTCTTTGCGAACGAATCTCTGACAGATAGTGTTGACGTCTGCACCAGTGTCCAATTGGAAACGAATGTGACAGCCATTCACTGCCAACTTAGCTGTCAGAATATTCTGCTTTCTGCCGCTGACGTTTGCGAGGAATGCGTCATATTCGTCGTCAGAGTCTGTGTAGGAATCAGCGTATTCGCGCACAGCCTGCACCTTTGGTTTCCTACACTTGACCTTGAAGTTATTTTCCCCTTACAGTTGGAACATGATTTGCCCCACGCTGGGCAGTCAGTTTTTTTCATTACATGTGTGAAACCACAGTAATTGCATTCGCGTTCTCCAGATGGTGCAGTACGTGGTTTACTGTATGCAGGAGATGATGTAGGCCTAGTACTAGTTGTTTTCTGTGGTGCCTGTCTTGAGGTGGATCCTTGTTTTGACCCATAGACTCTCTTTACAGAAGAAGTAGCCCCGGACTCTGGCCTCATGAGTTTTCCTTGTGTGTTGGCATTCTCTGCTGCTTTGCAAATGTTCACACTTAGGTCCAATGTTAACTTGGACTCCCGTAGTAACAGCTTCTGTGTCTCCTGCTCACGGATTCCAAGCACGATACGATCTCTGAGAATTGAGTCTTGTGAGTCCTTGTGATAGTTACAAGTTTTCATCATGCTACGGATTGCTGCAAGGAATGACTCAAATGATTCATCCTCCTTCTGGTCTCTTTGGTTGTATAGAAACCTTTCATAAGTCTCGTTTATTTCGCCAACTGCGAACGAATCAAACTTTGAGAGGATTTCAGTTGTAGTGCGAACACTTTCCTCGGTCTCGAATTGAAAACCATTGTAGATTTTCAGTCCTTCGTCACTCAGTGTATGCAACAACAAAGCTACTTGATATGCCCGATCATGGGTGTCAAGTTTGGTGATCACGGCATAGTTCACCCATTTCTGCTTAAACAGTTTCCAACTCGCAGAAAGATGCTTAACAGTCTCAAAATTTGGTGGTTGAGGTGGTTTTATGCCACTAACTGGTGCTGCATTAGCCATCTCAACAGTGCTATATACAAAGTTACAGTGTGGCGAGTAAGTTCATGTCATTCGCGACGTAGACGCACCGTAGCAGTTACCATTCATTTATAGTGTAGCGAGCGTCCGTAAACTGGGCCGGTTGATTTTCAGACCGGGCGCCAAAACGTCACTAATTTCGCGGGTTTTTAAGAGGATTGACTTAGCAGTTTACCTATCCTTTTGAAGTACAGAATGATCCCACCGCTGCCACCATGTTGCGTGACCGGGACAGGCAAGTTAGTCCAAGGAAAATAGGTAAAGAGAGAGTCGGATCTAAAGTGTATCAGTGGCTTTATTCTGTGTCATGTCATCAGGTACAAGAGAGTAGGCCAACAGAGGGCGCACAACGAATTGGTGTACAGTGAACTTGAGTTAACACTCAACAGTGTGGTCCTCTTGATGATGAGAAGTACCCACTGGCTGATAGGGACGATTGGGGATGGGGATAATCTCGATTGAGATGCTCTGTAGATCGGCAATTATAACATCGCCTGGGGCCCTGGTTCCAACGAGGAACGGGTTGCTGCGTCATAGCCTAGAGAATGGCATGGATCTGGCATGGATATTGTCGCATAGGCCTAGACGTCTAAATTGTATGTCAGGTAGCCCCCGGCGACAAAAAATAGATAATGACGCGATACAAGCAGCGTAGCTATGACGACGCAACAATTCACTGTTAACGGCTCTTACCCAAAAATAGCACAATGACTACAATGACTGTGATATTCTTAGGCATTTCGTCTGGTGTTGACCTTTGCTAATGCGAGTTCTATTTTATAAAAACCTGGAAACACTCGAACATGGCGAAAGTTAAGCAATTCCTCCAGTTTTTGGTCACGTGACATTGGCGGCTAAATAATAAATGAAAAATCACAAATAGTCAGAAGTATTTGGTCTGGGAACTAGACTATAATAATCGAACACAACATTAAACAAAAACGACTTAGCGCGCATGCGGGGGCGAGTAGCTATTTGAGCTATGCTTTCCTGTCGAGCCCTGCCAGCGAGATGGTCAATGATGAAGGCGGCAGCATCATCTCCTTCAAAATGCCTCGTTGTCAGCTGCCCCTTCACGTCGGTGACCCACTCCTGAACAGTAGGGTCGCTGGATTTTTGCAGGTTTGCACCTGAAACGCTCTAGCCGCCTCCCAGCTGCGACATAGACTTGCCTTGTGGGTGCTAGTGTGATAGTGGAGCTGATCACAGTGGTCTTCTGTCTCTCCTCCTTCTCCGCCTGCAGGGCAACCTTCATTGCCTCCAGCTCGGCCCGCAAGTTCACTCTCCATCCTCGCTTGGAAATCACAACTGTCGTGGAGTTCTTGTCAATTCCTCGTCTGCTTCACTTCATCCTTGGCTGGGGATTGCAGTGACTACACCATCCTGTCTACGACGCCAATTGTGACACTGAGAAATATGACACCGAGAGTGATGTACATTTGTGTCGATTTTTACTATGGTGTCTGCAGTTTATTTCAGCATAACCAAAATAAAACAAAAACCTATCGCTACAGACTTAAACTGTAGTGAACTTCAATCAGTCCTTCTATCATTCATAATCCCAGTCAAGTAAATATAAAGCCAACATGAACTTGAAAGTGAACTCTCATCCAAAACTTGTAAAAGTAGAAGGTAACTATAAATGATGTTGATTTGCAAGTGCTGTGGTGGGAATGACTCACCTGCACTCTCAAGACAAAGCACAGTTGTGTGCTTGGCCAAGGGTCAAGCGAGGGCGCTGCGCAATGGACATATGTAAATGACCTGTCACACTAGGAAAAGGGGCCGATCTTGTATTTTCGTTGTGGTGCCATCACGGCAAACATGTGCGCAAGCACGCGCACTATTGTTTTCGAATGACATCCTTGCATAATGTTCACCAATCGGCTTCATGCGCAAACAAAAGTGAGGGCTTTAAGTGTAGATGCATGGATAGGACACGGTGCGTGCCAAAAACACTATTCTGAGTGTATACATAAATGATTCCCTATTTCCGCTTTTTTGGTTTACATATTTACATGATTACAAGAGCTGTTCTTTATAACACGGCAGCCGAAGATTCTGGATCTTGATTGGCCAAGAAAGATTAATATGGTAACTTTTGCAACTACATTATAATATTATTGTGGGTCTGCGGAAGAAACATAACTGGTCGTGAATATTTTTTCAATTTGTTTTCGCGATTAAGGCCAGTTCATACTTTACACGAAAGCGACTGTGATACGAATTTGACGTCACAAAGCGTTTGCTGCAAACATTCGCCCAAGTTGAAATGTGTTCAACTTTTGCGATTTTGCATCGCGAAAACTCCAACTGAAGTCACAAATTCGCGTTCGCGTTTGCTTTCGCGCCGAGTATGAACCGGCCTTTAGTATTGAATATTTTCGCGGCGTCGTGAATTTTGTTGCGACTAGTCGTAAATTTATTAACGATTGGTCGTGAATATTTTGTCGACGTCGTAAACATTTTCGTGACGTCGAGAAAATATTCCCGACCGGTCGTGAATAATTCACGACTAGTCGCAAACAAATTCAGTTCACGGCGTCGCGAAAGAAATATTAACGATCTGTTATATCCCTTTATGGTCACCATAGAGATGAGCCCAACATAAAAGTATAGAGAAGGGTGCGCCCAGTAACAATCGTAAACAAAGTTTGTCAAGTTGTAATTCTTTTGTCACGACAGGTTTCTTCTGTCCAAACCCTGGAATTCCTATTGGAGGACGAATGGTCAATGCACGGAGAGTGCGATTCCTAAAGGGAGCAAGAGTGATTTATGAATGCAACAGAGACCGGGTGTTGCTGGGGTCAACCGAACGAGAGTGCATGAAGACAAGAAGCTGGAGTGGCGAACCTCCAACATGTCGAGGTCATACATTTAAGACAGTTTGATTAAAAAGGTTATAGAGAAAGTTTTAGCGTTTATAAACTGAAGTCAACCTCTTTGTATGTTACGGCGCGCGTCACAGTCTTCGCACCCTCATAAATGCTGTTCTGTATATTTATTGCTTCAGTTTTCAATCATTATCTGTGAGTCAGTAAAATTTGCTTTCAACAGGACAATATGACTTTGATGACAGCGTTGAGGTGACAGCAAGGATGACATACAACATCGAAGGCCTAGCAGCCAATCTGGAAATTACTTCCACCGACAATACACCTAGACACAGCCCCAGAGGCAGGTTCATTGATCTTGGACACACCGGAGGGATGGAAATCTACTTTGTCTTTGATGTATCTGGAAGCATAACCAATACTCGCCTCAAGGACTCCGTGGGAATTGCTAAATCCCTTGTTGAAATGGTGAGTTACTTTACTAGTCTCAATGCACTTCATCAGTTTATCAACAGGCGGTGTAATATAATTGGAAACATTTGTGCTTGTACTTATTAACATAAAGTGCCGTGCTCTTGCACCACATAACGACCGAGGGGCGAGACACAAAAGAGAACAAAGGAAACAAAAGCCCCTCGGTCGGCGGTATGAATGGAAAAATTCGGTTCTCGATCGACGGTGCAAGCGCTAGGCAATGGGGTTTGGGTATAACATAGGAATAAAGGAAAACACAATATCGATCCTCGATCGTTATGTGGTTCACGACTATGTGTGTGTACATGTTTATATGAGATCAAATACAAATATTATACCGATTGTAAATTCTTGTCACCAACTAGGACCATACACTTTGTTTGTACATTTACACACACGTGGTCGTGTTTTACCCTAACGACCGAAGATCCCTTTTTGTGTTTCCCTTTGTTCTTGTACTGTAACCTAACCCAATTGCCATATCGTATACTTTAACGACAGAAAACAAAATTTAACAAAAGACGAACGCCCAAGGACTATTGTGCTTCTGTATTGTGTGTGCGTGTTTCTAAATTCGGTACCCTGTGGAGACCTGAACACAATGGGGACAATGGGAGTCAAAAGGTTTCCACAAGGTATATTTCTATAGATGAATAGCTCCCAGAAGACATTTACGAAATAGATTTTTGGATTTTACTCAAATTACTCAACATAGGGTTAGTGTTTGGGTTAGGGTGTAATATAGGGTATATTGGGTAAAAATTTCAACCCAGAAAATTAATTGTGGTTAAAATAGGAGCAGTTTGAAAAACGTGCTCGACTTTCTTATCATTTTGTGCACGAGAACAAAGAGATGTCTCCACAAGGATACAAATTTAAGGAGATGTGTGTGTGTGCGTTTGTTTTTGATTGAAATAGGGGACGTATGACAAAGAGAACAATGGGGTCCCCTATTCCGCAAAGGTCCCCGATTCAGACTCGTGTGCAAATCCTATGGCGATCATCCGAAAACGTTAGAGTACAAACAAAAGAGGGAAGACGGTCGGACAATGCCCCGTCCCCTATTGACGGCATTTACCCACTTGGGTGAGTGTGTAAACACATGTACGTTTGTTTATGGTGTAAATCGAGGAGTTTCCTTTGTTCCTCTCGAAATTTTTCCTTTGTTTGTACTCTAACTTTTTCCGACGGCTCTCATTGGTACACGAATCTCAATCGAGGTCGTCCTCGATTCTAACCCTAACCCCAATTCACCTTCGTGTCCACAGGTATGTGTCCTCCATTTACACCATAAACAAACGCCGGCCATCGTGTAGACGGACAAAGGAATTTGAGGGCAAACATTGGGTCCACGATTGACAGAAGGTCCACGATTCAAAATCGTGTACAAATCCTACGAAGGTCTTCTGAAAAAGTTAAAGTACAAACAAAAGAAGGATAACGGGAGTGTATGGGGGTCCACGACAGAAGGTGTTTACTCACATGTGTTTGAGTGTAGACGTACACTCATACAGTCAAACATTACATACCTTGTGTGGACATATTCTATCGAATTCGGGTAGTAAGAACCCTGCAGTTGGGGCCAATTTCACGAAACGCTAAGACGCGTTTTGGGAAAAGTAACTCTTCCTACCTCGCGACTCGTCCTAGGATCGAGTTTACCAAAGTTAAGACACGTTCGACATGTCCTAAGTTCCATAGCAACGTGGCTAAACTCGTTTTAACATAAGATCGGTCCGAGGGTCGTCTATGGTGGCCCTGGAGGAACTACGCAGAACGTGAATATTGACGTCAATATTCGCAACAAATTTCACGACTTTCCCCAAAGTCGCGAATATTGACGTCAAATTTAACGTCGATATTCGCGTCAAATTTCACGACTTTTCCCGAAGTCGCGAATATTGACGTCAATATTCCCGACAAAATTCACGACTTGCCCCCCAAGTCGCGATTATTGACGTCAATATTGACGACAAATTGCACGACTGTCCCCAAAGTCGTGAATATTGACGTCAATATTGACGTCAAATTTGGCGACTTGCCCCTAAAGTCGCGAATATTGACGTCAAATTTGACGTCAAATTTTCCGGCTGGACCTAAGTACAAGAGCTCCCGCATGAAAACATGCCTTACTATCGTCCTGGCATAGACACGGGACAGATCGAAGACTTTTCAGGGCTGCGAGTGTGAACCAAGATATCAGATGGTTCAAGAAATGCACAGTGTGACAGGGCTGAGAAGAAGAAGATCCCAAACAGGGCAGGGTCTAGCTATCACACCCCCCATGCTTGACACCACGGCTAACATCAAATTTAACAAATCTTGAGCCCTTGAACTGGACCGTGGCGTCCATGACGTCATGAAAACACATCAGATAATAGCCAATCTGGGCAGCCCAAACGCATTAGGATGGAAAACAGACCTGGACCACTCACGTTGTCGAACGCCTTAGTCAAGTTGAGAAGACCATGCAAAGATGTCGCCGCGGGATAGGCAAAAACCATGGCGTTCTGGGAGAATTATGTTGGCGATGAACTGTAGCTGAGGTAACAACACTCGGGCAAACACCTTCCCAGCTATAAACACAACAATGATATCCCCCTGTAGTTATTGCAGTCTTGTCGGCTGGATTTGTTTTTGTAGAGGGTTATGATGTTTGCATCTTTTGGTTCTTCTGGTTTAAAATTGAAATGCCAGCAGGTCAGGAGAACAGCGTACAGCTCTGCAGCCAAGATATTACCGCCTTTCTAAGTACCACTGGAGGGATGCTATTGGTACCGGGAGCCTTGTTGTTCCTCAATCCGCTGATGACACGTTTCTCTTCAGCCAAGGTGATAGGGTTGTCCAGCTCTTTCAGGACAGGAAGCTGAGGTTACGCATAGTAAGTACTGACAGCAGCATCACTGTTGTAAAGTGAGCTATAGTGCTCTACCAAGCGTTTAAGCTTTGCTGTTTTGTTTTTGTGTCTGGCACCAGTGGATGACAGCAGAATAGAAGAGTTTGGATGGGAGCTATTGCCTCTGTAATGCCATGGTACAATCCACGTAGATCACCAGACCGGTAGCGTTGCATAGCTGCACGAGTGCTCTGGACAGAGCTGGACAGTGCACTTGGTATCCAAAAGGGCAGCTTTTGATGGGCGTGTGTTTTTGTTTTTGGCTGACCGTTGGTTCTCAAGAGCTGGGAGCAGTCATTCGTCAATGTCCCGGAACCAGTCAGGTAGCTTTCTTGAGTAGCGACCAAAGGCAATCATAGCACTGTTGTAGACCTCTGAACGAAACCTTGACCAAGCACCTTCAGGTTTGGCAGAGATGGGTGCTGAGCTGAGTTCACGAAACGTAGTAGCATGACTGATATCTTGAGTTAAGATAGTGTCAATAGCAGGCAGTGGTATGGGCGTTGTACGGGGGAACTTCTTTGGTAGTAAAAAAAAAAGCTTAAAGCGAACGAGGTAATGATTCTGTATTGCAATCAGCAAAATGCAAACTACAGCAGTGGATAGTATCGCGTAGCTGTCTGACAATGAGACCATCGCCAGCAAAGATACTATGCAAAAACTCACTAAGCTAGAGATACAAGTTGTCTTTATAGACCCTGGGATAGAAGTCAGAGTAGGTGCATATAGACTGGGATCAGGGGGATGTAACCAGTTCTGAGACGCATATGCAAATACATGAGGCGGTGAGAGATATCAACAGGTTGTTGAATGCAAGGGAGTGGGGAGTGCAGAACTGCGAAGCCTGTTCCATGCACATGCCTCGCATCATCTGTGTAACCGCTTATGCAGAAGGTGAAATGTTCCTCCCGAATATAACAACAGCCAGTAAGCCAGGTTTTGTATATAGAGAGTTCAACCACTGCTGACTTTCTTGGCTTAGAGGAGTGGATATCTATATGAACACCAAGAGAACGAACATTCCATCAAGCTAAGGCTGTATAGGCAGTAGCAGGATGATGTCCCGGTTTCGCCTGCCTGGAACGCGAACCTTGTCGAGCAACGAAAGCCCCTAAAAAGGGTGGCTTCCGCATTGCTGGTAGCTAAATTATGATAAGAACCGTTGTGATACATAGACGACTAACACCGAGGCAGAGGGGAAAATATAGCGAATAATTTCCAAGGACAGAGACTCTCCTCTAAGCCTGACATTCATTGGGTCCGGAGGAACGCGACAAAGCGTGACAGCAGGAATAAATTAATAGAGGCTGCCCCGCAGTGGCAAACGTAAACTTAGGCTGTGTCCGAAACGAGTATCTAGAGCTACAATTTATGTCTACAGCTACAGTTACGTCTACGTAGGCGCTAAGGTAAATGGAATTCGGACGCGGCTACGGTAGAGCCTACGGCTAGTTATTGCGCCCCCAATCGATGCTTGAAATAGTGTTTTTAAAGTTACGATGTAAGAATTTACAACAATTATTGTCTGCTAGATGTTTGTTTACAGCCAGTCGATATACCTGATGATATTGACGTATTTGTCGATCTGTTAGTTTCAATTCAATGCACTATCATTGAAAAATAAATTTTCTCCACAATTAACGTTAGTGCTGCCGCCATTTTGTTTTGCCTGAGCTAGACAACTTCTTTTTACGGCTAGATTTTTGTGAAGTTGTAGCCGTAGCTGTAGCTCTAGACGGCATTTTGGAAAGCGCTACAAAATGGCCAACGCAGACAATAGCCGTAGCTATAGCTCTATAGACACCCGTTTTAAACACGGCCTAACTGTGCCTGTTGACCAACAGCCGTTGACCCGAATGTGAACTCATCCGCTTGCCGGTCGGCTAGCAAACAATGTTGGTAAATTCCTCCACCACGATTGGCCGATAGTGTAGTATATTTTACTACACTATCATTCAATGTTTGGTTACATTATCGGTTAGTGATACAGTATCGGTCAATCCGTGTAACATCTTTGGTAGGTGATAAATTATCCGTCGGCTACTACGTACATTATCAGCTGTAACAATATGTACGGGTATCTTTGGTCCTCATTCACATTAGCTCTAGTGTCGTTCGATGCACGAGTCAGTCAACGCTCTCCAGCAGGACCTGTCAGCTGCCAGCATCTCCACGTGAAGTCCCGCTCAATGGTTTAATGCCAACTTGGTTCGGCCTCTCCTCCTGTCCACTGGTAACACCGCAACACTTGGTTTGCGAGCATTGAATGGGGAAGCCGTACAATGCAACGTGGCCTAACCATTTCATTCTGCATCTGCATATCACAATGGACCCTATACGTTGTTTTGATCGCTCTCGGACCTCTCCGTTAGTGATTCCACTTGATGCCCAGTATCCTTCTGATGCATCTTGTGTCGGCAGCATCAAGTCTCTTTTCCTGGCTGTTTTTTGGTGCCGTGTTTTACAGCAGTCGACAAGACATTAGCCTTGTAGAAACGAATTAAGTTTGGTCTTCAGTCTACACCTCTTGCATGTACAAATCTTGTTAAGTTGATTGAAGGCTGTGAAAGCTTTTTCTATTTTACACCCGAATACCTGGTCCATTGTACCCTTGTTGTTGATGGAACTTCCTAGATTAGTGAAGTTTTAGGTCACTTGTATTTTGTTCTGGCCTATAAGAACGTCATTAGGTGGCCAATGGTTTCCAGTCAGCATATTATATTATTAGTTTTCTTTTCCTGACTGACCGCCTACGACTTCTCCAATGACATTCACTAACTCCTGGAGACAATGAGTACTGTCCGACAATGCTACAATATCATCAGCAAAATTAGGTCACACAGCTTGCTTCCTTCACACCAGTTAATACCCTGTTCGATTCATCGTTCTCTTAAACACCTATTCGATACCCATGACAAACAGGATTGGGGAGAGGATGCAGCCTTGTCGGACGCCAGTTATAACCTGGAACTAACTGCTAAAACTGTCCTTTCTCCTGATACAGCAGCGAGAGTTGTTGTAGATGTACTCTATAGCTCTGACAACTTACCCCGAAACCCATAAGAAGAGTACTCCCCACAAGAACTGTCGATGGAATCTGTCAAAAACCTTGCTAAGGTCGATGAAGCTAATTGCAAGGGGGACCTGGGACTTTTGACATTTTTCGATGATCGTCGGAGAGTAAAGATCAGCTCAACGCATGGGCGCTTTGGTCTGAAATCTGCCTTCTCGCGCAGCTCGCCACCGACGGCATCTCTTAGCCGGTTCATGATCATTCAACAATAGACTTTACCAGGAATCAACAACAATGCCACTCCCCTCTAGTTATCATATTTAGCAAGATTCCCTTTTGGTACAAAATCCTGTGAAACTACTTTAGAGCTTCACACTTGGTTGCATATCTGGCACAACCACTGAACAGTCATCTCGCCACCGGCTTTTATCTTTTCGGCGGTGATGCCGTCAATGCCATGTGCCTTGTTTAAGCATCCCGACGGCTTTCCTTACTCTCTCATTTGTGATGTAGTCGGTGTTGATAGGGAGGGTATGTCAATGGTAATCAGGCTCGGAAGGGGTAGCTGGCTGGGGTCGATTTAACACTTCATTAAAATGCTCTACCCACCTTGCCAGTTTTTCTTCTCTGTTTGACAGAAGCCTTCAATCTTTGGCTTTAAATGGGCCAGATCTTGAAGAGATAGTGTTGGTGACTTTCTTTGCAATGCGATACACAGGTCTCATATCATTGTGAGCCACTGTCTCCTCGGCCTTCTCTGTCTGGTTATCTAACCATTCCGTTTTATCTTTGGGCACTGCGATTGACTTCCCTGTCTTTGGTGATGTACGCCTCGTAGGAGGCTATAGTGTGTCGTCTTTTATGTAGTTGTTTCTTTCAATAATTAATTCCCAGGTGCGGTCACTGATCCACTCTTTCTTCAAGAGTTGTTGATACCTAAGGATGTCTTCGCCTGCTGTTCTCGTTGCCTCTTTCACCTGGTCCCCCCAACAATGGCATTTAAGCAGCGATTCTATATTGAAATCGGTAACCTCTTGACCTGTGAAAGTCTTCAACTTCTTAAGTAGTGAGGTCTTTTTTTATTTATTTACAGCTTGATCTAAAATTTAGCTTGGCGATGGCCAGATAATGGTCACTGCATACATCCGCTCCTCTAAAGAAAGGTTACTAAAAGTTTACCTTTCTGTGTCTCCCATAAGGCTGGCACTTGAGCGGTACCTTAATTTCCCACAACTGAAGAGTGAATACTTGAGAGTTTTTGGCCTCAAATTTGTATATGTATAACAGGCAGGGTATGGTGCGTGTTCACCTCCCAATATACTGACCAACCTCTGCCTTCGAGGTGCCTCCATTTACGTTGTTTAGATCCCTGACCTCTTCTGGGTCGTCTGACAAGTCTCCAAGACGGATGCGCGTCGCTTCCCGACATTTTGTGCAGTCTCTTGTAAAGCGTCCTTTGCATCTGCAGTTGTGGTACACATCTTCAGCGTTTGCCTTCCTAGTGTCTGGCAGGTCGCATTGTATTATTGTTCCTATAGCCGCGTTCGCATTGGATCTAATATTGTCAAAAGTTACCGGAAGTTCACGGTGTTAAATCCTCCGCTAGAAGCTTGGGCCTGTAGATCTTACTGTTGCGGCGGGTAAAATGGACAATTCGACAATGTTACCGCCTGTCCGCATTGGATTTAATTTGGTTAAAGTTGACAACAGTCTCCGTAGGTTTTACCAAATAAAAGTCTAATGCGAACGCGGCTTATAATAACTTTTCCCCCTAGATGGACAGCTAGATCTACAACTGCCTAATTAAACGAGGACCTCTTTCGTATGTGGCCTTCAGGGTTAGTTCTGGTTTCGCCATTCTTGCATACTTTGTAGTTTTCTCTGATCCAGGAGTGTTGGTTTGGCCGGAAAAACGCTTCTCTACCCGCCCTAATTCAAACGAATTCCATGGAATGTCTTCTGATAATTCGGGATATGCTACCACGGAGAGTTACCTTTATATTCTGCCTTAATTCCTATGATATGCTTTAGCACAAGTTGCCGGCGCGGGCGACAAATAGACCAAGTTCCAGATCCCTGGTGTATCTCCAGCTATTGACCTGTCCTCGCCCAACACGACAAACAATCTCTCCGTTTGGCACACAAATAATAGGCCGAGCCGACTCTGGGTTGCCGTCGGTATAAGCCCGCCACAATATATTAACATTTAAACTGCTGGGAATACAGTAAAATGGCATTTATGTACCTATGCACCTTTATGATAAATAAATTGCCGGGTGGGAAAGATATTACCCCTTCAAACAAATGTTAGTTGAGAGCTGTAAACGTGTATTTAGTAAACATGTGTATATACTTGATGTCGTTCCCTTGTTTCTTGGGTTGAAGACAGAGTGGCTCTAAACATCTCAACGTAAGGTCAATGTGCTATGTGAAGATAAAGTAGGATTCCTTAATAAAAACAATTAAATAGTAATTATACTGAGTAAACACTAGTACTAAATGTCATACGTTCCCTCCTGAGTCATTTATCTATATACATTGTATTAAAATGACACGAATTCTTAGAGTATACGACTCGGGTACTCTCCTGTTGGCTACTGCAAACAGTTTAAGCGTACAAAATGTTTTAAGACGTATCTGTTGGGGCAGGTAAGCCCGTCAGTGTGTGTGGTGACTCGGTAAAATTATAATTACATTACATTTTAGTTTTAATTTTATATCATTTTGTTTAAAAAAAAGAAATGAGCACGTGCTTGGATGATGAGCAACTTTTTGTTTGTCTGTAGATTGGCGAGGCTAACGGTCGCCCACGTGCTCGGTATAGTGCCTGCTTGTTTGCTACAGATCCTGCTATTGTTTTTAGTGTCACCGACCCTCAACCATCGGTGGCGGATGTAATTTCTTCGCTTAATTCGATTAAACGAAGCAACTACCAAATAGGTAAATTTGAAAAGCAGTGTACAGTTTGTCTGAAATACAGTGAATGAAAGTAATACTCGTCTAATGTACTCTCAGTCTCCTGACGACGGACAGGGTATACTTTCTGAAACGTTGAGTTTCCTCTCACAAACTCACACAAGAGATTTGTCACACGGTGCTACCGACAATATTTGTCTTATTGCTATATCTTTCTCTTGCAAACCTTTAAATCTGATCAAATGTATTCATTATATTGGTGTAAATTTAACTGGCCCTTAACTGGCCCAACGATGTTTTGGAGGATAGTGAAAGTTTCTTTCCATAGAATTTGAATGATACCAGCAAGACTTCCTAAACTAAAACTAAAAAACATTTTGTTTCTGTGGCCTAACACAACTAATTGCGGCTATGGGATTGTTAACCCGGGTGTGATTTGTCACAATACAACAGCGGCGTACAATAGACACAAAAGTCTTTATTAATTTATTACTTTAGCCTTACTTTATCATCCACAACAAATGGGAAATTCATTTCGGCCTTTACATCAATAAGTTAAATTTACAACAATTGCAATACGTAAATTTACCTGTCAAGAACAGTTGTGAACATTGTTTTGTGACAGGCACAGGAACAGCAACGGGAACAGCTCTCAAGTTTATCCATGAAAGCGAGATACCAGTTGGAGATGCCGGTCCGGATACAAAGAGATATCTATTCCTCTTCACAGACGGTAAGGCCATTTATATAGCCATTTATTTATACACGTCAAAGCAAGTATTCCTCAAGAGTGCCCAAGGAATTGTAGTTTCAACTAACTATATATTCTAAAAAAAACCTGTAACAAACAAGACAGCACAGTTTAACAGGTGGGAGGAAAACCCGAGAAGAATATTCTTGGGAAATCCTAGTGTTGGTTACAAGACGTGCTTATGGCCCTGTCACACTAGAACGTTTTAGGCCAACGCGTGAGTAGCGCGTTAAAAATAGTTGATACGCTGGCAAACGCTGAACTTCCACAGAAAAAGGCAAGTGGAACCGTGATTTCAGCGTGTCCATAACGCGTTGTTCACGGGTTCAATGCGTTCGCCAGCGCGTGAGAAACGCGTTAGTAACGCGCTCGACGACTGATGAACGACTGCCCAGCGCGTGAGTAGCGCGTTCCAACGCGCGCCAGCGTACTGCAACGACCACGTGGTTAGTTGTATAAAAAGCCGACGCGCTACTACACTAATGGCCCTGTCACACCAGAACGTTTTAGGCCAACGTGTTGGAATTTCGGTAACACGCGGGTAAACGTTGACCAACGCTAGGCCAGCGTTCGCAACACGATAAGCGCGTTACCCACACGCTGGAACACGCTGAGGCAAAAATACATTTTTCAACATACCTAAAATTGTCAGCGTTTGCCAGCGTGTGACTGCACACGCTGGCGGCGCGCAGGATGGTCGTTACTCACGCGTCGAACGCGCTAGACGATCGTTACCAACCCACTACTCACACGCTGGGGACCCGCTGTCGTATTTTTACTATAAACCAGTGATACGTTCCTCACACGCTGAGCGCGTTCCTCACACGATACTCACGCGCTGGCATACGCTATGAACCCGTTATCAACCTATATGGACACGCTGAAATCACGGTTCCACTTGACTTTTTCTGTGAAAGTTCAGCGATTGCCAGCGTATCAACTATTTTTAACGCGCTACTCATGAATTGGCCTAAAACGTTCTGGGGTGATGACAGGGCCATAACCAGCGTGTCGCCAGAGTACGCCAGCGTACGCCAGCGTGCGCCAGCGTGTGAGTAACGGGTTGATAACGATCGTCTAGCGTGTTCGACGCGTGAGTAACAAACCTCCAACGCTCCGCCAGCGTGTGCAGTCACACGCTGGAAAACGCTGGAAATTGTATGTATGTTGAAAAAAATATGTTTTCCTCAGCGTGTGACAGCATGTCCCAGCGCGTGAGTAACGCGCTCAGCGTGTTGCTAACGCTGGCCTAGCGTTGGTCAGCGTTTGGCAGCGTGTTGCAATAATTACAACACGTTACTCACGCGTTGGCCTAAAATGGTCTGGTGTGACAGGGCCATTAGCGGCAGCGCTGTGCCATCGTTCACGAGACGCGGACGGAAGCGATCAACGGCATCCCAAACACCAGGCCCGTAACCAGGATTTTTTTTTTTTTTTTTTTTTTTGGGGGGGGGGGGGGGGTGGCTACAATGATAGAAAAAGTACATCGGCGGGAGGACCTTCACATGTAATTAGTTACAGAGGTACATTAAAAAAATTAAAAAACGGCTTCTGGCGGTCGAGCTCTCACGATAGCTTAGTGGATAATGGGTGATCCTTCGACTGCGGTTCAAATTTGTTCTCTGCTCATTTTTCATTGACCTTTTTTGTATTCGTATGTGCCTATATAAGATATTTTAAGGATAATTCATTTGCACACTAATTCTGCGTTATATACCTTTAACTGAAGTAGAGCGAATTTGAACAAAAATATGGCTGCCCGTGCATGGGCAGTATAGGCCTAACTGAATGTCGGCCAGATAACTCTCGAAAAGTGCGTGAAATGGTACAACCACAGCCAAACGTGCATGGCGAGACACCTAGCACGTCAGAACATCGAAGATTAAATAAACTTCAGTTATACAGATCGAAACGATTAGAAGGAAAATGCATATAAAACAGAAGAAGAAAAGGATCTGTAAACAAATCTACAGGAAAAGAACATTTTGTTTTTGTTAATTTTATAATGACCCCCTGATAATTGTAAGCTGTTGTTTCTTAAAAAAACGTTTGTTTAGTTTTTAATTTGCTGGGTCTGAACATTAGCGGAAATAAATAAGAAAACATAAAGACCAGTGCAAACGATCAAACGGCTGTAGCAAAAAAAAATGTTTTCATTTCAAACTTACCACCATAACCTTTCAGACGTTACTTAAAATTCTTCTAGATACAGGATAGCGGCTCTAACTTTAATCATGGGGTAACAAAATACAAAGACAAATTATTGCAATTAAGACAAAACACATGTCGTAAATGAATTGCAAACAACGCTAAAATGCATCTAACAAGAAAAACTAAAGTGCCAGTATATTGCCAAACAGCTTCATCGAATAAACAGCATAACAAGCCACATGTTTGAAGGTAGGATACACCATTTGCAGATATCGAAAATATTTACTACCGAATTATTAAGAAATATCTTACTTATTTAAAAGTAAATAATGATTCTAGGCATCCAGCAAAATGATTGCGCTAGATATTCTGTAATTATTCCGAAAAATTGAATTTTATTAAACAAAATTCGCGATCGCCGGACGGCGATCGCGAAAAGAACGATAATAACATAAGAATAAATGCCCGACGCCGGTTAAAAACAAATGCTGTTTTTCTTGCTTTTTTCGGCACCCATGATTGTAAAACTTCGGACAGGTCATTTAAATGATATTTACTATAAAATACAACCCCCAAATCCACCCATTAATAATAATTCAAGCAATTACCAGTGGTGTACCATACCTTTAATTTGAACTTACATAAGTTGAAATTCATTGCCCATAAACGAAAAAGAAAACAAAAACTGGCAACAAATTCTCGTGCGCTTCGATGAGGCTTAATTTTATTTCATCTATTGTAGACAGAGAGTAGACATTCAACTGAAGAATGGTGAAAATGTAGACTTGAATGCCTATCAATGAAATAGAATGACTAAAACGAACCTGGATAAAAAGAACAAATTCATGTGTTAGACCACATGGCATGGCTGCAAAATGTGCTCAGAAATCAATTTCCTTGGCGCACCTCTTGAATCTGAGTGGAATCACTGCAGTCTGTTAGCTGGGATCATGTGGATCACGAAAAACCAAAATCCCCAATCGCAAGTTCACCAGTTAATTAAATATTTGCATTTTAATCACCTGTGTATAACGGGCGCCCTCTATTGACCAGGATTGGAAAGCTGTGTACATTTTCAATGGGAAAAGATTGCTTATTGCAGTTGCTTGCTCAAAAGGGAATCTACAGAGACAGAATTCGATTAAAGAGGAATTAGGATGTGTTTTAATGTCTTAATACAAATTTTGTTCATTGCCATAATTTGAACTTTTTAATAGAGTGTCATTTTTTTATTGTTATTGTTTGATTTTTGTATTATAATGGTTTAATCTTTTTTTTTTAGGGGGGGGGGGGGGTTAAAAATCTAAATGTAAATTGTATGAACAAAATATATACACGACCCGAGGTTTTTTTTAGCTTTAGTCTTTGATACATGTTTATGCGTGACGGTAAAACTGAAATTTGTCCATGTCTTTAACAATGTAGGTGTGAGTGGGTGAACAACAACTCGTACCGATTTACATTTAATACACAATTCTGTTATAACAAACATTTTGCCCATTTCCAGCTAAATTTATATTAGGGAGAGTCAGATGGAAATCAGACTGTGTGATACAATGTTTCTGTGGTGACAAGATCCTTCCCTTCGATCTGTGAGAGCAGCCACTGATCTTCTTTTTTCCTCGCTGCTTCCAGAAGCTTTCCTACAGTTAGCGTCTGGCATTGTGAATGTTTGTCAAGGACAGTTGTTCGGGTCTTTTTGTCCAAACTCCACCTCTGTTCTCTTTTTTTAACGGCATATACTCAACTACATCACGTACTGTTGACAATGCGGATTCCTGCGGTACATCAACCAGTGCGTGTACGATTGGAATGCCGATATGATCATCTCCGCCTTTTCGGCGATTTTTGCTTGGGTACATTTTCCCACCTACCGGCACAAGCGTGGAATTTTTTTAAACTCTTTTCAGAGAACAACAAAACCCTGGAATCTGCATCTGAACCGTGCATAATACACTTTTTCTTGTTCAAATCGCTATCATCTGAGCAGCTCGTGTCAACAGCGCCTACGCTCGCTCTATTTTACAACGCCCGCTATTGGTCCATTTTCCCACTATTCGCACAAACGTGCCGCACCACGACAGAAGGGCCTCGTTGATTGGTCGTTGGAAAACATGAATTTTAAATTGAGATTTTATCGAGTACTGGTTCGCAGACCGTTTGGGGATTTTATTTGTGAGTTTCCCAACAACTTCCTAAGTAGTTTAAAGTAAAATGTATATAGATTCACGATATGCGTCAAAAAGGTGCAAGATAATCGGCCAATGCCCTGTGGTCTATGTGCACAAACACGAAAATGAATGCAATAGTAGCTAAAAAGAAACCCTAGTTTGATTGAATTTAGAGGCGTGAATTTGAATGCGTGTTTAAATACAATTAATTTGTGATGGAATTGGCCGGGAAAACCTATATTAAGTGTCTTTCGTGCGCGCTGCATCGCCCCGCTTAGGGTGTCTTGCAACCAAGACTAAGGGAACCCCACGGGAATGAAAACCCAATCTACTCGTGGGTCAGGGCAAGAATCGAACCTGGGCCATAGCGGTGGAAGACGAAGAAAGAGACAACTGCGCCATTTTAACAACCCCCAATTCATGCCAGGCTTCAACATTATAGACACATAATCATAATAACTGTGTAAACCATGGGCGGTGATGCAAACGGCAGTCTCTCAAAAGTAAGGCATTTGTTTATATTATTGGTGCTGGTTTTAGAAATATTGTGTCTGTAATGTAACGATAAATTGAAGCCTATAACTGTAGCATAAAAAGAGATCCGTACTCGGATTGCTGTAGTGTCTTTTAACTGAAACAATTACCTAACCTATTCGTGAGCAGTTGATACATTTTGAATTTTAAGATCTGTCGTTTGCTCCCCCCTCCGCCCGTTTTTTATTTCTATTTTGTATTAACCCCCCACACTACGCAAGCCAACATGCTGGACAAACTTAAACTTTATCACTTTTGTTGGTATGCATTCCTCAAATTGTCTAAATATTTTCCCTTAGGCGAAACAAACATGGGTGCCAGTGTCAGCTTGCCAGAGAAAGAAGCGAAAATCCTGCGCGATCACTACGATGTTGAAATCCACTGTATAGGAGTCGGCGATAAAGTTAATGCCAAGGAACTGGAGGCCATTGCGTCCGGCCCAGATAACCTGTTCCTGGTAAAAGACTATTGGGATCTTCATATAATCGGCCGGAATATTACAAGACAGAAACTGGGTGAGAATGTTACTTTTTGTTAATGTTTTTGTGTCATTGTTTTTGTGGTTGTTTATGGTTTGTTGTGTTTGATTATATCTTGTTGTTTTTAAGTGTTTTGATGTTTGCATGCGTCGTTGTTGTAGTAGTCTTGGTTGCAAGACGTCCGAATCGCAGTATTCAGCGCGCATATGCCCATATGCCGCCAATGCGGGCGCCCTCTAACATACGCCGTAGACCACGCCATGATCTTCGAATAGGTCGTCTTAGCTAACTCACTTAATCGCTCGAAAATTTCTAAGCAAAATTGTGTCACATTTGCACGCGCGTGTGACGTTGCATGCATAATTACGTGACGTAACAGAAACTTGACCAATGCGTCAGCGATTATGCATGTTAGTTGTTACATCATGTGATTATTCACGGAACGTCACACGCGCATGCAAATATGACACAATTCTGCCTGGAATTTTTCGAGCAATTATGTTACTTAGCCCAGAAGACCTATTTAAAGGTCATGGCGTGGTGGGTATATGGCGTACGTTAGGGGGCACCCCGCATTTGCGGCCTACGTACGCACGCTGCATACCAAGACTATTGTTGTTGTCTTGGTGTTTGCTTAATATCATTTAGTTTGTTTACGTGACGGGTGGGTTGTGTTTGCGATAAGGTTGTGATGTCATATGTTGTCGTTGCAACTAATAAGGTGACATAAATAAATTCCCTGTAAATTCAAAAGTTATAACAAAAAAAGTTGTATGCTCTCTGAGTGATCCCCGTTTTCTATTTTTCAGGTTTGCAACATGGCTAATGTTTTTATAATGATTAGTATCGTGCTTTGGGCGTACGCGTGATTCCTGGCCCGAATCTATGTCTTCTGACTAGCACTCCGAACATTTTGTGGAACTACCAAATGTCAATTTCTTTGTTCAATTTAAAAAAGAATTACTGAAGAGGCCTACTCAGAAGAAAAAATAAGCAATCCAGCGAAATCGCGATCTATTGGACAGAACCAAATCACTTTAAAGGTAGTATATACACCATTTGCAAACATCTAATAGCACAACTACTTAATTATTATGATATACCTCCTTGACTGTAAGTAAACAATAGTCTCAAGCATCTTGTGAAATTAAGGCAGCTGGTGTCCTATAGTTTTCAAGAAGAGTAGAATTGTGTATACGTTTCCAAAGATTTCCGGCCGGCAACAGTTGGAAAAACCTGACTATTTTCAAGCACTGCCCCTAATTTATTAAATTTCGCTAGTCCACAATCTGTTTGCAATATGGACACACATCCGTGAATGGATACAATCCAATTAGTCTGGTTTTCTAACGTGATAATTACCGGATGTCTATAAACTGCTCTGTTTCGTCTGAAGGATGTCAAGAAACCAGACTACAAGAACAGCATTGGTTTCTTAGTTTTCCCAGCTTCTATAAACACAAACCTTTAAAACAGGTCAGCGTCACAATATTCAATATAAAATATAAATCACCCAACCCATCCATTTTCGAAAATTACACTAACAGCCAATGGTGTACTATATACTACCTTTAAAATGCCTGGTTGGAGACAATGGGAGTGAATTTCCACTCTGAAAAAAAATCGAGAGGGTTGCAATTTAGTATGCATACAAGAACCGCTCAATAATATTTCCATAAATGCTCACCCTTTCTCAGACTACTCGCCGTGCGGGCGCGGCAGAAACCCACAAAACAAACCTTCAAGAATCGTTGGTGGTGAAAAGGCAAGACATGGGGAATGGCCCTGGCAGGTGGCTCTGTTCTGTGATCCAGGCATTGCAGGATGTGATGAATGTGTGGTAAGATTAAACTATTTCTTTTGAAAAAAATAGTATAAACAGTGGTGTCATCTTTACACCACCTGGGGCCGGTTGTACCAAACATGTCCTACATGCTTGTCATAAGATAAGAAATTTAGGACAACCCTAAGACATGTCGTAACTGCGGTTGCACCAAAAAGCTTATAGGCCTGTTCTAAATGCATTTTTTCCTTACGTTCCTACGCCAGAAAATTATTTTTTGTTCTACATTTTCCTCAAGTAATACTAGTAATAGAGTTTATAAACCGAAAGAAAAGGAAAAAGACAACAATGATTTGGTGAACTATTGGGATGGTATAGAGCACTGGAACTCGCTCATGAGAAACGCCAAAGAAAGGGAATATTAAAAAAACTTGGATTGGCCGTCAAAATGGGCTTTTTTCGACTAAACAGTCTTGTTCGAATGCCCAAAAAGTTTGGAACACAATTCAGTATGTCATTTGGTACTCAATCGACCAATAATGCAAAGCTAAAAATCAGCTTGACGTCTTACAAATTGCGTCTCAACGGAAAACAATGTTTCCTCTTGAGGCCAAGTTCAGTATTTGCATGCACTAATCAAGTGATACTCGATTTGCAATAATCGAGATCCCAGGGGAAGAATTCCGTTTTAAATTTACGGGGTGTGCTAGTACAATCAAATCTGGGGTTTAAATTGCCGTGATGGGTGCGATTCATCCGGTGAAAAATTAGCCTATTGACTTACGAATTGCAAAATAACAAAAACTGTTCTGTCTTGGCGGCGGTTGACGTTTCGGCTTTGCGAAGATGTTTCTCGTCTTCAGAGTCTTCAGTCAGATTGTCGGCGACGTATTCCTTGACGGTAGAACAACCGTGAGGGGATCTGTCGGGCAACTTGATGAGCTTTTGTCGTTTCTTTACCCGATCCAAAGCTTCAGTAAGGATGCCCTTGGCAGAAGAGTCGTCGCCGTCCGCCGTAGACCCAATGCCGATTCGGTGAAATATTTTAATTTGTCAGAGTGCTCAAATTGTTCGCGGTTGCCGTCGCTCTTGAGAGGCGTCGAATTCTCCGACGGTTTCCGTTTCTTATTGGTTGGAGCTATCTTCCTCTTGAGAGAATTGATTGCCGACAATATATCGCTATTGCTGGTTTGTTGGTCGTCGAACCTCATGGATTTAACAGGAGTAGACCATAAGTGTTATTGCAGAGGTACAGTAAATAGAAAGTTCATGTATCGGCAAGACGTACGAATCCTATGGCTTTTCTAAAGTGGTTTATTCATACGAATAATCCATACATTGACACGTCTAACAAGAATAAAATAATACAACTTTTTAAGAGACGAATAGAATCTCTTTAAATTAAAACGTTCACGAAAATCACCTTATCTGCTTTACTATTTAATTATACAAGAATAAAAGAATACAACTTTTTAGAACACGAATAGAATCTCTTTAAATTAAACCGTTCACAAAAATCACCTTATTTGCTTTACTTAAACTGTACCCACCACCAAGAAAACTATTAAGAAAAACTGACTTCATGTAGAAAACACTTTACCCACCACCAAGAAAACAATACACATACATTACATTTCCTTCTTTGAAGACTTTGCGTACGTCCCATTATGAATTATATAACAAATGTGACCTGTCACCACAAAATGAGAGTAAAGTCGGAAATATTAAAAATTGAGATATTGGTATTTTCAAATTCTTGAGAAAGAGAGCTTTCCAGTGGTATATAACACTCGGGGGTTTTGCGAGAAATACTTTTTACAGCGCTCTAAATAGTCATGGGTTTCACAAAGCATGTTTGTGAGAAAACTTACTTTAAACATCTTAAACAAAAACACGCAAAAGATTACAAAACAGGACAAGTAAGGTTCAGTTTAGTATAGCAACGGCTACGTTCTAATCATTATTTCTTTCTGAAATTTACCACACATACAAACTATTGTATAAACAACAAAATATTAAAATTTCGAAAAGTGGGATACTTACGAGGACCTGATTTGCATATTTAATTACCGTGTTAATTAGACCACTAATGGACTTTAATCCAAACACTAACTACAAAAAATCGCGTAATTTAAGAGGTTTTCGATCATCTGATCTCACCCAAAAAATGGGAATATGTAAAGGAGGACTTGGGCTTTCCAAATTACACAAAATCTTAAAATTGACCACCCCTTCATATTTTGACTTTGGATGGCCATATCTCTGAATCACATTGTGCGACTTTACTCTCATTTTGTGGTGACAGGTCACAAATATACATTACAGTCCCTTCTTTAAAGACTTCACGGGCCTCCGGCCTCGACTGGCGATGCTCCACGCCCTATCTCCTTCTCGATGATGTGTAATTTCCTGGCTTTCTTGGCTCTCTGCTTCGTCTCACGTTCCTTTTGAGACGTCTCTGTTTGGGAGGAGACTTTTCTTTTTGGGGTTTTCTCTTTTGGGGGTTTCTCCTTAGTCTTGGTTTTGGTCCTGGGTTTGGCGTCCGCAGCCTTCTTGGGGTAGAGGCTCTGGCGACTATCCTCCCGGGTGGGATGACCAGCTTTACCTTCGGCAGGCGGGGGGAAAGACATAGTTGCTGGTGGTGTTGCATTGGGGTGTCTCGGTGCGGTCCCCTCACTTGGTTGGCATAGGAGTTTTTGCACCCGCGGGTACCCTCCCCGCCGCACTGCCGACAGCGGAGCGGTTGTTTGCACTCGGCAATGCGGTGCCCGGGATCGCCGCAGTTAAAGCAGGCCATGGTGAGGCATTGGGCTGCCTTGTGTCCCGGTCCACCGCACCGCCGGCACGTCTCCTGCTGACCAGGATATTGAATGGTTAGCTGGAACCCACCGATGCGTAGATAGGATGGTATACATTGTGTATCCCGCTTCAGTTTCATTATGGCGTGACGATGACCGTTCTGCCACAGGGGGTGTAGCTGCCAGTGCCCACTGCACGCCGGATGCCGTGGACGGTCCCGTGGTTTGATAGCGCTGTGATGATGGCTCTGTCTTCTAACTCAAAGGGGGCGTTCTTAATCTTCACAAAAAACGTTCTTGTAGGCAGGAACGACTTCAACCACTTGCTCATTGATGATAAACCCGTTGTCTGTGAGCTTGTCACGCGCTTCTGTGTTCTTGACCGTCACACACCATCGTAGACCGGAAAGCTGCTGCACGCACGCCCCACCTTCTTTACCCATCGTCTTGCCGATGACATTACACACCATCGCGTAGCTACAGTTCTCCTCCAGATGGTGGAACGCCGTTAGATCCCGCTTCAGGTCCATGTTGAAGTTGTTGAATGTGGGGTTTTAGTCTTAAAAACCCACACCAGGTCAGAATGCGTACGGCAAGGAAGTTGAAGTTAGTACATGTCGTAAGACATCGATGGTGCAACCCATTTTCGTTCGTAACTTTATTACAGCACTTAAGACCGTTAGTGCAACCAGCCCCAGTAATACGTTTACCGAGTACCCCATTCATATTTTGTCCAACTTTGTTACAACTTTGTTACTAGGCGAACGCTACACTGGCGAACGCTAAGTGAGCTTCTCAGAATTCTGTTAAGGAGAAATGACGAAAAAGTGGAAATTCTTTGATTCGAATCAAAGAATGTCCACTTTTGAGTAGTTTCTCCGACTTAAACTATGTCCCTTTTACACCCATTGTCAACATTTCAAAGGAACAACAAGTGTCAATTCTTACTAATGCTTTAAGGTGCGAGATAAATTAAGTCCATTGTTCAGTGGTACGATCGAGCTGCTAACTTGGGTATGTAAAAGCTTTGCCCTGTCTGGTCTCTGTGTTGCGTAACCAAACAATTGAATAAAGGTTGGTTTAAATAAGTTTTTTTTAAATGCCCAGTTGATGCTATACATTTTCGCCCTTGCCCATGGCGTGTTTATGCGTCATCTGTTGTGAACCTCGGGAAAACTGTGCGTGTATATACGTCCCCCGGCGCGAACTGGTTAAAACTGGTTTCGGTTTTCGTACATATACACTATGCAAATGCACACCCGGAGAATAAAGATTTACAGTTATACAAAGTATTCATTTGTACTTTTAATCCAGCCCGAGTTTTTCTGTGGAGGTAGCCTCATTGCTCCTAACTTTGTTCTGTCAGCTGCCCACTGCTTCAGCGTGTGCCCAGACTGGTCAAAAGTTAGAGTATACACAGGTAGGTGTGAAGAAACAACAAAGGTATCGGTAAATTGACTTGAAACTGGATTTATTAAGTTTGACCTGCAAGCTATGATTTTCATAAGTATTTTAATGTGTAAAAAGTAATATGTAAAAAGTGATATGTAGAAAATCATTACATACCAGGACTTTACCAGTGATATTTCACATGTTAAATGAGCCAATCGCGGGCTGGTTCGAAAGTATTTCTTTGGGGCACAATAACATTCTCTCACAAACGAGGACAACAATGCTTAGTATACTATCGTATTTCAAATTGCATCACATTGAAACGCCTTATGGTTGATGACATTACTAAAAACTAAGGTTGTTATCAAAATGTTCTCAAATTTCATTTGTTATCCCATTGAATTGTAGTCCATCTCTTCAGTATGAGAAACACAAAATAAGTTAACCAAGTGGAAAAGGAAGCTTAATCACTATGTCAAGTATATATTTGCAAGGAAATAATATAGGCCTACCGTGTTCAATCGAAAACTAATGCAGTTACTTTATTTGTGTTTTAGGTATAATCAACAAATCCCTAGACGAACTTCGACGGTTTAACCCATCCTTAGTGTACAGCTTGGATGGTTATGACTCCCTGATAAAACACAAAAGATATGACGACTCCAACCTTGATAACGATATAGCCCTGCTGCGTTTGAGCCGGAATGTCACGTTCAGTCCAAACGTCAGACCTATCTGCATGCCACAACCATCGATGCGAGGTGATATTTTCCATAAAGCACACAATTAACTAGAGATATGTCTGTTCTATGAACAAAACATAAGGCGTTTCGCATTTGTTCATTTGTCATATGAATTTGTTTTTACTAAAAATTTAGAAAAATTTAGCACACTCATCAACTAATTATCCATTTTGTTTATAAACCTGCCGCTAGAGGGCGTTTTAACATTATATAACGTCACCGGTAATTGTTTTGTAAAGTACAAATAGCCAGAGACTGACATCGTTGAAAGCAGGTTCTTACCCTTTTCCACTTTCAAATTATAAGGCACTTACAGGAAGGAAAGGAGGGTCAGGTCAGTTGGCTTTTACTTCAAAATAAATAGTTTTGTATTTGCGTGTACTTTATTTATTTATTTATTTATTTACAACCATCGTTAATGAGGGTAGCCCATCCAGCAGCAGCTGACCATTTGGGGCCCTCATTACATAAACATACATCAAGACAATTAAATAAAAACAACATTTGACAAAAGGTTAATAAAAACAGGTCACCTTAAGGACACTTAATAATAAATTGCACTAAGACTGACAACCTCCATTCCAGCTTATCACATTATTTAAAATCATGGCAAAAGGCGTTTTATATTAAACACGATAAAATTGAAGATACCAATAATAAAAAAATATTAGCGCCCCCCAACCTTCCCTAATTTATACAAATTTACCCATTACACATCGACTCTGGTAAATTTGTATTCATACGACCCAAATGACTTGAAGTTTTTGGTTGGAATTATTGCAGATTCAACGGTTTATCCCCAAAGTGGAAACGCCTTCGTCATTGGCTGGGGAGTCACCGAATCCTGTCTTATTGACAAGAAGTGCCAAGGTGCTTCAAGTGTCCTGAAGCAACTTGAAGTTCCACTGCGCACAGATGGAGAATGTCGGGAAAGTCTGGACGATCACTTCACGAGCGAGTACAGTGCATTTGATTACAAACGCGATATTGCTTTTTGTGCAGGCTACGAAGAAGGGAACCAGGACGCGTGTAAGGGAGACTCAGGCGGACCAATCATGAGGAAGATAATCGTTGACGGCAGTGAACGATGGGTGCAGATAGGCATTGTCAGCTGGGGTGAAGGCTGCGCTCAGGAGGGTCGATATGGAATTTACACCAAACTATCGTCTTACAAAAAATGGGTCAAAAATCATATTGGTTCGGCAGCCTATGCAATACGCCAATGAAAACCACAATTCAGGTTCATAATAACACAATAGTTACCTGTTATATTACTCATCCGCGCTTACACGTGCCTCTAAATCGGGGAACGGTTGTACATGCGCAGTACACGAGAGTAAAACAAATCACCATTATTACAACATACAGCATGGTTTTGTCGTGCCATTGCCTTTATTAACAAGTATTTGCTGCTGATGTGCGAAATGGCGTTTTTAACAAGCAAAAGGCGTAATGTAACGAAACAATGTAGTCATCATTTTCAATTTAGAAATACCTATTAATCAACTGTCCTCAACATTAGATTGAGTTAAGAGACATGAGATGGAGTGGTTGCACTTCACTACAAATTGTTCGCTGTAAATTGACTTTATGTTGATCTTTAATGTATTTTAACATTATTCTCTCAATTCTAATGTATTTTGACATGCTGTTGTTATTTCACGTATATAACTTGTATTTTTAACAACGAATGTATAGGCCTATACAAAGTTAATTTGAAATGGAGACAATTGGTAAACAAAAAAAATATTTGCATCTGAAGCAGAAAAGCTAGAGATTACAAATTACATTAAAAAAAAATTGTTTATACTGTACATAATTGTGTTAATCAATCACGCTAATAATAGTCTACCAGTTAAGTATTTTAGCTACTGTGACTACAATGATACGGATCATGGGACACTTGAGAATACTAACGTGCGCATTATAAATGCGAATGTGGTCGCACGATACACATGCGTTGATTACATTCAGAATACAATACAATCACCCTGAATTGCCTTTCTCCTGGACTATACCTCATCGAAATACTGAACTGCCTTTATTAGGCGTTCCTTTTTATTTCTGTGGTTCTTATTTTAGACCAACCATATTTTGGGTTCCCGACCTTCTGACCCTATCTAGAATCTCAATCACTCTAAAATCTTGCAAATTATTACTTTCTACGCAAAATATTTCGTACATACAAGCACCGGTGGAATCAAAGAAACAGGCGCAGTTCTACGGGGGCTATAGGTTTGTTTAGGCTCCCCTCCCCACACACAAAAAAACAAACGTTTGTCTACCCCATTACAAAAAAAGCAATGAAAAATACCTTCTGGACAATTTAGAAGCTGATGTCATGTGCGAAGGGTCTAGCCCGGCCCTCTCAAATATTGTCTCTATATAACCGCGCCTGCCACCCAAAAGGCATATGTATTGTGTCGCCTCATATTTGTAGGTGTCTGTTATGACTGTAACTACAGCCAACACGTTCATGGGCTGCATTCTGCAGATAATGCACACTTCTCATCATTTATTTTAGCATCTAATCAGGTGGAATTGCATTTTTTCCTTCATTTTTGTATATATATATTGTTTGACCTACCGGCCCAACTTCAAAGGAAAACAAAACACGCCACGAGAACCATATACATTAATAGGGACGCTCTTATAGGTGCATGTAGACTTAACTTGTCGCCGCCAAAAACCTTTACACATAAATTAGGAATACATTTGTACTTATTGTTTACCTATAGAATATGTACACGGCGTGTTTATTTTAGAACAAAACTGCGGTAAACATAATTAGCAAAACACTTCTTGCCAGGTTTGTTTTGTAATCTTATAATGTATGCGAAATGTAACACTAATGAAAAGGTATACAGGCCTATGCTTAGTTTCGCGTAATTTATAGATAACAAATGATGATGGTGACATCATCACAATAATGTTATGTGACGTTACATTAAATATGTATTATTCAAAATTCTATAATTAAACATTTTGTATGATTTATTGACGTACCCTGATGAAGGTCTACTGTTCACTTGTGGTGGGTTTGTGACGTACCTAGCGTATGCAATATATAGTTGCAGTCCGGACGACTATAGTTGAACTTTTGTGGGGCTAAAAGATCGTACTCATACATGCAAAACAATTATTTGAACACGATATTTCTGTTTATTTACACCATAATAGTGATTGTGTAGTTTAGGTATCTTACCTAACCGTCGTCTTAATTGAACAATGGTGTAGGAAATGACAGGAACTAACCGTTTTGGTCCAAACAATAAACCAAACTCCTTCCATATGTTTATCTGGTCTCGATATGTTGAGTAGATTATACGTAAACTGCGAACTAAGTTAGTAGCCATAGCCAGAGTGGTTTAGGTCTGGTACAGCAGACATCGAGTGCAAAACACTAGCAATCCTTTAAAATCACTTATTTTTGTAGAAATATAAACAAAATCTAATTGCATGTAAAAGAATGTAATTTTTTGGTCCCGTATTGCATTACCCTGTGAAAATGTCGATTGCCCAGAAATCGTCAATGGTAATTGAGAATTGGACAATTGAAAATTTGAATTTGGTAATACCATAGCAAGCTGTTTAAAAGGGTACATTTACTGCTCAGTGTATATCATTTTTAGAAACTGGTTCTCACAGAAGATATGTTTAAATTCATTTTTTCATATAATTACACGTGTAAAATCAATCAAGATTGAACGTTTAGCAGAAGATCGTACGTGACATGTACATTTGTATCATGAACAGCGTCCCATCCCCTCACTCGCTTTTAATATTTTCATGGCCGGAGAATGTTTGGGCAATTGAGGCCAGTTCATATATTTTTTCTTTACAACGCAGCGAAGAGTTTCATCGGTATTAGAGCCGATTCTGCTCTTTAAAGCAAACAGCGAATTACTGATTGCGTCTTTTCCCAAAAATTGTCCCCCCCAAAAAAAATGGGTACTGGTGGGTTCGAACCAGGGACATTTAGATGTATAGCTCTTCCCACTATCGACTATAGACTGCTGTGACAGGTCGATGACAACCCATATTAGTCTGCTTGGCACTTTTTCTATAGGAGAAACCCTTCGCTGCGTGCGGTGTAAAAAGAAAAAACGCGGCTGGTTCATACTCGCGAAAGCGAATGCCAACGGGAATTTGTGAAGTCAGGACACATTTTTGGTCACTGATAGGTCGATCGCCGCACAACAGAGCGGTGACCACAACTGCAAATTTAAATATAAACAAATCGTGTGTGGAAACAAGATTTGTATCTGCATCTAAATGGTTGTATTTACAAAAGACTGAATATTACTACACACATTTTTTTGATTGTTTAAATAGACACAATGAAATCTACATGTAAACATATATAATGTCGATGATTATTATTATTATATTGATTATTATGGTCAATAGCATTATGCCGTATGGTGTAACTGAAAAGATGCCTAGAAAATGAGTTTCATTTGAACCCCCATGGGTCTACTTTTTGAAGGCATATATAGTTTCTAGTAGCTATTTAAAATACTATGCTAAAAGTTCTCAAACAAATATCCAGTCTAACTTGAGTTATTCACTTAAAAAATGTAATGGGGCGAAAATAGCATGGGGCGAAAATAGCATGAGGCGAGCTGGTGTTTCTCGCTTGTTTTTATTAATATTTTGCCCCATACTTTTCCCCCCACTTAATGTATATTGACTCAAACCAACTTGCCCCATATAACATGTACATCACAGGATAACGTTTTTAGTGACAAATATAACTGTTTACCCCTGTCTACATGTAATTGTAAATCACTCCCTTTGGCTTGATGGGTGCCCAGATTGATCTACTTAAGTGCGCTATTAGATATTTATTTTGATAAATAAAATGGCTTATTCAATCTTATTCATTATTAGTTTTATTATTATTAATATTATTTTTGGAAAGGGGGGGGGGGGGGATAGGGGGTAATTAGCTGTTTTGTTTAAAGGGGTGAAGTTAATAGGTTTCATGTAAGGCAAGCTTGTAATGAAATACACATTGTACATACAAATGGCAAAAATCAAAAATAAGATCCACACAAAAACTATTGGTTGTCATATTCTTGTCAGCACTACACATTCTTCTGTGCTCACTTATGGAACTTAACATTGCAAAGTTACATTAAAATAAACAGAATCACATGAAAATTGAGGATTAACAAATGAATGTTTACAATTTATGGCCCTGTAACCACGTTTTAGTTGCTGTGGTCCACGAGTGATAGTGCCTGACCTACCCTACAGTTTTATTTTACACTGGATCTGTAACCTTAATGATCTCTATACAATTATTGTGAATAAATTCAATGTTGCAATAACATTTGAAATGACAGAAAAAGTGAATTGTATGCACAATTTGAATACATTTGTGTGAATGCCCATTTTTAGTACAATATTTTCTCAAAAAGCGAAATATTCATACTCCATATTGGATGTTTCAGTGTTTAGTTCAAATAAATTTAAACTGGGTTACACTTTTCAATTAGAAAGAGCGTTGAAATCAAATTCAGTTAACTAAATGAAATAATTAAAAGTGTCAACAAAAATGCTCCTGACGTGTCTTAAATATCGCCAACCAGTTCAAGCATAATCAGTTCGAGCCTAATTCTCTCAACTTTTCCATTACAATTAAGTAAGAATTAGAACAAATAAAAAAATCACTGAAGTTAGAACATTAATGTTACAATTTTAACAACCCATGCGATATTTGGCAGATGATACATATGGCTTGTAGGGCGTGCTTAGAACTTTGGGGCTTAGATAGTAGGCTGGCACTGGATCTGAGTGAATGCTTCTTTGGAGATCTGCCACAATCACTGCTTGTTTCTTGATTAGAAACTGCATGAGGTTGAATCTGGAGAAAAACAAAAGGGGGAAAATATACAATCAATAATGGATTTTGGAACGACTTGTTACGAGAAAAAAAAATTAAAAAAATAGGTCAATATAGCCCCACTTAGGTCATCATTTGTGCAGTTTGGCAATGGTGATGAAGCTGGACTGAAGCATATAAGCAGGGGTTCTTTTCAAGACCCCCCCCCCCCCCACACCCCCTGTCTGGGCTGTCAAAATCGGGGTAGATCCAAAGTTGTATGACTCGAGTCCAGGACTCGGACTCGAGTCCGTCTCGAGTCACAATTTCGGTGAGTCGGACTTGAATCGAGTCACGACGTCGGCAAAAGACTCGGACTCGGACTCGGGCTCGGACTCGACTATCATGACTCGGACTTGCCCCCGAGGACTCGTGACTCGCGAGTCACGTATTTTCAGTAACAATACCTTTTGTTAATATTAAAAACAATTCCGATGATCCGATCGTCATGCACACGGAGGAATATTAACGTTTAGCGCACGAAATAAATACGCTGTCGTATGGTGTTGCAAGTAATAGTGTTCGTGATTATTGTGTAGATATGGCCATGTATAGCGCATGTATGTTCAATACCCATAATAACACTGGGATATATTTCTGTAAAAGCATTATTGTGCACGAAACCAACATTAACGTTGGTATTCTGTCAACATTAGCACCATAGCCACTGCTTGTGCTTGATGCATATTACCGGGGAAATGGTTATTCGTCCCCAGAATCCGAATGACGGCTTTGGATGGCTGCGGCTATATTGCTATCTCTTTTCAATGTTCAAACCTAAATAAAAATTAAACTGCAGGTACATTACTTTTAAATTAAATGCGTTTTATTTTGTCATTTCCAATTTTTATTTTACGACATTTGGTTTGCAATCAATAGTGATCCAGTCATCTAAGTGAACTGGTTGAAGTATTCTAACTATTTAATTATTTAAACAAGTAACTCGTGACTCGGACTCGGACTCGGACTCGAACCAAGTGACTCGGAACTCGGACTCGGACTCGAACCAAGTGACTCGGAACTCGGACTCGGACTCGACCCAAGTGACTTGAGACTCGGACTAGGACTCGACGCATGTGACTCGACTACAACTCTGGGTAGATCTGGTAACAAGAACTGAAGAAGCAGATTTTCCGGGGCGAAGGTAAGATAAATGAATTTTAATTGTATTTTGTCTATTCAACATACAATTTTAAGGTACGACATTCTCTCAAAATTCGATATATACACAATATTGCCAGCTGGGAAAGCAGATTAATTCGTTCATTTTGACCTTACTATATAGCCTATACGTGTACATGACCTACCTGTATCTTACTGTTTCAGCCTGTCTGAGATTATTGAGTAATTCAACCTCTTGGTTCCTTGCCAATAATACATCTACTGATATAGGCGGCAATATACGGGACCAGCTAACCCAACAAGGCTAACCTCGATCTAAGACTGGGTTTTGGGAGGCAAATGTGCTTTCTCTGACAGTGTCTCTGCACGTTTACGCTTCTCCGATGCCAGGCATATTGCAGATTGTCAGACGTTTGGGATCAATATCCATCGGTAACTAACACGCAACAATTAGCGTAAACCCAATGTAGTGTCATGGTTGTTTTACTGGTTTTCACGACCAATTATCGTATAACAGGTCTAGCATACAGTAGCAGGTCTAGGCTTACCAACTTTTCTGACAATTCGTTGTCATTTTCACAAAGATTTTCCCTGCCGTAACATATTTTAAGTGAACAAAACAACTGGTTTTATCACGGAGTCTTCGACACGCGACGATCGTGACATGGGTATGGTGTTCCAAAGACGACAGATCGCCGTCGTCGTCGACCTCGCTTATGCAGCGTCGCCGTCGCCGTCGTCCCTGAATATGTTTGTTTTTGCACAAGTCTATAGGCTAAGGGATGACGTCGGGGGCGACGGCGACAGCGACGCTGCATCAGGGGCGACGGCGATCTGTCGTCTTTGGAACACCATACATGGGCGACTCCATGATTGTTTTGATTCGCAATGATACAATGGCCTATGACCTGAGTTGTGACTAGAGAATTCGGATCACGTGGTACCAGAGCGCATGGATTTCAACCTAATGTGACGCGCTAGCGTAATAGGACCATAAACAAATGCCCATCGCTATTGATAATTAAGTGCCAATTTTTGTCAAAAATTACTCAAATTCGACAGGCGTTTTTGTGGAGAACTGTTTTTAATCATAATCTCTAGACAAAACTGTGTCCAAAACCAAAGAGTTCTCTTAGACCCAGGGGGTCGAAATGGGATGAAAAGCAAAATGTGTACACCGTACGGCCTACATGGTTTAAAAGAACGAGTCAAAATAGGGCCGAAGTAAATTTATCCAGAAATCTGAACTATAATAATAATAATAATTAATAACATTTATATAGCGCTTAATGCAAGTGTTTCTAAGCGCTAAGAAAGGAAATAATATCAATGAAAAACAAAACAAAACTTACTACAAACTTACAAAACAAACAGAAAATACGTTAAATATGATAAAATATAATACAATATAATAATAAAGGGAGGGACGAGGTGACCTACAGGGTCGACTGGTTACATGAAGATAATGGATAGTGACCGGTTACATAAGAGGGTTTATCTAAAAACAGGAAAACCGAGTCTGATTTCCACAGGGAGTCAGATTTTCATACGACACCGGCTTTTACCTGGCCACGGCTTAACATTACACACGAGTATAAGGTAGCGGCTGAACCACTGTGTTTAATTTCAAATTGTTTGTCTATACGACGAAATGACTGGAACTATACGATTCCCTGGGTTTTCGCTCCCACATGTTACTTCAATAAGCAAAATATTTTCGCATTCCTTTGCCGCTGAAATCAACACATCATTATTTGAATTTGAACAATTCAATGTTATGAATTAGGTGACATCCTTGTCAAAACATTCCATTTACCAACCACATTTGCATCAGGGAGAGGCGAAGATACTTGTTGTTTATAATTTCTTTCGTCGGCAAACAGAGAGGAGTTAGCGCCCGATGAAAGCCAACATGACCACCATTGCTTTTCGACCAATAGTTCTTTTGATACTGGTGTCAGTCTTGGTGGTTTTTCCGAGTACCTCAGAATGCGATGGGCACATGGACGCTGAAGGTACAGTACCAATTATTATAAGCATTTCGGGGTGAGAGGGATTTCTCTTAAAGGCTGATTTACGACGGCGCGAGGTTTAGAAGAAGGATTTTCAAAATGTATGTGCGTGAGCAATTAACGTTTTTTTAACCAAAGTTTGTGCAGGAATATTGGAAAACGTTATTTTTACCACTATAAGCACGAAGTTACCTCATTTCGGGTAAAAATTACCAACAATAAAGACGAATTTGGCTAAGAGTGTCGACAGTTGGTAAACTGACCAACATCGGGCGAACCAACTCATTTGCTAAACTTTGTTTACAGTATAAAAGGCCACGTTTGTGTGTTAATTCGACCGTTTTACAGTGAATCAGTTACAAACTTTGGACGTGTTGTCGTCACAGGATGCTGTAAACACAATGTCATAATGGTAAAACATTAAAAAGCATCATAACCTTGATTTAGTCGAGACCTTTATGTCCGAAACCGAAACCAAGACCAAGCTAGACTTCTCAGACCGAGACCAAGACCAACTCTTTCAAGACCAAGACCACAACGTCTGATACCGAGACAAGCATGAATAAACATGTTTGTGGTGGCAAGTAAACGCTCAAGTTCTCCCGTAATCCGTATATTTCTGAAATTATCTTTGAGCAAAATGTGCAGAGCGTTTTCTGCTCCTTTCTGCCGCTCTACAATTCCCTGTGGTTCTTAAGGCCTAGCATGCCCTCCCGGGACCAATACATTGCTAGGACGAGACCAAGACAAGAGCTCTCAAACAAGGAGACCTGTATTGTAAATGCAGATAGGGTTAGTCCACAAAATAAAGTGTTCAAAAGTGTGACATGTTTTAAGATAAATTGCTTCATGTAATCGCTCTTGGGGATAGAAGGCATCAAAGAACGAGCCCCCCAAACAAAAATAAAAAAATAAAATAAAACATTAAGCCCTTTAATATTTTTGGACAAACCCATGTACTGGGCTCAACGATATTTAACCTTTCGGGTTAAACTGATATTGGTGGTATCGTATTATTCACTTATCAACTTTTTGACATGGTATTCGTTTCCAAGCAGAATGTTGGGAACGGGATGAGTACTATTCCCTCCGTCATGTCTGCAAACTGGCTTGCAATACAACAGATGACTGTCAAGGTGATGAACAGTGTGTGTGCGATGGACGATGTGGTCCAAGCTGCGTTGATATAGGTAGGTCATCCTGTTTATTTATAGGTTTTCCCGGCCAATTTAAAAACAAAATAGCATTTAATTTGATACCTAGCTCATTCAATTTTGTTTGAAAATAATATGCTTAGCAACATCAACTTTTAGCCGTTTAAAAGAGTCATATTGAATTTAAACACTTGAGGTTTATTAAGAATTCGATTTAGTCAATAATGGAAAACACTTTTTACACGTGTACAATCCAATTTGTTTCTGTACACGGAATGCGCTTTTGCATTCCTTTTTTGCATATTTAAAGGAAACTTCAGAATAATGTGTTGGTTGTAATGTAAAACAATGACTCTCCATTTGCTTCTACAAATCTTTGTAAATGTTTAGCTTGAAATGTTCCAATGAAACAATTATAACCAAAAATAAATAATACAAAATAGAACATCACATGTACACCCCGTCACGAATACAAACAAGACTCATATAGACACAAAATAACAAAATAGTGACACAAATGAATTATTCAAATGTACAATGATCATGAATAATAATATAATTCAGAAAACATACAATGAAAGAATGATAGCAAACCTACTTCAATAATCCATATCACATCTCAATTGAGCAGTCAGTCTTTGAAATAGATTGAGTGTAAATACAAACGAAAACCCCACGCAGATAACAACAATTATGGTTTATAGTTATTTTATTGTCAGCCGGTCACATAAGCACAACAGCTTGTACGCTGACATGGGTGTTTGACTGAAATCGGAACCTCGAGTTGCTATTTTGAAGTCATGCTGCCCCTTTCCATCCCCAAAACGTTACAAGAAATGATCGGCCATTTACTTCTCATTTTTCCCCTAGCGATACAAGTCTGCTGTACACTGACAATATGATAAATTAAAAAGATCAGTGCATGGCTTCTAGCAAACAATTATGTATTTATGTTCTTAAATCAAATAACATTATTTTGTGTGTGCAAGTCAAAACAAGTATACACAATCTGTTACTTTGATTCTAAATAATGCAAGGCTTAATCAAGTTAAACAAACTACATTTCTTGGTGTAATTATTGATGAACATCTTACTTGGAAAAGTCATATTGTTGAGCTAGCTACGAAAATATTCACGAATATTGGAATAATGAATCGGTTAAAACCTTACCTCCCCAGCAGGATTTTATTAACATTGTATACTTCATTTGTTTTACCATATATAAGTTATTCAATCTTGACTTGGAAATGTAACAAATTACTTATTTTACAAAAACGAGCGGTTCGTATAATTTTGAATGCTGGTTACCGTCATCATTCTGCTCCATTGTTTGCTAAATTAAATGTATTACATGTAATGACTTCAATAACACCCTAATTTGGGAAAATTCATGTATACATTTACGCATGATGCACTCCCGCCCTGTTTTAATTGTTCTTTACTTAAACATCTACAGTTCATGTGTATATAAAACTCGAAGTAGTGCTAGGAGCAAATTTGTTCCTCTATTTTAACAGAACTACAATGTCTAAAAATAGTGTTGCTCATCGAGGCACCTCATACTGGAATAGTTTAGATAATTCTCTTAAACCGTCGCCTTCTCTGTCTGTCTTTGTTAAACAACTAAAAAGCTCGATTTCTAGATTCATACTTGTAATTTTATTTCTTATTTGTGAAATCATAGTTTCGCCTTGTTTTACACTTGTCTTTTGTTGTCATTTGTTTGGTTTCCTGGTCATGTTATGCTTATCTGTCCACAGGTAAAGGCACAAAAGCGTTATATGCTTAACCTTATATATATATACAATGTAACAAATAACCGTAAAATAACAGTCTTTTTCACCTGTAAAAAAACAAACAATCGCCGTATTTATTTTTGGATTTTGGACGTAAAATTACGGTAGTGTGCCTTGAAAATATCACGCGGACGTTAATTTATGCAAAGATTATATAAATTTACAAGAACACTGTCAAAATACAACATATTTGTGTAAATATACAGCAACACCAACAAAGTGTTGTTTATTTACAACGATTCTACTGTTATCGAACATGAATCTTATTACGCAGCAACTGACCAATCAGAACTCACAAAATATGTCACGTTAAATGTTGGTGTTTTGTCCAAAAAAACACTTTCTTGAGCGAAATGTATAATTATTATTCTAAGGAATCTATGGTCAAATTTAGATTTGTTGCAAACATAAGTGAAAAATCGCATGAAATTTCTTTTCGTATTTAAATATTTAAATATTTATGGTGAAACCGTGACTTCACCATGACCAGAAAAGTTGAATATAAAACTAAACCTCGACAGTATCCAGTATAGTGTTAAGTAGGTTATTGTAGAATTTGTATGGTAATGTGTAATATAGTTATTTAAACGTTTGGTTCTCACTGTTGTAAATTGTAAAATTGCAGTTACTATGGTAACCTAGCTAAATTCCAGCAACGTACTGTAATTTTTTTATACCCTGTATTTTTACAGGAATAGCAAGGTACATTAACGGGGACAGTAATGTACACCGACAGCTTTCAAAAGCCGTCAAAAACAGCCCGTGCCCCGTTAACATTTTCCACCGTTTTTTTACAGTAAAGTACTGGCGTCCAAACTGCCAGGAATTTCCCGTAAAATTACGAGTTTATTTTTTACAGTGTATATATATATAATGATGTTGTCACTTAATTTGCTGCTTCTGTTTTACTTAAAGGTAGGATACACCATCGGTAATTGCTTGAATTATAAGGAACGGGTGGACTTGGGGGTTGTATTTTCCGGTAAATATCGTGTTAACTGACCTGCTCAACGTTTTACAATCATGGATGCCGAGGAAAAAATGTTTATGTGTTTCAGGGTTACACATTTTGACTTGTATATGGCTTTTAACACTTTTTAAACATATAAACACGTTTAAAAAGTTTTAATTTCAGTGTTGAAATTCAGTGATACGAGCTAATGGATAATATAATTTCAATTATAAACGCTACATGTGTTTATGCGTTTTATTATATACGCGCCATGTGTTCATTTGTTTTACAGTTTTACGACATATATATGTTGTATACGTATAACATATAAGTAGTATACGTACGGCATAATTATACGTCGATATTATATAACAATACGTCGACAATAATAAAGTCGTACGTACTAGTTAGCGAAAGTGAGATATATTAATTATGTTCACCATGTCCCTAATAATACAGCTCTGTACGCTCCAGTGTTAATTAACCAACTCGATTCTGACTTGTTGTTTCTCCCAGATGATACATCATCGTGTCCACTACCAATAACTGTCCACAGCAATGCCATGGTGTGGCTGGCTTCTCCCCAGGGCGCCTCCCCAGGGGGTTTCGGTACAACCGTGCATTTCAGTTGCAATGGCGGTTATAAACGGATTGGCCACGAGGAGTCAACCTGCACGTCGACTGGCAAGTGGTCAGAGGACTCGCCCTATTGTATAAGTCGTAAGTTCCTCCTTGTATGCGTTGAAAGAGTGATACATGTTACTGGCTTTGTAGTCCACATATTAAGTTTAAAAAAAGAGAATACTAATTAGAGACATACTGATCAGCATTTGCTAACTGAAATGAGAGTAAATGCTTTATATTTGCGGTTGATTGCACAGATGAATGGTTTATAACATTAGTCTGTATTGTGCGTGCGTATAACTGCCAACCGTATAGAGGTTCAGCAAGGCGTTTAACGGGAACGTCAACGCGAGCTCGCAGGACGTTTTAGCGTGGCCGGTATGGGTTTGGCTTCCACCCTTTTGTTTTTATTGATATTTTTATTTATTTTGTATTTATATTCCTGAGTTAGTTAGAGTTGGCTTTTACAAAATAAATCACCCCAAACTAACAAATAAACTTGGACGATATTTGCCTGAATTTCGCAGGCCTTTTGATTCCTACAATGTTCTCAGAGACAGCATTCCATTATGTAGTGTAGTAGAATATAATGGCGTACGGATGGTTTCTGATGGGACTGCGCAATGATCTAGAAGACTGCAGAAGGTCGTATTTCAGAATACAGTTGCTAACAGCAACAAAGCCTATTTCAAGGCAGCAATTCCGAAGGCATTTAAATCGTGATTTGGCCCGCCTTGGCCATTTCCAAACGATTCAAAAATCTGCACCCCACTGAAACAAGTTTTACATGTTGGACAATAGCTAAAAATGTAACACCTGTTTTTTACAGTGCGACTTCATTTGTCTTGTTTATGTGCAAACATTTTAAAGTTCATAAAAATGAACTTATTTCTTCGTGGAATTTTTTGTTTGAATAACATTAAGACCTTTGTATTGTGCATACTTTTTAAAGTGGTAAGTTTTCAAAAGAAAAAGTAATCGAGATCTAAATCAACATTTTGAACTGGAATGTTATGTTTATGCAACATTAAACTACCGGAAAAGTCAATATGACTTCATGCACATGGATGGTGCCAACAGTCTTGCAGAATAATACACCGTAAACTGTTGTCTTCTAACAATAGGACGCAAAACAACAATTCATACGATTCTGTATCCGTTATATATAAGGATAATAACTTTTTCTGGTGGCTTTTAAACCAAGAACCAAGTTTTTTCAAAGAAATACACTTCAACAAGACGCGATTTGGAAACTTTTGGGGCCGAAAGGGAAAACGGAACCAACGCCAGTTTGGTAGACGTATGCGACTCTAAGCTATTAGGTTTCTTCAGCATTTGGAGCAAGAGATAAGACGGAGGAAGCCCTTCCTTGTTTGCGGTGGCCATTGTGTTGACGGGATGTTGTGGTTTCTCAGGAATTTTTTGTAGGTTTTAAAGGGGTTGGGGGGGGGGGGGGGGGGGGGGGGGGGGCGTGATGGCCCTGTCACACTAGAACGTTTTAGGCCAACGCGTGAGTAGCGCGTTAAAAATAGTTGATACGCTGGCAAACGCTGAACTTCCACAGAAAAAAGTCAAGTGGAACCGTGATTTCAGCGTGTCCGTAACGCGTTGTTAACGGGTTCAATGCGTTCGCCAACGCGCTCGACGACTGATGAACGACTGCCCAGCGCGTGAGTAGCGCGTTCCAACGCGCGCCAGCGTACTGCAACGACCACATGGTTAGTTGTATAAAAAGCCGACGCGCTACTACACTAATGGCCCTGTCACACCAGAACGTTTTAGACCAACGTGTTGGAATTTCGGTAACACGCGGGTAAACGTTGACCAACGCTAGGCCAGCGTTCGCAACACGCTAAGCGCGTTACCCACACGCTGGAACACGCTGTCACACGCTGTCACACGCTGAGGCAAAAATACATTTTTCAACATACCTAAAATTTTCAGCGTTTGCCAGCGTGTGCCTGCACACGCTGGCGGCGCGCAGGGTGGTCGTTAATCATGCGTCGAACGCGCTAGACGATCGTTACTAACCCACTACTCACACGCTGGCGACCCGCTGTCGTATTTTTACTTTAAATCAGTGATACGTTCCTCACACGCTGAGCGCGTTCCTCACACGATACTCACGCGCTGGCATACGCTATAAACCCGTTATCAACCTGTATAGATACGCTGAAATCACGGTTCCACTTGACTTTTTCTGTGAAAGTTCAGCGATTGCCAGCGTATCAACTATTTTTAACGCGCTACTCATGCATTGGCCTAAAACGTTCTGGGGTGACAGGGCCATAACCAGCGTGTCGCCAGAGTACGCCAGCGTACGCCAGCGTGCGCCAGCGTGTGAGTAGCGGGTTGATAACGATCGTCTAGCGTGTTCGACGCGTGAGTAACAAACCTCCAACGCTCCGCCAGCGTGTACAGTCACACGCTGGCAAACGCTGGAAATTGTATGTATGTTGAAAAAAATATGTTTTCCTCAGCGTGTGACAGCATGTCTCAGCGCGTGAGTAACGCGCTCAGCGTGTTGCTAACGCTGGCCTAGCGTTGGTCAGCGTTTGCCAGCGTGTTGCCAAAATTACAACACGTTACTCACGCGTTGGCCTAAAATGGTCTGGTGTGACAGGGCCATTAGGCAACAATAGTTTGGAGAGTGTGTATTTATAGTAGTGGGGGAGGGGGGGGGGGGGGGGGGGGGGGGGGTCTAAGAGGGAGACCCTCTGTCTCTTATCGTGCTGGGTATAGAGTGAGTGATATTGCAGCTTATTTTGTGTGCTCTCTAAGCTGACGTACAAGCTGACTGCGCGGATGCTGCCGAACTTGACAATGGTATAGCGTCGGTAGCCGATGACTGGTCCGAGGCCCATTACGATTGCCTAGATGGCTACACAATGACCGGCCGGTATGCAAACATTCGATGCATTCCAGGTGTGGGCTGGCAACCGTTTCAGATAGAATGCATCCGTAAGTGCGGAATGAATTCACCAAATATTTAACAGTATAGGTTTCCATAGGTTATTTTAACACTCATATCACACAAATTATCCATAACGACACTTTAATTGTCTTTTTAAACATCTTCCTGCTCAATCGTGTACAATTATTAAAAACACAGCCACTAATAGATTTCATTAAAGGTGCTGTATAATACAAACATTTATTTATTTATTTATTTATTATTAGACAAAAGTTTGTTTGAGGGGGAGGGGGGGGGGGGGGGGGGGGGGTGTTCCAATTACCTACAAAACTTGTAGTCCAGTCAAAATACCAAATTTTGTATTGTTGACCTCAAACAAATTGTAACAAATCTTTTTTCACCACTGTGCACTTCTATAAGGTCCCTAGAATTACATACTAAAAATCTTTAAAAATCCAAGCGGTGGAAATATGTCTAATTTGCATAAATCGTTAATCCCTGCCGTGTAATATGTTTATTCCCAAATTTTGGTATATATATATATTTTTTTTCTCGAAAAGTTTATTTTGGTGGTTCTACTTACACATCCTTACTTCAATAACATTTTCTAAAGCATGTAAGTGACTGAATAATTTTGGAAAATAGAGTAATAGTTCAAAATGACTATAATTTTATCCTATAATTTGCACGCATTTACCTTGTCTCCAGATATCATCAAGTAGTCAGTATGGACCAGCTTCAAATTCACCAAGTTGCTAACTGGCACAGTTATCCTATTAAAACCTTATAACAAAATCATTATGAACAATGATAACATTGTGATAATTAGCCCAGCAAAAAAAACAACTGGGGAAAATCGTGTGTCCATAAATTGGGCTAAAAAGTAGGTGAAGGGTTACCTAAGGTGAGAGACTCGAACAAGTTCAAGGAAACCCCCAAATTAAAGATTGTTGTTGCTTACAATAATCATATCTACGTTAGAATGTATTTTTAGGATTTTCTTGAACTTGTTCAAGTCTCCCATGTTTATAGGTAACCCTTTAACTTCTTTTTCGCCTAGTTTATGAACAAACCATTCCCCCCAGTTTTGGTTTGCTGGGCTAAATATCACAATGTTATCATTGTTAATATGATTTTCCATAAGGTTTTAATACGATAACTGTGCCAGGAAGAAACTTGGTGAATTTGAAGCTCACCGATACTGACTACTGGATGACAGTGTAATGTACGCACATTTATAGGGTCATGAAGTTGTCATTTTTGATAATTACCATGTTCTCATAATTATTCAGTCACTTATACGCTTTAGAAAATGTTATCGAAGTAGGGATATGTAAGTAGAATCACCTAAATAAACTTTTTAATTTAACAAAATATATTATATACCCAAATATGGGAATAAATATATTACGCGGCAGGGATTAAAGATTTATGCAAATTAGTCATATTTCCACCACTTGAATTTTTAAAGACTTTTAATATGTTATTGTGGGGACCTTTTAGAAATGCATTGTGGTGAAATTTGTTTTGTTACAATTTGTTTGAGGTCAAAACTTATTTTGACTGTACTATTGACTCCCGAGCGCGAAGCCAAACTACGTCGTGGGGTCCGGCGTCATGTACGAGTTTTTTGTATTTTTGAAATAAACTTTGCTCAGCACCTATTTTTAAGTTACGTTACGTTATTTATCAGGGAATTAACTCAATTCGATTTTGCCCGTGAATTTTTCGTGATATATTGTTCTTAATTACATATGGGGCCAAGTATTATTTAATATGTTTTACGCAAGTAGTGCAATACGTAGTGCAAATTGTTATAGCTCGTGCAATACATGTATAAAGTAGCCGCAGCAAATTAGCCATCCAACATTAAATATCAATACACAAAAGTTCAAACCCTTCATGAGCATTTTTTTAAAAATAAAGTGAGTGAGATTCACAATTCTATTATATATAGGACTGAAGTGTAGCAGTCCAGGTAAACCGCTGAACGGCATCATCATGTCACTGGATTTCCGATATGGTTCAACCGTTGCCTACAAATGTCTTCCATATTACGTCTTGAATGGAACTGCAAACCTCACCTGCTTATCCAATGGCAGCTGGGATAACGAAGTACCGACATGCGAAGGTAATATCACATTCATGCTCCCGCCCAACATAATCATGCGTTTCCTTAAAAGACCCTATACAGGGTGGCCTCAAAACGGGCAAGGGTATCTAAGCAAACTTCATTACCCGGGGGGCAAGCTACCTATACCAATGTAGGAGAATCTTTGTAGAAGAAAAACGATACCAAGATATCTTGATTTGAGCTAGTAGTTTTAGCTCCCGGTCGTATTTTGCGAAGCACGGTCGGGGTTCTTTTGGAGGGGAAGGGGGGGGGGGGGGGGGGGGGGGGGGGGGGGAGGTCTCTCCGTCCACATAGCGATTAATAATAGTTGACTGCGTGAAAGCAGCAATGCATATTCGAAGATACATTCATGGTCGAATTAGCATGAAAATGTCCCGCCCCATTTTTCCAGATTTGAAAAGACGACAGTACGATCATGGGAGAAGATCTATAACCGTGTTGTTTGTGGGCGCAGTACGTGAACATATTTTAAGTGACGTACACAAAGACTATTTTGTACTGAGAAATAACTAAATAGGCCATATCAGCCAGGGGAGGGTATCAAATTATGAGAATATGATGCTCATGGCATTTGGGGCAATGCATACATCCCTGTACTGTAGCTGGTGTTTTCACCTTAAAATTTGTATTGGTCACGTATAATGCTTGCTACCCAATATAATTAATCCAGTAAGAAGCATATTGGCGGCCACTTTGCTATCATTAGCTGTTTCGGTTTTTCACCGAAACAGCTTTTGTTTTCGTTAAAGTTTTTTTTTTTTTTTAGCTGTTTCGGCATTTCAGCCGAAACAGCTTTTGTTTTCGTTAAAGTTTTTTTTTTTTTTTTTTTTTTTTTTTTTTTTAGCTGTTTCGGCCTTTCAGCCGAAACAGCTTTTGTTTTCGTTAAAGTTTTTTTTTTAGCTGTTTCGGTTTTTCACCGAAACAGCTTTTGTTTTCGTTAAAGTTTTTTTTTTTCTTTTTAGCTGTTTCGGTTTTTCACCGAAACAGCTTTTGTTTTCGTTAAATTTTTTTTTTTTTTTCTTTTTTTTTTTTTTTTTTTTTCCACTTTCAGACTTTTCCCCATAGGATTTGTACACGTTTTTTCAGCCAATACACTTTGACACTTTGGTAAATCCGATCAACTTGAGACTTGGCATACACTTAGACAACCACCCAAGGACGGTCCTAGAAGAAATTCGTCGCGATTACGTCATTCAAGGTCACGTGACTTCGCGTTAAAGGTGAAATTTTCCCCATAGGTTTTGTACACGTTTTTCCTCAGACTATTGAACTTGACACTTAGGTAAATCCGACCGACTTGAAACTTGCCATATACTCAGAACACCACCACCAGATGTTTCTGAAAGAAATTCAGCACGATTGCGTCATTCAAGGTCACGTGACGTCAAGTTAAAGGTTTAATTTGTCCCCCATTGGTTTTGTACACGTTTTTCTTTAGACTATTGACTTTGACACTTAGTAAATCCGATCGACTTGAGACTTGGCACACACATAGACCACTATCCACAGACGGTCGTAGGAGAAATTTGGCACGATTACGTCATTCAAGGTCACAGGGCGTCAGGTTAAAGGTTCAATTTTCCCCCAAAGGTTTTGTACACGTTTTTCTTTAGACTATTGACTTTGACACTAGTAAATCTGATCGACTTGAGACTTGGCACACACAAAAGACCACCACATACACATTGAAAGTAACTTTGGACACTCGAAACAGCTCTGTGTTTGTCCACAAACACATGTCTATTTTTTCTTTTTAGCTGTTTCGGTTTTTCACCGAAACAGCTTTTGTAATCGTTAAAGTTTTTTTTTAGCTGTTTCGGTTTTCCACCGAAACAGCTTTTGTTTTCGTTAAAGTTTTTTTTTTAGCTGTTTCGGTTTTCCACCGAAACAGCTTTTGTTTTCGTTAAAGTTTTTTTTTTTTTTTTTTTTTTTTTTTTTTTTTTTTTTTTTTCCACTTTCAGTGTTTTTACCCATAGGATTTACACACGTTTGTTCTGCCAATACACTTTGGCACTTTGCTAAATCCAATCGACTTGAGACTTGGTATACACTTAGACCTCCACCCACAGATGGTCCTAGAAGAAATTTGGCTCGATTGCGTCATTCAAGGTCACGTGACGTCACGTTAAAGGTTTAATTTTCCCCATAGGTTTTGTACACGTTTTTCTTCAGACTATTGACTTTGGCACTTCGGTAAATCCGACCGACTTGAAACTTGGCATACACTTAGAATACCACCCCCAGATGTTTCTGAAATAAATATGGCACGATTGCGTCATTCAAGGTCACGTGACGTGAAGTTAAAGGTGCAATTTTTTTCCCCATAGGGTTTGTACACGTTTTTCTTTAGACTATTGACTTTGACACTTTCGTGAATTTTATCGACTTCAGACTTAGCACATAACTCGACCACCATCACCAGGAGGGCCAAGGGAAAAATCGTAATAATGACGTCATCGTGGGTCATGTGACGTCACATTAAAGGTTTAGTTTTAAGGACCCTCTATCTCTAGAAGTACATGTCCGATTGGGGTCAAACTTGGTATGCAAGTATTCCAGGATGTGTTACAGACGAAAATTAAGATGACATCATGATGACATCATCGGGTATCATGTGACGTCACATTAAAGGTTCAATTTTTCTCCATAGGATTTGTACATGTTTTTTTCAACTAATTTATCTTTTGCACTTGTGTAAATCCAATCGACTTCAGACTTGGCACACACATAGACCTATAGCACACATATTGAAAGTAACGTTAGACAGTCGAAACAGCTCTGTGTTTGTCCACAAACACATGTCTAGTTTTTTTTTTTTTTTTTTTTTTTCCACTTTCAGTGTTTTTACCCATAGGATTTACACACGTTTGTTCTGCCAATACACTTTGGCACTTTGCTAAATCCAATCGACTTGAGACTTGGTATACACTTAGACCTCCACCCACAGATGGTCCTAGAAGAAATTTGGCTCGATTGCGTCATTCAAGGTCACGTGACGTCACGTTAAAGGTTTAATTTTCCCCATAGGTTTTGTACACGTTTTTCTTCAGACTATTGACTTTGGCACTTCGGTAAATCCGACCGACTTGAAACTTGGCATACACTTAGAATACCACCCCCAGATGTTTCTGAAATAAATATGGCACGATTGCGTCATTCAAGGTCACGTGACGTGAAGTTAAAGGTGCAATTTTTTTTCCCCATAGGGTTTGTACACGTTTTTCTTTAGACTATTGACTTTGACACTTTCGTGAATTTTATCGACTTCAGACTTAGCACATAACTCGACCACCATCACCAGGAGGGCCAAGGGAAAAATCGTAATAATGACGTCATCGTGGGTCATGTGACGTCACATTAAAGGTTTAGTTTTAAGGACCCTCTATCTCTAGAAGTACATGTCCGATTGGGGTCAAACTTGGTATGCAAGTATTCCAGGATGTGTTACAGACGAAAATTAAGATGACATCATGATGACATCATCGGGTATCATGTGACGTCACATTAAAGGTTCAATTTTTCTCCATAGGATTTGTACATGTTTTTTTCAACTAATTTATCTTTTGCACTTGTGTAAATCCAATCGACTTCAGACTTGGCACACACATAGACCTATAGCACACATATTGAAAGTAACGTTAGACAGTCGAAACAGCTCTGTGTTTGTCCACAAACACATGTCTAGTTTTCTTTTTTTTTTTTTTTTTTCAGAATTTTCTCCATAGGATTTGTACACGTTTGTTCAGACAGGTCACTTAGGTACTTTGGTAAATCCGATCGACTTGAGACTTGGCATACATTTAGACAACCACACAAGGACGGTCCTAGAAGAAATTCGCCGCGATTACGTCACTCAAGGTCACGTGACTTCGCGTTAAAGGTGAAATTTTTCCCATAGGTTTTGTACACGTTTTTCTTAAGACTTTTGTCTTTGACACTTTGGTGAATCCGACCGACTTGAAACTTGGCATACACTTAGAACACCACCCCCAAAGGTTCCTGAAAGAAATTCGGCACGATTGCGTCATTCAAGGTCACGTGACGTCACGTTAAAGGTTCAATTTTTCCCCCATAGGTTTTGTACACGTTTTTCTTTAGGATATTGACTTTGACACTTTAGTAAGTCTGATCGACTTGAGACTTGGCACACACAAAAGACCACCACACACATATTGAAAGTAATTTTAGACACTCGAAACAGCTCCGTGTTTGTCCACAAACACATGTCTAGTTTTTTTTAGCTGTTTCGGTTTTTCACCGAAACAGCTTTTGTTTTCGTTAAAGTTTTTTTTTTTTAGCTGTTTCGGTTTTTCACCGAAACAGCTTTTGTTTTCGTTAAAGTTTTTTTTTTTTTTTTTTTTTTTTTTTTTTTCCACTTTCAGTGTTTTTACCCATTGGATTTACACACGTTTGTTCTGCCAATACACTTTGGCACTTTGGTAAATCCAATCGACTTGAGACTTGGTATACACTTAGACCTCCACCCACAGATGGTCCTAGAAGAAATTTGGCTCGATTGCGTAATTCAAGGTCACGTGACGTCACGTTAAAGGTTTAATTTTCCCCATAGGTTTTGTACACGTTTTTCTTCAGACTATTGACTTTGGCACTTCGGTAAATCCGACCAACTTGAAACTTGGTATACACTTAGAACACCACCCCCAGATGTTTCTGAAAGACATTCGGCACGATTGCGTCATTCAAGGTCACGTGACGTCACATTAAAGGTTCACATTTTTCTCCCATTGGTTTTGTACACGTTTTTATTCAGACTATTGACTTTGGCACTTCGGTAAATCCGACCGACTTGAGACTTGGCATACACTTAGAACACCACCCACAAATGATATTGGAAGAAATTCGGCACGATTGCGTCTTTCAAGGTCACGTGACGTCACGTTAAATGTGAAAATTATTCCCCCATAGGTTTTGTACACGTTTTTCTTCAGAATATTAACTTTGAAATTTTCGTAAATTGTATCGACTTCAGACTTAGCACACACCTCAACCACCATCCCCAGGAGGGCCAAGGGAAAAATCGTCACGATGACGTCATCGTGGGTCATGTGACGTCACATTAAAGGTGCAGTTGTTAGGCCCCTCTATCTCTGGAAGTACAGGCCCGATTGGGGTCAAACTTGGTATGCAAGTATTCCAGGATGTGTTATAGACGAAAATCAGGGTGACGTCATGATGACATCATTGTGGGTCATGTGACGTCACATTAAAGGTGTAGTTTTTAAGACCCTCTATCTCTGGAAGTACAAGTCCAATTAGGGTCAAACTTGGTATTCAGGTATTCCGGGATGTGTTATAGACGAAAATTAAGATGACATTGTGATGATATCATCGGGTGTCATGTGACGTCACATTAAAGGTTCACATTTTTCTCCCATTGGTTTTGTACACGTTTTTCTTTAGACTATTGACTTTGACACTTTAGTAAATCCGATCGACTTGAGACTTGGCACACACTGAGACCACCATCCACAGACGGCCCTAGAAGAAATTCGGCACGATTACGTCATTCAAGGTCACGGGGCGCTAGTTAAAGTTTGCTATTTTTTTCCGTTAGGTTTTGTACACGTTTTTCTTTAGACTATTACCTTTGACACTTTAGTAAATCTGATCGACTTGAGACTTGGCACACACAAAAAACGACCACACACATATTGAAAGTAATTTTAGACACTCGAAACAGCTCTGTGTTTGTCCACAAACACATGTCTAGTTTTCTTTTTTTTTTTTTTTTTTTTTTCCACTTTCAGACTTTTTCCCATAGGATTTGTACACGTTTTTTCAGCCAATACACTTTGACACTTTGGTAAATCCGATCAACTTGAGACTTGGCATACACTTAGACAACCACCCAAGGACGGTCCTAGAAGAAATTCGTCGCGATTACGTCATTCAAGGTCACGTGACTTCGCGTTTATGGTGAAATTTTCCCCATAGGTTTTGTACACGTTTTTCCAAAGACTATTCAATTTGACACTTTGGTAAATCCGACCCACTTGAAACATGCCATATACTCAGAACACCACGACCAGATGTTTCTGAAAGAAATTCATCACGATTGCGTCATTCAAGGTCACGTGACGTCAAGTTAAAGGTTTAATTCGTCCCCCATAGGTTTTGTACGCGTTTTCTTTAGACTATTGACTTTGACACTAAGTAAATCCGACCGACTTGAGTCTTGGCACACACATAGACCACCATCCACAGACGGTCGTATGAGAAATTTGGCACGATTACGTCATTCAAGGTCACGGGGCGTCACGTTAAAGGTTCACTTTTTTCCCCATAGGTTTTGTACACGTTTTTCTTTAGACTTGACACTTTAGTAAATCTGATCGACTTGAGACTTGGCACACACAAAAGACAACCACACAAATATTGAAAGTAATTTTAGACACTCGAAACAGCTCTGTGTTTGTCCACAAACACATGTCTAGTTTTTTTTTTTGTTTTTTTTGCCTTTTGTTTCTCCATAGGATTTGTACACGTTTGTTCAGACAATACACTTTGACACTTTGGTAAATCCGATGGACTTGAGACTTGGCATACACTTAGACAACCACCCAAGGACGGTCCTAGAAAAAATTCGTCGCGATTACGTCACTCAAGGTCACGTGACTTCGCGTTAAAGGTGAAATTTTTCCCATAGGTTTTGTACACGTTTTTCTTCAGACTATTGAATTTGACACTTTGGTAAATCCGACCGACTTGAAACTTGCCACACACTCAGAACACCACCACCAGATGTTTCTGAAAGAAATTCAGCACGATTGCGTCATTCAAGGTCACGTGACGTCAAGTTAAAAGTTTAATTTGTCCCCCATAGGTTTTGTACACGTTTTTCTTTAGACTATTGACTTTGACACTTAGTAAATCCGATCAACTTGAGACTTGGCACACACATAGACCACCATCCACAGACTGTCGTAGGAGAAATTCGGCACAATTGCGGCATTCAAGGTCACGTGACGGCACGTTAAAGGTTCAATTTTCCCCCCATAGGTTTTGTACACGTTTTTCTTCAGACTATTGACTTTGGCACTTTGGTAAATCCGATCGACTTGAGACTTAGTATACCTTTAGAACATCACTCATAGATGGTTCTGGAAGAAATTCGGCACGATTGCGTCATTCAAGGTCATGTGACGTCACGTTAAAGGTTCAATTTGTCTCCCATAGGTTTTGTACACGTTTTTCTTTAGACTATTGACTTTGACACTTTAGTAAATCTGATCGACTTGAGACTGGGCACACACAAAAGACCACCACACACATATTGAAAGTAATTTTAGACACTCAAAATAGCTCTGTGTTTGTTCACAAACACATGTCTAGTTTTTTTTTGTTTTTTTTTTGCCTTTTGTTCTCCATAGGATTTGTACACGTTTGTTCAGACAATACACTTTGACACTTTGGTAAATCCGATGGACTTGAGACTTGGCATACACTTAGACAACCACCCAAGGACGGTCCTAGAAGAAATTCGTCGCGATTACGTCATTCAAGGTCACGTGACTTTGCGTTAAAGGTGACATTTTCCCCATAGGTTTTGTACACGTTTTTCTTCAGACTATTAAATTTGACACTTTGGTCAATCCGACCGACTTTAAACTTGCCATACACTCAGAACACCACCACCAGATGTTTCTGAAAGAAATTCAGCACGATTGCGTCATTCAAGGTCACGTGACGTCAAGTTAAAGGTTTAATTTGTCCCCCATAGGTTTTGAACACGTTTTTCTTTAGACTCTTGACTTTGACACTTAGTAAATCCGATCGACTTGAGACTTGGCACACACATAGACCACCATCCGCAGACGGCCGTAGGAGAATTTTGGCACGATTACGTCATTCATGGTCACGGGGTGTCACGTTAAAGGTTAAATTTTCCCCCATAGGTTTTGTACACGTTTTTCTTTAGACTATTGACTTTGACACTTTAGTAAATCTGATCGACTTGAGACTTTAGTAAATCTGATCGACACACAAAAGACCATCACACACATATTGAAAGACACTCGAAACAGCTCTGTGTTTGTCCACAAACACATGTCTAGTTTTTTTTTGTTTTTTTTTCCACTTTCAGACTTTTTCCCATAGGATTTGTACACGTTTTTTCAGCCAATACACTTTGACACTTTGGTGAATCCGATCGACTTGAGAATTGGCATACACTTAGACAACCACCCAAGGACGGTCCTAGAAGAAATTCGTCGCGATTACGTCATTCAAGGTCACGTGACTTCGCGTTAAAGGTGAAATTTTCCCCATAGGTTTTGTACACGTTTTTCCTCAGACTATTGAATTTGACACTTTGGTAAATCCGACCGACTTGAAACTTGCCATATACTCAGAACACCACCACCAGATGTTTCTGAAAGAAATTCAGCACGATTGCGTCATTCAAGGTCACGTGACGTCAAGTTAAAGGTTTAATTTGTCCCCTATAGGTTTTGTACACGTTTTTCTTTAGACTATTGACTTTGACACTTAGTAAATCCGATCGACTTGAGACTTGGCACACACATAGACCACTATCCACAGACGGTCGTAGGAGAAATTTGGCACGATTACGTCATTCAAGGTCACGGGGCGTCACATTAAAGGTTCAATTTTCCCCCATAGGTTTTGTACACGTTTTTCTTTAGACTATTGACCTTGACACTAGTAAATCTGATCGACTTGAGACTTGGCACACACAAAAGACCACCACATACACATTGAAAGTAACTTTGGACACTCGAAACAGCTCTGTGTTTGTCCACAAACACATGTCTAGTTTTTTTTTTTTTTCTTTTTCCACTTTCAGTGTTTTTACCCATAGGATTTACACACGTTTGTTCTGCCAATACACTTTGGCACTTTGGTAAATCCAATCGACTTGAGACTTGGTATACACTTAGACCTCCACCCACAGATGGTCCTAGAAGAAATTTGGCTCGATTGCGTCATTCAAGGTCACGTGACGTCACGTTAAAGGTTTAATTTTCCCCATAGGTTTTGTACACGTTTTTCTTCAGACTATTGACTTTGGCACTTCGGTAAATCCGACCGACTTGAAACTTGGCATACACTTAGAACACCACCCCAAGATGTTTCTGAAAGAAATTCGGCACGATTGCGTCATACAAGGTCACGTGACGTCACATTACAGGTTTACGTTTTTCTCCCATTGGTTTTGCACACGTTTTTCTTTAGACTATTGCCTTTGACACTTTAGTAAATCTGATCGACTTGAGACTTGGCACACACAAAAGACCACCACACACATATTGAAAGTAATTTTAGACACTCGAAACAGCTCTGTGTTTGTCCACAAACACATGTCTAGTTTTTTTTTTTTTTTTTCCACTTTCAGTGTTTTTACCCATAGGATTTACACACGTTTGTTCTGCCAATACACTTTGGCACTTTGGTAAATCCAATCGACTTGAGACTTGGTATACACTTAGACCTCCACCCACAGATGGTCCTAGAAGAAATTTGGCTCGATGGCGTCATTCAAGGTCACGTGACGTCACGTTAAAGGTTTAATTTTCCCCATAGGTTTTGTACACGTTTTTCTTCAGACTATTGACTTTGGCACTTCGGTAAATCCGACCGACTTGAAACTTGGTATACACTTAGAACACCACCCCCAGATGTTTCTGAAAGACATTCGGCACGATTGCGTCATTCAAGGTCACGTGACGTCACGTTAAAGGTTTACATTTTTCTCCCATTGGTTTTGTACACGTTTTTATTTAGACTATTGACTTTGGCACTTTGGTAAATCCGACCGACTTGAGACTTGGCATACACTTAGAACACCACCCACAAATGATATTGGAAGAAATTCGGCACGATTGCTTCTTTCAAGGTCACGTGACGTCACGTTAAATGTGAAAATTATTCCCCCATAGGTTTTGTACACGTTTTTCTTCAGAATATTAACTTTGAAATTTTCGTAAATTTTATCGACTTCAGACTTAGCACACACCTCAACCACCATCCCCAGGAGGGCCAAGGGAAAAATCGTCACGATGACGTCATCGTGGGTCATGTGACGTCACATTAAAGGTGTAGTTGTTAGGCCCGTCTATCTCTGGAAGTACAGGCCCGATTAGGGTCAAACTTGGTATGCAAGTATTCCAGGATGTGTTATAGACGAAAATCAGGGTGACGTCATGATGACATCATCGTGGGTCATGTGACGTCACATTAAAGGTGTAGTTTTTAAGACCCTCTATCTCTGGAAGTACAAGTCCAATTAGGGTCAAACTTGGTATTCAGGTATTCCGGGATGTGTTATAGACGAAAATTAAGATGACATTGTGATGATATCATCGGGTGTCATGTGACGTCACATTAAAGGTTCACATTTTTCTCCCATTGGTTTTGTACACGTTTTTCTTTAGACTATTGACTTTGACACTTTAGTAAATCCGATCGACTTGAGACTTGGCACACACTGAGACCACCATCCACAGACGGCCCTAGAAGAAATTCGACACGATTACGTCATTCAAGGTCACGGGGCGTCACGTTAAAGTTTCTATTTTTTCCGTTAGGTTTTGTACACGTTTTTCTTTAGACTATTACCTTTGACACTTTAGTAAATCTGATCGACTTGAGACTTGGCACACACAAAAAACGACCACACACATATTAAAAGTAATTTTAGACACTCGAAACAGCTCTGTGTTTGTCCACAAACACATGTCTAGTTCATTTTGCAACTCTGGTCGTGCATACCTTTCCAAAATTAGCTATGAACAATACTCCTCTAGACCATTTTGATACTGGTGACCCAGTTTTTAAACCGAGGCTGATGGCCTAAAACCGTGTCGTTGAATTCGCAGGCGCGGTGTAGTTATTTCTCAGTGCGAAATGACCCCTGACTGCATGTGCTTCACAAAATAGGGTCTGGATATATCTAGTATATATCTGTATATATCTGGGTATCATATTTCTTCTAGAAATATTTTCCATCCATTGGTAAAAGTATTTGTGCATCAGGGTAGCGGAAGTATGCTTGTCCGTTTTTATGAGCATAAACATTTTATGCGGAAGTGTCGCCGACAATGCAAACTAATACCCCAGTCACAATTAAAGCGGAGCCCGGGCGGCGTGTGCGATTTCTAGGCATCGGCCGGCGTGTAGAGGTCGGCGAAAGATCGTGCGATATGGCGGTCACAGTCACAATTAAAAGTGCCCCGTACGCTGCCATGACGGGGCCCGGGGGGTCGCCGACCGGCGATCGGCCGACTTTCTTGGAAATGGGGTCGAATTATTGGCCCGTTTATCGGCCGGTGTCCGGCAGGCACTCGTCCGGTGCCCTGCTTATGTCCTTGCGATACCCCTGCGGTATCCGGCAGGGTGCCAACCATTTCTTACAGGTCGTACGGCGGCCGGACGGGCATCTGTAGTGTGCCTGTCGAGTGGCCAGCGATCAACGGCCGGCGGCAGAAGCTCTCCTCTGACCTTCTTAATGGTCCTGTCACACTAGAACGTTTTAGGCCAACGCGTGAGTAGCGCGTTAAAAATAGTTGATACGCTGGCAAACGCTGAACTTCCACAGAAAAAGTCAAGTTGAACAGTGATTTCAGCGTGTCCATAACGCGTTAATAACGGGTTCATAGCGTTCGCCAGCGCGTGAATAACGCGTTAGTAACGCGCTCGACGACTGATGAACGACTGCCCAGCGCGTGAGTAGCGCGGTCCAACGCGCGCCAGCGTACGGCAACGACCACATGATTAGTTGTACAAAAAGATGACGCGCTACTACAGTAATGGCCCTGTCACACCAGAACGTTTTAGGCCAACGTGTTGAAATTTCGGCAACACGCGGGTAAACGCTGACCAACGCTAGGCCAGCGTTCGCAACGCGCTGAGCGCGTTACCCACACGCTGGAACACGCTGTCACACGCTGAGACAAAAATTCGTTTTTCAAAATTCAGCGTTTGCCAGCGTGTGACTGCACACGCTAGCGGCGCGCAAGAAGGCCGTTACTCACGCGTCGAACGCGCTAGACGATCGTTACCAACCCACTACTTTCACGCTGGCGACCCGCTGTCGTATTTTTACTATAAATCAGTGATGCGTTCCTTACACGCCGAGCGCGTTCCTCACACGCTACTTACGCGCTGGTATACGCTATGAACCCGTTATCAACCTGTATGAACACGCTGAAATCACGGTTCCACTTGACTTTTTCTGTGAAAGTTCAGCAAATGCCAGCGTATCAACTATTTTTAACGCGCTACTCATGCATTTGCCTAAAACGTCCTGGTGTGGCAGGGCCTTAACCAGAGTTTCCCAAGCGTACCCCGGCGTACGCCAGCGTGTGAGTAGCGGGTTGATAACCATCGCCTAGCGTGTTCGACGCGTGAGTAACGAATCTAAAACGCGCCGCCAGCGTATGACAGCGTGTCCCAGCGTGTGAGTAACGCGCTCATCGTGTTGCTAACGCTGGCCTAGCGTTGGTTAGCGTTTGCCAGCGTGTTGCCAAAATTACAACACGCTACTCACGCGTTGGCCTAAAATGTTCTGGTGTAACAGGGCCATTAAATAAGAAAATGCCGTTGATACCTCCACAACGCTTGCGGGCACCTGCACAGCGCGTGTAGGTCGCCCGGTTGAGGGAGAGGTTGGCGTTTGCACGCTATACCGCTACAACCTGGTTCTTGTTGCATTGGTGGCTGAAGAAGAGATGTAGTAAGTACTTGTACTATGAAACTTGTGTGATAAACTGTGTGTAGATGTAGATGAGCCGCTTTTTTTACCCTGCGAGCCCCGGCCGATGCATGACCGATTTCAGGCTGGGCGCCGGTAGGGTGCCGTCCGGCCCCCGGCCGATTTCCGACCAGGCACCGCCAAGTCGGCCGGACGCCTGGCGGGACCCGGCCGGCGTGTGGGCGGCGCCTGGCCGATATATTGATTGTCTGGGTTGTCCAAATTTGGCTCGGCGCCCGCCCGACGTGTGCGATGCCCTGCCGGACATCGGCTAGGCATCGACCGATTTATTGGCGATCAGTTTGCGATGCGAAACGCCGCACCAGGTTTTAAGTCCGAGTTAAAAGTAACTCGATGCCCGCCCGATGCCAAAAATTGACCCGGCAGCCGCAAGGAGTCCCGTGGGGCCCCGGCCGAAAATGCCTAGAAATCCGCCGCAAACTAATCGCAAACCCATCGCAAGCCAATTGTGACTGGGGTATTACTCGCACGGCAGACGATCGGCAACGTTTTGAACCTGATTCAACCGTCGGCGCGCGCATTATAGACGATGGACCTTCTGACGTCACGTGTTTACATCTGTATTCAAATGTGCCCGTCAATATGCGCACACATCGTGTTTTGCTTAAAATTTGGTTAAGGAGTGACGCCACAGGTCAGACCACCTTTGAATTATGTGACCTCTGATGTCGCCTCTTAACCAAATCTACGTAAAACACGATGCGTGCGCATATTGACGGGCACATTTGAATATAGATGTAAACAGAGGGCACATGGTCTATAGTCTGCGTAACCTTAACGTAGATACGGAAATCAGGCTTAATAAGTTGTTAAGTTTGGATAACGGTTTCAATGACAACTAAGCTTTTAGAAATACATTGAATGTGAAACTATAAATTCTGTAAAAGTTAGACTTAGCTTCCGCTTACGATTTAAAATAAAATACGTTTGTCACCTATTTCAAGGTCCCCCTCACCAAAATCTGCAAACGCCACAGAAAAAAACCCCATCCTCGAATGGTAGATGTTTTGAATACATTTTGTAAGCAATTAATCCTTCTTCGTTATTGCACTTGTTTTGTCTCGGTCTCACACAGCTCAACGTTGCCGTTCACCTGCATTTCCCGATGGCACCGTCTCGCTTTCAGATGAAAGGCTCCTCATAGGAACCTGGGCCTCGTTCCAGTGTCCTGAGGGGTATGATCTTAAAGGACCAGACTCGGCCGAGTGTCTAGACAACTTGACATGGAGTAACACCCCGCCGGACTGCGAATGTAAGGACCGTGGAATTGGATTGCATGATTACATGCGGCTTTAATGAAAGATATCACGAATAATGACTTTTGGGGAGTAGCAGCTGGGCAATAATTTATAATATGTCGAAAACACTTCGAATTATATTTGTCTGGTTTTACTGACGAAATGTTACAGTTTTAGAGGTGGAAGAAAACCCCGTGCACTGCAGCAAGGTTGGGTAAAAACTAAGTTGTGCATGGGCACTACAACTTTAACCAACAAAGTGGCTATACAACTGTTTGTAAATTTGGTTGAAAAGTAACCAACTTGAGTTTGGCAAATAGAAGCTGTTCGAGGTTGGGTAAAACACCCTTATAATTGGGTAATATACCATGTCTTTGAAAGTTGGATACATTTTACTTATTATTCGGAGTTTAACAAAATAAAAAGTTCAACAATACAATTTTAATCAGTAACTGATCTGTAGTGATTTAATTGTTATGGTAAATTTGATGACAAATACCTAACTTCAATTCTCGTTTTCGGGCCAATGGAATTCGCCAGAGGTTGGCAAAAAAATGTAATATAAAGGTAAAAGACCTCTTCTCGTGGTTAAATTATTACCTGAACATACATCGGCGCATGTAGGCGTAATTCATTCCCATCCCTTCTTTCTCTATACCTCCTAACCGTCTTTTTCAAAACTGTGATTTATGTGTATGTATGTCTGGTGCATGACGTATAAGCTGGACGTGTACATTTAACACAAAAAGGTGTATGCTAATTTGCCTTGGTACTGTCACTCGAGGGGTTGACCAGATGTAGATACGATGATACGCTGGTTACTCGTATTAAACAATACCCATTCGACCAAGTACCCCTCACGTACCCTACTTTCCCCTGTCGAACCGCGGGAACCATGTCGAACCGCGGGAATCACGTAAGTGCTGGTATTGTCTGTATACGCTGTTTATACCTAAGATTGCCAACAGAATTGTACATGCAACTTATTTGTACAAAATGGTTGGATTTTATGTAGATTCTTAACGAATCTGCGTAAATACTTTACCTATAAATATATGCAAATAAATGTATATTTATGCAACAACGGCACAATTACCATGTTGAGTAAAAATATTTCTCCAATAAGTGGAAAATATCTTTGACCAGTAGATTGGTAATAACACAACAACTAATTGTTGAGTAAATATATTTCCCCAAAATACAGTAAACATCGCTGCCCAATGCCGCTTAGCAATAAGAGCCCAACGGTGTAGGTAGTTGATAATTTGCAGTGTGGTGAAACCAGACGGGGACTAAAAACCCGATCCACATATATTTGCCCAGGCGGCATTCGAACCCGGGTCACATCGGTGGACGACGAGGAAAGAACCGCTACGCCAACCTGACTTCCCTATCAGAAAGCTATAGGTATAAATGCCAATCGCGGCCAAATATCCAGCCAAACAAAGACCCAGTTACAGCCCGTATTCCTTTTTTCCCTTCTCTCCAACCAATGTTTTTTTACACACAGTGGCAAGGTGTATTCGACCTAACCTACAGACCAGCGGATTAAGCATTACGACTCCCAAGCCTGTCTTCGTCTACGGTGAGAGCATATCTTACAGATGTCTAAAGTGGAGGGAAGAGTTGCATGGAGACCATACCAGACAGTGTGAAATAGGTGGCCGTTGGACGGGCGAAGAACCCAGCTGCCACGGTAAGCCCATGAAATACGCACCCTTCTCCTGTATGGGAAGTGGTGGAAATGGTTTGGGTTTATCCCTGAAAAAAATTGTTCGAAAAAAATCAGTCTTACGAAATGTTTCGCCGCTATATTCCTCTTGTTGCACCCCGCTGCACCTGAGCTAATTTCACAGCGATGCTAAGCACACAATGTTTTTGATAACAGACCCTCCTTCTATTTCACGGAGACCGTAAGCAGTAAGCACGGCAAAAGGTGTGCTTAACCCTAGCTGAAAAATCCATGCGCAAGCAAACAGTAACACAAAAACGCCGTAAATAGGGCTTAAGGTTAACATATTTTGTTCTGCTATAGTTAGCACAACCTTTCTGCTATTACCGTTAAGCAGTGCCAGGAAATTGAGCCCTGTGTACAACATTTCTAGCCATTGGATAAACTGCACAACGTATAGAAACTACTAGTTCAACTTTTAAGAGGAAAAACCCAGTCCGCAAACTATAGTTAAAAACAATTAACATGACCTGTGTGAATACAAACCTCGTGGCTTCTGATTGGTCAGTTGCTGTGTAATGATATTCTTGGTTTTAGAGCGGCAAGCCTGGTGGTGTGCCACTGGCTACCGCTGGTGGTCCGCTGGCGGTCTTGGAGCGGCAAGCCACTGGCGGTGGGCCGCTGACTACCGCTGGTGGTCCGCAGGCGGTTTTGGAGTGACAAGCCACTGGTGGTGTACCGCTGTCGGTTTGGGTCGGCGTGCCGATGCCAACATGCCGCTCCGATCCTATAAGCCACCAGTGGTCCGCTGGTGGCTTGCGGGCTGGGAATCGACGATTAAAGGGAAATTCCAGGCTAAAAAATATTTTACCTACAGTCTAAAAGAATATATGGTAACATACTGACTCCGCAGATAATTTGTTTTGATTTGTTATCGAGAACGACTTACGCGCCTATTATATTCACGATTTCTTGCCATTCAGGAGTACAAGGGCGTGTCCATATTGTTCAAATTTCCCGCCTCACCCGGGACATTATGACGTAGTGTCTGCACCTCAATGCACATCGCTTTATTAAATGTTGTTCGCACTGGTATCCTACCTTGACGCGGCCAACTACATTATGCAGACGTATGTTTCACGGCGCCCGACTATTGCGAGTACATGTATTGCATTTTTGTGCAGAATATCGACTTGACGCGCCACAAACTATCGCTTAATTTTCTGAGAAGAATAGAAAATCTGTGAGCTAGTAATTATGGCATCAGGTCCTTCTCCGTATGATTTTGAGCCCACTTTCACATGTACGGTACACATTATGTATACACTATGCCGTACACAAAACGGTTCACTTGCATTTCTTGCGCGTGCAGGGCCGCTATCGATCAGGCTTCGCGTATTGATGGTGCAGACACTACGTCACAATATCTCGGATGTACCGATAAACCAGAACAAAATGGCGGCTTGCATGACGGTAAGCGCAGTGCGAGAAAATCTCTGTTTTATATGATTACCGAAACCGATAAAAATGAAATAAAAATCAAGTCACAATGGCAATTGACACTCTTTAACATTATGCAATTATAAACTATGGGTGGAGTTTCCCTTAAATACTGCATATAGTTGTATTGAAGTGTACACATTAGCTAACTAACACAGCTATTAAATACAAACCATTAGCACCTTTGAATATCCCTTAAACTAAACATTGGATATGTAATTCTATTGTGCCGTATGTGTTAATTATAATTGTACCTGTTATTACAAATCATTTAATTCATATTTTCCCTAGAAATATGCCGTGCTATCCAACATGGGATTCAAGGAGGCGAATGGCTAAATTTGCCGTCAGATGACAAGTACAATTGGAACGGTGGCCAACGGATCTATTTCTGCAATGAGTTTTTCCGCATGGTCGGTACAAGCAACTTCATGTGTCGAAATGGCAAATGGAGCTCAAGTGATTATCCTAGCTGTGAAGTAGATCGTAAGTATGCATTATCTAGGGGCACCGGAAACAGTTCCGTCCTTTTTACCATACCTTTCACAAATGTTTCGGTTCTTGAATAAAGATTACCGGTTTCCACGTATTAACGTGGTACAAACTCGAAAATTGCATCAACTAATGGGTGCGTTCGTTTAGCTCACCCGATTCGACACGGGTAAAGTCAGTCGGGTTAGACACGGGTTAGCCGAAAGATGAGCCGTGCTAAACGACCGCTGAAACGTAGGTCATCGAGATCCTTATGTGATATCGTGGGAGCGACCGTCATTGACAAACCTCATTATTTTGACTAAAAGCTCACCTTCAAATTTACCGCATTCCCGTTATTCGCAAAAGACTAGAACAACAGCTTATAAAAGCGCAATGAGCGCAGTTAATAATTATTTAGACTTTCAAAAAAGTTGATTTTTTGAGCCGTTGCTTGAAGTTATTCACAGACCAGTCGCCATATATTTGTATGTAGCTTGGAATGAACGACTCATGCGTGTGACGTATTCCACTAGTGACTCTGCTCCTCGAGCACGGTATGGGTCTGTGGTGGCTGACCCGTGTGAGCCCCGAGTCTGACGTCAAAACAAAGCGTTAGAGCTTAGACCTTGCTCGATTATGACAGGAGCTTCCTACCAGTACCAGTTGCTGTAAACATCTGAAATAGGCTTCCCCATGATAACCATCGGGCAGCCTTCAGAGAAGGGGGCTTATGTATTAACGGTCAGAGTTACCCAAGCCCGTTAATGTCTTTATTTGTTTAACCTGATAATGTTTCTGTGCGTGCTTTTCATGAGATTATTTGATTGCTCACCGGTGTTGTTTGTCATGTTTGACTGTAGCTGGCGGGATTGGGTTTGTTAATACCCCCCCCCCACCTTGGGTAACACGTGTTGACTCGGGTGAGCTAAACAAAGGCACCGAGTATGTTTATAACTGTCTGTCTATTTGTAGACCCACATAAATGACATTCTTTCTTGGTATCTGGTTCATCATAATTTATATTAAACGAAGAGAAGATCTCAACGCGTTTTCTGTTGTGTGTAATCATAAACTATACTATCCTGGGCTACCTTCGTCCAACCCCAGTCTAACAGTTACCTGTCCATGTGATCCCCACCTGAAATCAGAGGAAAAGCAGCAACATTTAAATGGCAATCACACCGTCGTTACACACAGGAACGAAATCACCATACCAGGACCAGATCAGAGAGACGAACTGGTCCGTTGCACATGATCGGCGTTCATCGTGTGAACGATTTAGGCCAAGGTCCTACCACATTCTCCGTTTTTTCAAAAATGTATCAACCTTAAACCTATATCATGCTTTTATAATAACTCGGGCAGTTTTGTTGTCACCGGTGAGATTCAGTATGACTGAATGTTTTGATGTGCACACGAATTATGTAGCGCAAGAAATATGTAAATGAGCGGAAGTTATACGTGACCCCAGAACAGAGATAAAACGCTATAAAGTTAAAACTCGCTATACTTGTGTCTGAACGCTCGTGTCTGAACGCTCGGTGTTTTAATTTTACGACCGACAACCAGTGGTGAGCGACCGTTTTAACTAAAACTGTTTTAGCTAAAACGCTATGTGAACATGGTCTAAGTGAGCCTAGACAGTCAGTCCGCAGCGCACTGAAAAGCCGTTCCTTTTATGTGCGATTTATGCATGGCACTTTGTGCGTGACCTCGTTTTTGAATACCTAATAAGCTGGCGACAACGCCTGAAATTTGGTCCGAAACATCCGTTTTATTTACCGACTGTCAATATTATGTATATTTTCTTTTGGATAAGGAAACATTTTGTTATATTATCAAATCAGATTGGAAATTATATGACATTTAGAGGGTGAAATTTATAACGTAAAAAAAGCTCCCGAACCAACAAATTGACCTTTAAAAAAAGACGAATTTTGTCCATCTTCTGGCAGCGGCCACAACCCAATTTCACACTGATGTTAAAGATAATTTCATATTCTATCACAAAACTGTAGATTTGGGGTTGATTTTAACTTAGTCCAGTCAGGGCGCAGAAAATTATAACGTTCTCAATAAATTAACAAACGGAACATCCCGCCATGACAGTCCATAGTCTTCCTGCGCCCTCATTGGTCGAAAATGACGTCATTGAAAAAGGCTTCGTGGTAACGTGTAGTTCATGCACATTTCAATACGCAGTTGTTTTGTGTGTATTTTTTTAATTGTAAGCTCAAGCGAAAAAGGATTCTGCTAATCAGTAATTTGTTTAATCTTTTTAACAGTGGACTGATTAAAAAATAATAATATTGCCTGCGTAATACAATGTATACAGCCAAATATATAAAAAAAACAAGCAACAAATGAAGTCGTTGTTTAAAATTTATCATATTGCGAGGTTGGTTTATAAAAGAAACTGCACTTTTTATTTGAAACTTGCATGTTATTGTTTACATTAATATACCCTGTTGATGTTATACGACTTGAATACAATTGTTAAATTAAACCCTGAAATTCTAAAAAAATATTTTAATTACACCATCAATTACATGTACATGTACATAAATACAGATTGAAGAAATGACCCAAATTAGGGTTGGTAATGAGATAATAAATGTTTAGCAATTAAGCAAAACATTAACAAAAATATGGCCAACATTAAAATTAAAATAATGACAACATAGTGAAGATGATAATTACCATCATCTTTGGCATAATGTTCAATGTGCAAACCATTGAGATTTATTATAAAAGTAAATAAAGTTTGTTTTATCTTTGCTTGATGTTTTTGGCATAGTTTCTTTGGCATTAAATTATTGTAAATATTAAATTACAATGTATACCCGCTTCTAACATTGCAAAAACAAATGATTTTAAATAAGACATCAATTTAGTAATATAGATGTTAATGCACATAAATTATATCACTAAATAGAAATAATACAATCTGCATTCATAAAGTAATAGGCCTATGCTGTTTGTGTCAAATTTACATTGTAGCTTAAAACTTTGTTGGCATAGTTTTTGGCATTAAGTCCTAGATGATTTTACAAACTGACCCGACTCGACCAGACTCGGTTTCGATCTGTTTCAGCTGCACTGTGTTTGCACAACACTGACACAAAGTCATGTATATTATTTAAAACACTAAAATACAAAAACATTTAAATCTACATGTACAAAGCACGTGCTGCATATATCCACCAGTACATTTAAATCTTCAACTATTTTCAACACTTCTTTGGAAACCCAACTCTAGATCATTTGTCCCAACATGAATCATTACAAATACAATATGTCAGGCACAGTTGTGAGGTTGATGTCATGCTGATGAAGCAGACACTTTCTAAGGCCAGAAATTGTAGTACCGCGACCTGCAAATCAACCAACTTTAGTAGTGATGTTCTCTTTGAGATACTTTGTGAGAGAATATCCAAGGACAAGAGCTTTGCCTTTGGCCTTCTGTAGAGGTTCCCGACATGCTGGCAATGGCTGCGATGGCTGCGGTGGGCATGGCGATGGGCATGGCCATGGTGGTGGACGGCATGACTACTACCTAGTATAAGAAACATATTGGAAGACAGAAATATGAACTATGAAGTTTAGCACAATAATAGCAGTAACTAGTATTATTATTAAACAATTTGTGAATTTTGAACAAAAACATAGGCCTAAGTCGTTTTTATACATGAAAGAAAAATCAATTTTCTATCAATACATGACATAAAGGCAGAAACCTAACTTTATCATATAAATAAGCCACACAAAACAAAACAATTAATTCTGTTTCTGTTGGCTAATGTACAATCACCATCTAGTGCCTATCCAGCACATTGCTTGTGTGCATAATGAAACACACGCTCTGCGTATGTACAAGCCAAAAGACATGGACGAAAAAGTTGAAATCGCGCGCACGAAAATCGTCGCAAAATACATGAAACAAATGCCGCCACAGGCTAAATTGTATATCAAACGAAAGACCATTGCTTCCTTTATTGATGTGTAGTGATCATTTTTGGCAATATTTGTTAGTCCAGTCAGGGCGCATAAACTAAACACACGACAACAAATTTCCTTAAAATCATACCCTAACTTCGAGTGAACAAAATTCTGCCAAAAACGTACTGAATCTCGTCATATTTTATATCATTCGATTCAGAAAATCGTTCGCTTTCCACTTACCCCGCCATCTTGGAGAATCACTGCTTCGTTTGCAACGTGTAGCTCGTGAAAACAAAGCGGTCGAACTCTCGCAATTACTCGCGTAAATCTCGTGGCCGATTTGCGACGCCGGCCCTGCAAATAAAGTTCGGGATATGACCTCATTAACGCGTGCGCTGCGGACTGACTGTAGAATGAAGCAGGGCTGCTAAGGGGGCGATTATAGTAACCCTCACAGGACTCTAGAACGATCCACCTGGTAAACCTCACTGGGGACAGCTTGCTCAATGACCAGAACTGCACCCGACCGACGCCACACCAACAGGCATTGAACATACACCCGGGATGCAAGTCCTCTGACCAATCTAAGCCTAGCTAATTCTCCGATTCTCTTATTTGCAAATTGTGGCCTAGCCTAGCGAGATCGCTGTTTGCGCTTCGCGTAGGCGTGTGAGTGCCTGTATAGTGCCGCCACTATTCATTGGGCACTATATCAAGATCCGTGACCAAGGCTACGGAAAAAAAATTGTCTTATACAAAAATTGTGTGTTTTTTTATCTTTTTTTTCCAGGCAGCAGTAGCGGCCAGGCCTTCCCAATCCTATCCCTTACCCACTCTATCGTGAACGGTGTGTTGACAACTAAACAGCATGAAGCCTTAGTCATACTGGACTGCAGGCTACCCACGTCTTCTAGAGATCCAGTGTGGGAGAGGGACGGGCAAAGGCCCTCCGGTTGGCAAAACGTCTCCAGGGAAAATCAAACAAGTAGGCCTTTTAAAAAAGCCGCCAATCTCTCTTTGCGTACGCCTTTGCAAAGGCGATATTTGGGCTGGAAAACAGTTGCGTCTTATGCCGCGTTCCAATCGCGTCGTGTTTATCGTGTTCGCTCATTTACGAGTCGTATAATGGCGTTGTAATCGCGTGGTAACTCGTGTTCACCAGTGGTGAACTCGAGGTGGAGTGTTTTCTCCTTGTTCACAGCTTCGTAAACGAATGGAATACTCGCGCATTCGTGTTGGTTCACGTACGAGTTCTTGCGCGATAAAGAATGTCCTTACCGCACAACTAACTCGACTGTGCGCCTGCGTCTTGGTGAGTAGCGTATGGAATGCAACGTACTCGTGAACATGGAGAAATTCACGGTGAACACAATAAACACGACGCGATTTGAACGCAGCAATATCCACAAACTTGTATATGTCGTGACTGGTGTGTTGTGTCTTTTGCTCCCTGGTTGTCGTGTTCCTTAACCTCTGCTCTGTGAGTGTTGTTTATAGCAAGGCATAAGTACACTCCAATGCACTTCAGCATACCTTGCAGTGTATTGGAGTGTAATCATGTTTAAGGGACATATGCGTCTGGGAAGCGCCCAATTGGGGTACAAAACGTGTTTTGAAAGAAATTATGTTAATCGGAAATAGCATTTAACAGTAGGATATATAAACATCAACACAACCATTCTTTATAAACTGTACGTTTTTCTGTTATTCTTGTAAAGAGCTAGTTTCGGGGTCCACTTTATCGACCCCATAAAGTTTGGGTACAATCCTGATTCCAGCCGTAAAGTCTTTTGAAGACGGGGATTTCTGGGCGTAATACAAATTTAAACTGGTACTAAAGGTCATTTCCAAGTTACTATCTAAGTTCCGTTGCAAGTTGAAGGGTATACCGTAACACAATTGTTTAAAATTGTTATCATTCAGATGAGATTTGAAGATTTTTTAATATTATTAATATGTAAAAATAGTGTTACGGTATACACAAATTCACCATTATTATATAATGCAAGATATCTTTAACACTGAATATCTTTTGCACCGATTTCTATATTTAGCCCATTACTGGTACCGACTGCGTCTTTATAACGTGGCACAGTCTGATGCAGGACTATACCAGTGCACAATCGATGATCATCGGCAGATTAGCAGCACAGTCCGAATAGAAGTCGTCAGTAAGTGATTGTGATTGTGAACACTATAATGGTTTATCTAGCCTATACTAAGCCTACTTTCTTAGGTTTGTTTTCTAAGGAAGAAAAGGCTATGAGCATGATGTAGAAACTGAAAATAATATTGATATTTGTTTAATATGATTCAGATTTCATATCCCTTTCCGAAGTATTGCTCTCTCATAAATAGGGCTCGTCTTTATTTATTTTTTTGGGGTCAGTATCCAGCCAAACTAGTGAAACAGGCCCATGGAATTTTCACTGATGCGCATATGTTTTAAAGTTGCATACCTAATGAGCGATCACAATAAATTTGACTCTTCAAGCGGTTTATTTAAGGGTGGTTTTTACTCGCTTTTTGGCTAGCAGACTGTTCTAAAGAAGTAGCATTCACTGAAAGTGGTTTATTCATAGCTCAGAACACTCTCATTCAGGATAGATAAGGTGGTCTCATAATGTCACTTCATAACATCCTCTACAAGAAACAATCGCTGCTTAATTTACTTGCAGCCGAACTATCACGTAAGACCTATGTGGCACGAATAATATAACGATTACTGTGGTGATCAAGAACGCTAGACTTTTGTGAATAACCATGATGAACACTTTACCACTAGAACAGATTTGAAACAGCTTGAAATCTTTAACATCGCGTAGTAATAGTGTTGGTAAAAATATTTGTTTTACTTAAACAAATAAATTGCAAGGGTATCTATCGAAACGACGTGTTAGCCTATGGTATTAAAGCTTTATCAGTAAACCACTTAAAGTCATATGTATTCAATAAGTCTCTTATGTGGTTTGAAAACGCGACTGGATCTGGTTGTGATAGTGTTAGTGTTCAGTCCTGGAGGTTTGTCTGTGGGAGCTGGAGGCACATTTTTGCCTTAGCGACTGGACTGGCGGCACTCAGGCCGGCTGGCTCGATTGCATCTGGTTGTGATATGAGCTGAGGTGCAGTCACGCCTGTGGCTGACATTGTACAGTAGGTGTTTTTTGCGTTCTCCCGACTTTCGCATGTCGAGGTATATGCAGTTGCGTCTGTATAGCATTTGCTACCGACTTTAATGATGTAGCCGCGTGGCGAACTTTGGATTTGATCACTCCGGGTGTCCACGGTAAGCCTTTTACCTTGGATTGAGTTTTGGTGCGAGCTGGCTGTCCGACGACTTTTGGCAGTGCAGTCGTGATACAGTTAAGCTGTCTGTCTTTTTGTCAAGACTTGCTACGTGACGGCCTCTATGACCTGGGGTTTAATGTGTTCTTATAAGGGAGGAACGAGCGCGTTTGTCGAGACAGTAGTGACCTTTTGATTCGGGACGGAAGACGAAGAAGACGGTAAGCCGAGCAAAAACATCGATTCGCGCATGCGCGAAAACGAAATATAATGTCTCGTCCAGTTGAGTTTGGGAACCCAACAAATCAACATGGCGAATCTACACATAGTTATAGAGACACCCTTCGTCAGTGCATATTTCTGCGACATTTTAGACGATGAAAAAGGTCATGCTTGTTGATGACATCAATGCACCGAATAATCCTGATTTACAGTTTGAAAAAGATGGCTATTGTATTGTAATTATTTTTCGCCGCCAAAATGGATGTTTTTCAACATGACATTTTTGAAACATGTAAATTCATATAAGTAGAGCTTTTAGGATTCCAAAAACTGCTTTCATATCACTTCTAGGTCTTAGAAAACACTGGAGACTGTTGTTTGAAATAGGCTCAAGTAAAATCATGTAAACCCCTGAAAGGGGCGTGGCCTTTGAAAATCTTGTGATTTTTTTGTTCCATATTTACATAACCACCAAGTGTAGATAATTTATCCGTGGACATAATTTATGATGTTTTTCAAGGCCGCACAAATAACCCAAATCCTAAAACAAATCGCTAACAACTCAACAGGTAAATGCCATGCTGCAAATAAGTAACTGCATCTAATTTGATGACGTCAGGATTCAACCGCGTTGTGATTAGACACTCCACATCTTAGCCCCGCCTATACTTATCTGTATTCGCATAAAGCTACATTCGTGGTCGAATTTGCACGAAAAGATCACGCCCCATTTTCGCAGGTTTGCAATGACGATAGTAAGAGTAGGGATCTGGTCTATAACCGTGTCGTTTGTGGGCGCACTGCGTGAAAACGTGTACGCGACGTGCACACTATCGATTACTGTCGTTTTTGGCAAAAACTAGGTGAATGGTTGTCCATTGTACAGTTTCAGCTTATTAGTCTTTGATGGCAATAGAGGTGTTTTACTGAACTGCTTGTAGTCAGCAAGCTTCATGCAAGTTGCACCAAAGTCTAGCTCATATCCGATGGTCTTTGCCTGATCCCTTGTCAGTGTCTCCACTGCTAGCTCTACAAAGTATTGCTGTTTGAGCTTTGGTTGCACTGTATTATGCTTTCGTCGCTGCCGCTTTCATCTCCCTCCATTTGGTGGAGCTTCTGAGTAGATTTCTGTGGCTGACGTTTGGTGCGGTTGCCCGACGACTGGCAAACCTAAGCATAGTGGTTGCGTGTTTGGCACCTTAAGCACATTGTTCCATATGCTATGCAATTTTCCACAGTAATTGCAATTGCTGTGCGGATGCATGGTGTGTTTCCTTGGTTTCGGAGTTTGCTGCATGTTTTTCACAAAGAGAGCTGTTTCTGCCTAGATCCATCTGCTGTTGGAGGATCGCTGCCTGTTCACTGCTGTGGCATAATGTCAATAGTGGGAACATTGTGGAGCCTACCTAGGTCGTGGAAGGGTTTCCATGGTCGCCTAACCTCGGCGATTGTTTTGAGCCTGCTCAAAACAATCGCGGAGGGTCGGCGACCTGGTCCAAAACGCAGTGAAAGCGTAGTGGGATCTCAAAGAACGTACTACGGACGTAGTGAAGTCTACCTGAGCGTGTCATGATCGTAGCAAGAGCGAGTTGGTATCGCCGTCTGCCCAATCTGCGACTGATACCCCTGTCAGACCGGTGTGCAATCCCACAGCGACCTTACTGCGATGCAGTTTTCATCAAAAACGCAGTGGGGTCGCCGAAAACTGGCAAAAAAATCCTGAAATCTATGAGGTAGGTAGCTCACAGTACGCTCTTGACTCGCTCACTGCGCTCTCACTGCGCTTTCACTACACTCTCACTGCGACCTATGCGTTCCCAGTTTGATCATCGCCGCGCTCTCACTGCGCTCCCACTACGCTCTACGCGATCTCGCTGCGACCAAGGCGACCTCGCTACGACCTTGCTACGACCTTACTACGCTCTCACTACGTCCCCACTACGTTCTGTGAGTTTGTACCGCGTTCGCGCGGCGACTATAAATACAGCGAGCTCGATGTTGCTAGATATTTGCTATCTGTTGTACAATTATTATGTTCTGCCTCTCTACATCCATGGTAAAGAGGAGATGTACATTGGTATGTTGTGTGGAGGATATAGGCTGCATTTATACCATTTGTGGCCATTACGCATATCAAAGTCAGAACGTACTATACACGCAGTATAATCGCAGTATATCGCACTGTGAACGTACAGGAAGCTCCGTAAAATCGCCATGGACGCATTAGGGGCGCCATAGTCGTACTGGCAGCCCCGTGTGTACGCAGTATGAGCGTGAAGAAGCCCTATACGACGTAGTAGAAGCGCAGTATGAGCGCGGTAAGAGCGTAGTGAGAGCGTGACAAGCGTACATTGGTCGTACTTCAGACGTACTTCAGTCGCAGATTGGGCAGACGGCGATACCAACTCGCTCTTGCTACGATCATGACACGCTCAGGTAGACGTCACGACGTCCCAAGTACGTTCATTGAGATCCCACTACGCTCTCACTGCGCTCCCACTGCGTTTTAGACCAGGTCGCCGACCCTCTGCGATTGTTTTGAGCAGGCTCAAAACAATCGCCGAGGTTTGGCGACCATGGAGACCCTCCCACGACCTAGGTAGACTCCACTACGGTCCCACTACGCTTCTACTGCGTTTTGCAACTTTTTTTAGTTGCCGTGGGAGCGCAACAGCAGCGTAGCTCCAGTGTGACAGGGGTATTACCACGGCTGTAGAGAGGCAGAACATAATAATTGTACAACAGATAGCAAATATCCAGCAACATCCAGCTCGCTGTATTTATAGTCGCGGAACGGCGAGGAACGCATAGGTCGCAGTGAGAGTGTAGTGAGAGCGTAGTGATAGCGCAGTGAGCGAGTCAAGAGCGTACTGTAATCTACCTACCTTTTTTGTTGGCCAGTTTTCGGCGACCCCACTGCGTTTTTGATGAAAACTGCATCGCAGTAAGGTTGCCGTGAGATCGCACTCCGGTGTGACAGGGCCTTAGTGGCAGATTTTTGTATACTTCATAGCACTTCTTCCCCATTATTGTTAATAATGTAGCTATACTTGGATGGAATAGTTTTTCTTGTCCATTGCAGTGGCTACTAGAAAGTTCTCCAAACTTGCTTTAGCAAAATGCCACTTGGATACCTGGTCTCCTTTCGTGCCCATTTTGGCCGGTGTGGAAATGAGCGAGTGCCATGGTTAACATTTATTGACTTTATAAACACCGGCAATCGATCGTGGACTATGAATTGGGACATAAACAAAGGGTTCAGGATTGACCGACCGTCCATGATTACAAAAGAGGGACAATAGGGGGGGGGGGGGGGGGGCATGATTTCCGGTGTTTACATAATTATATGAATGCGTATCCGTTCGCTAAGATTGCTAAAGATTTGGCTAGGCCTTTGCGGTAACGGCGCTAGAATCAGTTAATTTGTGCACCTTAGAGAAGGCACGACTAGAGGATCGGAGTATCGTGCATAAGTGTTTTATTCATAGGTATCCATTCCAGGACGTCCTCATACAGTAGGGATAGGGTGGCCTCATAAAGCCACTCTATAACACAAACCATTGAGAAGGAACTAGAAGGAGACAAGGAGTTGAAACAACCTGAGATCAAAGACTGAGCCTTCTATACCGCGGTCGTAAAAATACTGCGGTTAGACACTCACCGCAAAGCATTATGAGATTGACTACGCATGCGTCATGCGCCTGCACCATGTTGTAAAATGTCGGCGTACGGAAAAGACGATTTTGTAACGAGCTCTGACTTAAGCGATAAAGATAAAACTAACAATTTGAGATACAAAATCCCGATCCAAAATACAAAATAAAACAAACAAATAAAAAAAAGCATTTGAAATCATGATGTTGTCATGTTCATGGTATTTAAAAACAGCCTAATCATGCGAAAATAATTTTAAAACCAAAATCCGACGGTTTAAAACGAACGCTTGTAAAACGTATGCATGGTATTGCACACCTACAGTACAAACACGAATGGTTAAAAGACAACGTGTTGATACCAACTCCCAAATTTCAGCCGTAAGAACTTATCGGAAAAGCATAAATATCATCAAAATATTTATTCATAATTCCTTACCTCTCAATCTGTCATTTGAAGAAACATTGTCGTATTTCCCCAGAGGAAAATTTGAGTTTTTTTGAACGTTGAAACACCAGCAGATCGCATCTTTTGTACCGCTTCCGATGAAAAAGACGGCGCATAAAAAGGACAGCTGGCCGACTACTGCTAATGCAAAATGCTTTTGTTTGTTTGTTAGTATTTTATTAACTAAATCAAAAATGATTGTTAGCTTCACTGAAGTGGTCGAACCGGCAAGGAACACTGTGCACAAAGGATCTTATCGCGGTCGTAAATTTGTGTGCCTTTACCACTGTCAACAGAGGTCGGTAATTGGACAATAAATATCTGGTCACGGCTTGCAATTGGCGGGCCGTTCAAATTCCTTCTAGTTCTTCCTCCATGCGCAAACTACCTCTAGATCAACAATGCCCAGGATTCTTAAATTTAGTTTGTAACAGAATACAAAACCTTCCTGAGCTGAAGACGAGATCCGTGTTTTGAAATGCCTTCCATGGGCTCAGTGAAGCCGGTATAAAATGTTCTGATTTCTTGACTACGCAGCAACTTGTCCGGACCCTGGCTATCAGGAAGGCCGGCAGACCAATCGCCCAACTACCGGCGGCGTTGCCGCCGGCCGCAGGGGCTTCGTCAAGTTCACCTGTGATGAAGGCTACGATATGATTGGCAGATACGACCAGATTGGATGCAACATCGACGGCAATTGGAACTATGACCCGCCAAACTGTGTCAAACGTAAGTGACAACGATTTAAAACAAAAATCACTGTCGTTATGTTTGCAGTATAATCCCGCAAAGCGATTTTTCCCAATATGTGTTACTACTTTGTAGTCGTGGGCAGTTTAACGGGGTCGGGCGTACATTCGGGGCAATACACCGTGTAGTCACTGGAGTGCCGTGGTCTCGTGGTCTAGAGCATTAAATTTGTAATCTGTAGGTAAAGCTACATGTTGTGGGTTTAAATCCGGCCTAGGACTACGGTGCGTGATCAAATGTAGATAGTAAACTTCAAAATGATATCCATGTTTAATTTTGAGATTTTTTAAATTGAGGTTTATGATTCTTTTGAATTGCCCAATGTGATGTTGTTGCGCTGCTTTGTAAACTCATGTTTTAATACCCCGTATTTTTGTCTTATTCTATAGCAACCTGTCTGGAATCATTTCGAGATGATCCCGAGTATGGATTCAGTGAAAGGGAGGTGTTTGAAGACGGCACGTCTACTCAGACTTTCCATTGTCCGATTGGGTACCGCATGCTGCAAGGTGGCAACACGGTGCCTGGTCAACCTCTGCTAGTCACCTGCCAAGATGGTGTATGGGATGGAAATGTACCCTCTTGTGTGCAACGTGAGCGAGTAATTTGTATTCGATAACGATTAGCTGGGCAGCTGGCTAGCTAGTTTATTGACTGGCTGGAGCATGGGTGGATTGATAGCTGGATGATTGGTGGGTTGTTCATTTGGTTTATTGAATTAGTTGTTTCTTTTGTCAGTTGGTAAGCCCATGGTCAGTCTACTGCTTCGGTTATCAGTATGTCAGTCAGTAGTTGTCGGTCGGTCAGTCAGTTGATATTTGTGCAGTTAGCCTTGTGGTCGGTAATTAAGTTGTCGGTTAATCAGCTAGTTAATTGGTTAAGCCCCAGTTCCACTGTGGCGATCTGGCATTCGTAGAGAAAATTCGCTTTGGACGTTCCGATTCTTTTAGTTCGTTCTTATTCTGTTAAACTTTCTTTGCGCATCGTGCTGATCATCTCGATTCGCAGAGGTGTTACGACAGTTTCAAGACTGTCGTTGCACCGCAATGATTTAATCACATTCGCCCATTGTCGTTGTGTATTCGCGTGTAATCGTTCCTCTTCTTTGCAATTCTTCGTGAAACACTTGTCTAAAGCTTGTTCGCCTGCGCGGTTCGCCAGGACTGCGGTGGTGTCAAGTGTTGTGGCAGAATTGGAGGACTCATTCTTCCCAGGACCTTTGCCTCTCTCTAAAAGCTGTAGCGGAAGAGGTAGTGGCAGAAGTTGAAAGCGTCGGAGTACTGCATGGAGTGGTGGGAAGGTTGTTAAGGTCATCATCCTCCGAGCCGGAGTTTGGTTGTGGAGTCGGCTGGGGACTACAAGGCCTTAACTACAGTTTCTGCTTTAGCTGCCATACAGAAAGGAACAAAAAACGAGAATACAATCAGCCAAATCCAAGAAGCAATACATAAAATAAAAGCAATGAAACATTTATTATTATATTATAATATTATATACTTACAATTCCAGCCCCTCTGTTAGGGCAGGCATAGATGTGTAGAGACATGATGGCAAAGTGTCCCAGAATCCACTGGTCCCCCGAGGTTAATTCCTTACACCCATCCCCGGACTCGAGCTTCTCCAGTTTACCAAATCTTGTCCTCATCGACTTGCACCACAAATAGAGCAGCTCTCCTGACTCCACACCAACCTCGGCTGCATTCTCCCCACAGCTTATTCTTCACTATACAGTGTCCCTATACTTCTTGTTGTCCTTATCAAACAATACTGGATGAGACTGAAGCCACTCCACTAGTTCTGCTTCCTGCTCATCACTCAGATTCAGACGAGCAGTCTTCTTGCTTCTCTTCTTCAAGACAGGTAAGTCATCACATTCCTTTTAATTCCTTCCTCTGGAGACTTAGGTGTGTCAGAAAGCACTTTCTCTTTCTGAAGACCACTACCTTCATAACTGGGATCACCAAGCTCACTCCCAGAAGGAGTTGCAGGAGTCGGGGTGGGAGGAGGGGTGGGTATCTTCTTACCCCTGGCAGCCACCTTTACAGCTTTACCGCCGCGCCCTCCCTTGAATCCTCCTTTTGGGATTGTGAAAGAAGAAACTGGAAGAAGAGATTAGAAAACTCGAAGCAGAGAGGAGAGAAGGAGATATGACACGGGAGAAATGTTCTCAAGGACTGGCGAAGCGCCATGGAAATGCGCGGTATTTATAGCCTCAGAACATTTTGTACTGCATCGTTCTGACACGTTCCAGTTCGTTCTAGTTAGTTGCGCTTCCGTTCTCCCTCTATACCTGCTCCGTTGCGTTTTGTAACCCGTCGTTGCACTTCTTTTGATTTGATTTGATTTAATTTTATTCGTGGCCTAAATTGTCGTACAAATTTCGTACTGTTTCCTTGTGGTTCGCCAAATAAAATCGCCACAGTGAGACTGGGGCTTTACTTTGAGCTTTATTTCTTTGTCATTGCCCGTGCTCGATTAGTGCAGATATTACCCCTGATTAATTTTGTTTAGACGACTTGTGATTTGAACTGAGACGTCTGATTCATATTTGATTTGTGTTGCGACTGATTCAATTGCAACGATCATGATCATTACAATTGTAATTTTCATTTAAGGTGGCGACATGATAACAATTACGACGAATGCTGAGATGGCGCACCGTGACATCACCGCATACGACGGGGACGAGGTGGAGATTAACTGCACTCAGATAGGACCACAAACTCAACCATGGTGGTCCATGTTGGTGGATGATGATGTAAGAGCTATCCACCATATCCAGTTGCTGAATTATTGTTCACGATGTCCTCCAGTAATGGTGACATACCTGTTACTTTGTGGGTGCAGATCAGTGAATAAATTGCCAGACATCAATGCTAAATACCCTGACTTCAAAAGATATGGGGGTTCCCACAATTCTCTAAGGTGTGCAAGACATACACGAATCTCAAATTAATTTTGATGGTGGCCGAGGGGAGGGGACCTAAAAAAGAATTAATTGATTCCCATCACTATTAAACAAAAAATGGTTTTTCACTCCTTTGCAAAGAATAAGACTTTCGGGTCCAACCTTAGGACATTTGTCGTATAGGAGTTTGTACAGCCTTGGTCAAGGCGTTCGACGACAGTGTCGATAAACGCGCTATACATAGTGGCCACGCGCTATACATGCACTCACAAGTACTGTTCACGTATCGCAAGCAGCGACTTCACACGGCTATGATATATAAAGTCAATTGGATCCGATCAAACGCCTTGGCATAACCGCTCGTCTTGGCATTTTTGTGAATGGCCCTTCAAATGTGAATAAAGTTATATTTATTTGTAGGTATGTTACAAGTTTGGTGTCTATATGCCAAAATAACAAAAAGTGCACAAAAACGGCCATTGCAATCGTTGTGCCAAGGCGTTCGACCATCGTCAACTTATTTGCATATTACAGTGTAATCGCAGGGTTCAACGGGTTGGAATGTGTTAGGGTAGATTGGGAAATTGAGGAGCTCCATCTTATCGCACTGCGTCTCACCATTAGCCTCTCCTAACCAAATCTTACTTGTCTGGCTTCTCGTGCCAGCCCTGTTTCTACTGAACGGCAGAGGGTGTCGGCGAGTTCCTGGCGCCATGACCAGGTTCCTCCGGCTAGGTGGAGCTCGTCAGACTTGGTTGACAGTCGGCCTAGGAGAAGGACAACTCTGAAAAAACCGAGTAGGTAGAGCTCGTTAGTCTTGGTTGACAGTATATCACTAACATTGGTATCGGGCCGACGGAGGTCGATAGCCTCTGTATAGGCCATCCGTCTAGGACAAGAGCAAGTCTGATATAAAACCGTTCACCGACCATTAATTATGGCTCCACTGCATTGTGGACAACTTCGCAAGGGGTGAAGGCTACGGAAGTAAACCCAGAAAAACCAATTAAGAATGGAGCCCCTAAGGCGGCTGGATGTCAATTTTGACTTTCTCCCGGCCGCTCCTGCAACCAAGCTGGTGCCAAATACATCGCTCTACTTTCCATTTGACTACATCAGTGAGGCCAAGAGGGAGATTCTGACGACTGGGTATTCTAGGATCTCCATACACTTCGAGCAGGCCTACGCCCTGGAGAGGTCACGTCAGTGTCGCTGTTCAAATCGTAAAAAAAAACCACAAAAAAACACGGGAGGCAGCAGTTACGCGTGATAAGCCAGGACGGATTGCCTCTGATGGTAGGAGAAACCTTAATTTCCCACCGTTTAGCTCTCGCTCGCCTCAAACTAGGCAGCCTCCAGCCAGTAAGGTCTTGGAGCTAGAAAAAAGACCAACAAGCAGATTGTAAATTTCGCACCAGGCAAACATCAAAGAAAAAAGAAGAAACTTCCTATCTTGCGACTAGCAACATGAAATGCCAGGACAATGCGCCCTGGCATCTCCGATTACCTACTTCGGATTAATAACTTCATAAAAACAGCCATCATCAATCGTGAGCTCAAGAGGCTCAATATTGACATTGCTGCACTACCGGATACTAGACTTCAAACGGCAGCCTGAGTAAACAGGACTACACGTTCTTTTGGCAGGGGAAGGAACTCGAGGAACCCCGACTGTATGGCGTTGGAATTGCAGTAAGAAACTCTCTGCTGTCATCAGTTGAACCACCATCTAGTGGTACGGCCCGCACCCTTTCCCTCTGCCTGCCAACCTTCTCAGGCCCAGTGAACATTCTGAGAGCTTACGCCCCACATTTTGCTCTTCTGCAAAGACCAATGGTCAGTTTTACGAGGAGCTTGACACCACCATTATAGGTATCCCTGACACAGAACACATTTTCCTACTGTGTGACCTCAATGCCCGAGTGGGGTCTAAACTGTATCGGTCACTTCGGCGTTGACAAGCTAATAATGAGAACGGGTAGAAATGACTAGAGCTATGCTCCTACTACGACCTCTGCATCACGAACACGTTCTACTCCACCAAGCTGAACCACCGAGCATCCTGTCGGCACCCCAGATCTCGTCATTGTCACCATTTAAATTTCTTCATCAAACGGAGACCTCACTAAACTGGTTATTATCACACGCAGCTACCACAGTGCTGACTTCGACAAAGATCATTCCTTGGCAGCAAAGTACGTCTCCAGCCTAAACGAATCCACCGCTCAAAGCAGAACGGACGCCCACATATGAACACCGCCAGTCATGTGCGATCACTTTGCCAGCTCAGTCGAGGAAACCCTCAAGGATTGTCCTGCATGCGGAAAATGCTAAAAAGTGGTGGATACACATCAATTATGCCATCTACACTTTTTCTGTGGTCATGAACACCTCCGACAAACAAAAAAGAGACAAAACCCAGACTGATAAGAGGCGGGCATTGCTGAACTAGAACATTGAGGGGAAAAGAGCTGCGTTCATCAATTACAACAGAGAACCTTCAGATAAGTCACTTCCCAGTCGGCAAAACTATGTTTAAAAAAACGCGTGGGTTGGTGAGGTAAAATGAAATATCCAAACACGCGTTATAAATTGACACGTGTTTAACAATAACAGTAGTTTCAGAAACGCATACTACATTGTAATACGTCTAGGACAAATTTGAAACGCGTGTTTTGGGTATTTCATTTAACCTCGCTTAAGACACGCGTGTTTGAAACATAGTTTTGCCGACTGGGTTGCTGCACTTAGAAAGTCCAGAAACAACGCTCAGCGGATATCTCGACGCTGTGCCAACGACTATTGGCTAAACCTTTGTCAGAGCATCTAACTGTTCGCTGCATGAAGAAGGTCTTCAGTCCATGCGCTAACAAGATCGCGCCACTGAAGTCAGCTGCCGGCAAAATCATATCGGTTAGGAGCGTTTGGCTTGACCGTCAGCATTGGGAAGACCAACATACTGTGCCAACTACTGTAGATGGGAGCAGTACACCTAACATTTCCATCTGTGAATTCACCCTCGTGGTGGTTGACTTCACGTACTTTGTCTCCACCATCTCCAGCAACCTTTCCCTTGACGCCGAGCTGAACAAGTGGATCGGCAAAATAGCATCAACCATGACTAGCTTGACAAAGCGGGTGTGGGAAAATACCATGCTGATCACCAACACCAATATGCAGGTGTATCGAGTTTGTGTAGTGTATGCACACTGCTTTACGGCAGCGAAGCATGGACCCTCTATTCCTAACAAGAGCGCAGACTCAACATCTCAACATCTGCGCAACATCAGATGAATTTTCGGCATCACATGGCACGACGGTGTTCAAAACCAGAACGTCCTTGACCAGGCAGGCATCCTAAGTGTGTTTGCGCTGCTCACCCAGCGGAGCCATCGATTTCGACCTGCCGGATGACAGCTGTAGAATATTAAACTGTAAAGACGGGTATCTAGTAGGGTGAGGAAAAGATAGAGAAAAAATGGGAAGAAAAGAGAACGAAGACGGCATCGGGCAGCACTGACAGCTACCGTTCCAGGCGCGGGATTTACTTGCAGCAGCTGTAATATAACCTGCAGATCAAGGATCGGACTGTACAGCCACAACAGGCGCTGCAATTTAACTGAAGACTGAATGAATGGCGCACTACTCAATTGTGTGATGGATTACCTATCCATCGGGATCATGTACTGACAAGAGCATCGGAATGATAGGAGTCAAACACAGCAACTTCCGTGCTCTATAATTTATTACTACTGAACAATTACAGAAACTGCCGAAACCCCATGTAATACAGTTTGTAAATAAGGACCAAGGTTTACTGGTCGAACAGTGGTCCAGTGAACGAAGTAACGGCCATGACGGGCACAGACGCTTGGAACGAAAGACACCGAGCGCGTGTGACCACTAGGCTTTATACAGTTGGGTAAATAACATGTTATTCAATATTACATAACAGTAATCTACAATAATCCATTGAGTTAAGTATGTGATTCAATATTACGTAATAGGAATTAACAGGTGTTTCGGCTTTATAACAGGGTCTTTTAAATGTAAATAAATTAACAGGCAAGGGAAGGGTCACTACATCACATATGCCCCTCCTTTTTCAATTGGCCTCCGGCCAATTCTTAATTAAAGGACAATAATTTACAATAATTTTAAACTACATTATTAATTACAAAACTTGTCCACAAGCAAGTTTCATCACCGTCTCGTCAGCTGAAGTATCATGGGAAACACGATGTGCGCATCACCGATTTCCCAACTTCGAAGATAGACTCGTGGTGTCACTCAGGATCCGGATCCGATGTTTCTCTGTGTAGCTACTTGAGGAGTAGTGGACATCACGTCAAACAATTTATTTTAATAAATACAGAATATGAATAATTCACACTTTTGATTTACCAGTAATTCTCACTGGCTGATGCTGTAAATAATCTTGCAAGGTTTGGTTTAAATTTCCTGATGGTTCCCAGGTATTCTGAGCAATACCAAAACCTTTCCACTTAATCAAATAATACAGCTTATTATTGATAAATTTACCACGAAGTACCTTTTCTACTTCGTATTCCTTTTGGGAATTTGGTGGATCTGGACCATCAGGTTTTGTGGACTGGTTTTGTTGCGTGTGTGTGGCCTTTAAAGGCTCAAACGAAGAAGCAGGACAATCTCTATCTTCTAATTGCTCTAATGGTTTCTGTTGAGCAATGTCGGTTGGTTTTTGTTCATTGGTTGGTCGCAAAAATCGATCATAAGCAAACTTCATACGGTTTACATGAATAGGGTTTTTGAGTAATTTGTTGTTCTCAAGATTCCTGACTCTGAAATTAACTTGTCCAGTTTGTTCGACCAACAAATAAGGACCGCACCAAAATTGTTGAAGTTTTCTTGAAAGCCCAGGTTGGGTTACAGGAATGTATAAATATACCACATCACCAACTTGATAAGGCACATCTTGAGTACGCATATCTCTATCATAACGTTTCTTCATTGAATCTTTGTTTGCTTGAAGATTTTGTTTTGATATTTTTCTTGTTACTTCCAACTGTGAAATTAGATCATGCAAATATTCTCTTACATGTCTATCTTTGTACTCTGGTTTTGGACATAATGATACATCTATTGGTAACACTGCTTCACGACCATACAACAAGAAAAATGGGCTGAAACCAGTAGAATTATCAGCTGGTGTACTACGATATGCAAATTGAATTGCAGGAACAAATTTGTCCCAATTAGTCTGGAACTTATTTACATAGTGAGTAATAGTATCCAGAATAACTGCATTAAAACGTTCTTGAATTGCGTTACATTGGGGATGATATGGGCTGGTATTTACTTATCTGTTTTCATGATCTTACAAACTTCACTCACAATCTTACTTAGAAAATTTGTTCCTCTGTCACTAAGTAAGATACGGGGGCAGCCGTGATTACAAATAACTTCTCGAAAGAATGCAGTGGCTACAGTGATTGCATCTGTAGTAGGAATTGGAACTAAAATTGGCCACCTAGTGCAATGGTCAGAAAAACAAAGCACATATCAATTTCCAGAAGTTGTAATTGGAAGTGGGCCCAAAATATCTACACTTACTCTTCCGAATGGTTCGGAAACTTCCATAGTGAGCAGTGGAGCAATAACCTTATGCTTGGGAGTTTTTGTTCTGGAACAAGAATTACATGATCTTACCCAATTGTCTATGTCGCGGTGCATACATTTCCAGAAGTATCTCCGTTTCACCTTACTATACGTTTTGTGAAATCCAAAGTGAGCTGACAAGATATTATCATGACAATGGTAAAGAACAGTGTCAACTAAAGTACTTGGTATATACAACTGAATAATATCTTGTTCTGGCATTTTTCCTTTACGAGGAATATGCCATATATGATACAAAATACCATTATTCACGAAATATTGATTTGCTTCCAACAACAGTTTTCGTGCTTCTTTGTCATTTTCTGGAATTATATTGGATTCCAACAGATCTATGATTGATTTAGAAAAATCGTCTTTTTGTTGTTCTTTTCTTACTTTATCCAAATCAATACTCTCATGAACATGTGGTACATTCTGAATATATTTGTCCATATTTGAACGAATACGTTTACCATATTGGTACTTGATGTTTCTTTGTTCACTTTCCCGACTTACTTGATGTACATTACAATTGGTTTCTGAAAAACAATTAAGTACATTCTCATTAAGTACATTACCATCATGAATAGATTTGTTAGGTTCGGTGTTGGGTTTCTGAATTCTACTCAATGCATCAACATTTGCTTGTTTCTTTCCTGGTCTGTGCTCAATATCGTAGTTAAACGATTGTAAGTATAACGACCAACGAGCCAAACGACCAGAGGAATGTTTTCCATTGAACAACCATTTCAATGCTTGATGGTCAGTGACAATTTTGAATTTACGAGAACCTATTAGGTATGATGAGAATTTCTTAACACCTTCCACTACAGCTAACGCCTCTAATTCTGTAATTGCATAGTTTTTCCCAGCTGCAGTTAATGATCGACCACTATACGCTATTACTCGTTCTTTGTCATTTTGTATCTGTGACAATACAAATCCCAACCCTTTGGAACTTGCATCAGTTTGTACAATAAATTGAGAACCATCAAATTGAGGATAAGCCAAGATCGGAGGTTTTATCAGATGTTCTTTCAGCAATTTAAATGTATCGTCACATTCTTGTGACCAGACAAATTTTACATTTTTACGAGTCAAGGAAGTCAGTGGATAAGCTATCTTGCTAAAATCCCTAATATAACGTCTATAATATCCTACAAAACCTAAAAAAGTTCTTACTTCAGAAACGGTTTTCGGTGCAGGATATTCATGAATCGCATTCACTTTGTCTGGGTCGGTAGCGACACCATCATTACTCACAATATGTCCAAGATATTTCAACTTATCTTTAGCAAACGAACACTTTTTGGGTTGAAGTTTCAAGTTTGCTTCTCGAAATCTGTCGAATACCTGTCTCAAATGGTCTAGATGATCAACAAATAAGTTACTATAAACAATTATGTCATCTAGGTACACAAGGCAAATTTTCCAATGTAAACCTCTTAAGACTTCATGCATTGTTCTTTGGAACGTACAGGGCGCATTGTGAAGTCCAAATGGCATTACATTGAATTCAAATAAGCCATCTTGCGTAATAAACGCGGTTTTCTTTTTGACCTTTTCTTCTAAAGCTATTTGCCAATAGCCTGAAGCCATATCTAAGGTAGAAAAGAACGATGGCTTTCTAATACCTAGATTGTTAAAGGTATCCACAATATTTGGCAAAGGAAACGTGTCTCGCTCTGTTATGCGGTTCAATGCTCTGAAATCTATGCAAAATCTATACTCTCCAGATTTCTTTTTCACCATAACAATGGGACTCGAAAATGGGGAGGTAGATTCAGAAATTACGTCATTATCAAGCATAGTGTCAATATGTTCCCGTATGGTTTGTTGTAACAAAGGTGAATTCCTGTAAGGTTTAGATCGAATTGGAGGATTATTTCCAGTATTAATGTCATGTTTTATCTTGTCATAATAGCCAAGTTTACTGTTTTGGGTTTGGAATACATCAGTATACTCGTTCAGTAAAGCTTCCATTTGAACTTTCTGGTCAGAATCTAGGCTTTCTGCTATATTAACTTTACTCAAAATTTCCTTTGTCTGATCAGAAAATTGAGGATCAATTTCGTTTGTTGTTAAATTACATTCCTGTTCAGAGTTAAAATCAGCAAATTTAGTAATGTCACTTTCTCCAATAGTACAGAAAGTACCAATTTTAGTACGAGGGTACAGTACTATGGGATTTTCAGATGGATTCATTGCCATAATTATAACTTTGGTTGCAGAATCAAATTTTTGTGTACAAGAGATGGTTTTTGCAATTAATACACCCAAATTTTGGACATTTCGCCCTGTGCGACATTCACCAATAATACCAGAAGGCAAGTTATTCTTAACTTTGGCATCAAAAAACAATTTGCGATTTTGCAGGAATTTGAATTCGTTTTGTAGTCCGCAACTGATTTTTGGTGTAGATTTTCAGTTTTGATTTACGAAAGTCAATTGTTGCTTTCTGAGAGTTAAGAAATTCCACACCCAAAATTATGGAACAACTAAGTCCACGAACAACAAAGAATGGTACAGTAAATTCCGAGTTAGCAATACTGATCGGAACATGTACATAACCAACAATGTTAAGATTTCCTCCGTCAGCTATTTTTACAGAAGGAACCTTGGAGTTATAGAGACGTATTTTTCTCAATGATACGTTTGTCTTGAAATACTGTTCCGAAATCAAATTAGTCGTAGCACCAGTGTCAATCAAACAATTCACGGTCTCTGGCCCGATGCAAATTGGAATTGTGCTTTTACTACTCAAATTAATTTCAATAGGATCATTTGGTTTTAATTTCACGCCATCTACTTTTGGTTTGATCCCTGGATTTTGGTTTGTAGATGGCTCTATTAATTTAAAGCATATCCATCTTTATGAAGTCTGGAGAAACAATCTGTTTTTCTGTGACCATATTTTCCACATCTATGACAGACACCGTTAAATTTTACATTCGGATTAACTGGTGCATACGATCTGTTACCTTGAGTTTGACGGTTATAATTTGTCTGAACTCGACCCTTTGAGGGTTTGTGTACAGCTTGAACTTGCTTTTCGATGTGATTTAATTGACACTGCATTTTGCTCAGATTCTCTTCTATTTTTAAGAATTGATCATCAGAGGTCTGATGAGGAGTAATAACATCAACATGTTTTGGTGGAGCCGAAATGCTATCAATGCTCTCTCCCAACCTGGCATAATCAATTGCTTCTGCTAAATTTTGTGGTTGTTTCGAAATAACAAAAGCTCTCAACGAGGATCTTAACCCGCAAACAAATCTGGCAACTTGTTCATTTTCTGAACGTTTTAGTTGTCGACTCCATTGAATAATGTCGGTGAGATAAGAATCTATAGATTCCGATTCACCTTGGGAACGATCGGCAAGTTTTGCCTCACGCACCCAGCGAGCACTATCACCTTCATAAACCTGTCTAAGAGCACTAATCAAATTTGAATAGTCGGTTTTATCGCTGTCAGGCAACCGAGAATACCATACAGCAGCTGGTCCACAAAGACGCAAAGCTAAAGCCAAAACTTTTTTGTCACTGGCATAATCACGTAATTTAGCATACGTTTCAAATCTACCAAGGAACAGATCAAGATCCTCGGTTCCAGAGTATGTGTCCTTAAATTTAAATTCGTATTTACTGGTCATTGTAGCAGAGTGTGAAATTACAATATACAAAAATACAAAGCAAGACAAATATATCAAAGAGCACGAGAAATATTTCATATTTAATAACAAGTATATTTAAAGTGAAATACACTGGCCAAAGGAACACAAATGATTATATACATACCACACATACAGACCAGCGGGTCTCCGTCCCCGTGTGTGCCATCATGGCCGATACTCGTTCAACTCCGGATCTTCCACCATATGTGATGGATTACCTATCCATCGGGATCATGTACTGACAAGAGCATCGGAATGATAGGAGTCAAACACAGCAACTTCCGTGCTCTATAATTTATTACTACTGAACAATTACAGAAACTGCCGAAACCCCATGTAATACAGTTTGTAAATAAGGACCAAGGTTTACTGGTCGAACAGTGGTCCAGTGAACGAAGTAACGGCCATGACGGGCACAGACGCTTGGAACGAAAGACACCGAGCGCGTGTGACCACTAGGCTTTATACAGTTGGGTAAATAACATGTTATTCAATATTACATAACAGTAATCTACAATAATCCATTGAGTTAAGTATGTGATTCAATATTACGTAATAGGAATTAACAGGTGTTTCGGCTTTATAACAGGGTCTTTTAAATGTAAATAAATTAACAGGCAAGGGAAGGGTCACTACATCACAATTGTATCTGCTTGTGTATGTGCGCTTGCACACCGTGCTGCTGTTTGTTATGGCCCTGTCACACCAGACCATTTTAGGCCAACGCGTGAGTAACGTGTTGTAATTTTGGCAACACGCTGGCAAACGCTGACCAACGCTAGGCCAGCGTTAGCAACACGCTGAGCGCGTTACTCACGCACTGAGACATGCTGTCACACGCTGAGGAAAACATATTTTTTTCAACATACATACAATTTCCAGCGTTTGCCAGCGTGTGACTGTACACGCTGGCGGAGCGTTGGAGGTTTGTTACTCACGCGTCGAACACGCTAGACGATCGTTATCAACCCGCTACTCACACGCTGGCGCACGCTGGCGTACTCTGGCGACACGCTGGTTATGGCCCTGTCACCCCAGAACGTTTTAGGCCAATGCATGAGTAGCGCGTTCAAAATAGTTGATACGCTGGCAATCGCTGAACTTTCACAGAAAAAGTGGAAAGTGGAACCTTGATTTCAGCGTGTCTATACAGGTTGATAACGGGTTCATAGCGTATGCCAGCGCGTGAGTATCGTGTGAGGAACGCGCTCAGCGTGTGAGGAACGTATCACTGATTTATAGTAAAAATACGACAGCGGGTCGCCAGCGTGTGAGTAGTGGGTTAGTAACGATCGTCTAGCGCGTTCGACGCATGATTAACGACCACCCTGCGCGCCGCCAGCGTGTGCAGGCACACGCTGGCAAACGCTGAAAATTTTAGTTATGTTGAAAAATGTATTTTTGCCTCAGCGTGTGACAGCGTGTTCCAGGGTGTGGGTAACGCGCTTAGCGTGTTGCGAACGCTGGCCTAGCGTTGGTCAACGTTTACCCGCATGTTACCGAAATTCCAACACGTTGGTCTAAAACGTTCAGGGGCCAATTTTACGGAGCTGCTAAGCACAAAAATTTGCTTAGCACAAAAAAGTCTTGCTCATTAAAAACAAGTTATCAGCCAAAATTCTCTGTGTTTGTCATGATAAGCAAAAAAACAGCTGATTATCAATCAAAAACAATAAAGATCACGTGAAAATTTGGTCTGTAACCTTGTTTTTACCAAAGACAAATGTTGCTAAGCAAATTTGTGTGCTTAGCAGCTCCGTGAAATTGGCCCCTGGTGTGACAGGGCCATTAGTGTAGTAGCGCGTCGGCTTTTTATACAACTAACCATGTGATCGTTGCAGTACGCTGGCGCGCGTTGGAACGCGCTACTCACGCGCTGGGCAGTCGTTCATCAGTTGTCGAGCGCGTTACTAACGCGTTTCTCACGCGCTGGCGAACGCATTGAACCCGTTAACAACGCGTTATGGACACGCTGAAATCACGGTTCCACTTGACTTTTTTCTGTGGAAGTTCAGCGTTTGCCAGCGTATCAACTATTTTTAACGCGCTACTCACGCGTTGGCCTAAAACGTTCTAGTGTGACAGGGCCATTAGCGACCGACCATCTATCGTAAGACAATATCATCGAACGCCTTGACCAAGGCTATTCACTAGACAGCATGCAAATAAAAATGTATTTCTGTTGCTTATTTTTAATAGACATTTTTTTGTCGCACGTGTTTTAAATCAAATGGATTTCTTAACAAAAAGATTAAGATTAACTGTTGATGAATATGTTTTTGGTGTTTTTTTTACTTTGATATAAATTCTTATTTTAGACATTTAGAGAAACAGTATTTGAAATCTTTCCGTTTAATTCTGAGAATTTATCTCATGGCTAATTTTCCATATCGTCTGAATTTACCGTTTAACCTTGATGGTGTATGGGCACTTCTGTAAAATGTTTGAAGGAGTTACATGTATGACATTCCAGGTTTGTTTTCTCTGATTAAACATTTCAGATCCTAGACTTAGGAGCGGAGACAATTGCGGGTGCTGTGTTTCTGCGTTTTCCCACAGTGAGCGTTGACGACGCAGGACAATACGCCTGTAGCAACTTGGACATGTCGTACGCCGAAACAGTTAACCTGAAGGTCATTGGTATGTTTATTTGTAAGACTTTGTTACCACTCATACGATTTTCTGTGTTGTGGCCAACTGTAAGGTATAACTGTAAGGCTTTTATGTTTGTTACCAGAATACGAATCCTTTGACTAATTTGACGAAGCCTCATTCTTAAATGCAACGTGTAACCATTATGTGTCTTGTCTTGTTATAAAGCGGACAGGTTCTAAATTCCTTCTGTGAACTGTCATCTAGTTGAACTTAATTTCCTGTGTTCTTGGTAAAGCGAGATGCTCTGATCCTTCCCTGATTCCCCGTGTAATCACCGACCAGTCAGTTCGTCTCCCAGCATACTACGTTGACGACATAGTTGTTTTCGATTGCGACGAGGGCTTCATCTTAAGCGGTGAAAGCCAGATCCAATGCACCGAGGATGGCTGGAACGCGACATTCCCAGAATGTGTCGTAGGTAATTTATTTATTCATTCATTCATTCGTTAGTTTTACTGCTATTTGAGAAAACAATAGGGTTTCCCCTTCTTCGATACGAAGTTCTACATATGAAGCTCTTGGACAAACTCCGATACAGGCTGTGTCTTGCAAATGTCAAAGATGATTTCGTTTGAGTGGACAAATGCGTGCTGGTTTGCGTTCTGTTTCTTTCGGAAACCACCCCTAACAAATAGTACAAAATAAATAAACCGACAGTCTGCTGTATACTGACACTTGCCCACTGCTGTAAATTTAGGGTCTAGTTTGAGCAGCCTGGAATATCATGTAGAGCGGACAAAGGTATTTACATTTCAACATGGGTAGATATATTCAGAATTATTATTATTATTATTGTTATGGTTTATTAAAAAATCTGCTCATTGCAGCCTAACGGCTGAATTACAAGACAGTTTACAATTAAAAATATTAAATATACATTAAATTATTAATTAGGTTATAAAATTAAGTTAAGAATAAACCACATACATTTTATAACACCAACAAATATAAAGAAATTAACAAGATATACATCTGTACGAAACACACAACAATATTGCACAATAAAAGATACACAAATTCACATAAAATTCTAAAACAAACAGAACAAACAATTATGGGGATGGTTGGAGTGTGCTGAGAGCCTTATTGACGAGTCTGTTGAGATATGGAACTTTGCTATTTTTGAGAAGTGTAGTTTTACAGGTTAATTCATGGAGAGTTCTCTTGGACCTAAGATTCATGGAATGGTAGCTTTTGGATTTAACAAACCATTCAATAAATATATTTGAGTTGTATGATTTCAATGCAAAATTTGTACACAGTTTGATTCTTCTAGTGCTTAAAGGTTGCAGACCCAGAGTGGTTAATGCTTGATCATAATGAGTATATTTGTTACCTAAAATGATGCGAGGAAATGCGGAAAAGAATGAACAAAAGATGTTGATGCCTACGAAAGTTTATCTGTGGGCTGAATGTGGTCACTGCTGCTTTAACTTGGAGCTGAACACGTGCACCCCCCCCCCCAACCCCCCACCACCCCAGTCGGATCCCCATCCCGCGGTGGCCAAATTCAGAAGTGAGAGATGCATACGCTATAAGGCGCAAACACATTATTACACCCTGTCACTGACGTTAATGATGTGTTCTGATATGTGCAGAAGTCAACCTAGCTATATACACAGATGGGAAATACCTCCCCTCTGGCTCCAACGTGGTCACCACTGCAGGAGCTACCGTTTTCTTTGACTGTGGCTACAATGTATCCAGTCAAGTCGCCCCTGTCGAGGGTTTGATTGGTTGGTGGAGAACAGCACCTAACGGAGAAAGGTACGCGAGTTCGTTTGTCCTTCACAGGCACCATACTCATTTTCCATTGTCGAATTAAACAAAAATCCCCTTGTTTTATTGAGATATATTGGTCAGCCAAATTGTCAATGGTTTTCTTATTGTAACCTTTTACCAAGTCATAATAACGTGAAGTTTGCCTGAATCAAGTCATTGCTTGAATACCTAGTTGTCTTCAATGTTAATTGTTTACCAACCAAACCATGGTAATTACGTGGCAGTGTTGCAGTGGAACACATTCCCATTGATACAATAAACTGAAAAGGCATTTTTAAAGAGTATGATCAGGCCAATGTGAGTTTGTGAGCGCGAGGAATTCGGGCGATTCACAATGCAGTGCGCCACCAAGCGTTTGACTCAAAAGAGCCACTTTTAAACTTTAAGGTCGACTTCTTCCGTATATCATACTGTAGTGAAATATCTATTCTTCATTGTTCACGCGAGGTACAACACAACTATAAATGTATCCGGAAGCGTCGTTGATTAAAACATTGTTATTTGCAGAAAAAAATATTGAACTTTAATCGTGCGCGTCCAAAAAGACGTAAAAACTGATGAGTTCATGCAAAATGAATACCGTTTTTCAAACTGATGCCGACTTTCTCCCATGATGCACTACGGGTATAGCAGGATTTGCGCCTCCAACGGCAGCTTCTAGGTATTGTGAATCGCTCGAATTGGAATATACATTTTACAGCTATCCAACAAGTAACCAGCCGAAATACTGTAAAAAACACTAAACTCTTTTCCTTTGGCATGCTATCATTTTGAACAAAGGTTTATTTCTAAAAATACATCTCATAGACGCATTTTTTGGAAATTAGTAGTTGACTTGTAATCTGCCCTGGCGCTATCATTAGTCGGTTAAGTGCGTGACACGCGCGCAGCTGCAATTGGCTGAATGGCAATGCTCCCCGAGTGCTGATTGTGGTCGAAATTCAAATTGTGACTCGGCAAATTTAAAATTGATTTAGAAATCTTAGAATATTGTTTTCTCGGAATATCGTTTGCTGCTTCAAATGATACGAATGCACAACTGTCAAATAGTCAACTATAAAATTAAAGAGCCTATTTGTACGAGTACAAGTAGACCTGTATTATGACTACTCTTTTCCAAGCAGCTGATTTCACGCAATTTTACGCAATTGCGTAAGTTCCCTTTTACCACATTTTATTGCGTAACATTTTATGCTGCGCAACATTTTGATTAGGACAGTTTGATATGACGTTATTTGCGCAGTCAATTTAGGTGGCGTAAGTTGCGGCGTAGAGACTTAACATAACCCAAGTATTTTACCAGCAAATCGTGAGCACCGTGGAGCATGTCATTGCTGAACTTATCAAGCTTGGTAAAAAAACCACTCACAGCCATGTGTTTTAAATAAACGAATATATTTTACCTGTGACGGATTTTTTGTTGCTGCACGATTCCGCAGAAACTCTAGAGTTTTTTCCCCCAAAATGGCGGTCGGAGATGATTTAATGACGTTTCATAAAAGGACAAAACTACACACAAACAGCCGTTGTAAACGATGTTATTATCATCGTCCACGATGTTTATATAAAACGTTACGCAGCTACGCCAAGTTTCGTAAAACCAATCGTAAATTTAGTGCTCAGCCACGCAACAAATTGTATTCGCCAAAGTCCTACACATTTATTAATTTGTTACATTTCTTTACCCGGTGGTTTACCTTAAAATCGGCTGCATGACTTTTTCAAAGGAAATCCCTTCATTAAATGATGCAAAAACCTTTTCAGTATAGTAATGGTTGCACTGTACCTCGATTTTGGAATTCACCCAAAATTGGTACCTTAAGGATATAAGTACGAATTATGTTAATTGTTATGAGTACGAATACGAGTGCGCTCAGGGGCGGACTGGCATATCAGCCCACTGGACACGGACTGTTGGAACTGTTGGGACGTGACGCCGCTAGTATGCAGTCATTGTTGATTTTTTTATCATAAAACCTGCGTTTAGTATGGTAGTGTAAGGTGCCCAAACAGTTTTTTAAATATGCTCCAAATATCCACACATCGTCGGAACGTCTGGGGCTTCGCCTCTGGCACCCCATCGGGTTTTGCCCCTGGCCCTCAACAGGGGCCTACGCGCCCACTGGACCCCTATGCTTGTGGCTGGGACACTCGACCGGTAAATATCCGGATGCCAGTCCGGCCCCTGCGTGTTAGTACTCGTACTCATGAATACTGCCAATTCTAAGCAAATTGTCCAGTCATTATTGTATGGATGTTGTAGGATAAGCATGGCAGCACACCAGCGTCATTTGAACTACAGCGACTGGCATCTGCTGCGCTTAGTTCTGTCAGATCTCAGCACTGATTTTACTAGCCCGTATGTGTGCGGAACTACTGCCCAGGAAGTGGTCTGCACACTCCTTGTCACAGGTGGGTATATTCCTTTAGTGCATAGCAGAGTTGTAACGAGTCACTAATTTTTGTAAATCGAATTCGCGGACTATGTAATTGATGAACATGTCAGGGCAGCCAAACTTGTAAATAATCCTTAATAGGCCGTTTTGGCTTACAGTATCGAAAGCCTTTGTGAGGCCAACATTCTGCTCCTGACGCTTCTCCTGAAGTTAGCGGGCTGCAAAGACCATGTCAACTGTTCTGCGACCTCTCAGGTAGCAGGTCTTGTTCGAGCTTATCTATTAGGCGATTCAACAGGACCTTGGTCAGGATTGTTACCGTTATAGACAGCGGAGAAGTGCCTTGATAGTTGTTGGAGTCCTGCCTTTTGCTCTTGCGCTTATACGATGGAGGCATCCTTGAACTTCTAGGGAGCTTGCCTTTTGAGTGCGGAATAGATCGGACAGCTGACTGGTCAAAATTGGGCCACCAGTTGCATATCAATATTTTAGCTGGATCCTGATGAGATAGAACCGTAGATGGCCTTGAGGGCGCTTTAGAAGTTCTTGCTGCCATTCTGGTCTGCGTAGGGCTGTATTTTATCAGCTTTCCTGCTCATCCAGGCATCCTGCATCTGACGCAGCTCCCGTTGGACGGTTGATTTGATGTTCTTGAAAACAGACTGCTGTTGAGCTGTGGTCATTAAGAAGGGCTTCGGGCAGACGAAACTTTTCCTGGAGAAGATCTCTGATGTGATCATCACTCTCATCGAATCAGTCCTCGTGCTTGCGAACTACAGGTCATACTATATAAATGGAAGTAGCGTGGACAGTGTCTCGGAAAGCAACCAGCACCCCATCAATGTTTTTTCCCCGGTGCTCGAGTTCTGCAGCTTTCTAGAGAGCTCTTTAGTCAGGGCCTGCCTGAAGGATGTGTTTGAAAGCCTGGAGACGTTCATACGCTTTCGGGGTTTGGTGCATTGACGAGGCCTTTGGGGAGGGTAAATTCTGAGGTTCAGCTCGGTGATAAGAAGCCTGTGGTCAGTCCAGCACTCTTCGCCACACATAGCCTTGGTAACTCGGACGTCTTTCCTGTACTCTTGCTCTACGATGATGTAGTTGAGTAGATGACAGTGCATAGAGCGTGGGTGCGTCCATGACGTCCTGCTACGCTTGGGGAGACAGTGATCAAGAGCTCTTGTGCCGGACATGTTTCCAGCAGCGTGCCGTTGCTGTTGCAGCTGCCAATGCCGGTTGTTTTTTTCGAGGAAACCTTCCTATTAAATTCGTGGTCAGTGCCGACCTTGACATTGAAGTCGCTAAGAATGATGAACGTATCTGCTCTACTCACTGCAGTGATGGTAGATGTCATGTCTTCATGGAACTTCTTTTTCATGTCGTCAGGGTTGGTCATCGTGGGAGCGTAGGTACTGGTGAGCGTGGCGAAGCGTTTGCCCGGTAGCGGCGCCCGCATGGTCATTGGCCGGTCGTTGACACCTTTGGGGGCACACCCTGCTTGCTGACAAAGATGGTTTTGACGGCAAAGCTAACTCTTGTTTGGAAACGCTCTGCCTCGTTGCGGCCGATCTAAAAAGTGTAGCCAGCACCGATTTCCGACAGCTGTCCTTCTCCTGATTTTTGTGGATCGAGTCTAGTCGAGTCATTTTAGTTCAAGTAATTTCGAGTTACAACTATATATACACTTATAAAAAATAAACACAAGAAAGTCAGTTATCGGCATTTTTAATCGGCAATCGCCCGTAGCGTATGATGAAACAACAAATTGGTAAATGCGTTTAAGAACAGTTTTATACACAATAAGCGGCCGCTGAACAGTGTTCGCGTAGTGACATGAATATATATTTTATACCATAAGTCATTGCAAATATATTTTCCGGAAAGTTCTGCTTTTTCTTTTGGGCGGTGCTAACGCGTCTATATACTTTATTTGCCCCCCCCCCACAAAATAATTCCTGGTTACGGGCCTGGTTTGGAGAAATACGTTTGGAAGAAAGCTGAGAACTTGTTTGTCGGTTTAACAACGCAAATGACTCTTAAGCCGTGTTCCCATTGGACTTTTTTTTCCGCGGCCACGCGGAAACTTACCGCGGCATTCCTTAGCGTGAATCTACCGCGCGTTCCCACCTGGACTTATATTCCGCGACGGAACGGTTCATTCGCTGTTCGAGACTGGCAGAATGTCACACATTGCGGGCGCTGTGCACAGTCACCTTTGACCTATGCGGGATATGACCACTGACCTCTATACATGGACAGATCATCATTGTTTCATTTTGAAGTCGGCATGCGGAGAAGTGCAACATGGCGGACCCACGACGTCACTCTGTGAGCCAATGAAATGTCCAGGTGTTGGTAAGATACGTATTACGTAATGTTTATAAATACAAAATGTACAGAGTAAATTCACTGACCTCTACACCTGGACATTTCATTGCAGTGACGTCTCGGGTCCGCCATGTTGCACTTCCAGTTCGCGCCGACTTCAAGTGTTAGCACAGCAGAATATGGACAATGATCCGTCCAGGGCCCAATTTCACGGCGCTGCTTAACGGTTAGCGGAAAAGTTGTGCTAACTTTAGCAGAAAAATTTGCTAACCTTAAGCGCTATTTCACGGCTTTTTTGTGCTAACGTATGCGCGCGCATGGAGATTCTATTGTTACGTCACTGTTTTAAGCAAATTTTTCCGCTAGGTTAAGCGTGCCTTTTGCTGTGCTTACTGCTTACGGTCTCCATGAAATAGACGGAGGCTCGGTTAGCAGAAAATCGTGTGCTTAGCAGCGCTATGAAATTGGGCCCTGGTGTAGAGGTCAGTGGATATGACGTGCCTGTGACGTATTTTTCGCGCGCTAGATTCGTTGGCCACGTAAACAACATACAACAACACTGACGCGACGCAACGCTAGCACACAACTGCAGCAACTGGACGAGATTGAAAAAAGCGCTGACCGTATTGCATCCTACACACGGTAATTCCCACATACGCTGCGTACGGTACATACCACACCGCCATCAATGCAAACGAGACAGGGAACCATACTACCATTTTCGCGCGAGTTCTGTGTATAGTTGTGACGTATACAGGAAGTGTTGTTGTTTGCATAGCGTTTTACAGCGTGGTCGCGGTAGTTTTACAGCGCGGAGCGTTCCCATTGGACTTTTTAGCGGCCCTGATAATTTACCGTGGCTGCGCGGAAGTATTCCGCGACCTCTTTCGGCCTGTTTTTTTTACATCACGGTCGCGGTAAATAGACAGGGAGGTGTGTTTACCGTGCGTCCCCATTGGATTTAATTTTGTCGTTCTAAAGAAAAGTCGCGGTACTCTAACAAAATTAAGTCCAATGGGAACATGCCTTTAGAAAAGAGCTATATTGTTTCACTACTCTGAAGAGTAAGTCAACGACATTTTTGATACCCTGGCGAACACCAGATCCGACTATGACAGTGCAAAGAAGGCACTAAATGAGCACTTTAATCCACAATAGACTCCAACGGCTCGCACCTCACTGTGGGTTCCCGAACAAAGACGATGAAGTAAAGTCACAGATCATCCAGATGTGTTCCCCAAATAAACTTCGGCAGTATACGCACTCCGTGAGCAATACCTAACCATTGAACAACTTCTCAAGACTTCTCGAACATATGAGGCTGCAGATAGTCAAGCTGCAAAAATTAAACACTCGCCAACTTCGACAACTGTGAACACAGTCCACTCGTTAAAGATCGTTTAAAGATCAGGAAGCGCCCCGACAATATTTGACATGTTCAAAATTGTCGGGGTGATTCGCGAACTGAATTCAATTCTTGGTTTATTCTTGTTGTATTCATAACTGATTCTGGATATTCTTATATCATTCTTACATCATTATTACATCATTCTTACAAGTTTCGTCGACTGATTCCTGGTGTTAACAGATCAAAATCATGCCGAATCATTACGAATGTATCACGAAATGAATGAATGTTCTAGAAATAATTTACGAATACACTAGTTCCGGGTTATTCGGAAATGTTCACATTACATTCGGCTTATTTAGTCTTTGTTCTTATTAAATTCGTAATATTATTCTTGACAAAATCGCTAAAATTTGTTTTTATTCTGCCATAAATCGCAATCACTCACTCCTGGATTCGAGCATCGCAGAGTTACCTCTCGTTGGCCTCAAGCAAACGGTAAAGTTGAACGGTTAATGAAAACGCTAACAGAAAGCATACCGCGTTGCATTCACCAAAAACAAACTATGGACACAGGAACTGTCAAAATTCCTTCGCAACTACCGGACACCAACTTGAAGAGAGAGATATTTTATCTACAAACTAAAACCAAACAACACGTATAGTTTGTTTTCGACAACAAATCGCAGGTGGTAACTCAATATTTTGGTCACTTCAGTTATTATCTTCGTCCCCAGTGCAATCCCTCAGACTTTTTGCTACTGAGACTGACCTAAACGTTGAGTTGACACATATAGCTCTTTTTTTCGAGATACCAGTCTTTGTGACGTCATCAGTAGAGAGGCTTATGGAAGTGCGGCAAAATTAGCAGTGGCAAATCTAGTGGTACTGAGCGGGTTCCCTTCACTGGCAGTGACCAAATGTTTTGCAAATAAGGTCATTTTCACTAGAAATAGCCATTCTGCCTAGCAGCAGAACCTCCCTGGATCTGTCTACTCGTGGAAAATGACATAAATGCTCATCAAACTTCTATCCATGTAGCACATTCTATCATCAATCTTGCCAATATTAGTTGATGCAGTCAGAATGCAGGGTAATCAAATAAAATACCTTCAATATCCAGAGACCAAGACCATTGATATGTATGGCAAGGAAATGTTGTTAGAAGGAAAACGTTACCAAGAACTCCCGATTCGGTTAAGTAGTTTTTGATTCCAGCTCCAGTTCTTGGCATCGTTTTCTTCTTCATTTCCACGCTTGTTTTAAGTCCATGTTTTAGGTCCCTCCAAAGGTATGAGGTTACGCTTTAATGTTTACCACCACGGGGGAGTCAGGTCGGCGCAGCGGTTCTTTCCTTGCCTTCTACCGTCGTGACCCGGGTTCGAATCCCAACTGGGCTAATATGTGGATTGAGTTTTTAGTCCTTGCTTGATTCCGTGGGTTCCGTTTTGTGGGGTTTTCCTCCCACCTCTAAAACTGAAAGTTCTTCACATTGTCTTACTCGGTCCAATGGGAGATCAGTTAATTCCACTGAATACCATATTTTGTTGCTGAAATATTTGTTTTAGTAATTTAAGCAGAGGTCAATGACCTTTGACCTCTAATTTAAAAAGTCCCCAACCTCTATTCCTTCTTCCTTTTTTTTTGGTAGTTGTCCATACCCATACCTACCCAAATCAGTTAAAATTAGCTTCTTTAAAAAAAATCACAGATGAACCTTCAGTTAGGAATACTAGAAAGGGCTACCCAGTTAAAATAAGAAATACACAAATACCCTGTATACAAAATACCCTGTATATTCTTATATTATGCAGATCCTTGTGAAACGCCCGCACCGCTGGCACATGGAAACGTTGTGCTATCGAACGGCACAAGCTACCTGTCGTTCGCATCGTATGAATGTTTAGAACTCTACGCATTAAATGGTGTCCACCAACGACAGTGTCAAGCTAATGGAATGTGGAGCAGTGAAGCACCAACGTGTACATGTGAGTTTACTCACATACTACTATACGTATACTATCAAGTAAAACACAATGTTGTCATACTCTCGCGCTTCTCAACCGATCAGTTTGCTCTGTCCAGTGTTAGCAATAAGCCCCATACGAGTGTGCAGTATAAAATAGAGAGCAGATTATTCAAGTCTGTAATTGTTATCGACCTAAATGCATCTTGAGGTTGAGGATGCCCAGAAAGTCCCTGCAAACTAAACTAGGTCAATTGCAGACTCGATATCTGCATGCGTGTGTCAGCTTTTAGTTCAATTACTTACATCTCTACTAAATTAGGTCTAGGCTGGACTCTTTCGTTACAATGTGTCTATGACGGCGATCTCGTATATGGACACGGCTACTTTGAAGGCAGAACATTTTTGACCGATTTACTGAGGTTCACCTGTCTGTTATTGGGTGCGTTCGTTTAAATCACTTGGATCGACACGGGTTAGCCCTGGGTCGTTCCGTTAACTCCCACGTCATACTTGGGGTCACCCGAGTCAGCCACCACACATTACGAGAGTTTTGGTCTGAACCAAAACTCTCGTTAGAAAATAAGACCCATCCCGGACGCTAAGGATCCATACGAATGCCCCAGGAAGCGTTGATGATGTCCCAGGTACTACAAGCTAGAATGCTCCCGGTTGTGCACGATTTGTTCGCAACGCCGCCGTAAACGCCGTAACGACCCCGTAAATGCCCATTTACACAGACGAGCGGTAATACCCCTGTGAGACCGGAGTGCAATCCCACGGCAACCTTACTGAAATCTATGAGGTAGGTAGCTCACTGTACGCTCTTGACTCGCTCACTGCGCTCTCACTACACTCTCACTGCAACCTATGCGTTCCCAGTTTGATCATCGCCGCGCTCTCACTGCGCTCCCACCACGCTCTACGCGATCTCGCTGCGACCAATGCGACCTCGCTACGACCTCGCTACGGCCTTACTAAGCTCTCACTACGTCCCCATTACGTTCTGTGCGTTTGTACCGCGTTCGCGAGGCGACTATAAATACAGCGAGCTCGATGTGTTGAGGATATAGGCTGTATTTATACCATTTGTGGCCATTACACATGTCAAAGTCAGAAGGTACTACACACGCAGTAAAATCGCAGTAAAATTGCACTGTGAACGTACAGGAAGCTTCGTAACATCGCTGTGGACGCATTGGGGGCGCCATAGTCGTACTGGCAGCCCCGTGTGGACGCAGTATGAGCGTGAAAATGCCTTATAAGACGTAGTCGAAGCGCAGTAGAAGCGCGGTAAGAGCGTAATGGGAGCGTGACAAGCGTACAGCGGTCGTACTTCAGACGTACTTCAATCGCAGATTGGGCAGACGGCGATACCAACTCGCTCTTGCTACGATCAGGACACGCTCAGGTAGACTTCACTACGTCCCAAGTACGTTCTTTGAGATCCCACTACGCTCTCACTGCGCTCCCACTGCGTTTTGGACCAGGTCGCCGACCCTCCGCAATTGTTTTGAGCAGGCTCAAAACAATCGCCGAGGTTTGGCGACCATGGATACCCTCCCACGACCTAGGTAGACTTCACTACGTCCCCACTACGTTCCCACTACGCTCTTGGTGATTCTACTGCGCTTCTACTGCGTTTTGCAACTTGTTTATAGTCGCCGTGGGAGCGCAACGGCGGCGTAGCTACGGTGTGACAGGGGTATAACGGAATGCGGTAACGGAAAGCGGTATGCTACGCGAAATTGTCCATTTACACACGGGGCGGAAACCCGCTCGGTATTTGTTTTTAGAGATCGAAGCGTTCCGAAGAGTACGTGACGTCATACCCAACAAAACCGCTAATTGGACAGGACGCGGAGTCTCCTCGCGGTATTTCTAAAAACATCGCTCAGGTTTCTAAACGCAGCGGTTTATCACTCTACCGCGCGGCTTGTCCGCCCGTGCGGTTCGAATGCTAACATGCGGAATTTCAATGCGGTACTGTGCACGCGGTACAGCGTGGTACCAGGCGGTACCAGGCGGTACCGCGCAGCACCGAGTGGTACTGTGTGCCAACGTACAACACTTTACCGAGTGGTGCTGTGTTCCAACGTACCACACTTTCCCGCACTGTACCGCGCGGTACTGCGAGGTACCGCAATGTACCGAGCGGTACCCCGCGGTACCGCAATGTACCGCGCGGTGCCGCAATGTACCGCGCGGTGCCGCAATGTACCGCGCGGTGCCGCAATGTACCGCGCGGTGCCGGAATGTACCGCGCAGTGCCGCAATGTATCGCGCGGTGCCGCAATGTACCGCGCGTCCGCGCGGTGCCGCAATGTACCGCGCGGTGCCACAATGTACCGCGCGGTGCCGCAATGTACCGCGCGGTGCCGCAATGTACCGCGCGGTGCCACAATGTACCGCGCGGTGCCGCAATGTACCGCGCGGTCCTGCAATGTACCGCGAGGTACCGCAATGTGACACCGCATGTTATAATTCGATCTCTATTCTTTAAATTCAGTTCTATGCCCAAAAGCTATATATACAAAAGCTGTTATTCCAGCCCGACGCTGTTATACTTGTTTGAGACTGATGGGAAACCATTGAATCTCAAACTAAGCCCGAGTCCGAAAATGGCGTTTTGTCAATGGCTACTGCCGCGGCTGCAATCATCACGTGTGGATTGTGACATTGACCCGCGTTTGGGCATTGGTTGAGCAAGGCTCTCATAGCTTACCTAACTGCCTTCACTGTATAGTCAATCCGGTGAACTATTATAACGCACCCATCGTCTGTTATTTTGTCCAAAAATGTATGTAAAACTAAACAGAGCGTTCTGAGATTCCGTTGTAATGAACAAATTAGGTACACGTTGGCCTAGTGCTTTAATTGTCACGATATGCATACTTCATGATTCTAATGATTGTTTAAATTACGTCCTGTTAAACAAATCACCAGTGGCGTACTGTTCATCGGTGGATCTGCCAGAAGGCGTTGTTACGAGTCCAAATGCCACCGGTAACCCCATTCCTGTAGGAACCACAATCAACGCCGGGTGTGAAGACGGTATGCTTCTCTCCGGATCAACGGAAATCGTGTGCAGGAATAACGGCACATTGTATCAAGAGCAAGGGGCGCCATTCTGCACAGGTATTATGAGATGTTGCGTGATTACTGAGGGACGAGGTATGTTTTGTGTGCACACAAATTTAAGAAGTACAATTATAGTCTCAAAAATGTATATCCCTGGGGAGACATGTCATCGTACTTACCGTGTTCGTGTACTTATGCATTCCCCATAGACTTTGAGCATTTCCTGTGAAAACTTCCCCCTATTTCCTTGTAAAGACGTTTTCAGTTTGTCCACACCAAGAGGCTATGCCACGCACACGTTTGTGTCATTCCATGAGGTTGGAACACAAAGTGTGATATTGTGCTACGTTTCTAGTTGCATGTCATCTATCGATTACATTAATTGAATTTTTATTTCTGATATTAATTTTGTCCTGTATGTTCAACAGAATTTTCAATATCCATCACAACAGTCTTGCTTGTACGCCATTTCAATTGACAACATGCCCATCTAATCTATATCGCGTAAACAATTTTTGTAAAAAATAGTACAACTTTGACCTTCTTTTTTGCACAAGATCCATGCCTTGATCATGAATGCCCGCTAGGCTGGCGCTGTAGCCTGGTGGGTAATGGACCGAATTGCACAACTTGCCTGGACGAGTCCGACTGTCCCTTGTCGGGAGACGATGATGGCCCAGTTTGCGGTACTGACGCACATGCCTACCCGAGCGCCTGCGTGCTGGGAGTGACGGCGTGTAAGAACGAGGACTCATCCCTTGCCAAAGCCTTCGATGGACCTTGTATTCTAGGTACATATATACCGTATACACATCTTGTGCCTGTTGAACACCGTCAAGAACATATACACCGTAAAATACACACACAGCGCACGTCATTCATATAGATATCGTCCCCGTTTTGATGAAGAAGCGAATTTAAGATTTTTACGGTCTGAACAAACATTCAAGAAAATCGCGTGTAAAGTTGGTCATTTTTTTGGTTTGGCAGTTTGAAACATAAAAGATGCATAGAATATGCAAGATTAATATAAGATATCAGGGTAGGAAAGAGATTCTAATCTTATTAAATATAGCAAACTTTAACTATAATCTTAAAAAAAAAATCTTAAATTTTTCAAATTTGCCCCTTCGTGAAAACGGTAATATCCATGTATTTAAATGTGCCTCCTCGTAAAAACGCAAAGCTCACTTGAAGATAAATCGCCCAATCGTTATGAATTGTATTGAGTTTTTGACAGTACAATTTCACCAGATTGAAGATATTGCAATATTCAATCGTTTTCACCAAAGAAGCCACCCAAAATATCGATAAAGAAACGATTTTTCCTGAATTTCGCCCCTTTGTGAAACGGTGGCGATATGTACATACATAAACATTTTTCCATAAATGTACGCGTGCGTACATGAGGTCCTAGCCTTAACCCCGTTCCAATAGTATCAAGCAGTTCGCTCCTACTTCCTGTATACCCAGCAAGCAGAAACCCCTTTTGTCCCTACACCCCTTTTTTTGTCCATACACCATAATCACATTACATACTTTTGTTACCTAATATCAGGGGAAAGGTATGGCACTTGTACTTGGAAAGGAAGGGGGGGGGGGGGGGGGGGTCTCTGGAGTATTATAAGACCGGGTGTAAGCACCCGAGGTGGCATCAAGGTACTGTAATTTACCAATCTCTCAAGGAATCCCCGCCTTGCTACAGTACTAACATCCCCTAAATATTTATTTTGTAGGAACAAAGTATAGGATGAGTAAAACAAAATACAGAATTAAACACTATTGTGTATTTCTATTGAAAACAATGGTCCAAGGGTGGTGTTGTTTCCCATCAGACCAATCCACACGTTGACTTTCTCAAGGCAATCAGGACGGGATTTGGAATGGTAATGATTGGAGAAAACAATAAACAGGTGCTAACACAATTGAGGTCGACAAAATAAATGTTGTAATAGTCATAAATTTGCTTGATTTTCTGTAAAAATACCAATGTATTGCCCCTAATTGAATAGGCTCAATCATGATGCGAAGAAAAGGCAAACACTAGGATGTTTGACACGTACATCCCATACATGGTGCCCGGATGTGATGTATTCTCGTGAAATCTCGAGGTCAATGTTCTCTTGGGATAAACATGGCATATAAATGAACAAAATATAAATATAATAATAAATAAATGCAATCAAAAGTTCATTCTGGAAAATATGTATACTGGATCTGCGAAAGTTAGAGGTTGACGTCACGTGTGAAGGGTCTATCCTCCGTAGAATATTGGCTCTAGAACCGCGGCTGCACGGCTATAAGGAAAGTGTTACCCGAATCTGAATTGTTCGTGAAATCGAAAAAATCGAAGGAATGTTTTTCTCGAAATCGTCAGATCTTGTTGTGCACATGCGCAGTTGGAATACCGAACTGGCTGATTGGTAGAATAGGAAAAAACCCATACAGACTAATTTCTCTATATGCCAATTTGTAACCTCCAGGAAGCCTCTGTTATGCCCGCCCTACAGTCGTGGGGCGACGGTTATGCCCACACTCACACAGGTTGTTCTACTACAACTCAGTTGCGACTGCGGTTAGCTGCACATCCATCAAGGGCGATGAATGCATGCTGGAGGGAGGCTTCGAATCCATGGCATACTGTGAAGGCAACTGCTCAAGTATGTAGACCACTGCATGGAACAATGTGTATAGTATTTTCAATCCTGAACAAATCACTTCCACAAAATTTACTGAATAAACCACAGTTCCAATCTCTCTAATACATGAAGGTTGTTTTAGTACCTGGCCGTATAGCTTGTTCTGAGATGTGAAACATTTTCGTTGTTTTGAATTATGTTCTGAATTATACGTTTTGAGAATCTACGTTCATGTAAAGTGTCTGTTCAGATTTGGTCCCAAGAAACATGCTTTCTTGATTGTTTTTTTTTCTCATGCAGTATAATGCATCTGGTGTGAGAGCAACTTAGGCATTTCAGCAGTGAGAATGGTGGAATAAGGCACACATGATATCATCTGTAACTTTTGCCGCGATTGACAGATTTTAAAGCAATACCACCTTCCGTTTTGTATAGTTTGAAACAATGACCCAGCAATGACAATTACCCATAATACTTCCAGCATATATTATGCATATAAGCTGCACCCCTGCCCCTAATCGGCAAATAACCCCCTCCGCAGTTAACCCATCCCTATCCCCTTCAGACCATGACACTAAATGGCAACTTGTTTACAGAAACGATATTTAGTTATATCTAGTCTTTTGTCTTTCAGGAAATTTTTGCTACGATTCACCAGGCGAGGCAGGCCCCTGTAACCAGAACCAGACGTACTGGACCTACGACAACACTGCGGGGCAGTGTCAACCCTTCGTGTACGGAGGATGCAGTGATACCCGCGGCAACCAAAATCAAAATCGATTCGAGACACTGAATGGCTGTATCCGAAGCTGCTCCCGTAAGTCCACACAAAATGCACAAACTTGACTTGACAAGAGATTCCATTACAACTGGCTCAGATTTGTTTTGTTTACAGTATGAATTCAGGTACAACGTGCTCTTATGACCTTATCCCACAAATTGTAAAATTTACTTAATGCGCATAGGCCTGTTGGTTATGAAGATGAACAAAGAAATTGACAGAAGTGGGATTTGAGCCTGGATTGCTGTATATACCTGATTGATACTGTGGCTGAAATTGCCTTATTTATCTCGGGGCTCTATAAGCAACACCTATTATTCCACAAATTATGTATTAGTGTCGCGCATTTCCTTGCGCAGTTACCCAGGAGGGGGGGGGGGGGGGGGGGGGGGGTCAGTTCGTTTGAGCATGCCTTATTAGACTAGCTCTAGTCCGCACTTACCCTGTGTTGTCACAAAAGGTTATGGTTAGGGATCATAATCTAACCGGCGGGTATACCTGCGGGTTTCCATGCAGTGCTTGAGTATTTTGAAAATGATGAGCCTACGTCATGAATATTGGTATAGGGCTTATACAAGATGTCATTAAGCCTGACCCAGGCGCTCATTAACAATCGAGGTAATTACCCTTCAAGATTAACTCCAGAGTGCCAGCACAGCATACGATAAAACCCACCGGTGACTCGCCGTTGACCCGCTGGTGACCCGCCGTTGACCCGCCGGTGACCCGCCCGGTGACCCGCCCAGTGACCTGCCCAGTGACCTGCCCATTGACCCGCAGGTTACCCGTAGGTTGGATATCTGATCCCTTATTATGTATTATAAGACCGTGGTTAGTGCCAGACAAATCACTTTTATCTCATAAAAGTGCGATTCTTTTTTGTTTCTTTACCTCTAGTTGGTGAGGTATGTTCACCATGTCCATATACAATGACTGTGAGTAACGCCTGCTTCTACGGCAGACACGGTACGATAGTTTGTTTGTAAAATCATGGCCGCTAAAGTATGTAAGAATGCACATTTACCTCTATCTCGGACTTGCCTCGCCTACGTACCTACACTGTAAAAGAGTTGGTAAAAATCGGTTGATAATTTGCCCAATGTTGATCAATATATCAACTGCCTACAATCTTTGGCAAAATATTCCCAATAGTTAGTCAATTTTTTAGGAAATTATAATGTTGGGAAAATTGAGGTTTTCGTGTAATTGTTTACCAATTTAAATACATTAAAAACGGGCAGCAAACACTATACAACATTTTTAAACGCACCGCTTTGGTGTATAAAGTTCAGGTCGGTTTAAGTGCGCAAGTTTGCATTAGATGTACATTTACATTATGAACAGCGTTCATAATACAATAACTTGTCCTCACAACTCCCTATCGAGTTCACCGTACCACAAATAATTAAGTTTCCAGTAACGTCACGGTTTATTCAAATGAACTGTGTTCAAAAGAAAACTTCATTATTAATGTTATCCTCTGTTTATTTGTGAATGGAATTGTGACCCGTGTTGTGATGAACCCTACTCCGGCACTGATCCAATTATTGGTATTTTCTTTTTAACTTTCTATTTGCAATAGCTGCGATCATCACGGTGACCAAAGCCGAGCGCTTCTTGAGCTACGACTACATCCGACTAACTGTCAACGTGGAAGCCGTCTTGACGCCGGACCGGCCTGGTTGGGTCAACGTCGTCCAGGATACAGATCATTACATCTTCTGTGAGGACATCAATCGGTACTCGAACAGCCCCTGTGCCATCTGCCCACGTCTCGTGCCCCTGGTTAACCAGTCCTACGTATTCATGTCATCTACTTACCACGGAGATCATCTGAAACTTGATGAGCATTGCTTTGTGGCAGAGTGGACGACTGAGCTTGAGGAGGAGATGCGGGCGACTGTTTCCTGTGCCGGCTGGGTGCAGAACCTTAATGTAGTCTAGAATCAAGTCACTTTACTATAAGTGCACCAAGTTAGATTTGGACAGAAAAGCGTGACACTTCTATGTAGCTGATTACAGCTACAGTAAGCCGGGTCCAAGTGTACCGTTTTTTTGTCTTCAAATCCAACCAGAGCGTTTTCAGAGTGCAACTAGAACCTGTATGACCGTGACTATAATGGCCTATGTAAAGCATAGTGACAGTGTAGACCTGTGTTTAGACTCGCATCCTAAAATGGACATTTTAGATAGCATGGAGCTTCAAACTCATTTATTTATACTGGATAAAAGGAGTTTTAACAATATTGGACATAGAACGTGTAATGTATAAGTTATAAGCACATTTAGTAAAATTGAGTTACAAAAAGGTACAAATCACAGATTTCTTCATCGTTATCTCTGCACAGTTTCTTTGGGCTTGAGAGCCACCAAATACTGCCTGTTCCAGGAAATCCAAGGGTTCGGTACCAGAAGAAAATTGTTTTAATAATAATGTAATTAATTCATATACCGGTACTCGTTTTCTTCAAAAGTGCCCAACAAAGAGCATTCTGGTTTAAATCTCAGTTTAATTTACAACAAGCAAGGCTTGTTTCCTGTCTGCTGGCACGTGTGGTGTTGGTGCAGTCAAGTCATAAGAAGGTAAATCACAGGACATGTCACGATGTGAATATAAAGGTTAGCCTAAATTCAATGGCACTTGAGACTGGGTTTGCGGTGTTCCTTTTCTGATTAAGTAAGCGAGAAATTGTAATATCGAGGGATAGCATCGAGGAAAAGCTCTCATTTTGCCTATAATAAGGGCAACTTTAGGGTCGAAAAACTCCACAAAATACATTTTTTTGATTGTTGCACCCAAGGTCAAGTTTGTTTTGCTCTACAACATAGTAAAAAAAGATAAGCGATTAGGATACGATACGCTTCCCTGGTCTTTCTGATCAACGTAATAATAAAGTCTGTGTCATAATTCACTTCAGTTCAGTATCATGAATAACAAGGATTTGGTGTAGACGATACGAAATCGAATCCTCCAGACTAAAACGTTTGTTTATTTTTGTTATAATTTATTTGAACTAAATTTGAAATTGTCCAACAAAATTAAACATTCGAAGTGCACTATTAATCGATGTTGCTGGCAGAATTTGAACGTTAACATTGGTAAATTCGAATGATAAACGCTTCAAAATAGCCGGTAAAACCTCTGAATGTTAACAGTATCGTCTTTTTGCTACATGCACCATCAAAACAAACAAAATGAGCAGTGTTTACTTCTGACTAGCACCATCGAAAAAAGATACTGACAATTTGTCAGACCGCCAACATTAAGCAAGATAGCTTAATAGTTGCATGGTAGAGCACAAGTGTGGTATTTCGGAGGTAGCAGGTTCGAATTTACCTAGTCAATTTCGCTTGTGTTTTGTTTGTGCAAAAGAGTAGTCATCAATAGGGAAAATACACCCAAAACTTTCCGATGTTTGATTGACGTCCGTCCTAAAAATTAGGTTGTTGGCTAGAAAATTGTATATCTTAAATCAACTTTCTTACATGTTTGTTTAAAAATTGTATTTCATTTACATTAATACCTTAAATATTGTATACTTGATAATATTGCATATGTTTCTTTTACTCCACATTTTTTAAAGGGTAGGATACACTATTGGTAATTGCTTGAATCATCAATTCATCATTGAATCATCAATAGTAAATATCGTTTTAACTGACCTGTACGAAATTTTACAATCATGGATGTTGAGAAAAGCAAGGAAAACGGCGTGCGTTTTCAACCGGCGTCAGGCTGTGGTTTTGATGTTGTTTTTGTTTTTTTTGCAATCGCCATCTGCGAATATTGTTTTAAAAATAAATTCAATTTTTTGGAACAATTACAGGATATCTAGCGCAATCATTTTGCTCGACGCCTACAATCATTAGTTACTTTCAAATAAGTAAAGTATTTCTTAATAATTCGGTAGTAAAATTTGTTCGATATCTGCAAATGATGTATTCTACCTTTAAGCCTATTTTGTCACAGCTTTTTGTCACAAATTTAATGTGAAAGTGTAAAAGACTACCTGCTTTTGTAGTGCATGAAACGAAATAAATTGTACGGATGCAGCAACCGAACACAGCGTCGTTATTTAAGGTATGTAACATATACACTTATTATAAACAATTATTTAACAAACAAATCATTTAAAAATGATAGGCTCCATGTGTACTGTGTTTTAAACATTTTATTAACAATGCAATAGTTATGTATGCATAAGAACAAAGAAGGACTAGACCTGTAAATTGCCTTTGGATCATTTCTGTTAAGTTAACAAAAGCCACTTGGCTGTTATGAAAAGATGTTATAAGATTTCCATGGGTCATTGTTGGCAAAAAAACAAAAAAAAACCCAACAATCTAAGTTGTTCATTACCGGACATCAATCTTACCACTGTATGCAAAATTTTCCCATATGGTTGCGTTCGATTATAATCACCAATGTCGACTCGGATAAAGGCAGACGGGTTAGCCAGGAAGGCAATGCTAATTATGTTAACATATTTATAAAGTATAAAGGCTGTTTTACAATACAAGACAGTTAAACATACAATATAAAAGACATAAACAAAGGTAATGACAACAACGAAATACAATTAAACAAACAAAAGTACCCACAAAGTTAAAATACCTTTTTTATGCATGTTTTAAAAACTATCAATATAGGAGACATTAAAAGAGCATAATAGAGGGATTATTTAAAACATTCGACGTTTGGCTTAGGAACAACTGTACATTATAGGTAATGTGCATTCCTTGTGTTAAATCCTTGCCTACCAAAATACATTTCAATATTATTACAAAGCTGATCAGGTGCCAGGCTTTATGTAGGCCTACATAATGGATACGGCAGGCTTAATACAAATCTCTTGAAACCTGCTCAAACGCTGGCCAACATGATCTTCACGTGACTTCAGAAGTAGTAGTCATTGGCAAAACACCTTTAGATTTACTTCATTTTTCACTAATCGCCAAAAAACTAACAACGCCATGGAATTATATAGGCACCAACGAGGCAGTGAGTAAATAATTTAGTACAGTAAGTAATGTAATTAATTCATGTTTGAATGAATTCATATTTGGGTTTACTTTTCAGCTCTCCGGCCACCATATTGTTTGTCCGCTTCATGAAACAAGTATAAGAAGAGCTAATCAACGACTAAAAATTGCTTAAGCACAACACATTATTGCTTAGTAAAACAAGCTTACCAGCCACAACTCAACGTGATGTATAATGTTTGTGAGTGGTACTTAGCTGAGGTTAGATTACCATAACAATCGCCTGAAATATTGGCTCCTTGATTATGAGGAAGTCGTACATAACGACTCAATTCGATCACTTAAATCCGCCAACAGAAACTGCCTCGTATTTTACCGTGCAGTTCGCCGTCTGGCGTTGAAGCCAGGGAATCAACTCCCCGATGCGTGTGAACACTGCGAATTTTCGTATGTCCGTGCATTCCTTCGTGTATGAGGCGATTCCACTAACAGCCCAGGACCCGTCAGTCTGCATGCACACTAGGGGTGTTCCCGTGTCTCCTCGGCAAGCCTCGTGAGTTCTGTATCTGCAATGAAAATGCGACCCAATACCAAATCAGTCACTTGCTCCTGTTGGTTAAAATGACTTATACACTCTCACACAAGATAGATACCAAAAGGAACAGTAAAGCTTTTCTGGCACATCCCGGCCATGTCGACGTTTAAAATTGTCAAACTAGCTAAATTATGGGCTTCCTACTTCCTATGAAAAAAATCTTTGTGAAAACCTGTCCTAACAACTAATTTCTTTGGCTCCTGTCTATCGTATAATATCAGAGGTAATTTTGTATACGTTTGTTCTTGCACCAAATCATTTGTAATGTAAATTGTCAATTTAACCGCTCCCACCTTAACGGAATGGCTTTTCGGTAAATTTCGCTTTGGAAATTTAATTGTAATGGAATGGTGCGCACTTTCCCCTCAAATTGCCATTCTCCACAAAGACAAGGGGATTCAGGTTGGCGTAGGGGAGTCAGGTTGGTGTAGAGGAATCAGGTTGGCGTATTAGTAGAGTCAGGTTGGCGTAGCGGTTCTTTCCTCGCATTCCACTGCTTCGACCCAGGTTTGAATCCCGACTGGGCCTGGTTTCGTGGGATTTCCCTCAGAATTATCTTCTAGGTTTTCCCTCCCACAAGAACGAAGTAATAATGACTGAAACAAACCCCAAACTTGTAAGGTGTACTTCGTGCTCCTTATTTAACCCTATGTAAACGTGTCCCAACTACACCCATTATCAATTATGATATAGGGGCGGGAGCCTGTATAGCCTATACTGTGACAACTGACTTATCAAGTAAAATGTTTGTTCGCAATCTCTTTCAAAAATAGCGACTAACAAATATAGTAAATTAATGAGCCCGACGTTACATTGTTCCGGCGCACAGCTTCCGTCCGTTATACGGGTACGGTCTCTGCATTTCCTCTTCACAGTCACGGTTGTTGGCCAAGGGAAGTTTCAGCTGCTGGGGAAACACTGACGGCATGCTGGCGTTCTTTGTCTGGTCCTTGATTGGATCTACGATGCCCCAACCAGCGATGTGGCACAGGCTGCTGGACCTCAAGCGTACCTGCTCGACTTCTGCGAGTTTAGAAATTATGAATTTGTCTGTTGAACTTGTCTTTATAGTATTACAGCTGTTGCTCAATTTAATCTCCCACTAGCTTGGCTTATAGTGCTTTTTCAAAATGTTCCAGTGTGCAAAAAGTAGGGAGGTCAATTTACCGGTGAAAAATTAGGCTTCGCCTAAAATGCTAACAACGATTTCGTATTTGATATAGTTAAAAATTCACGCTGTACCTAATTTATTTCCAATCGCTGAACTGTTCCTCATGCTAGGAGTCCACTGGGCCAGCGCCAGTTGGTGCCAGTTTGCGCCAATGCAATTTGCCGTGGCGCCTAGTGTCGCCAATAAGGTGCCTAGTGGCGTGTAGTGGCTCAAACTGCCTCCCAACTGGCTCGTGGTGGCCCGTAACGGCACCAAATTTGAATGTGGCGGCAAGAAAATTTCAAAATGTTTGAAATTTTCGTCGCGCCACTTGCATCGAGCAATCAGCGCCAAGTGTCCGCCAAGTGGCACCAAATGGCGCGAACATATCGCCCTTTGGCGCAAATAATCCGCCTATTGGAATCCACTGGAATGTAATGACGCGCGCCAAGTTGCGCCATATTTAGTAGAGATGTTGTTCATACAGCAGCTGAGGAGGGTCTGAAACAGGTAGCCGTTGGCCGGTATTTATATAGTCGGCAAGTAGCGCCAAGCGGCGGCAAGTTCAAACCAATTTGGCGACCTTTGGCACAAACTAATCACCAAGTGGCGCAAAGTAGCCGTCTATTGGCGCGACTGGCGCCAACAGGGTGAATTTTGGAATCAAATGGCCGTGTAATGGCGCGAACTGGCGCAAACTGGCGCAACATTTTAGAGCAAGCCGGGTGGCATTTGGCGCACGCCATATGGCACCCAGTTTATTCCACTTGGCGACACATGCCAAGCGGAAATTAATTCGGCGCCACAGCAAGCCACTACGCGCCAATCACATAATCTTTGGCGCGAACTGGCACCAACTGGCGCTGGCCCAGTGGACTCCTAGCATAACTGAAACGTGTTTGCTCCTTCGAATATGGTAGAAATATTTGCCAATAATGCTAGGAGTCCACTGGGCCAGCGCCAGTTGGTGCCAGTTTGCGCCAATGCAATTTGCTGTGGCGCCTAGTGTCGCCAATAAGGTGCCTAGTGGCGTGTAGTGGCTCAAACTGCCTCACAACTGGCTCGTGGTGGCCCGTAACGGCACCAAATTTGAATGTGGCGGCAAGAAAATTTCAAAATGTTTGAAATTTTCGTCGCGCCACTTGCATCTAGCAATCAGCGCAAAGTGTCCGCCAAGTGGCACCAGATGGCGCGAACATATCGCCCTTTGGCGTAAACAATCCGCCTATTGGAATCCACTGGAATATAATGGCGCGCGCCAAGTTGCGCCATATTTAGTAGAGATGTTGTTCATACAGCAGCTGAGGAGGGTCTGAACCAGGTAGCCGATGGCCGGTATTTATATAGTCGGCAAGTAGCGCCAAGCGGCGGCAAGTTCAAACCAATTTGGCGACCTTTGGCACAAACTAGTCACCAAGTGGCGCAAAGTAGCCGTCTATTGCGCTAATGGCGCCAACAGGGTGAATTTTGGAATCAAATGGCCGTGTAATGGCGCGAGCTGGCGCAAACTGGCGCGACATTTTGGAGCAAGCCGGGTGGCATTTGGCGCACGCCATATGGCACCCAGTTTATTCAACTTGGCGACACATGCCGAGTGGACATTAATTCGGCGCCACAGCGAGCCACTACGCGCCAATCACATAATCTTTGGCGCGAACTGGCACCAACTTACGCTGGCCCAGTGGACTCCTAGCATTACAACAATGCACAAAGCTAACTGTAAGGGGAGGGTAAGTGATTAATCCTACTGAATGTACCTGATGGAATGCAGAGGGTTCGTATGCTGCTCGTAAGGTTGACTGACCGATTCAGTTTGAGGAGGGCAATGTCGTTGTAACGATTGAATGGATCATAATCGTCGTGGATGTGAACCTCAGACACACCAAACTCGCGTTGAGAGTCTTCTTGGACTCCGAGCTGATAGGCGCCAAGACGAATACGAAACTTAAAACAAAACAAAACAACGAACGGCGGTAAATGATGAGAAGTTGAGGTTTGGATTGGATTAGTTTAATATGGATTTGGTTGGTTTTGAGAAGAAAGTTAGAGATTGTGGTTTCAGATCGGAGTAGTTGCAGTTGAATTAAGATGGGACAAGACTGGTAGACTATATGGATTGGGTAAAGTTAGATTGGTTTGGGCAGAGATAGAAATTGTTGAGAAACAGATTGTATTAGTTTGGATGGGCTCCAGATTGAATGAAGTTTGGTTAGGCAGGATTTAGTTGCATTGGACCTAGCAAAGTTGGGTCGAGAAGAGTTGAGATATGGGTTGTAACAAACTATATTTGGCTTTAATTTAAGTCCAATTGTAAATATCGGAATGATTTTGTCTGGCTTACGTATTCTGGTGGGTACGTGGAAATGTCGGCATCATTCCAGACACAGCTTCCTGCCGTAACGACCCAGTCTTCACACAGGAGGGCACCCCCACACTGCAGAAAGGGGCCATTGTCTGTCAGTGTCAGTATCTGAGCGAGCCACGGCCACGCTCTCGGGTTGGCATTCTGTTTGCCGTTTTGTTGATTACCACCGTAAGGCAACTCCAAGTTGCCTGCCTGGCCACATCGTTTATACTCTGTAAGTACAAAGACGTCAGGACAACAATATCGTTTTAATTATCCGTTTATCGTTCATTTCTAGATCCTTCGGTTGCTGTATGATCGAAAATGATTTATTCTTACCCCCCCCCCCCCCCCCCCGATATAGTATCCGTCAGATATCCTAAGGTGGTTTAGAAAGCTCCAGTTTTAGGAGACAGTGTAAAGTCTCATTCACTCTTTGTACATCAACAACCGAGGCTGTATTTCGCCGCGGTAAATTACTAGCTTTTACGTAATACAAAGTACCATATTCAGGTGAATGGAGCTAGTCAGTGCAACATCATCGCCGACATACACAATAGAACAATACACTTATCAGGCAATACAAGTAACTCAGTAATATCAGACTAAAAGTCTTCATTTACGTCAAAGGTTTTCATTTTCTTAAATACTTGAAAATAAGTGTTTGGATTTCTCACCGACTCCTTTCTCCGAGATAATCTCTGTGAGCTTGGCAAGATCCTCGAAGTTCTCCAGTAGGAAGACGTGTGTTGAGTAGGGCTGAGAGGCAATCTTGATGAGTTGTCTGCGATCAATTGACTGGCCCACCGCCACCACAAATATCTCTACCAGTTCGTCCTTCCTGAGTGATGAAATAATGCTTACAATAGGTAATGTTACAGTGTCCCATGAGAGGTAAACCCAAAATAAGGGAAGTGTCATGGCCTTGTGGTCTGGAGCAATATTAAATGTGTGGTCTGCGGGTAATTTTGAAAGTTGAGCACATGTTGGTTCGAGCCCAGTCTGGGTTGGTGGTGCGTGTGCCCTTGGGCAGAAAACTGTTTCAATTATTCCTCCTTTCCACCCAGGACTAAATGGGTATGCCTGTAAGGGCATAGATGGTTTATCATTGGTTTATTTAGCTGCTTTAAGCGGAAATGACTACATCAAGCTGTATACTCCCCAGAGAGCCGAGATGGTATTTGGAAAGTTTCAGTGGCAAATGATGATGTAGCACCTCGAGCATTAATCCTGGTGGATACGTACTTTGTATAAATACGCATTATTATTAATAGGCGATGACCCGGCTTCGACTGTTCGTCATCATCATCATTCGGCTACTGAGGAGGCGACTACAAGCTTCTTCCGTTTACTGCGATCTTGGGCAATAGTTGTGTATTTGTCTGGTTGCAGCATGCTGTCGCTGTCCCTAAACAAGCGTTAAATATATGCCAGAAATTATGTGCGTTGTATATCTGGCCTCTTCCCCGTAGGGTGGTGTATAAAAAACATTTAATTCAGCAGGCTCGTCTTCGTCTGGTATACGGAGTTTATGCCCAAGGAATTTGAGCTCCCGAGTTCTTACACGCTTAACAAGAGAGCTCGTGTTGGTCATAGCATTGATATGCATTTGTGACATGGTCAGTACGCTTTATGCTCAGCATAATGCGGTAGTACGAGGTGGCAACAAGCGTTGACTTTGATTTCTATGTCTCTGGAGATTTCCCATGACCCACATCTACAGAGTAGGACAATGTGGCATGTTGTGTTAAACAACATCATTTTGGAGGTAATTGGTAAAATCAAGCTTCTCCACAGCTTTTTTAGCTTTCAAAATCCCGCCAAGGCCAGTGCCTTACGTCTCTTGAGTCGGTTGCGCAGAATGCCACCATGGATCCAAGATATGTTAAATCGGTCACATGCTTGATCGGGCTGCCGTAGACTTGCAGTGTGGAGTAAGGCTCACAATATGACGTGATTTACTTCGTCTTGGGGACACTGATAATGAGACTGACACCCTTTGCTGCTGAAACTGTTCTGTGTAACTATCTATGCTTGGGCCCGATGTAGGGTAGACTACAAAAGAGAGATACATTGGTAAAGTTAAGATTATTACGCAGCTTAGCCGGATATCTCCTAGATCGACGTGGGTGTGTTACACATCCAGAATCCCAACCAGTGGCTTCATATATGGGAGATAGTAGACAACTATAGCGAAAACAAAAGGAGCAAATACGTCCCCTCCATTGGATATGGCAAAAGGCTCAGAGATGTTTCCGCCCACCATAACAATGGTGATCACTGCTTCGGGTATGTTTAGTAGCGTAATGGAGAACATGGCAGCTCTGCATGTTGATACAGTCAAAAGCTTTCCTGAGGTCAATAAAGAATACCGTAAGAGGAAGTTGGTGGTCTTCAAAGCCATCCATTATACTTCGAAGGATGTGAATCTGTTGTGTACAGCTGCGACCGGGACAGAAATCAGCTTGATTGCTCCTTATAATATTGGATCAACAAACCGGCGGATTCTGTTGAGTAGAACGTTGTTGAAAACTTTGCAGTAATTATAGTCATGAGAGAGACAGAGAGAGGGAGAGAGAGATCCGCTTTCTTTGGTACAGGAACGATGATATTCGTAGTTCACTGATGTGGTGGAGACAAAGTTGTATACACCTCAACACAGAAACAATGAATGACGTATATCATCTTATCACCACCACTCTGCAGAGCTTCCGTTTTATTGCAAAATGAAGACCCGCTGCCTTGTTGGAACGTCGGAATGGGCAAGTCACTTTCAGATGGAGGTCTTTCAGATGGCAGACCATTTCATTGTTGAGTAATGCGCTAAAGCAGCTCTGTGTCACTATAGCAGAGACTGTTTCATCTTTCTTCTTGATTTTGACAATTCTCTTTTTGTCCTTCCCCGAAAGATAATTGTCCAGGTAGCGGAGTATTCTCCTATATTCCATCAACTACCTTAAGATTGTCTATCTGATTGTTGAGATCGGTAATTTCGTCTCTAAGATTCATTGAGACAGGTATTAAGTTTCCTCTATTTCACGCTGAATTGGCGTGATCTTGATAATAAGTACCTTTTATTGGCCTCATTCATTTAATCTTTAGGTTCGTAGGACACATAAAGTTGCTAGGTGTTGCTCCCTACTGTGAGCCTGTTGACGTAATTCCAGGAATCGGTACGAAATGTATAATTCCGTGTAAGGACCATTTATGGCCCTGTCACACCAGAACGTTTTAGGCCAACGCGTGAGTAGCGCGTTAAAAATAGTTGATACGCTGGCAAACGCTGAACTTCCACAGAAAAGGTCCCCTTAACTTTTTCTGTGAAAGTTCAGCGATTGCCAGCGTATCAACTATTTGTAACGTGCTACTCATGCATTGGCCTAAAACGTTCTAGTGTGACAGGACCATAACTAGCGTGTCGCCAGCGTACGCCAGCGTATGAGTAGCGGGTTGATAACGATCGTCTAGCGTGTTCGACGCGTGAGTAACGAACCTCCAACGCGCCGCCAGTGTGTGCAGTCACACGCTGGCAGACGCTGGAAATTGTAGGTATGTTGAAAAAAATATGTTTTCTTCAGCGTGTGACAGCGTGTCTCAGCGTGTGAGTAACGCGCTCAGCGTGTTGCTGACGGTGGCTTAGCGTTTGTCAGCATTTGCCAGCGTGTTGCCAAAACTACAACACGTTACTCACGCGTTGGCCTACTACGTTCTGGTGTGACAGGGCCATAACCAGTCTATACATAGCCCGCCGCGCGCTGTGTCGTCTTCTTGGCCGTTTTCTAAACCCCAGCTTGGAACTTCGTCATCACCATTGCCATACTGCGTTAACGAAGCCAAACCCGGGAAAAAACGGGGTTTAGAGAACGGCCTTTTTTCTCATGATCATAATTGGAAGTAGTTTAGTGCCGTATTCCTAATATTATAGAACTGTTATATAAATATTTCCCTTCGGCACTGTAAATCCGATCAAAGGTGGATCTGGGGCAAAATGGGTAATGCCGCCCCTAAAAAACAAAAAACCCATTTGTTTATTTGATGTCGCAAAAGTTAGTACGCCCACCCACAGAACATGTTGTTGCTCCCCTGCAACTTGCGAACTTAATTGACTTGTGATCGACTTACGGACCGATGATCCACTCGTCCAGTGACTCTGAAAAAAAATGTAAAATAGGAGACCCTTTGGTTTTACCTAAGACTCTTAGCAAATGAAGCCGGGTCCACACCAACGGTCTCCATGCCATCAGTCATAAGGAACAAAGCCCTCTTTGATCCATTGCGCATGTCCTTTAGCACTTCAAACACCAGCCCGAGGGCGTCCCCAAGAGCTGTACCTCCGCCACGACGGTCCTGTATGCAAAGACGAAAAATTGACTATGGCGCCTCTTCTAATTGGAAGAAATGCACCGAAGTCACTATTTTAAACTATAGGTGTTTGGGAAGATGAAGTAAATGATTCGCTTTGAACATGTTTTAGCTTTGAAAGTCAATGTGACGCTACTGTTAAAAAACAGGCAGTTAGAGAATTTGATTTTAGTCAAAATGCGTTGTTAAATTGTGGATTATGCCCTCGCTGTCCTAATAATCAAAATAGACAGTGTGCCTGAGGCCTACGAAAAATTTGGATGCCTCCGACAAAAATTGAGGGCCTACATAACTATAACAGTTTGGCCTGGCCAACAAGAAATTGGTGTTTTTGCCTTGAACACCATAGGACCTAAAGGGAACGTTGGTGATTTGGGCCTACTGAACATTTAATCCGGCCAATGCAATTTTTGTTTTTTTGTTGTATATGGTGTAACGATATTAAATGGTTTCAGTTGTGGTGATTAGACAGATGACGACCTTACCTTTAAGCCGTTGATTCGTGTCATCACTTTGTCAAACGTGTCCACCTCGTTTCCGTAAGTGAACTCAATATCGGCCACATCAGCAAACGATATTGCTGCAACTCTAGTTCCACCTTGTGTTAAAATCAATATCAATTTAATTACCCCAAACAACCAAATAGGATCTTATTATCTTATCGTTTTGTTCCTTTTTTGTTTTTCTTCCGATGATTAATATATGCTGTCAGATGTTATGTATGTTTTGTCTGTGCGCTGTTGAATGCCATTTGAAAGCTGTTCAACAATTGTTTTGCACAGTGAAGTGTTTTATTAAAAGGAGCAAGCCCATACAAAATTGTTTTTAATAACTCGTTCACTTTCTTTTTGACTAGCCGATTTATGGTACTTAAAATTAGTATTACATGTATTGCAAATATATCCCAATCTACCATAGACATCTGCACAAAATACGTTTGTTTTTTCAATTCAAATTTTTCCATTTCCTCTTTTTAGCGCTAGTATTGCAAATGCCATTTAATTTTTCACCTGTATTACATTTTGTTCTACCAATACAATAAAGGTACCCACTATTGAGTTAGACACCGAATATAAATATTGAATTACGATCCCTTTCCCTGTCAGGATCGATAACGTATAGAGACTAAGAAACAATTCTACTTACACGACTTATCTGTTTGTATTTGCAGGAGCAACCCCAAATACAAGCCTTCTTTAGATGACTACAATGATTATAAACATCATGTTTTTTGGTGAACTAAACATAATTAATTGAAAATTCCAGACGAGGAACAAATTGTTTATAATGCAAAGAAAAGACAACTCACCTTTGTCGTATGAAACACCGAACTGTCGCAGTAGGCTTTCGGTGAAATTGACTCCTCTCTCGAAGTCGACATGAGTCAGACTGGACGAGGTATCGTAGGCGAAGACTAGATCCAGGCCGATATTGTCAGACACCGCCAGTCGGCCCCGACCAGAGTGCGTGAACACCTCCAAGTGGTCCACGAAGTCTGTCTGAATTTTCTGCGCAATGTCGGCTACAGATTCTGCAATGGCTGAAAATGGATCAGGAGTTGCAATAATATCATTACCAGTTTCAAGCATTATTTTAAACCGTATCGGTATCTCGACATACCGTTCAGTCAATTTTTGTGTTGATTGAATCCAACCTTTTGGTTTTCGATGAACTACTCTTGAATTTAATTATCTCCAACATAATTCATTTATTTTCGATGCATTTTTCAAGGGATCATTGTGCACTTCAAAATACAATAACAAAATTCAAGCCAAAAATAAATATAGGCCTATATAAATATATATAAAATAAATATTATATATTATCTTGATGAAATTATGTGAGGAATTCTATGCGATAAATCAAAGTGCGCCACGTACAGGGGCCGCTCCACGTTATAGGAGACACAAACAATATAAGCTCACATTTCATTAATGAGTTGATTATGACGTGTTGTGACCGAATGACTTTCCGGCGGAGTTAAGTGAGGACTCGTGAACATTATTTAGAAGAATCTTTGGTCGTATTACATGTAAAAGAGGCTCTCAGGATTCTGCCGTCTAGTACAAGTGCAACAAAAACCACTTACGTCTGCAGGTAGGCTGCACCCCAGACCAGAAGTCAGGTGACCAGATATCTTCGCCTCCGTCCAGACAGACCCTGGTGTCCGGCCCCACGCGCTCGTAGCCCGCCTCGCAGTAGAAGTAAACGTGGTTACCAACGTCATATTTCCTGCCGACCTTGACTCCGTTGGTGGGCGTTCCGGGATCGCCACACCCCACCACTGGTACAGGTATAAATAGGGAAGATAAATATTTGAAACAAATATGAATATATGCAATATAATTCAATATGCTAATTAAGTCCGTGGCTTATGCTTTAAATGTGACGTAATTTCGTCATGTGTGCATTTATATAGTTTGAAGCAGCAAAAGTACTCAAAATTAAAAGAAAGGTGACAACTGTAACCTGATGAAGCATTCAGGTGCGTCCTCATTCAGCAGAATGTAGCTACTCAAGCGTTACGCATTGAACGGACCAATAATAGCTGCCAGTTGCGCGTGTGCATCGCTTGGACGCTTGTGTGCACCATTCACGGATAACAAACCAACTACTGATGAAAATTTCCAAATATGCGTCTCTGAGACGCATCTTTGAAAATGACATTCTTTTATTATTTTCTTCAGAATTACAGAATGCAAACATGCCAGAAGGAATAATTTCACAAGTAGTTTAGAGTTATTAATGTTCAACAGTATTTGGTTGCTTACTTTTGGGTGGCTGAAAATTGACATTTGTAAACATTTCAAATCGGCAAAATATTATACACATATGGACTGGCAATGAGGTCACTATAAGAGCACGTATATTCTCCCGAGGGACTGTGAGTGACCAGAAGGTAGACCTATTTCCCGAGGCCGAAGGCCGAGTAAAATAGGTCCCCCTTCTGGTCACTCACAGGCCCGAGGGGGATAGACGTGCTCTAGAGACCGAATCATGCCAGTCGGTATGTGTTTTATAACACACCTCGGTCCAAAATATGAAAAGAAAGTAACAGGAGTATCGTGATCCGATCCAGACGCCACCATTTTTCATAATAAGATGAGCTTGGCAAACCTCTTGAGAGCGCTGTAACCAGTCAAAAATTGTAAGTCTATTGCCCGCTTCGGGAACTATTTCCCTCAAATTTACGATGGCGTAAATCTCATGCACTAGCCTATATTAGTTAACCCCACGTGACCATGTTTCAGCCAACCAGAATACAGAACTAGCAAGAGGTGTGTTATAATGTTAAATAAACCACCGAACCGTAAGTAAATAATCGAGCATCCTGTGAAATCGTTGCACCTAATGCATAATATTTTGACATAATTAAATAAAAACAATTCCTGAATACTTCAACGTGCGCGACATGCGTGTTGCATGTGCGTTCGTTGATCAAGGTAGAAGCTACCCGCAGTGCTTGTTTACGGCTGTGCAAGTTCCTTCACAAATATTGTGAAGCAGATTAGCCGCTCCCAGTGCCTCATACTAGCGAAGATTGCCTTACGTTTCGGTTAAGCGAATGATCACTCCGCGAGGTTGAGACACAAATTGCGACATTTTGCCACATATCATTCGAGATATTTGGGTCGGATGTTGGTTAGATTTCGGCAAGTTTTGTACTATTTTTGAGTCACCGTTTTCACAAAGAGGCGAATTTCATGAAAAATCGATATATTTTATCGATATATATATATTTTTAGAAAATGATTAAATATTGCAACATCGACAACCCGGTAAAGTTATACTATCAACAAAATCAATAAAATCCCAATTAACCTAATTTACGAATGGGCGAATTTATCCTCAGGTAACGTTTTGCGTTTTCAAAAAGAGGAAAATTGTTAATAGCATTGACTTTAAAGTGTTTATGAAGGGGCGCTTTAGTGCGCGTACTGACTTAAGCGTTTTCACGAAGGACCAGGGGCCGTATTCACAAAAGGACTTAAGTCCCAAAAAAATAAGCACCCCACTTAAATACCCGACTTAGACAAATCTGAATGACTTAGCGGTATTCACAAAACAATTTTGCTAAGTACCCCACTTATTTTCGAGTCTTAAATCTAAGTGTGGTCTGACTAGTCTTAACTCGTTTAAGCGGGGCGCTTAACTCAATTAAGCAGGGCGCTTAGGTGTCATGGCGGCTTTTTTCTGTCCTTCGGTTTGTACATTTTGGGCACAAAATTAGATATTCTAGGGGCTATGGGAAATCTCGTCAGTATCGAATTATTGTAAAAGGAAGCCAATTTGAAGTTAATGTGTGACAGCTCTAGAATTGTAGTTCGCTGACATTCTAACGATTTTTTTCGATCGATTTGTTAAATTTTAGGCGGGCGGAATGATTGCGATTCATGACATGTTATGTTAACGTTAACCAATGACATGCAATACACGTGACTGCCGACTATAAAATGCAAAAGAACTATCTTATCTTCCAGCATGTTTGAAAGAATGCGGATAAATCACCATCACAATTTGTTTCACAATCGAGAGTAAATCAAATGAATTTTTCACAACTATTCTGTGTTAAAACATCTAAAACGTGCATGACGAACTCGTTTAACGCGCGCGTGACGCAGACTATTTTGGTGCACTAACTTGGGCTTGAAAACTGCGTCGCTAGCTGTGTGCGTGTGCGCGCGCGCATGATAAACCGCGCAGATATAGTAAATTTTCATTGCGTAGGAACGTTTATGACGAAAATGCTTTGCGCATGAGCAAAAGTGACTGCTTTAAACACTTAAGTTAAGTGGAGCACTAAGATAAGTGGGTTGCTTAGATCTTTTGTGAATACCAAATTTAGCGCGGCACTTAAGTTAGCTGGGTGCTTAGATTTAGGTCTGACTTAAGTATTCCCCTAAGTTTAAGTTTTGTGAATACGGCCCCTGGAGGGCATTTTTACGAATTTTGCGCGTACCAACTATATACATATTTGGCGGCAGTCATTTTCTGGCATTTTCTGGCGCGGACGTGTTAGAAACCTCAAATAGTACATTGGTGCCGTGTGCAATTTATGGGAAACACACAACGTGTATCGTACATGTAAATTGAATGAAACGGCAGGAAAAACGTAAGCGCGTACGTCGTGTCCGATGTAAAAAAAAATCGTCGTTTCTTGGGAACGGTAAGACATTAGGTTGGTTTTCCTTCAACCATATTTGTTTAAAATAGGATAAGTAAACAATCCAAAACATAATATTTTGGGGGATTTCAGAATATAGTACCCCTTTAATCTTGCACATTGAATGCATTCGATATTTCATTGTGAACATGGCGTATTCTGTTTAGGCAGTGCGCACACCTGCTGCTAACAACACAATTGTAGACCAGCCCACGAATCCTAACCCACGAATTCGTCTTTGCATATTCGATGTACATCTTTTTCCTTATTTCGCCTCAGAATTTCCCAGAAAGCCAATCAGCAATCGCAGAACTGCGGTTATTAACACAGTATACTTACTAGATATTCAACGCAGGCCGGCGCAACCGCTTAATGGGTAATTGACTGCATAAAAACGCTGTGCATATTCGAATCGTCGAATTAGCATGAAAAGAACACACCCCAATTAAAGGAAACATGCAGTCTAACATTTTCATTACGTAATTTTTGTTTTAACTTAATAGATTTATGTGTATTAAATGTGAATAAAAAGCAAAACTGGTTCGAGTGTACGTTTAGTGTGGTAATTTGCCGTCCAAATTGACCCCCCTTTTAACATTTCGCGGCCACTCAAAATGAGTGACGTAAACCGAGGCAGACCCGGACAAATTATCGATAGTCGGTACGCGACGTCTAGGTACGAGACGGGTTTGCGCTGCCACGTGCGCCATTGATCTCCATTCTATATAATGGAGATCAATGACGTACGCACACAACCAGAGTGAACCTGGCCGCGTATTCGGCCTGATATTTCAGCCGCGTATTCCAGGCTCCGTATACTTGAATACGACTACGCGGCTGGAATACGCGGCTGGAAATTATGGCCGAATATGTGGCCAGGTTCACTCATCATCAGGTCGCACACAATGTTGTGTGTATACGTACCCACAGTGTACGAATCGCGTACGCTTTGTGCACGGTGATCGAATTTCACATGGACGATCGTATCAATTCTTCCTCGGTTTTTGTGTGAATCCGACAAAAACAGTACTAAATTTTAGATTTGTACGATTCGAATCACCGTATTTCTTATTCAGACACGGACTCAAGCGAGGATAAAGATGGGGTCCCTCTAGGCCTTCTAGGTCGAAGCACGACTGCTCGAAATGGTCGCCGCAGAGAGCCGTACATCACTAGGCCCGGACCACTTCGCTCTGGTAAGCTTTACTTTGGCTGTCCAAATCCTCCGATTTTTAGGATCAGCTGGAAACAAATGAAGGCTTACTTCATCCTTAGTAGTTTTGCTACACCTAGCAGCTACACACCTAGTCAGCATGGCCGAAAACTGTTGTATTTTTACCCTGATTCAGAATAAAAAACTATGTAAAGACGGACACTTGTTGCAATGCGCGCAGTCAGTATACGATAGGCCGGGTAGCAGCGCGGCGAGTCTCTGCCTCGACTTTCGTCATACCCCTCGCGATGTTTTATGTTAATGAGGCTTCCCTTCGAGGGGCGAAGTGGTTTGACCAAAGTTTTCAAAAATTATTTTCCCCCATTTATTACAGAAAATAAACACAGCCACACACATAATGTTGTTGTCAACATTATACTTTATTGATTTAAGTAAAACAAAAATTACATGATTCCTTTAAGCGAGTTTGCAAAGACCACTATGCGAGTTAGGAAGCTGTACTTACTGTGTCGTTAGCGGGCGCACTGTCAAATACAGTGGTCACTCTGGCAAAGACTAGCACATTCTATGCATCTGTACGTTTCAAATTGTTAAATTAAAAATATATACCAACGTTTACAAGCGATTTTTTGTTTCGAATGTTCAGAACGTGAAGGACGAAATTCGCTTCTTCGTTAAAACGGTGACGATTAGTTTCAGAGAAATTTGACGTACTCAATAAGAAATATAGAAATTCGATGGAACAGGAGCACCGCGTCTTTTTTATTGTACAAACCTTCTTCGATACTACTAATTGATTACAAAATTAAACCATACGTGTATACTTATAAGGTTTTTATATAAATTACATGAGATATTTTTCCAAAATATGTTTCAACGTAGCAATTGTCACATTAGTAGGCCTATAGGACACACCATGTTAAATTGTTTATCTATAACTTCTGATTCACTTGTATTTCACCTAATAGTATATGTTTGTATAATTATACATGTACACGTAACGTGAAGCTTGTTTAAGGTTTCTTTGTGTGCGTTATACTTAAACATACATAGCAAAACTGGTTCAGTGTTATGCTGATTGCTGAGGTACTGAAATTGCCTTCCGGACGTAACAAGGACATCGTGTTCCTACTTGGTGGAATGACCTAAATACAAGACATTTCATTCTTCTGTTAATAACACAATCAAAGCCAACAGGCGTCCTACCTTCACACTTTGGATGCAGACCCGTCCAGTCGCCGTCCAAGCACCTGCGAGATTCGGCCCCGTAAATCCGGTAACCCTCGTCGCATGAGAACTGCGAGAGACGGTTGGGGTCCCCGCTAATGGAGCCGTGCACTGGCGGTAGGAGCGGCTCACATTCCTTCTCTTTTATTACTGTTGTGGTAAAGAAAGGCAAAATATAAAGAAATGTTGTTTCATTAGAGAGCGCCCTCTGTGGACAGTTCTTTGATGACCAACATTATAACGGGGGCTAATCATCCGTACTGGCAGCTGTGAAGCTGAATTGCGAAGGATATGTAACATTATTACCCCGGTCATTTGGCCAACAAAACATTCCAAATACCATCTCAGCTACTTTGGTTGTATATAGCTCAATGCTGCCATTTCAGCGCAAAGCAGCTCAATCAACCGCAATAATCATCTCTGCCCTCAAAGCCATTTACTCATGGGTGGAGAAAGCAATGAGTGACAATGTGCCTTGCCCAAGGGTATAGGCCCAATATTCACATGCCGGACTCAAACCCACAACCTGCAGCTATACAGATTACAAATTCAATGCTCCAGACCACGAGGCCACGGCACTCCGAAGTCAAGGTCGTGAGCACATTCAGGTTTACAATGTTTGTACATCGTACTAGAATAAGACAGATTGATTAGAATCATTAACCATATATTCCCCCACCGTACCCATCCACTCACACACAGAAATGCATAGCATATCTCACCGATCGAAAAGGTTTATGTATACTTATGAATGTTGGACTCAGTATATTAGAATAAGAGTGATACCAAGTCTTAATGTTAACAAAGTCGTAGCTGATTGGTCAGGATAAATCACTGGTCGCAGGCAAACATACCAAAATGAGACAACTTCTCAATATTAACTATATACAGCAAGCGTAGTTAAACAGGAGACGTACATGGTATGTAATGTTGCAAGCAAGTAATATAATCATGAAGTTTGTCCTCGACCTCAGAAATTCAAAATTGCAGGTGTTACGTGGCAGGATACATTAATTTGTTCATGCAAACTAGTCTTTATTTCATTAAAATCTGAGCACTCGTTTTGGAGTTGCCTACATTTTAGTAAAGCATACTCAAGGTCGTCATAGACCCTGATATGAACAGTGCCATCGACGTGAAAGGACATTACATTCTGGAAGCGCCCAATTGGGCCCCAAATCGCATTTTAAAGAGCATTTAAAAGTAGGATATAAACATCCACACAGCCATACTTCAAAAAATTGGCGTTTTGTGTTATTCTTATGTAGAATTCTTGTGTAGACCTTTGTACTTCCGTCTTTTCTCGGGATCGGTAAGACATTAGGTTGTTTCCTTTTGAAATAGGATAAGTAGGCCCTAAACAATCCCAAACATGCAATTTTGGGGAATTTCAGTGCGTAAATACCCCTATAATAATGCATTTAACTTCACTGTAGCCTAAACACAAGACTTTGGAGTTGGATAAAATAAAAACTTCTTTTTCATTTAAGAACAGTTCCTGTCACATTATAATGTGAAAGCCAATATCATGATGTACCTATAGATACAAATCGCCTAAGTCACCCAAATAACGACTAATAAACGTTGTGTGGTCCTGCGCATTGGAAAAATGAGAAATAATACCTCTGCATGAGTGAATGCCGTCCCCTTGGTAGCCCTCGTCACACTCGCATCGGAACGACCCATGCGTGTTGACACAGTGTCCCCTGTGATGACAACTGACTTCCGGCAATGTCGACAGATCGACGTATGTTGTAAACGAACTGCCCACAGACGACGAGTCCTCAGACGACGACTCCCACTCTGACTCAGATTCATCACCTGAGACAGCGCCAAAAAGTTCATCGTAGTAGCATTCGTCGATGTCTGAACAAAACGTAAAACACAACATAGTAAAATTATTATTTTGTTAAATCATGTAATAATAAGGAGACACTTTAGTTTTTTTTCGTAAAAGGAAGATTATTGCAAATAGGGAGACTTTAAAGTGTCTCCCTATTAGTTTAGGTACTAGAAGGAGACTAAATTGTAATGTTTGTGTGAGTTATATTTGTAGAGCAGGGTCCAAAATGTATAAATACCCAATTTAGTGGAAAAAGCACGAGGGAAAAACAGGTAAGGTGACAGTAAAGATTGAACAATTGTGTGCATGCGTCTATGAGAAAATCTCTCTATCTACGCATTCCCGCTATTCTCCCCATTTATCAATTCTCATATTTTGTCAGCATACTCGATAATTAATAAAAACACGGCACTAAAAAAATCATCTAAATACTATACTTGTACATTTCTCTAATCAAGTTTAGTCATTGAACATTTGATTTTAATATTAAAAAACACGACACTCAAATTTACAAATTTACAACGCACATTCACAATCCTTACAAGTAACTAGGCTTTAACAGCCAACCTTATAAACGATTAAAATGTACACTGAAACGTAACGTGCTGCCTCAAAACTAACAACTGCGTCAAATTAGTTGATTGAAATGCTTCTAGCCCCTAACATCTTCCGAAAGGCACAATTTGGTGACAAGACTTCCGGCGGCTGTCCACACTTCCACACTCCTTATTAGACCGTCTCCTTCAGGAAAGGTCTTCGAGATCCTCCCCAGAGTCCACTGCCTCCTCGTCAAGTTGTCATCCCTGACCAACACTTAGGTCACAAGCCTTACAAATGGGTTGTGGCTTAATCCAACGCTGCCGACGTTGAAGCATGGGGAGATATTCTGCAGTATGAACGCTTCCAAAACTGCTCAACCAGGAACTGTACGTGTTTCCATCGCTTCCCATACTGGTCAGTTGCCTTTGAGTCAATGTCTAAGCTTCAACATATGATTGGGGTGGGTGTATGTGGTTCTAGGCCTTTCGGATCATCTGAGACTGCTGTGGTAGGTCTGTCATTGACGATAGACTCCACTTAGCAGAACAGAGTGTCGAGTCTCCCATCATCAAGCACCTGGTGGTCACGCAGGAGTGAACTTAGAACTTTCCGGCAGGTACGAATCTGGCACTCCCAAACGCCTCCCATATAGGAAGCCGCCGGGGGTAGAACCGCCATTTGATCTTTCTACCGAGAAAGAACCTCTCCGTGTGTTTGCTTTCCCCTGGATGTTGGATGACTGCCTTGAGCTCCCTTTCTCCTCCAACAAAGTTAGTTCCGTTATCGGAGTAAACTCCCTCAGGACAAATATCACGCCTTGCTGCAAACCTGAGAAAGGCATTGGGGAATGCATCGGTTTCTAGAGTGTGTAACTTCTTTAGATGGACTGCTCTGATACCCATACAGGTTAAATTGCAGTCATATCGCTTTTCTCTGCTCCGGCCCCGTTTGACATGAAATGGCCCCAAAACAGTGAAATGAGTGAACGGTGGTTGACCTGAGGTAACTCCGTACGCAGGTATATTGGCCATGCGTTGAACGCCAGGCAGTCTTCGCATTCTTCTACAAAGCACACATTCCTTTAGAATGCGGTTGATCAAAGGTCGCACCTTTGGAATTCAGTACTGTCGTCGTATCAAGGAGAGCACATTATCCTTGCCTGGATGACCAGTCAATACTTCATGTGCATGACGAACCATCAGGATTATTAGATGACTATCACAAGGTAGTATCGCTGGATACTTGCAAGTGGGCATCACTGGAGCGAGTCAAAGTCTACCGCCAAGCCTCAAAACTCCACAGTCATCTATGCGTATAGTTCTAGATTATACACCGGACTCTGTCTCTGCACGGAAGCCTAGCCTGCCAATAAATCATGGAACTCCACCTTCTCTGTTCTCTGAACACTCCTGGTTATGGCTAGCTCCGCATATTGCAGTTCACCCACAGTCAACCTCTGGTGCCAGTTGTCATCATTATCCAGCTTTCTCAGTATGCTTTCGAAGCCATTTCACAAAGCAAAGGATCCATGCGACTGCCTTTCTGAGACCATACAAAGACAAATATCTGCTGATTTACGTACCAACAAGGTCATCCTGATCAACGACGTCTATGGTTCAGGACAATGCTACCCGTTTCACTTCCTTGTCCTTTCTGCAGACTAGGGACCTTTTGGGTCACAGGCCAACTGTTCTCAGTCTTCCACAAGAAGTCTGGACCTTTTCTTCATCTCTCCATGTCAAGCATACCCTGAGCGTCACGTCCCCTCGATGCATCGTTAGCGGGATTCTGCTATGTGTTGACGTATCTCCACTGACTGGCAATAGATCCATCGCGGATTGTGGCTATTATATTAGCAACAAAAGTTTACAGACGCTTCGAGTGACAACTAATGTACTGAAGCACCGACCAAAACGTCGACACTTGCACCTGTAGCCTTAGTTCTCTTCTGAGCATCTGGTCCATCCTCAATGCAACAACTGCAGCAGATAGCTCGAGTCTAGGGATTGTTATGGTCTTCAACGGTACAAGTCGTGATTTGCCGATCAGTAAGCTGCAGTAGACATCAACCATCAGTGTTGACCAAACGGGCATACAAGACGCTGCCATAGGCATCCTTTGAAGCGTCGGAAAAGTGACGCAAACAACATTCACTAACAACTCCAAAATCATCGGGAACCAGACATCTACCAGAAAAATGGTCCAACCTGGGAAGATCATCTAACCATCTGACCTATTGATCTTGCTTGCTGACCTCCAATGGTTCACCCCAGCCCTTTCAAACTATTCTGCATTCATTCTGGAACAGAATGTTGGCTATCAGAACAATGGACAAACAAATTCAAGAAGATCGTACACTGAGCTCAGAATACTTAAGAGACCTCTCTTGGTGTGACATCCACACCTTGTCTTTATCTTGACTCTAATTTGATCTCGTTCAGTGTCCCAACGTACTCCCAGGGCTCTCTCCACAGGAAGACGTCCGTGTTCAATGTCCAGGTCGCTGACTGTCTTAGCTCTTTTAGCCGTTGGTATGAAGTCCATGACCTTTCTGCTACTGCATATCCACTTGGTCAAGTGACCATGAGTGCCTCATCCTCCTCTGACTTAAAGGATTTCAAAATATCATCAACGTAAAAGTTATCTTTCACTACCAGGACGCATTACTGCTGAACGTAGTCTCATCGTTTTCTGCTGTTTGCCGAAGAGCAAATGTAGCGCAACTCGGACTCCATACACCCCCGGAGAGATAGACCGTCGTACGGATCACTTCAGGAGGTCGAGTAGCATCTCCTTCAGGTCACCGTAGGAATCGTAACACATCTCTGTGCTCCTTGAATATTACACCATGATGGAACATCTGCTTAACATCTCCTATCAATCCCATATTGTGCTCTCGGAAACGGGTAAGTACACTTATTCATCATGCCCGACCCCTGTAATACTCTTTCATTTAACGAAGTATTGCTGCACAGTATAAAACAAGGTCTTTGGTTTACCGCCTGGCAAGAGATTGCAAGCGCCTCTCTGCAACAATCTTGTTCTCAGGCAAGTTAAGAGGGTTTGATTTGAACGGTATGTCTAACTGGTAGTGGCCATCAACGAGGGTGATCGAGTCATTCCACGTCTTGACTGCCCTTTTGTCACCCGCCTAATAACATTCCAGTTATTACAACTTGCAACAGTGATCTTCCACACCCACGACCAACACATTTGCCTACCCTCACCCCAATTCATCGCAAAAACGTCATTACTATTCACAGAGACAACAAAGACAAGGTGAATGTTCACCTTTGGAATGCCAACTCAATGAAAAACAAATCGATTCTTCTCGGTGATTACATTTTGGAAAACAATGTTGACATAATGTTCATAACTGAAACCTGGTTAAAATGCAGTGACCCAGTTGTGATTAATGAATGTACACTAGCCAGTTACACTTTCTTGAACATTGCACGCGGTGGTGACGATGCACTTGAAATTGTCTACTGTGGAGAGCCACACTCCACACAACACCTTTAAACTTGCATGTGTCACAGATCCTGGAAGGCGAGTCTGCTTTACTGTCATGTATATAGACCCCATCCTTCAGCAAGAAACGCTTTTACAACATCAAATTTTCTTGTTGACTTCGCCGAACTGTTAGATGAACTTATAGTTCATCTGGGCTGATTCTTTTTGGGAATTTCAATATTCATGTTGATGTCCCTCACAAAACGGAAGTTACACGTTTCCGGTCATTGTTGGCTGTTCCAAACAAATCATGTTCGCTTGATCCGCTACCAACATGGCCTCTGAAAGAGAATGCCAACATTGTACTGCTATATATGTTGTGTCTATCATCAGCACTTCTTAGTAATTCAGTGTCTTCCCATCTGCATTGAAGGAAGCCATAGTAACGCCAATCGTCAAGAAACCCAACCTTGACCCAAATAACCTGAAGAATTACAGGCCTGTGTCTAACGTACCCTTCGTATCGAAGACCATTGAGAAGGTTGCATTGTAGCAATTATCCGAGCACTTGGCAGAGAACGATCTGTATTCTGCGCACCAATCTGCATATCGGAGTGGCAATAGTACTGAGACTGCTTTGCTGAAGGTTAAGAGTGAGTCATGCACTCTCTCGACCAGAAGCAAGCAATCATGATAACACCCGTTAATGTGACTAGTGTGAGGTGTTTGATGCATATTGAATCCGTAACATTTGAAAAAGTGAAGATCCTCATAAAATAATGTCAGATGGGATAAATGTACTTCCTGTGCCAAATAGTAGCTTAATTTCAGCAGCAGAGATCGCGAAAGTATAAGGTTGTGCTGCAGTCATGTAGTTTGCACTTTGAAGAACATTAAAGTATGGTCTGGTTATTTGGTCTGTTTATCATGGGTAGAAACTTTTTTGTGACATTAAACAACCATGCTGATACAACAAGATTAATAACAGCGGTATAACGTTTCTGGGTAGGGGGTTTGGGGCACGTAAGTTGGTACATTGGCCACCCCACCTGTTGTCCATGTGGAGGGGGAGGGGGGAGCATTGCCCCCATTCTTATAGCAGGTCCCAAAGTAATGTCCACGGCCCTTGTAAAATGCCACCGAGTGCCTGTTAATGAGTGTATGTAATTACCATTTATTATTATTGTTCTATATGTTTAATCGTACGGAAGACGATTAAAGAAGACCCTGCCATGACTTGCCCTTGGCCACCAACATCAGAAGTTGCAAGAAGACGTCTTCCTTTGATACTTTTCAACTGAATTGCTTGTTGTATTTGGGTAACTGAAGTGCCAAGCGTTACAACCTACGCAGATGTAAAATGTTAAGATCTGATCAAATCGTGTTCTTGTCTGAATGCAGAGCTACCTTGTCCAGTCTCCAGATTTTTGCAAAATGCACAAATTGCAACAACTTTACAGAGCTGTAGCTGATTTTGTAGTTGCCGGCGAGGGTGATTTGTAGAACTTTGATGTAGTCATTAGGAAATTTGCTTTGCAGTTCTGGTTAAAGGAATTTCAACTATGGACTTATCAAGAAGCACGAAATATTTAGATTTTACAACTATCCTTCTGTTTATTAATTCCAGGCCAATTCAGTACCATAAATAATGTAATTGGGTGTATTTGTTAAGGTTGATTGTGTGAACGTTGACACTATACAGCTTGCTATGAGCCAACTCACTCTTGTTAAATTGAACTGCTACAGAATAGCATGAGTTAAGGTTTTATTTTCCTTTTGTTGATACATGACAAGTCCACAAAGCTGTACGATTTCATCAGTTCTAGCTAAAAATGGCATATTGTTTTGCAAAACAATACCCAGATGGCCGAGTCAAGTGTGTACACAATTTCTCTTTTCTAGAATTTGTTTACCAAACTCGGAATTCTGACAGTCTTTTGATTTATAATTGTAAGCCTGTCTCGTTACAAGAAGAGGTTTTCTTAATTTGTTACAACTACATGCGGTGCCTGATTTATTTTTTTGAAGGGACACATCTTTATTTTTTTACTTATTTTATTGCTTTAAAGCCTAAATGGTCACCGTCATTTTTGGTGTCATTCCCCTTAAACGCTGGATCCATCACGGCTGATTGGTAAACCGAATTTATACTGAGATAATTGGATAAACCTTACAATTGCTTTGATGTTTACTGTTTAATAATTTAGATTATAATAAAAATATATTTATGAGAGCAAGGGCAGTGGTGATGTCCACCAGATCAGAAAATATCAAGATCTCGGAAAATAATTAGCTAATTTCAGATGAAAATAAAAAAGTCTTCTCATTCACACAAAACCCAACTTTTTGCAGTTTCGAGTAACCAAAAACAAAAGATCATGTGCCATGTTACCAAATGTTCAATATACATGTACATAAAACAAAATTGTTCTTTAGTATATACGATTTCACATGCCATAGTGGTGTTTTTCTGAAAGTGAAAATGCCGAAGCATTTTCAACAAGTGAGGTTTTAGCATTGTTTATGTCCCTAAGTACGCGGTGCGGCACATCCCTATACCGTGGCGCACTTTAATTGTTCGGCTCCATATAGTGCCAAAGTTTAAAATCAAATTTTACAGCTAGTGAAATTTCATCCACTTGTAAACATTCTTGTTCATTTTGAGTTTACAAAACTAACAAATGTATTGTTGGTGTGATTTTCTGAGATATGTTTTAGTCCGCCATCACGTTTATATGGAACAATTTTGTTCAGCACTTTGTTTGTATTTTTGACTAAATTTCATGACACTGAAAATTTAGGACCACGTACTATGAAGGCATAAGTTCCAGTGTTTAGCCTCATGAATTAAAAGTTTACCAACAAAGAGGTTTGGAAACACCGCACTAAGAAACTCGTGGGAAGTCAAGAAAGTGCGCCACGATATGGGACCCGTAGACCCGTGAACGTGGCGGTAGCCATGCCGGCACGTTCACGGGTCTAGAGAACCCGCTACATGATCCTGGCCAACTTCGACGGATAGTGTAAAAAAATAAAACTTGCGGATTTTTTTGAAGAACTTTTCACATAATGTTTGTGATGTCATAAATAAACCTCAGATAATATGCATTAAAAAAGTAGACCCAGTGTTGCTGGAGCAAAACGCATTTTACAGCCTATTTTTAAGGTTCAGCTGACGGCCTACAGTGAAGTATTCGTCTGAGCTATACCGAGTCTCTATCTACTAAACTTTTAAGTAGTACAAGGAAATGAGATAAATAAACCAAACACATTAATGAATCACTACGATTCGTAGAGTTCTTCCAAAAAATATTTCTCAGAGTTTTTTTTATCAATCTGTTTGTTTTTAACTCTACGGACGTACAGTGATTTATTCGATGAATTAGTTATGACAGGAGCCGATAGTAAGTTTGAAATCGATAACTATAGAAGGTATAAGGTATAATCAAAACAAAAAAATGGACAGTTAAATTTGTATAAGAACCGTAAAACAATTAAGTTCAACCGAATGTATGACTTTATACGAAAAAGAGCACTCATCATCATCATCATATTTATTTCCACTTAATCAAAAACAAATGATTTACAGACGGTATAAATAAACGTATACGATTAAGCGGTGGGCTTCTCCAAAAAGCAAGCTTGTCAAGTGGAGAGGCCCTTGATGTGTAGAAAGAAAGTAATTATGTCATGATAAATAGATATTATACGGGTTCCATTTTAACTACACATGCAGAAGTAAACTTATGTTGCACATAAAATGACAAGGACCAACACAAACAGGACATAACAAATACAATTGTACAATATAACCTACACAGGGGATCGTACAATGAATCTACATGTATCGCAGCTAATTATAATAATCAATGTTAAGAACGATATTTTTCCAAAAGCAGAAGTTTAAGTTTTTTCTTAAATAAAAGACGACTACGAATACTTCTTAGAGTTTGACTTAGTGAATTCCAATATGTTGTACCCTGATAAATGACAAATTTCTTTGCAAGAGCAGTACGTATAAAAGGAACATGGAAATCTTTAAACTGTCTAGTATGATATTGATGAATAACTGCATTAGTCACAAACATTCGTTCAAATGAATTAGGTAATTTATGAGCTACAAGCTGATGCATAAACATTCCTAGCTGGAGTGAATACATATCATTAATTTTAAGAGTATTGTGATTAAAAAACAATGGATTAGAATGAGCTCTAAATTCCACACGGTCAATAACACGCAATGCCCTTTTCTGCAAAACTAAAATTATATTAGAAAGACAAGAGCTTGTGTTGCCCCAGGCCAGAATACCGTAGGAGATATAAGGCAAAATTAACGCATTGTAAATATTATACAAAATATGAGAGGGAACAAAATATTTCAATTTGTTAAAGATGGACTACAACGGAATAATGATAAAGGCTTTGTTGCCTTTTTTTGTTCGAGAAATGTATAATGATTACTAATATATCATTAGTATTCAATAAAACTTGTTCCTTCATGCAAAAAAACCCCAAAATTGATCGGCGTTCTACGACCCAGAAAAACTCAGTTTCAGCAAAAGCCCTTAACTATGATGAATAATTCATACTTTGTGTGTGACGTACTACCCATGACGATTTACTCGGGTCGATCGTGTGTGTGCATTTTTACCGTACAATGCAATGCGGAATAACAGCGGACAAGCTAGGCTATATTTTGGTACAACTATTTTCGACCGAAAAACAGCGAAAAATGTCCGATAGCAGCGAGTATTGGGAAGACCACAGTAGAGATGAGGAAGAGGCATTTCGTGGAGGTACTTCTGAGGACAGTGATGGCAGCTCTAGCGATGAGGGGAGCTCACCAGACGAGAGAGAAGGCGATGACTCTGCGGCCACGGCAGACCCGGCGGTTGCCGATGACTCGGCCGACGTAGAAGCAGTAGGCCTGGTGGTAGTAGTACGAATTCTCTCGATGTTTGGCGCTTTCAATGTGGGGATCGATCCAGGCTTCAAACGAAACTTTGTTGTCAATCCCAGTGAATTTTTCAAAGCACTTGAAGGTTCAACACAGTCCTCTGAAAAATGTGCTGAACAAATCAAAGGCCTACTTCTTGCCGAGAAGGTCAGACATGTCAGAAGGTGAAATCCTTTCGTGTAATATTTACGAAATTCACCCATTCTTTTGATAAAGCAGGATCCCGCGGAAATTGCACAAAATGAATCTCTGGATTCTTCGAACAATTTCTCGTGCATCCACCAACAACACATGAAGTTGGCATTATTGTAGCTGATAGTGATACACTATAAAAAAAAGATTCGTAAAAACTTCATGCCTCTGCATGAAAACGCATACATAATACACACGGAATAACATGGCGTTTTTTGTTTACTCTCGGTTGCTCATGGGTAGTACGTCATCACTTTTCGCTGGTTTACAAGTCCGCTGGTACTATATCGTGGATTTCATTGTGGTTTTCAGTGGATCTTTGCCGGGAACCAGTACAGGGCGGGAAATTTCAAAATCGAAGAATCGAGGTCTAATTTTTTCGGTCAAATTGCAACAAAATTATTTAGAGAAAAACATGACCGTAACAATAAAGTGTTACCTGAACACAACATAAACAAGGTCCGATAATAAATTTAATGTGTGAGTTTTCGTTGTAGTCCATCTTTAATAATACCAATATTTCTTGAAATTAATTTACATAGATAATTTACATGACATTTCCATGATAATTGTTCATCAATAAAAAGACCAAGAAATTTAGTACAGTTGGTTTGATTAACAGGATAATTATCGTACAAAATATCAGTAGGAATTGAACTGGCTGTACTGCTAAACAACATAAAACAGGTTTTATCAATGTTGAGGGATAATTTGTTGGCTTTAATCCATTTAGAAACACCAATGAGTTCTGTATTAATGACGTTAACCAGTGTACCCAAATTGTTATGCGAGTAAAATAAATTTGAGTCATCTGCAAATAAAATAAATGACAAGGTACTAGAAGATTTCTCAAAATCGTTAATATATATTGAAAAAAGAAGTGGTCCCAAAATGGATCCCTGAGGAACTCCACAAACCAACTCTTTAGGTGAAGACTGGTTATCATTAAAAAGTACAAATTGTTTACGATTAGTGAGATAATTTCTGAACCACTCCAAGGCAATCCCTCTAATTCCATAAAAGGAAAGTTTAGCCAAAAGTATTTCATGGTCTATTGTATCGAATGCCTTGGAAAGCCCCAGAAAAATTCCCAAAGTATGAGAAGACTGTTCATGACCAGTAATAATAGTATTTATCAATTGTAAAATAGCATTAGATGTTGAATGGTTCTCTCTAAACCCATACTGCGAATCAGATAAAATATTATGTTTGGTTAAAAACCGAGACGTGCGAACGTAAATAATACGTTCAAGAATTTTAGAAAAGGTTGTCAGAATGGAAATAGGTCTATAATTATTAACTAAATGGGAATCACCTTTTTTTTAAACGGGAACAACTTTAGCAATTTTCATGGAATCGGGAACAATACCTGTACTTAATGACAAATTCATAATGAAAGCAAGAGGCTTGGAAATGGCAAGAAAAAACAGCTTTGATAACAGTACTATAGTAATCGTATCATGACCAGAACTTTGCTTATTAGTTAAATTACAAACAATAGTATATAGTTCATGTTCGGTTACTGGATCAAAGAAAATAGAAAAGGGATTGGGATTATATAGGTAATCATGGTAATTCGAATCACAAGGAGGGATTTGATTGGCAAGTTTGGAACCAATATTAACAAAGTAGTCATTATAATGCTCTGCAATTAAAAGGGGATCATTCGTACACAGGTCATTAATCTTAATACTCGAAACTTCAGATGACGAGCTATTTTTCAAAACTGAGTTAATTATTTTCCAAGTGTTTTTAATGTTGTTTTTTTCTTTATCAAATTGCCGAGTAAAATAATTTTCTTTAGCAGAACGCAGTATAGTTGTAGAGTAACTCTTGTGGGTTTATCAATAAGTGGTAAAAATGAATGGGCAAACATATAGTCCATGAATTCCTGAGCACTATTAACAGATAGGCCTTAACGGCCAACAATAGGCACTTGGGGAGACAAATTAGCGTAAGTTTTTAGGTAATAAGGAGACAGTGGCACTTAGGGAGACATTTCAGTGTCGTTCTAAGTGTCTAGCTACCCTAAAAAAACGATATTTGGGAGTTATTTTTGTCCTAGAACGACAGATTGTGGTCTAAATAGCATAAATCTCGAAGATCTTAGAAAAAAAGGGTTAGGGTAAACAAGTTAGAACTGTTTTAAGTTTGTGTATATCTCTATGGGATTGTCTCCCCAAGTGCCTATTTGGAGGTATAATAATTACTGTTTTTTATAAGTCGAAAAGGAAAGCAAAACAAGCTTATTCGAAAATTCAAATAATGTATGTCTATAATATATTCAGACCTACGAGTGGTCTTGAGTACTTGATTCGCGGTTTGTAGGTATAGCTACAGGTTGTGGGTTCTAGTCCAGCTTAGGTTTATGTTGTTTGCACCCTTGGGCAATGCACTCTGTATTCATTGCTTTTTTTCCGCCCGGGTGTAAATGAGTAACTGTTATGGCAAGATATGGTTGTTTTTAACTGATTTGTGCCGCGCCGTGAATTATGGCAGCATCGAGCTGTATACTCCCCGCCCAGGGAACAGATGGTATATGGAACGTTTCATGGGCTCATATTATGAGCAGGGGTGATAATCGCCTTGAGGCTTGACTATCAGTCTTGGTTGATACGTGCGCTTTGCAAATACTCGTTGTTGTTAACATAATTTCATAATAATCACTTAGGGAGACAATCCCATAGAGATGTACCCAAACTTAAAACAGTCCTAACTTGTTTACCCTAACCCTTTTCTCTAAGATCTTCGAGATTTATGCTATTTATACCAAAATCTGTCGTTCTAGGACAAAAATAACTCCCAAATATTTTTGTCTAGGGTAGCTAGACACTTAGGGAGACACTGAAATGTGCCACTGTCTCCTTATTACCTAAAAACTTACGCTAATTTGTCTCCCCAAGTGCCTATATTTGTATAAATTAAAGGTAGGCTACACCATTGGTTATTGCTTGAATTATCTTGAATGGGTGGATTTGTGGAAGATTGTATTTTATACTAAATATCTTTTAACGGACCTGTTCGAATGTTTACAATCATGAATGCCTAGGAAAACAAGAAAAATGGCATTCGTTTTTAACCAGCTTCTGGCAGTGGTTTTTTATGTTGTTCTTGTTTTTATAGGCAATCGCCAATTATAGGATATCTAGCGCAATCATGTTGCTGTTTGCTTACAATCATTATTTACTTTTAAATAAATAAAATATTCCTTAATACTTCGATATGAAACATTTTCGATATCTGCAAACAATGTATCCTCTCTTTAACTATACTCTATGGTGCGGTACGGTGATATATTATTCAATTGACACAAAGTTCATGTGTAATTTCAACTTGTTGTCTGTATATCTGAAGAAGAAAACATATTTTAAAAAAGAGATAGAGAACATATTTAAACGGGTTCCGCTGCATTGCACGTAGTATTTGTGTAATATAGAGGTTATTGAGAACGTCAATCCAAGTCGGCAGAACGAACGAATAGATACGAGTCAAAGTTATTTGTTACTGGCTTACATGTACTTGCAAGAGGGCGCTATACACACTTGACGGTTGTACTTTTTAAAAGACTGGAAACAATAATATTCTTGATACAGGTGACATATACATGTCATATGAAACAGGAAATAAGACGGAGAAACCCCCCCCCCCCCCCCCTCCCACCCTTTGTGACACGTACATGTGAACTAATGAACGTCTAGCGACATTCATGCGACATTCGTACATAATGTCGCGCGATTATTTTGCGACCGGCGATCCGATGCTTCTTTGGCGAAGTCACCTGTTCTCAAGAACTACAGTTCGTGAATAGCTCGGAGAAATGACCGGACGGACTTTGCTGCTTTCGCGAGACATGCGCGAGACATTCTTTAAATTGTCGGAATCTGTTTGGGGTTTCAAGAAATGTTCGCAATTGTTCGGGCAGATTATTCCAAATATTTGCACCACTCAGGCTCACAGCGAAACTTGTGGCGTAGCATTCTTTTTTGGCGAAAGGAACTTTCAGTGCCGTGTGGGTTGATTGCCTTGTTTCGCGAAATACTGTAAGTGGTTTGTGGGGGGGGGGGGGGGGGCACCTTGGGGCACGTACTTCCCACGGGTAGGAGATAGGCCTATAGGTTCCCAATCATCGACCGTAGTTACGCCACTGCTACGGGCTTATAATAATTTCGCGGGATTATTCTACATGTAGATGTATATATAACAGTGTGTGTGCCTACCTTCACAGATGGGCGCTTTCTTATCCGTGGTCCCTGCGATGCATCGCCGCAGCTTGGCACCTGTTCTTCCGTAGCCCAAGTCGCACTGTGCTTCGATCGCCTTACCGGATTTGACGCGCCTGCTTTTCAGACGATTACCCGTCGCACTGTCAACGTAGTGACCATTTACCAACTGCTGTATGACACACGCTGAATTATGGGGGGGATAATACAAAATCGAATCATTGCAAGTAATTGATAACAATATCCAGTATTTAAAAATGACAATGACAATTTCCAAATTTATTCCGCTATTTGTTTGTTTCAATACAAAAGTCTTTTTCGTTTGAATTAGACATTGACCGAAAAAAAACCATTTAACAGTATCGTTAATTTGTGTTACAATCTAACCTTTTCTTTCAGTGGTTTGTATAATCGCCTATGACAGACTTGCTTGAATAAGAGAATAATAAGGTGGTTGGCCGGTTTTAAACAAGTAGGCCCTATGTTTAAAATCGGCTCAGGGACCAGCACCCGATTTGTATAAAGCTCTGCGACGCTTCGTAACTCAATTTACGAAGTGTAACGCTTCGCATCTCCCGACGCGCCGAACGTTCACGTAACTTAAGATGCTTTGAACACATCACAACTTCCTTGGCAACGGTTCGGAACATGTCGTTAGTTACGACGTGACTTTGGGTCGTCGTAAAATAAGATGCGTCTTTTTATAGCCCGTTTTACGCCAAAAAAATGAAATAAACCAGACTAAAATACCGATACAATGTGTGGGAAGTTGTAAATGGAACATTCCTCGTAGTCAATATGAAAAACTTTTAATATTGCACTTGAAATTTCAAATTAGCTAGAAGTCCACAGCAAGCTTTTTTTATAATAAACTGCAACATACGTCAGCCATTTTGACGTACGTTTTGTAAACTATCCAAAAAAAAATTCGACGACTATTTACTGTGCATTGAATAGGTACATAACAGTCGACGTGTTGGGCATAAATACTCCTACGACGCGTCGCACGTACGTACGATGTGTTCCGTGAAATGGATTGTAGGACGCGTCGTAAAGGGATACGACGCGTCGCAGTGCTACAATGCATCGTAAGTTTCGAAGAGTTTAGTTAAATCGGATGCTGGTCGCGTTCGGCTATGGTATTACCAATGTTCAGGCCCATGAGCCGGTTTTAAACATACTTGTTTAATTCCGGCGAACCACATTTTTATTCTCATTCATAAATACAAAACAAGACAACAATTTAAACTTTCCAACGATTTTGTTTTACAATTTCACTTCCTGGTTTTCATAACACCCCTCCATCTATATGATAAAACATCAGGCTCGCGAATAACTTCTTTATTGGACAATACAACGGTAAAAGGAACTGGATTTCATAGGTGTCCACATTTCACGTGACACTGTAAAAGTGTTAAACCAGTCAGCCATGTCTTTATTATCCGTTTATCATCCGTTTAAAACCGGCCACGTGACGGGCTCTCGACCAATAGGAATGGGTAAAGGTATTTATGAATATAACTTAAAATATTTAAACAACACATTGTTCATTCCTGAGGCGTGCATGAGTCTATGGGGCTTATGAAATGGAAGAAAATAATATATTATATATTCGAACTTTGGGGTTCATATCAACTGATTAAATGTTTCTCAAGCACAACAGGCACCAACAAATATGGCTGGAGTCCCCCTTCTGGCCACTCACAGGCCCGAGGGGGATAAACGTTCTCTATAGTGACCGAATCTGCATGTCCATAATGTTTTATAACACACCTCAGTGCAAAATGAGAAATAAGAAAAGAAAGTAACAAGAGACCCTTGATCCGATCCAGACGCCGCCATTTTTCATACATGTATTAAGATATACCTCGCAAACCTCTCGAGGGCGCTGTAACCAGTCAACAATTTTACGTCTATTGCCCGCTTCGGGAACTATTTCCCGCAAATTTACGGTGGCGCAAATCTCATACAATAGCCTAGTATTATTAGTTAACCTCACGTGACCGTGTTTCAGCCAACCAGAATACAGAACTAGCAAGAGCTAGGTGTGTTATAAAGCAGTCTACCGTGGCGGCGATTTCTTGGCAACATGGGAGGAAAAGGGGGAATAGGAAACAGCATGGGTGAAGATGTAGGGGGCGGGGACGGGTGGGGTTGTGATGTGAAGGGGAGGGGCAAGGGGGGTGGCGAGGGGGTGGGCACCATCTAACCATGGAGGGAACTGTGCAAAAATCATGTGCAAATACAACATACGCATAATGTTATGGCCAACTGAAATGAGACTTAACTGGGCACAGTGAATAGTGGAGAAAACTGCAAAATAGTTAATTATGGGTGATTTGTTTTCTTCCTCAGATGTATTTCTACTATAACCATATTTTGTTAAGCAATGGCTAGTATGAAAAGAGTAAAACTAAAGTGTTTTTAGGAAAAAAACATTGGCATTTGTCCATATCACAATGTACAAAACTCAAAACTAGGCCTTTTTCTCCACATTGTACTTTTGCGTCATGTTGATAAATGCGAAGTTAAAACAGCTATCATAACTTGTTAACAGAATGTTCGATTGAAGCAGCATTGCAATGACAATGTTATTTCTTTTTCTAACACCCGAGAACCGATCACTTCAACCGTCTGCACACTTCTGTCTCATTTTGCCATAACCCCTCATGCGCAAGTACTTTATGCCCCAAATTAAATCTGTCCAATAACATGCCATTAACAAAATAAGTACATTATATAACTTTCGTGAACAAATTAGCGGATTAACTTTAATTCCCTCTTTGTCCATATTCACTTATCTGATTTAATCATGGATAGTCGTAGGATGCACGACTATATATATTGATCAGAGTAACTCTTGAATAACATCATGGTTTTAGGACTAAAACTAATAGTTATGAAATAAATGTTAATGTAATAAAACATTATATGGGATTCATAACTTTGTATTTTCTTTTATTGATCATTAATTGTTGTGCGTAATTTACGGTCGCCGACAAATTTTGGAGTGACACCGCAATTACCTGAAGTGAAATGGAACGTGCTTTAATATAGTATGCACTTTAAAACGGTTGGATCTTTAAAGCAAAACCCCACATTGCACAGGGACCAAAGCATTATCGGACTTACCACTTCCACGAGACGTTCTGGCAACGGCGAAGCGCTGGTTCAACCAAGCAAGCAAGATTATCCCAAGAACCAATTGGGTGAAAAAACCGGTCATTGTAGACCAAGTGCCGGTGTCGACGTACTAGTGTATCTCAAAAATGATCACGGATTAACAGCGGTGGTGCGTTGGGGGGAAAATACACGGCAAAGATGTTTGAAAATATAGTTCTGGGGTTTAATGTCAAGAAACACATTCACGAGCCCGAACGGCACCGTCAGATTTCCAAGACAGTGACCCTTGCTGCTGGAGTTGTTTGATGAGGTTGCGTACAATATTTCCCACCACTTGCACAATTTCACGAAACAAACTTATACAATTTCTTTTTCAATTCAGCTCTGCATATTTCAGATAAATTAACATAGGACCTATGTAATTTCAGAATTTTCTCTTTAAATCTTGAATGATTATTCTTATTATTTTTCTCTTTAATTTAATGTTAGTATATTTTTTTGTATTTTGTTCTCTCCTTTCATTCTTTAACACCCCGGACCAGGTTTTAGAACTCAATCGTTTCAGAGGGAGTGAGCATATTAAGTTAAACAGCACGACCACTAATAGAGAAGACAGGTGGGAGATTGTCTGTTCAGCTTTTAGGCGAGTGAACTTTCTTGCACCGATCGTACCACATGGTAGACTGGCGTGTTTACCGGAATTCATGTTTTAAATAAATCAACAGAGCACGGACGTCACAGGGGCCAAGGGAAGTGATCCCGGATCCAGGAACTTTACTGTCACGTAATGTGTAACATAAGATATTATCTTACCGGTGCCAATTTTAGGGAACTGACCCCGGATCCAAACAAGTTTTACTTTCACTCTCGCTCACACTGTACGTGCCTGTCTGACGCTAGCCTTGTTCTTTTTAATATGTTGGCTGATTTCCAGACACGTACATGTATACGTACGCATCACGCGCCCGATTTCAGGAACTTGGGCCTAACCCCTAACCCCTAACATTCCAAAAAATATCCTGGCAATATACTTAAGGGGGAAGTGCATAAAAAAACACCGAAGAACTGTCTATCTCTCTATACTTAGAGATATTTATGTACAACATAGTAATGTACATGTAAACCTTATAAGGCTTATCTGTGTTTTTCAAATTGTCCTGCGTTTTGACAAAAATATTGAACTGTAATCTTTTTGGGGAGAGTGTGGGAAGGTAACCCGACCAGGTTTGACATTTGTTTCCTTTGTCTGCCAGCATAACGGGAAAAGGTTCATATACGACTAGAACTTGCATTCCGTTGATTGAGGTTTTAATATTACCACACAAGAGGCGATAAACACACTATTGTTGTGTCCCCGAGCAAGATGGTTTACAGCAATTAACTGATTGTGCTGTTCATCTTGAAGGAAATAGGCGATCGAAAAAGTCAAAATAAGCAATAAAGGACAAAATAGTTTTGTTTTGAAATCTATAATCTAGATTTACTGCAGTGACACGTCGAATCTTGAATTACATTATTTGTTGAGGCAGATGTCTTATAAAAAATGTAGTCTGCAATGCAGTCTACATTGGGAAAAAGGTGAGATGAATATTGTTTACGTGGAAGGGAGTCGTTTCATCTTTTGTGTCATCATAAATTTCTGACGCGTGAGGGCGCTGTTGTAATATATTGGGGGGAATTGCCTTAATGACAAAATGAATGATAACCAAAAACACGCAATAAAGATTACAAGATTCCCAGACATGCGGCAAAACAAAATAATAGCAGACCTATTGTAATATAGGCCCAACTGCGTCATGGTGAACACAGATACCTAGAGAACGTACTCCTTTTATTGGCTCCACAGATTGCCCGACGGCAAGGGAACTCGATCTTGAAAAATTGCAAAAGTTCATGTACGTACTATCATAAACATAATAACAGTAATTCTCAGCAGAAGCGAAACCAATGGGATACCTTTGACGTTCACGGCAGACTTATTTTCATACTTCAGATTTTTGTTCTGATATGAATGTAAACTGTCACAATATTTTGTAATAAGAACTCGGTTCGGTATGCAGTAGCATATTGCTGTTTCCGGCTCCAGTCATAAAACAAACCGAATTGTTATCCTGTGACATTAACCTAACATCGCGGAATATAGCGCAGCCAGGCCACATCGCAACAGCAAGCCTACTTGGCAGGATGGCATCCACCCTACGTTTGGGATCGCTGTTGTTTCTTTGCGTTTTGTGGGCGATTATCATCAGCTCAGTTTCCTGCACTCAAGGTAAGATATATAATGCGACACGTAGAAGCTGCATTAATATTCAATGTAAAAAGGAAAAAAGATTATCCACGGGCACAAGCAGGCTCATTGTTAACTGAATGCGGCGTGTACACGTTTGGATTAACCAGTGTGCGTAGAGCGGAACTAACGAAATAAGTTGTTCAGGCTGATGAGTGTTTAGTGGTTATATAGGTTTTCATCCTAGTGAAGCCACCGTATATCTCCCGCAATGACTTTGATATGTCCTGAGTTGGACATCTTGATATCAAAATGTTGATTGTTGCCTTTGAGCTCCATTGACAGGATTCATAAATTATCAAACAAACAATATTTTGGCGACTTAATCATGATAATTAATGTGACATGGTGATGTTGGCGTTAGTGGGTTTTATCAGAAAAGGTCCGGCCGTGGGGAAAGGGCCCATGCAACGTTAATTTGTTAATGCAGTCTTTAAAAGGACACTTTTTTGTCCCATTTAATTGTATTTGAAATTTACATGTTTTTATTGTCAAGGATTTGTACTTTTTTATGCTCATACAAATTTACATATTCAAGTGCGATTTCATTTCAGACATAATGTAGTTATTTTAGCACCAAATGTGCAAGAATTTGTTGCAGCACCGCCGTAAATGTCTTTGGTGATTCGTTGTTTCAGTACAAGACAGTAAGCCAATGGAACGCTTCTCAGAAATGTTATTTGTTATTTTCGGGCCACAATTTCAGTGTCTTCAAGAGAAATGACATCACAGCAACAACGCCCTCAGTTGTCAGGAAAAGCATGACATTTTTTTAATGTTTAAAGAAGGCACCTTTCAATATATAATTAACCAAAACGCGAATAGTTGCACATTATGTTCCCAAGTAAAATCCATTACATGTTCCCTTTCAACTAATGTTCAAAGTCTATAATGGGGACAACATTCAAGCTCAAGGTGAGATCGGCGAGCCATAGAACCCTCCACCCCCCTCCTCTAACAAAGTTAATAAATAAATAAAATAAAACAAATTGTGGTTCATATAAGAGGGAACATTCAAAAATAATATTATGTTAAAATTGTGTTATACATCTTATCGGCCTCGATTTCAAATTTAGAGACCTATTCCCCTGGCGCGTTTGGACATGTTTGTTCGGATGTTGTTTTCTTGTAAACTTTCATTTCCTTTTTTTTCTAAAGGAAGAAGTATTGTTTGGCCAGCTATTATACAAATTATATGAAATGCTGGTAACGCACAACATTATGGGCACCTTACATATAGAAACTCTTGGTTGAAGTTAATATCGGCAAATCAAACTTGCTGGCACCCAATCACATAAAGGAATAAATGACATTATTCAACTGTATTATGAACACTCTAAAAACTCCTGTCCTGGGTCAGAATTGACCCCGAAACGCATCTGAATTTGCACGGTTCTTTTTCCGGGTTAAAAAATAACACTAGAAACAAATCTTTTTGAGGCGGAAAAGTGCCATTTTCGAACCCAACAAGTATTAATTTCTAACCGGAAAATATATCGTGCAGATTCTGGTGCGTTTCGGGGTCAATCTGACCCAGGGTGTTTTAGAGTGTAGGCGGGTTCCCAGACAAAAATAATTCTGACTATTTCTGATGAATTATTAGGCCCGGAAGCCGCCAATGCCACGTGACCAAAACTGGAGGAATTCCTACAGCTTCCGAAAATGGCCGAAAGTTTCCGAACACTTTCTATTGACAGTCGGGTATTATCGTTAACGTTCGCGATGTTGAGTGTTTCCTGGAGTTTATAATCGAGTTGTAAGGTAAACAACGTCATCAAAATAATGCCCACGATCCCGATTTTTGTTGTTGGTTTGCATAAAGTCAAAGCTTGTATTCATTTTGGCAAAAAATCAATAGGCCTACCACTGCAGACGAAATGCCTTTTAAAATTAATGCAGGCGTCATGCCTTTTTGAGAAAAGCCGTTTTAATTTGAATTGTTGCACTTGCATCTTCTACGCGGCATGCGATCTATTTTGGCACCAGTTGCTCTACAATTTAAACGTCTGGGCATACACAAATTGTCAGGTCAGGGAGCCAGACTATGTATTATGCTCATGTGTCACCATTTGAGGTCAGCTCACAAGATAAATTAAACAAAAAAATAAGAAAAGAATACCACCATCGAATTAGCTAGCCGGGGAGCGATTTTTTTCCGTACCACATTCGAGCTATGGGCGCATAGCAAACTGCGCGATTGGACGGATTTCACCAACGTCATGTATTATGCATGACTTTTGTTTTGTTTTCTGTGGAGGTCATGTGGGTGTACGTACCTAGCTAGCTGTGCTTAATCGCGAAGCGCGTGCATGTACGTCGATGATGCATGGGAGATATTTTACGATTTTTTTAAAGAGAACATTTGTCTGCTGTTATTTCGCAATGGAGGAGGATAAGATCAGTAACGCCGTTCTTCCCTACAATCTCGAAGAGTTTTGAAGGCAGAAACCGTTTAGTATTTTGATGATGACAATGATTATGACAAAGACAAAAACAAAAACGATGTTCTTAAAATGCTTTTTTCAAGATTTTGTTGGTCATAATTTTCATTAAGTTTCCCCCTTGTCATTGTTATATTGATTTAAGGTGAACATTTGTTTGGATCATTTTCCAACTTTTCAATGAAATATGATACAATTTCGCCTAGGTGTCAGAAATACATGCCTTTGAATACAACATAATTTTTGTTTTTTAATTAATTCACATATTTCCCCAATGTTTGATTTTGGTTGAATTTGTATGGCAGGTAGTTAGGGTCCCAATAAACACACTGGTGATAGCACAATGCCACTCAAATATGGCTGTAGTGTTAATGTAGTATACACCGCTTGCTTTTGTAGACTTTTTTGTGTAAATGGATGGGTTTGGGGATTTATAAATATTGTGACGCTCACCTGTTTAAAGTTTTGTGTTGTAGTTAAGCTGGGAAAAACAAAAGTGATGTTCTAGTGGGAGATGTTTGAAAATACAAATATAGTCACGTTGTTATAATTGCAGGCCAGCAATCGTTTGAAATTGATACAAAATTACACTTTTCTTAAAAACCACATCACACCAGGGCGCCGTGATTTACAAAATGCTTGAGATTATTTTTTAATTAACATTGTCATGTACGTACATGTAATAAGGTTTTTTATTTTGTTGTATGTACATGTATATACTACCTTCAACAAAAAAATCTAATTAAAAGTAAAAAATGTCATGATCAAAACGTTCGGAAAATATCAAAATTTGATTATTTGTGATGTTACCTTTCCACATAAATAAAAATCATTAAATCTGCACAATAAATAAGCGAGTTTTGGTCCTCAAATATTGGAGGCCACATCCATTTATTTTCTCAAAAATAGCAAGCGGTAGCAGAAAAACGGTTGGTCGGATGCCGCTAAAACTAGCCTTTTTTTGCTCCCCCCCCCCCCCCCCACCTCCCCCCAAATCACCAACCTTAATCTTTTTTGGGGGTGATTTGACATGGAATGACCCAGTAATTAAAGAGCTACTGAGTGTTGGCATTAAATAATGTACTTTCAACCCAGCTGCATGTTGTATACGAGCTGCATATAATTGTCAAAGAAAAAGACAGTTCACTGTTCATTTGTCAATAACAAAATTGTACTTAAACTGATTATAAACTTGCTTTATGTGTGTCGTCTATTCAGATAGTTGGGTTGGTAATTGTCTTTTTTGGATTTTTACCATTCTATGGAGGGGAAATTTGCCAATGGATTCACAAAGCAATTAAAGGAGCGGCTTGAAACAAAACAATTAAACTGTATGAAAATAAATTCGGTGCCTGTGTTGACAATGTATCAACGTTTACGCTTTGTTTTATGCCTACTTTTAGAGGTGGCCCTTTTTAACAGCCCTAAACGGGATTCAATTTAATATAGGTGGGACATTGAAATCCATTAGAAATGGAGATCAACAAGGTCGAATGCTATAGGCGTACGACGGTAGTGCTATCCGCATGGCTGCTTGTACGTATTTTTGCAGCTAAATGGTACAGCCACGAGGTCGTGACCTTTAACCGATATGTACGTTCACTGCATGTATAATGCATGACCATTGGTGAAAACCGCCTAATCAGGATGCGCCCATAGCTCGAATGTGGTACGGAAAAAAAATCGCGCGCGGCGGAATTGAATTTAGACATCAACGTCAAAAAGGGGTACCGCCCTCTATAGTTATACAAGTGTGGTATAATGCATGTACTCAGCTTCACTGATCTCTACAAACTGGATAGGTCGATCGTACATTGATGGGATAGCGAGCCGTGAAGTCACCGGCGGCCATGTTGGGATATTCAAAACATTGCAGTGATCGCACGTGCGCGCGTACAAACAGTGCAGGCCAGACGAAACGCTATACAAACTAGCTGCAGCGATGGTGGGTAAAATTACCTTAAAATATTTTGTAAATAAGTAAATTTATGATAGAAACTCGTAGACTGTATGATCAGTGATTCTCACCCATCAGGCGAGCTCAAAATAGGGCTAACATGACATTTACACCAGTTTTTTTTTAGCATTCCTCCTCCGGTATAGATGATTAATAGTACTGTACAGGGACAGGGTCACACATCCAGACATCGGCACACGCTAAAATTGGTTGAAAACTTTGCTTTTTCGTGCGCACTCTGTGCGAGGAATTGTGGAGTCGCAATTATACTGGGTGTATTCTCTAATCTCTCGGCTATTACTACTATCTGGAATTGCGCTTAATCTTACCTCCAAAATTTCGAGAAATTTGGGCATCTTTTTTTTCAGTCGAACTGAGTGCTGGATTATAATCCAATGACCTGACGTCATTTGAGTGTGCAAAGCGCACGTACCTGGAGGGCGCTTCACGAGTTGAGATGCATTTAACCTCCAAACAAGGTATAATTTTATCATGAACAGGGTTGCTTTGACAATTCCCCATTCAGTCGCTGTGATTTATAATCATCCCTACGATTGCGTTCCATGCCCATAAAATAAGAGTGAATATACTTGGCAAATCCATTGCACACAAAACAGCCGTCGCATCTCAACTTGTGAAGCGCCCTCCAGGTGCGCTTTGCACACTCAAATGACATCACGGGTTATAATGCAGCCTGAACTGCGCGTTGCACTCAGTTCGACTGAAAAAAAGATGCCCACATTTCTCAAAATTTTGGAGGTAAGAATAAGCGCAATTCCAGATAGTAATAGCTGAGAGATTAGAGAATACACCCAGTATAATTGCGACTCCACAATTCCTCGCACAGAGTGCGCACAAAAAAGCAAAGTTTTCAACCAATTTAAGCGTGTGACGATGTGTGACCCTGTATATCGCACTCGCAGTATACCGGGGGCACACTAGTGGGACTACCATGGGCATAACTGGCCACAACGACGTTAAATACTGAGTCCGCCAGCAGCATCGCCAAAACCAGGGGCAAACTTCAAGCACAAAAAATTGCTTTGCATGACAATTCATATTTGGGGGGAAAAAACAGGGTTACAAACCAACGTTTTAGGTGATGTATATTGTTTGTTGTTATTAATATTCAGCTGGTTTTTGCTTGAAACTCTGTATAGGCATGGAGCTATGAAGCTCCATGGTATAGGCATGTAGCTACGTGGTAATGGTACTGTATAGGCCCTCTTCAAATCATGAGCTGATGAGGCTGATCCAAAAATGTAATTTTTTTCCTGAAAAAATGTTTGAACTTGTTTTATGTTTTTACATCAGCCCCTTGCTGCAGTTCTGATGATAATTTACAGACGTTTATACCAGCCCTGGAGAATATTGTCTCATACAAAATGTTTTTCTTCGATGTGAAGTACTCTGTTGCTGCATTGTCGTTGCTTGCCGGGCCGGGGTCAGTGTTTTAAAAATGTCTTGGAGTTTAAGTTTCTTACCTAGCCCTCCGTTAGTCCGAGTAACTACATGTAGGACCCTACATCGCTATTTGGACATGATCTGGCGATAGTAGGGTCCTAGGGAGTTCCATTGATTTTCTTGCATTTAAATAAAAATGCCACTTTTCCCATATGTTTGCCCAAAGAAACATATCAGATTTCACCCTCAAAACGGCCACAAAGGTACTCGATAAGCCATCTGAGATACAAGTACACATCGACGAATAAGATTGTTGTACTAAGGTTTACTTACGATTTGGATAAAAAGTAAAATTTCCAGCTTAATTCCGCAAGCTGCCTCGGCACTTTGCTGCCGTGTCGGTAGACTGTGTTGTTGTTGTGACGATTCAAAAGAAAAAATTTGCATATGAATACGGTGCGCGGTGACCCTGCATGTCACTGTCAGCAGCGTTCCTGTGTACCGGCGACTGTTTCCTGAAGGGTACAGTGGACGGCATCGCATACCACAAACGTGACTGATGGCGATGTGTGCAGTGTCGTACAGTGTTCAGTGTCCACGTACATATTGGCATGGTCGGACTCTGAGGCTGTTTCACCTTGCACTTGTCGTCGGGCAATGGGAAAGCCCTCTATTCAATTTGTACAAGGAATTACGTGTGCTTTTTTCAGCAATAAAAAACGAATACTTCTTTTTCGGTGTAACGTGGGAGATTTTATATAACAATGAAATTTGGAAATACTTCGATGTAGTGTTGGACAATAATAATTTTTTAAGACTTTTTTCACATTGACCACCACACTCTTTATTGGTATTCGTTCCCCTTTGACTGAGTCCAGAGGGTACGATAACTAACAGCCACCACTGACCAATCGTATACAAGAAGCAAGGCCCAGTGACGCATTATGCACCATTATGTCCACAGTGTGATTCTGGTTTATTGCTAAATCTGTTTCTGGCCTAATTTGCATACAGATCATTCATGTTTATGAAGGGCCATTAACAAAGTAAATGTGTGGCTACCCCTAGACTACAGATGTTGTGAGCAAAATGTTCGTAAATTGTACCTTTTCGTTATACCCCATCACAACATACATGTAGTGTACTCTTTTATAATATTATTGGTTGTCTCTTGCGACGCGGGCATGATCACCCTGTCAAGCTTCTCATAGTCATACTGACACTGTACTCGTACCCTGATACCAATATGGTTAGCCTATACTTTATTTTTTTTTTACATGTACAGTAGGCACCGTCATAGAGCTATATTAAATTAATAGAGCGCTATAGCTCGATGTACAAAGTGATGCCTGCTGGGCGCATCCATGTTTGTGCACAAACATCAAAAACTTAAAACTTTGTACGGCTATTTGCATATTTGCATTTGTATTCTATACAGTGCGTTACCGAAGCCGATACGCCCATAAATTAACTGAATCAGCAAATGAGTTTCATTTTTTCTCTGTGCAAACGGCGCAAATCATCGGCGTGTGCGTACCGCGTATCCGCTGCAGATGATTTTGCCGTGACTTTTTTTAACTGGCAAATGCGCGTGAGTTTTTTGCATTCGGAGTACACTCTCATCATTCAATTCATTTATTTTTATTATGTTCTACAACACGCACATGAATTCAAAATGTCTGCGTACAGGATGGATTCAAAGTACATTGTATCTCTGCCCGAAAAAATACGGAGTTATAGCATTCTAGTAATTTAATATAGCTATAGGCACCGTGTGCCTTACGAGTGTCAATTTGGGGCCCCGTAACTCAATTAAATCAGAAGACACACTGACTTGATTCATGGTTCTGTGTTCTTAGTATTATACAACTATGTACATGTGTTCTCCACAGTAATGTAGGGAGTCTGATTGGCGCAGCGGTTCTTTCCTTACCATCCACCGCTGTACGTGCCCTATGTTCGAATCCCGCCTAGGCCAATATGTAGATTGTGTTTTCAGTCCTTGCCTGATTCCGTGGTTTTCCCGAAGATATTCTTTTGGGGTTTACTTCCACCTCTAAAACTGTACCTTCTTCTCATCATGTCTTCTCTTTACAAGTTTTGTTCAGGCTTGCAAGCTTTTAAGGCATCCTCGGTTTAATAATTAATTGGTTTTATTAGAAAGAATTAATGATAATGTAAACTGTTGCGGAGAATTTGGCTTTCAATCGTTGATAGTAAAGTCAAGATCAGACAAAATTCAAATAAAGCATAATTTTCTTTTTCATTTCTCCCAGCCTGTTCGTATGATGATGCTGCTGCTAGAGAGACTGGCCGGAATTGCACCAACAGACAGTGCAGTGTTGAAAATGCCTGCAATCGGAATAGGGAATGCTTGTGTGATGGAGCATGTGGCTACCGTTGCATCAGCACAAGGAGTAAGTTGTTTGCTTTCACATATACTTCATTTTCTTTGTCCCAGATTGGATGATGATTTTGTTCCCGTAAAGTAGGGTTACCCCCCTACGGTCTTCAGCAAGTTTGGTCAAGCTTAATTGTCTTGTCTGATACTGTACAAATCACCACAAGTGGCTATAACTAGTGCAGTGTATAGTCCACCATGCATCGCTTGATTCTTAATTTGTTGAATGACTGTTGATCAAGCTAAAAGGGGGATATGCGATAGTGTATCCTTCTGCGCACTATATACATGTACACATGGTACTACCGGTATGTACTGGAAACAAAGGGTAACAATAGCGACAATGGTACCCTGCAAGTTCTCCTTTAGAAATTTGGTACCCTATACAGTGTAACGGTATGTATTTTGAGATTTCTTTAGGTATAGGATCGCACAATATATATTCACCCCCGTAACTCTCATATGTCAAATGTGAGGAAAATTAGTATTTTGGTGAAATTTTGTCCAGAATCCTTAAAGGTTGGATACATAATTGCTTGAATTATCATGAATGGGTGGATTTAGAAGGTTGGATTTTATATTAAATATCGTTTACATGTAACTGACCTGTCCGAAGTTTTAAAATCGTGGATGCTGAGAAAAGCAAGAAAAACGGTGTTCGCTTTCAACCGGCATCGGGCAGTTGTTCTAATGTTTTTCGTGGTTTTTTGTGTGCAATCGCCGTCCAGCGATTGTGGATTTTTAAAAATTAAATTTAGTTTTGTGCGACAACTACAATGCCTACAATCATTATTTACTTTCAAATAAGTAATGCATTTCCTAATAATTCGGTAGTAAACATTTTTGATGTCTGCAAATGGTGTACCTATACCCTTATCTACAAAAACTCAAAGGTACAGCAAGTTATATTTGACTAGGTGTGGGTTAGGTTACCATTTACATTTGAGACAATTTGATTTCAAAATTGTATCTTTTCTTTGGAATATCTCCCCCCCCCAAAAAAGGTGGGATTTAAAAGAGCAAGGGGTACATTTTACTAATACATGTATTGCAAAATTGACTTCTTGCCCAAAAGTGCCTGATTTTGACATACCGCGTCGCATACATGTACATTGTATGTGACCTGTCACCACAAAATGAGAGTAAAGTCGGAAATATTAAAAATTAAGATATTGGTATTTTCAAATTCTTGAGAAAGAGAGCTTTCCAATGGTATATAACACTAGGGGTTTTGCGATAAATAATTTTCATAGCGCTCTAGAAGTCATGGGTTTCACAAAACGTGTTTGTGAAAAAAATTACTTTAAACATCTTAAACAAAACACGCAAAAGATTACAAAAGAGGACAAGTAAGGTTCGGTTGAGCATAGCAATGACTATATGCTCTAATCATTATTTCTTCTTGAAATTGTCCACACATACAAACTATTGTATAGACAACAACATATCAAAACTTCGAAAACGTGGGATACTTACGAGGACCTGATTTGCATATTTAATTACCGTGTTGATTAGACCAATAATGGACTTCAATCCAAACAATAACTATGCAAACACTACGCAAAATTTCATAATTTAGGAGGTTTTCGATCATCTGATCTCACCCAAAAATGGGAATATGTAGTGGAGGACTTGGGCTTTCCAAATTACGCAAAATCTCAAAATTACCCACCCCTTCATATTTTGACTTTGGATGGCCATGGTCTCCGAATCACATTGTGTGACTTTACTCTCATTTTGTGATGACAGGTCACATATTTGCTATAAAGCAAAAACCCATTGTTGGTATTAATCTAGGATCAGTGCCGATGTGGTTAGCAGATAAGCCATACAACACGAGGCCAAGTGCTAAAGTGCCGAACATGTCACAAAGCAGAAAACAGTGTAAAGCGATAGAACATTAAACATTTCAAATTACCAATACCAGTGTGTACAGTGTGTATCACATTTCATGTTTGAATTCATGTCAACATAAAAGAAGAAAAAAAACTGTTTCAATTCAAAACAATTTGTTTCTACACAGGGACTTCATATTGCAATGAACTACCACCCCCTCTGAATGGTTCGGTTGAGTACTCTACTGGAAATCAGGCCTTTGGTTCTAGGGCTACATATGATTGTGACCCAGGCTACCTCTTGTCATCTGAGGGAATTAAGCGGATGTGCCTGGGTGATGGAGAATGGAGCATCGGAGAAACCCCACAGTGTTTATCTCAAGGTAATCGAGGTTATCACTCAGTAAACACGTATAGATTTTACCTTTAGTATAATGTGTGGATTGGCTGTGGCCTAGTAGTCTGCAGCATTGAATTTGTGGTCTCGGGTAGTTTTGCAGGTTGGGGGTTCGAGCCCTGCCTGGGCTAGGACACTTCCACAAATAATATAGGTAAAGGCATTAATAATGCCTTGCTGTGGACTAGTTGGCCATCCCAACCCTATCCTAGAGATTAGAATGTCTTGTTTCAGTGTGAGGGCTGGTTCTTACACATTTTCCTCTAGAATACCTCGAGTGGCCTTAGGTCTTGTGATTTTCAAAAACAAAAACAAAAAAGTCACATGACACCCTGTGACCCGATGACGTCATCGTGACAAAAAGTTTAAAGAACCATTTGTGGATGATGATGGATGGATTTGAAAAAAGCCCCCCCCCCCAAAAAAAAAAAAGAATCTTAACAAAAACAATAGCTGTTCTCGAACAGCTAATTACACATTTCTTGGAATTTATTCACATTTCTTGTTAATCGTTCATTCATACATTTTATTTGTATAATGTACAGGCATTTTTGTCCCTCATAAACTTAACTTTTTTTTCCCCATGTTTTACATGGTTTGGTGATACATGTATACAGAGGAAATATGTCCTCGTCTGGACTCTGTGATTAGGACGTGTTTCCAGCATTGCACTCTGCGATCAGATTGTCCGAAGAAAAAACAAGAGAGTTGTCTTTGTGATGGGGACTGTGGCATGAGCTGCTTAGCTGTCTGTAAGTAACTGTGTACATGTGCAGTATACAATGTAGTGCAATTAAAAGGTAAACTTAAAAATAAAATAAAAATCACACCTTTTCACAAAGTGGGAAACCGTTTTCAAACTTTTTTACACGAGTGGGAAACCGTTTTTACACTTTTTTCACACAATTTTCACATCTTTTCGTACAAGTAGGAAACCGTTTTGAAACCATTATCACCTTTTTTTTGTACACAATTTTCACATCTTTTCACACAAGTGGGAAACCGTTATCACACTTTTTCACACAAGTTTCACATCCTTTCACACAAATGAAAACCGTTTTCACGCTTTTTCACACGCAAATGGGCAACTGATTTTTCACACCTTTTCACAAAGTGCATGGGAATCCGTTTTCACACTTTTTCACACAAGTGGGTAACCGTTATCACACTGAGACGGAACTGGGCAAAGGCTGTAATAAATAAAAGCTAAAAAGCAAATGGCAGTAATTTTTGTTGATTTTCAAATTTATTGACATTTGTAATCTTTGATATATACTGCATTATGTTAAAGGTACGGTAGGATACACCATTGGTAATTGTTTGAATTATCACGAATGGGTGGATTTGGGGGTTGTATTTTATAGTAAATATCGTTTAACTGACCTGTTCGAAGTTTTACATTCATGGATGCCGAGAAAAGAAAGAAAAAATGCGTTCTTTTTCAACCGGCGTCTGATAGTGGTTCTTATAATGTCGTTCTTGTTTTTGTTGTTGTTTTTTTCAATTCAATTTTTTTTTATCAATTACTATGGATGTATCTAGTGCAATCATTTTGCTGGATGCCTAGATTCATTATTTACTTTCCTATAGGTAAGATATTTCTTAATAATTCGGTAGTAAATATTTTTAAATATCTGTAATATGTGTATCCTACCTTTAAATAAATATTATAAGTCTTGGAATAATACAGTTTTTAGGGGAAATATTTTAATCTTTCATTTTCTTGACTACAAACCCAGAAACTTCAAAGGCCTGTTTCTCGGTACTTTGTTCACATGATGATATCTTTAAACTTTTAAAAGCCATAACTTGTCATAAGAATGTCCGATTGAAGTATAACAAACGGTATTATATTGTAAGGAGAATTTTATTCTTTTTCCTAATACCCACACAATCTCATTTTTGTATCAGCCCAGTTCTGTCTTATTTTGTCAGAATGCCTCAAATTTGTCACATTTTATTAATGCAGGATGATAATTACTAATTTATATAATCTGCAGATGTCCCTGGATACTGCCCAGAGGTGGAACTGAGTGCGCATGCCGTGGTCGTGTCCATGACCACCAAGAAAATTGTGTTCTCATCGGTGGTAACGCTGGGCTGTGAAGATCCCTTTGAAATACAGGAAGGCAGTGTGGAGATCACTTGCTTGATTACCCGCACATGGAGTGGCCAACCCCTCCACTGTAGACGTAAAGGTATTGTAATAATTCTCTTGTCTGAAAATGTGGGGCCAATTTCATAGAGCTGCTTTTATAAGCATAAAAATTGCTTAAGCACAAAACATTCTTGCTTAATAAAACCAGCTTACCAACTTCATGTGATGTATATTTGTTGTGATTGGTACTTGGCTGTTGTTAGCTTAGCATAAGAATCAAATGAAATTTTGGCTCCTTACGTGATTTATTAAGCAAGGGTTTTTGTGCTTAAGCAAAAATGTTTGCTTGAGTAGCTCTATGTAATTGGCCTGTGGACTGAGCTGTTAATTTGTGTGTAGATTCCCAAAACGTACACGTACATGTACATGCAAGACTGTTTAACCCTTGAGCGTAGCATTGCGTTATACATGCAGTTACAGTGTACAGGGCATATGCAACTAAACTTGTTAGTTGGTGTGAATAGCGTGTATAATAAGCATTTGGTGGCGAGTACAGTACCTTCTAATGCCGGGTAGAGGCTCTCTCGGCCCAAGCTCTTTTGGCATGACTCGATACTCGGACTCGACAGTTGGGCTTAGACTCGACAGTTGGGCTTAGACTCGACAGTTGGGCTTGAACTCGACAGTTGGGCTTGAACTCGACAGTTGGGCTTGAACTCGACAGTTGGGCTTGAACTCGACAGTTGGGCTTGAACTCGACAGTTGGGCTTGAACTCGACAGTTGGACTTAAACTCGACAGTTGGACTTAAACTCGACAGTTGGACTTGAACTCGACAGCTGGGCTTGAACTCGACAGCTGGGCTTGGACTCAGACAGCTGGGCTTGAACTCGACAGCTGGGCTTGAACTCGACAGCTGGGCTTGAACTCGACAGCTGGGCTTGAACCCGACAGCTGGGCTTGAACCCGACAGCTGGGCTTGAACCCGACAGCTGGGCTTGAACCCGACAGCTGGGCTTGAACCCGACAGCTGGGCTTGAACCCGACAGCTGGGCTTGAACTCGACAGCTGGGCTTGAACTCGACAGCTGGGCTTGAACTCGACAGCTGGGCTTGAACTCGACAGCTGGGCTTGAACTCGACAGCTGGGCTTGAACTCGGACTTTGGTGACTCAAATAAAAGTCTTGTTTTTGTTATTTTTATATACCTACAATTACCCTTTGTTACCTAACACATCTTCCCCTCCTCACTAGATAACTGAAAAGAATTCCTGAGATTCAGGAAACACAATGACCAACAATAGAGGAAGAGTTCTCTCTGCCTTCATGCATCTTGCTTCATATTGGTTTGTAGAGCCCAGTGTTAACCATATACAATGTACATGTAAATGTAATGATCCTTTCTAATTTAATTCCTGCTTGATGTTTTGACAGTTGCCTGTGAAAGTCCACCTGAGATAGAAGGTGTTCGGCACGACAGTTGGGAGGCAAATTTCTACCCAGGTGATGAGCTGCTGTACACCTGCAGGCCTGGCTACCACGGCTATGGAGTTGGGCAAAGAAGCTCTTGCGGAGAAGATTTGCAGTGGACACCTGTGTCGCTTGACTGCTATCGTAAGTGCAAGCGCAAAGGGACTAGCGGCTGCATTATTGGAGGACCGATTTCACAAAAATGAAATCTTATTGAATATTTTATTAAGTGTCACAAAAAATATTTTTGTACTTGATGTTATGGGGACATTCCATAGGGTTTGTATCCCTTATAATCTCTCTATACCCTAAAAACTCCTTCGACTCAAAATTTTCAACATCGCCCTAATACAAGTATGTTTTCTTTCATTATATCCTAACCCCTTTACTGGAAACCCAAAAAGCTATGGGAACAGGAACAAAAATTTTTTCTCATACAGAGATGACTTTTCCGGTTAAAAACGTATATACACGCAAAGTCATTCGTATATGAAAATAATGAACACAATGTAGGACTTAGCTGGGTGCATAAGTATTGCATTTGTACCTTTAATGAGTTTGCACCGGAGGACGTATATACACGCAAAGTCATTCGTATGTGAAAATAATGAACACAATGTAGGGCTTAGCTGGTTGCATAAGTATTGCATTTGTACCTTTAATGAGTTTGCACCGGAGGACGTATATACACGCAAAGTCATTCGTATATGAAAATAATGAACACAATGTAGGGCTTAGCTGGTTGCATAAGTATTGCATTTGTACCTTTAATGAGTTTGCACCGGAGGACGTATATACACGCAAAGTCATTCGTATATGAAAATAATGAACACAATGTAGGGCTTAGCTGGTTGCATAAGTATTGCATTTGTACCTTTAATGAGTTTGCACCGGAGGACGTATATACACGCAAAGTCATTCGTATATGAAAATAATGAACACAATGTAGGGCTTAGCTGGTTGCATAAGTATTGCATTTGTACCTTTAATGAGTTTGCACCGGAGGACGTATATACACGCAAAGTCATTCGTATATGAAAATAATGAACACAATGTAGGGCTTAGCTGGTTGCATAAGTATTGCATTTGTACCTTTAATGAGTTTGCACCGGAGGACGTATATACACGCAAAGTCATTCGTATATGAAAATAATGAACACAATGAAGGGCTTAGCTGGTTGCATAAGTATTGCATTAGTACCTTTAATGAGTTTGCACCGGAGGACGTATATACACGCAAAGTTTTTCCGAGATTTAAAACATAAACATGCCACGAGCAAGGCCGAAAAGGTCTGTCAGAGCAGCGAGCAAGGCCGGAAATGTAATGGGTGTGCTTCCCGGTACAATCGGCCTAAACCTGCCTCTGATCGAGTTTTGTTAAAAAATAATCTCGCGCCTAGCCTCTGTAAATGTTACAATAATCCCGGCGCGAACTGTTTAAGAGCTTATACCCCCCCCCCCCAGTAGTTGAGTGTTTTGAGAACAGAAGATGCCAAATGATGCTGTGGATGAAGTGTTAGTATCAACAGAAACTACCCTTGAAAGTCTGCAAAAGTGCTTTTTTTTTCTTAATTTTTCCTGAAGAGTCCTAGTACTTTTGCCAAGTAAAAAAAATTAAAATTGTTGATCCAATTATCTACTTGTTCACCTTTTTCTCTGCTTGAAAGTCTAAAATTATAATGTGACCAATTGTTTGTGTTGCAGCCATAAGTTGTGGGGATCCAGGCTACCTGAGGAATGGCTGGCGAGAAGGCAACCTATTCACCTTTCGGAGTAGGGTGACTTTTCATTGCAAGTCTGGCTATGAGATGCAAGGCTACCCTTACAGAACCTGCATGTCCAACCAAAGGTGGACCTCCTTCTTGCCTTCGTGTGTTGGTGAGATATATTTCTGGGGACCATTTGTGTCTCACCTAAACAAAGTTTGAGGGGACACTTGCCAGTCCTAAGTTCTGTGTTTTTATCCCTGTATGCCCGTATCTATGTTAAAGTTTCAGATTATTAAAGTTTTTGAAATATAAGTACCAAGTGGTACAGCTCGCACCGGGTAACGCCGGGCTACGTCAACATCACCTGGTCCATGAAACGTACAATCGCGAATTTTGCAGTGCAATGGGGCGGGATCTAGCAGGCGAATTAGGCGAATGCATACCAGTGTTACCAAAACAGCTATTCCCCAAAAAACACTTGTGGTCTGGGGCATTTAATTCGCTTTATGTTGGTAATAAAGCTGCAAGCTGTTAGTTCCGGCCTGGGACTCTTGTGCGTGTGCCCTTGGGACACATTGCTTCTCTCCACCCAGAAGTAAATGGTTACCTGTGTTGATACCTGTTTTGCGCCGAAATGCCAGCTTTGAGCTGTATACTTCCCAGGGAGCTGAGATGGTATTTTGAATGTATTGTGGACCATGAGCAGGGATAATATTGACACAGCACCTTGAGTACCAGTTCTATTGAGGTCAAAGATTATGTAGGCGTCATTAGCGGTCATAGATTATGCTCAATTAAAGGTGTGTTTTTTTCTACAGAATTTGATGGATTTTAATGTAACTTGGATAAAGTGATACTTGGGTGGGGATTTATTACAACTTTTTGAAAATAGGAGGTCGTAGGTCATTTAGGGGTCATTTGAGGTTATCACTATAAAAATGCACAAAATTTGACTAGAACACAAAAAGACACCCGTAATCCACGGTTCACTTGTCCAAATTCTGGGCAAACTTCTGTTCTCAAGTTCTTGCTAATGTCATGAAATAATTATATTAAACTTGCACTACCTCCAATTCCTGTAAAAAGACTAGAATAATCTTGTGTAAATATTCAAGGGGTATAAATCAGGGTTGTCACCAGACCATTTATAGAGCCGGGTAATTTGTGCTATCGATCCGCGGCCTGACGTGAATTATCTCCTAATCACTTTTAATTATACCCCCAAATACCGCGAGCACAGCGGCCTCAACGTTCAATAATACGACCTATTCAGTGTAGGGACCTCTAGCCAGTCTATACATGAGAATAGTCTGGTGCCGTGTTTTTAGTAGTAAACAACTCAACTACTTTGATATGGTTGCCATGCCACGTTCGGTTCTCCACTGCAGGAAGGTAAGTACATGTACATGTACTTCGGTGCGCGATGCGTGGCAACCCATGGCAAGCAGCATTATGAAAACCAGTGTGCGGGAGCGCGCGTACGCTACGTACAATTTTACTTTCATAATGGGTCACAACGTTAACGTTAACACTTTTGAATACATAGTATAATTAAAATGGAAAGGGGAACGACGGCCAAGTGGCCGTAAGGTACGTGTTTTTTTGAAGGGGCTTCACGGCAATTGGCTGGGGCATCGCGGCAAGGTCGAGGCCTGAGTTAATTTGAGCCGGGCGGTAAGGCTGAACTTGACCTTGAGTACCGGGCGAACATTTTGGGAGCTGGGTAGCACCGCCCGGCGCCGCCCGGCGTGGTGACAACCCTGGTATAAATGTAAATGTATGTGAATTTGTAATCAAGGCTGGTACATGTATGCACTTAATAAGTCTTGATTTGCCTAAAAGTGTGAAAGTAATAACATAAAAGGACTTTCCCGTACAATTTCATGTCTTTAGTCAAACGTGTCCAATAATAAAGATCTCATCAACTTAATAACGAGAGCCAAGAAAATGTTTTTGTTTGTATTTGTAGCCATTGAGTGTGCGGAGTTGTATGCACCAGAACATGGCTCAATGCAGGGCAGACGATTTACGTACGACTCTGAGGTTTACTTGGAATGTGAACATGGTTACAAGCTGATTGGAAGCGATCGGAGACGTTGTCAAAGCAACAAAACATGGAGCGGAGAGGAGACGACATGTCGAGGTTTGTGATATTCTTATTACTTGTATGGACACTCGGTTAAATTACAGAACTTGCCTTAACCCTAACCCTGCCAAATCCAGCATAGTGCATCTGTGGTGACTGCTTGACCTTGCTGGACTCTGCACACAACTCAATGTGACAAAGTATGCAATCTGATGCGTCTGGCAGGGTTTCTAGCCAAAATACCCTGGAGGGTTAGGGTTAAATGGAGTCCTTAACCTACATATGTAACACCAGTTTTAGTCTGGTGCTCCATAATTGCCCTAACTAAACAGTATCATAATTATTGAAAACAATTCAAAGTTGTGTATCAAAAATTTAAAAATTTAAAAACGAAAAAAAGGGGTCATCATATTTAATTTTGTTCCCAACTGGTAAAATATAAATAGCTGGACGAGTCTACAGTAATTGACGTTACATTGTGACACCTTTGCACTAACATTTAATCTGCTGGCTATTAAACATTGAGGCTAGCTTTCAATTTTTGAAGTATTACATAATTTGGTCTGTACCTATATCTGATAATATGCAAAATATATGTAGACACAAAAAAAATTAAAATTGTTTAAACTCATTCTCCTTATTAAACTTGTTAATGAATTCTAAAAATACTAATTGGAAAATAGAAGCCATACAACAATAACAAAATTCAAAATAGGAAAAAAAACATGTAGACTTTGAAAATATGTCCCAAAACTTTGTAACTGACGTTACAATTTGTTTGATGTAAAACCTCAAATATAAGGGGGATATTGAAATATATTAGAAAATTAAAAAAGTAGGTATTCTTTAAGTAGCTAAACCCTAAAACATAAAAGTAAACCCCAATAAGGGTGCAAACAAAACAACATTTAGGCATTTTTACCAACAAAAAATAAACAATTTACTTACAAATTAAGTTTATTTTAATTATTAACACATATGTGACCCGCTCTGGGAAAAGGTGCCATAAGTCGCGCTATGCATTTCTGAGTTATGGCCTCTTAAAGTTAATAGGATAAATATTTTTGTCAACATTTGATTTTCATTTGTTGTCTTAAATGACATCTTTAATATCCAAAGTTTCAGATTTAATTAACAAAAGATGAAATTTAAGAGTGCGTGGTTCCAATGTATTGTCTTAGTTTTGTTGTGTTTCGAAGCCTGTTTTCTCAGTTGTGTATTTTGAATTCCATGAAACTCATTATTATGCATTATTACGTCATATCACCGGAACGGGAGGGGCTATGGAGCTGTACTATGTACCAAATGAAAGCTTATATCCCTGACTATTTAATCATGTACATAACTCTAGTTTTAGCGACTTATGTCACCTTTTCCTGGAGCGGGTCACGTATGCCAATGCAACTGTAAGAACACTAAAATGAAAAAGCGTGTTGGTCTCTTTCATTTGATATATATTTATAATTTGTTTTAGCTCTTGCAGTTTATGAAATTACAAGTAATTTTCTACTTTCTCACTTTGTCTCACTTCTCGTTGATTTTTATGTCTCTTCAGTAAACACCGGACAGTGTGCTAGCTATAGGCATGTTGTTGCCACTCTAATGCTCTAATAAACACCTACTGGCACATTAACCAGTCCAACATGATGTCGCAGTTTGTACTATATTACATGTGGCCATCGAAAGCTGCCTCATATTAAAGATGACCTTGTCAAATTGTTGTAGCTGTATTCGTTGATGTATACACAGTGACGTACCACACCTCGTCTACAAGGATTCTGTCGCCGTTTGCGCCTTCTAGAACATCCTCTGCTTGTGCTGGGATGCCTAAAGACATGAAAACCTTTAGTTGGGATGAAAAGTACAATAGGTGATAATGGGGCCTATTGTTCACTTTTCACATTTTTGTATTCTAACAACAGGTTTTCACGTCTTCTGGCCTTATAGTGTTAAATCATCAAAGTCACGTAATCTGTTTCAAGTGCTGCCTTAAACAGGGTTTTGTTTGAAAGCTGTCTTCTATGGATTTTATTCATTTTATCATGTCATCGGAGTGGTTTCCTTCAGAATCTGTTTGATAGCATTGCACTTCTCTTGATTTGCCTTTTAAGGATGTGGACCTCCATGTGGAAATGACTCACATCTGTGTTCACTCAAATAAACAAATGATAAGAATGAGCTGTTTGCCCAAAGTTACCACCATTTGGATTTGGTCAGTGGCTTCGTTTTCCCAAAGTCAGATCCTTAATTTTCTGTCCTGGTTACAAAATTGGCTGCGTACACACACACACACTGATTCGCATTTTTGTATCACTGTGGAGACATGGCTTTGTTCTCGTGTACAAAATGGTTAGAAAGTCGAGCACGTTTTTCAAAATGCTCCCATTTTAACCATAATTTGTTTCCTGGGTTGAAATTTCGACCCAATATACCCTATATTATACCCTAACCCAAACACTAACCCTAACCCACATCCTAATCCTAGTTTTTGAGTAATTTAAGTAAAATCAAAAAATCTAATTCGTGAAATTCCCAGTGGAGACCTATTCATCTATAGAAATTTACCCTCCGGAGACGTTTTGTCTCCATTGTACACATTGTGTTCATGTCTCCAGAGGGTACCGTATTTCGCACCACTCACGTTTGTTTATGGTGTAAATCGAGGAGTTTCCTTTGTTCCTCTCGAAAATTTCCTTTGTTTGTACTCGAATCTCAATCGAGGTCGTCCTCTATTCTAACCCTAACCCCAATTCACCTTCGTGTCGCCAGGTATGTGTCCTCCATTTACACCATAAACAAACGCACACAGTCGTGAACCACATAACGACCGAGGATCGATATTGTGTTTTCCTTTGTTCCTTTACTATACCCTAACCCCATTACTTAGCGCTTGCCCCCACGATCGAGGACCGAATTCGGACAAGCAAACCGTCCTTCGAGGATCCTTTGTTCCCTTTGTTCTCTTTTGTGTTTCGATCCTCGATCGTAATACGATACAAGAACACACACACACACTTAGCTTTACCTTACATACGCACTGTGGACATTCCTTTGTATTCGTGTAGTTAACAAACTTTGACTAAATACTCATTTTTCTCGCTTCCACAAAACAAATTTACCCTCAAATTAGGATTATGGGCCTCTCAGCTGTCCCTTCTATCTTTTCTATATATAACCCTAACCCGTTTTTCCTCTAGCGCTCTTTTTCGGAAACTGAAAAACGGATTGTGGACGTGTGCAAGTCCACACACCGTAACCTCTTCCCGCATCGTGTGGACCTATATTGTTCGGAGGTCCACAGTGCGTATGCAAGACTAACTCACGTGTGTAAAGGCCTTCGATCGTGGACGTGGCATTGTCCGACCGTAATCCCTCTTTTGTTGATACTCTAACATTTTCGGATGATCTCCATAAGATTTGCGCACGAGTCGAGATCGTGTACCTTGTGTCAATCGTGGACAGCATTGTTTCCCCAAAAATTCCTTTGTCCCCCGTCCACGATCAACGGTGTTTACACACGCACACATAGTCGTGAACCACATAACGATCAATGATCCCCTCTTGTGTTTTCCTTTATTCCTATGTTATACCCAAACCCCATTACCTTAGCGCTTGCCCCAACGATCGAGGATCGAATTCGGACAATCAAACCGTCGATCGAGGATCCTTTGTTCCCTTTGTTCTCTTTTGTGTTTCGACCCTCGATCGTAATACGATACAAGAGCACACGCACCTTTTCTTTTGGTGCATTGCGTTATGGGGACAACCCATAGGGTTTGTGTGTAAACTGAAATATCTCTAATCTCAAACTCGGAACACTCTAAAATTCAAAAAAATCTTTCATTATACCCTAACCTAATTTTTCCTTGTTCTACCTTTACTGAAGACCCAACGCGCTATGGGGACTCGAAAATGTCCCCACTCCTCGGTCTGTCTTTTCCAAACAAAAGAGCATGTCCCCATGTATAGACCGGCAATCGTGGACGAGGCATTGTCCGACCGTCTTCCCTCTTTTGTTTGTACTCTAAAGTTTTTGGATGATCGTCATAGGATTTGTACACGAGTTGAGATTGTGGACGTTGTGTCAATCGTGGACCCATTGTTTGCCTCCCAATTCTTTTGTCCGACGACCACGATCGCCGGTCAATACAAACGCACGCACACACAGTCGTAAACCACATAACCCCTATTGTGTTTTTCTTCCTGTACTATAACCTTACCCCATTACCTAGCGCTTACCAGAACGATTGAGGTCCGAATTCGGACAATGAAACGTCCTTCGAGGATTCTTTGTTCCCTTTGTCCTCTTTTGTGTTTTGATCCTCGATCGTAATACGATACAAGAGCACATCCGCACATAATTGTGGGGAAAACCTTTGTTACCCTCTTTTGTTTTCCTTTTTACTATTGTAATATTTAATGCTATTGCGTTTCCATTCTGGGGTAAATAGATTTCTAAGGTTTTTCGCTCTGGGGTAAATATATCCTATTGTCCTATTGTGTTACCTTCCCCATAGGGCTGCGTGTATACGGGCATTTTTGTTTATGGTGTGAATCAAGGATTTCTTTTGTTCCTCTCGACAATTTATTTTGTTCCTCTCGACAATTTATTTTGTTCCTCTCGACGATTTCCTTAGTTTATACTCTTTTTTTTGTTTACGGCTCTCATTGGTTTTGTACACGAATCGCAATCGAGGACGTCCTCGATTACACAGCTAACCCCGATTCACCGACGTGGCGTCAGGGATGTGTCCTCCATTTACACCATATACAAACCCACACACACACAATTAGCTTCCATACGCACTGTGGATATCCCTTTGTCTTTGTCTTCTGATAGGCTTTAACACTATTTTTCTGGTGTCCTCAATCACACACATACATGAACAATGTGGGTTAGGGTTAGTGTTTGGGTTAGGGTGTAATATAGGGTATACTGTATTGGGTCAAAATTTCAACCCAGGAAGTTAATTGTGGTTGAAATGGGAGCACTTTTAAATTTTGTACACAAGATCAAAGAGATGTCTCCACAAGGATACAAATTTGAGGTTAAGTGTGTGCGCGATGACCTGTTGCAGATTTTTGTGATGACTTATAATTCATCACAATTGCCTCAATTCTCACTCTGAATAAAACAGAAAGTTAATAATCGCAAATTTAATTGTTCATTTCAGTTATCACTTGTGTGGAGCCAGAGGCACCCCTGCACGGTTCCAAGATATCACCTCGGTACGGCCTGGATGCTATCGCCCGCTTCTCATGCAATCAGGGCTACACATTGATTGGCAGCCGAACTGCCAGGTGTACAGAGGACGAGACCTGGTCGCAACCCACGCCAGAGTGCCAAGGTGATAACCCTTCCTCAATGAGAGTTCTTTACTGCAAAATCACTGCCAAATCACTTCAGCTGCAGTGCATTGAAGGATTCTTTGCATGTAGAGTGAATGGCACTTCTGTAGTTAATAAATGGGCATATATGTGACCAGTCATCACAAAATGAGAGTAAAGTCGGAAATATTGAAAATTAAGATATTGGTATTTTCAAATTCTTCAGAAGGAGAGCTTTCCAATGATACATAACACTTGGGGGTTTTGCGATAAATATTTTTTACAGCGCTCCAGAAATTCATGGGTTTCACAAAACGTGTTTGTGAGAAAACTTACTTTAAACATCTTAAACAAAAACACGCAAAAGATTACAAAACAGGACAAGTAAGGGTCGGTTGAGCATAGCAACGGCTATTTTCTAATCATTATTTCTTCTTGAAATTTTGCACACATACAAACTATTGTATAAACAACAAAATATCAAAATTTCGAAAATTTCGAAAGACCTGATTTAGTTACCGTGTTAATTAGACCACTAATGGACTTTAATCCGAACACTAACTACGCAAAATCGCGTAATTAAAGAGGTTTTCGATCATCCCAAAAGAATGGGAATATGTAGAGAAGGACTTGGGCTTTCCAAATTACACAAAATCTTAAAATTGATCACCCCTTCATATTTTGACTTTGGATGGCCATATCTCTGAATCACATTGTGCGACTTTACTCTCATTTTGTGGTGACAGGTCACATATGACTTTGCTTATCAGTGTACTATTCTAGCCTCCCTAGAATATTGGCTCTAGAACTGCACCTGGGCTCGTGCTGTCTTGGCATTGAAAGGGTGCTTGTGCATGTTACTTGAACTTTGTTTAGTTTTTGTTATCGTTTCTTTTTCTTTTACTCAGCTTATTGCACTGTGCTGAGCCCTCCAGCGAAAGGCTATTACAGATTGAGTAGATTCACAGCTGGCGATGTGGTTGAGCATGGGACAGTAATAGAGGTAAATGTAACACGTATGACACAAAACACAGTAAAGGGGGCCAGGCACAGTTCTGTCACGTTAGCAGTGTTTCTTTATCACTTATAAACTCAACCTATTACACAAAGCTTCCAGAATTTTTTTAAGAAGTGAATCGATATGCATACTATCAGAGAACTGAAATAAGCAAACTATGTAAAAAATAAATAAAAATAAGCAAAGATATGGGCCCGCATTTTCCGTCAATTTTTTAATAAATATTTGTCAGTTAATTTTATTAAAAAAAAAATACACCAATCTCTGCACCTTATAGTTGTTGACCTCATAGGGCTACCCATGTAAAAACAAACACTGGAGCAGTGGGATGGTTAATTAACACAAAGACATTGTGCTAACGTGACAGGTAGATTGGTGGCCCCATTAACTGTGTTTTGTGTCGTATATGAAAAGAAAGCTGAGAAGTACACTGCACTTAAGCCATGTTCCCATTGGACTTAATTTTGTTAGAGTACCGTGACTTTTCTTTAGAATGACAAAATTAAATCCAATGGGGACGCACGGTAAACTGACCTCCCTGTCAATTTACCGCGACCGTGATGTAAAACTAACAGGCCGAAAGAGGTCGCGGAAGACTTCCGCGCAGCCACGGTAACTTATCAGGGACTCTAAAAAGTCCAATGGGAACGTTCCGCGCTGTAAACCTACCGCGACCACGCTGTAAAACGCTATGCAAACAACAACACTTCCTGTATACGTCACAACTATACACAGAACTCGTGCGAAAATGGTAGTATGGTTCCCTGTCTCGTTTGCATTGATGGTGGTGTGGTACATCATTGTAACGTACGCAGTGTGTGTAGGATGCAATACGGTCAGCGCTTTTTTCAATCTCGTCCAGTTGCTGCAGTTTCGCTACTTGACTAGTTAGAAACATGGCAGATTTGATCGATTTTGTGAGGAGTTTAATTGGGCTAGATGAACGTGAAAATGCTGATGAAGGCACAGGGGAAATGATAGAGGATACTCAGTCAGTGCAAACAAGAAAAAAACGTGCGAAAAATACGTCACAGGCACGTCATATCCCGCATAGGTCAAAGGTGACTGTGCACAGCGCCCGCAATGTGTGACATTCTGCCAGTCTCGAACAGCGAATGAACCGTTCCGTCGCAAAATATAAGTCCAGGTGGGAACGCGTGGTAGATTCACACTAAGGAATGCCGCGGTAAGTTTTCGCGTGGCCGCGGAAGAAAAAGTCCAATGGGAACACGGCTTTAGGCATAACAAAAAATGTTATGTTGGCGTAACCCGACCGACCCTAAAAATACGGCCGACCCTGGATATTTTTTTTTTCAAGGGACGAAATTTAATGATTAAAATCTATATAAATCTAGTTATAAATACGTTTGAAACCATTTCTGACCATTTCTCATTGTTGTGTGTGTGGATTGTGTATATTTCGAACCTGGACACGCTGTCGTGTATCACTACCGGCTGAAACAATTAGATTTTCATTGCTGGGAAGAAAAAAAAAAAAAAAAAAAAAAAACCCCGACCTACCTACCCTATTTTTTGGGGCCCGTTACGGCAACATAACATTTTCTTTTTTTATGCCTTATTATCATGAAAAATATCTGCATTTTAACTATGCACATATTTTTGAAAAATCTTGAGTCAAATTCGTTCTTGCCTTCGCATTAAATTGAATTTAGAATCATCCTTAATTCAGTTAGTTATAGACCTATATGAATACATAAACGTCAATTCGTAATACATGTACGTACATTCCTGGTATAGACAATAGTGGACATGTACATGTCAACATAATGTGAGGTGCTTATAGCGCTTTATCACCAGGGTTTCCCCTTAGCAGTTGCCCGCTCGCCAAATGCGACCCAAAACAGCCACGGACGACTCAAAACACTTCCCTCGGTCGTCCGGCCGGCGAGTTAAAATATTAAATACATTACATGTGATTTCCCAGATCAACTGTTTACCAGTACATGTACATGTACAGCAGTACCTTTACACAACAGTGCATGCGCACGTGCATTGCAGAGATAGGATCTATACAGATTCGCGATGTTTATGGCCAGCTTGCTGTAGCTAGCGCATGTGTGTACATGTACATGTATACCGCAAGCGTACGTAAAAATGGTGATGGTGCCGAAAAGCCGTGTGCTCGCCCCATGCAAAGCATGCATAATGCAGGCGCATTGTTGGATTGGTTTCTGCCGCACGCTTCAATGGACAAAGTTAAGGACCGAAACCAGTCCATGGCCGACATGCATGTATTTTTTTCCGTTACGCGAAATGGTCGAATTTGACATCGTAAGATGTAAAAATGCCTGGCAAACAAACGTCAATGAAGAAAGTCATATCCTGCAGGTTAATTATCAGATCATGGTTGCCCTTTCCTATTTTTTTATTTTCTGTTAATGTATTTCTTTCGAGGAAGTAACGCTCGTCCTTCTTGAGCGATGTAGCGTGTTTCTGCAAAATGTTCTACCGCGGCATGTTTCCTGCATTCATTTTACGCTTGTGTGGTGTGTTGGTCAGCTCGGCGTTCATCGAGTGAAAGATTTAGGCCAACATTCTCCGTTTTTTTCCCCAAAATGTTTTCAACCTTAAACATTTAATATGCTTTTACAATAACTCCGCCAGTTTTGTTGTCACAGGTGAGGTTTAGTTTTGATAGCTTTTGTGGCGGATGCAAATTAAATCTTCCCTCAAGATCAGCGATTACAACAAGCAGTGGGCTGTAAAGTGCCGTGCCGTGCCGTGCCGCCTTACGGCAATTTTCCCAAACGCGCGGCGCGCTTTCGCGGAAGGTCAGATAATGCAGTTGGCGTTGCGTAACCTCGGTGGAAAACACAGATATGGCAAATGCACACGTGGCCACTGAAAATGCTTGCGGGCGACTGAAAACTCTAATTAGGTAGCCCGGCGGGCCACTGAAAAAAAAAGTTAAGGGAAACCCCTAATCACCAAAGTCTCAAAACGCCTAACCAGTTTGCGCCGGGATTATTTTAACATCACCGAACCGAGGGGCGTGATTATTTTTAACGAAACTCGATCCGAAGCGGGTTCAGGCCGATAGTGCCGGGAACCACACCCACGCATTTCCGGTTTTGCTCGCTGCTGACAGACATTTCCGAACTTGAACTTGGCGTGTTTATGCGTCCTCCCTTTTGAATTTGCGGAAAACTTTGCGTTTATATACGTCATCCGGCGCGGACTGGTTAACATTATTACCCCGGTCATTGGGCCCATGAAACATTCTAAATACCATCTCAGCTCTCTGGGGAGTATACAGCTCGATGCTGCCATTTCGGCGCAAAGCAGCTAAATCAATCACAATAACCATCTCTGCCCTCACAGGTACCCATTTACTCCTGGGTGGAGAGAAGCAATGAGTGACAAAGTGCCTTGCCCAAGAGCACACGGACTGTAGTCCCAGGCCGGACTTGAACCCACAACCTGTAGCTTTACCTACAGATTACAAATTCAGTACTCCAGACCACGAGGCCACGGCACTCCACATATAATATTATGTATATCAGTGTATACGACTAACAAATTCACTGGCCTTGCTGGACATAATTAAGCTTTATTGCAAAGCTGCGGAAAAGCTGTTCTTTTTGTTTTAATTGTATTTTTCTTTTTCATCTTTTTTGGTTCTTTCCCAAATTCTTTATTGAGTGATCCTCGCAATGTCGCTTTCCGTGTTGTATCGTAAAATTGGGCGTGATCCCTAGCTATACACCTTATTCACGGTGACATTACGAATACATCCCTTTAGAAGCCGACCTGACCAACCATACTCTGGTCGGGTCCGCATTCATAAAAATGAAGTTTTCTAAAGGGGCAATTCACAGCATGCCCCAGAAGATTAAGATTGTTATTAGCGCTAAACTAAGATAAGGTGTGAAAGCGATCCTGCCTAAAAGATTCCACTTAAAATGTTACAACTGAATACCATGATATAAGTTGATATAAATACCGTAATAGTTCCCTCTGTGAAATGTTGTTGTTTTTGTTTTTTTGAACGGTCAAAATCAATAAAGAAATGACCGAGAACGATAATTATGTCTGCCGTAACGTTCTTTCCAGGAATCACCTGTGTGCGCGTAATGATATTATAAGATAGTGTGGATTTGTAAAACAACATAAAAGCAGTGCGTGTATATGTATACAGCGTTTTAACGTTCATGTACCGCAATGCGCGCCATCAAAGGGGTTTCCCCGAAGCCATTTGTTATCGAGCTCCCTGAATCACATACGTGATTTTGTCGAGCGATAATCCGCATATTCACAGACACGCGTATTTATATACGCGCATAAATCAAATAACGCAAAAATCAAAAGTGGCGCAACTGTAGTGTACTGTTTAATTCGTTTACACCCGCACGCGCTTGTGCGACATTGAGACAAAATTAAGGCCTTGTAAACTGTTGAATTGGATGGTGCCATACTCATTTTCATTGTTTTGTTTTTTAAATGAACGTGGCTGAAATTAGCATATCATTAATCCCAAATGTCCAATTTATCAGAGCAGACTGGTATTCATTTGTAAAAAAAATTATTTCATTACTTTCATTACTATTTGCAAGTTCCAAAAATTAAGATTTTACTTCAATAAGGGAATAAATGTGTGTTCGAGAGGTTTTAATCACTCTGTTTAATACCGCTTTGAGTCTGGGTGCTGATAATTACCCGAGCCGAAGGCGAGGGTAATTATCAGCACCCAGACTCCAAGCGGTATTAAACAGAGTGATTAATACCGACCGAACACACATTTATTCCCATTCATAAATACCTTTTTTGTAAAATTCAGCCTAAAAAGCCGAAAATTTTCGCAAGTAAATTTCAGTGTTTCGCCATTCTGTCCGTGTCAAATGACATGTTTCCGCCTCTGTCGCTCTCCACACAATACATGCAATAAAGCGTATTTACTGTGAACCAGACTATTACTGCCATTGGCAACCTCGTTCCCAAGGTGTCGAGCTGTACGCGCCCAACACTACCTGCTCTTATTTTTGTAGACGAGGTACGGTTCAAGGTTGGAAATAAAGTGAGCCCTGGGGACGGAATGTTGTTTCCAGCTATGTTTAAACACTTCCAGCCATGTCTTTATCGTCCGTTTAATACCGGCCACGTGACGGGCTCTCGACCAATAGGAATGCCTAAACTGTCCCAGGTATTTATGAATTTCAATTTAAGGTGTGAATAAGGTGTATAGGGCATATATAAGTTTGACTTCTGATTGTGTTATACCTCTGTATTGGATACTGTATTTGTATTTCTCTAGAGCAATCACGAGTCTGTTATAACAACTCATATCCCACTCCCTAAATTATATCACATCAGTGTGAGGGCGTGATCACACGGCTGCTGTTCTGTTAGCTGTATATCATTGGTCCAGTACTTGCACAATTTGTACCTACACACTATTAATGATAACTGTAGTGGAGCAGCGAACGAGCTAGCCTTTAAACAAGGCCACATGTCTGATAGACGCCGAGCGACTAAAAAGAGACTAATCGCGAAAACCTGAGTGAACGCCAGTGCGAATTGCCCAGACAAGTAGCCTTTATCAATCTGGTTTGGATTTCTTATGTTAACCTTTGTTTCCGACTGGAATTCGCTACCGAAATGATAGCGTCCAATCAGCGAACGTATCTCCGCGTGACGTCAGCTTATATTTGAGTTGGACTAGTTCATTTTACAAACAGGGAATGTCACAGGGCTGGAATTTCACGGCGGCCACGACGGCCATTGCCGTCGTTGCCCTTCAAGTGGCCGTGATGCCCCTTGAAAATTACAAATTATTACGGCCAAGTTTGCCGTGCCCTTTTCCCCCATGGCCGTGGTGCCCTTTTCACCTTTTAAATCCAAGATCCACCGCCGGCCCGTATCCATCGGCAGCAGCCTGACCGTGCCGCCGACGATAGAACATCGGACCGAATTAATTCTCACGTACCATCACACAGCGCACACAGCCACCACAGTGAACACCATGAAATACAGCCAAACTTCACCAGGCAGCAGCCGCATTTTTTTTCCGTTGACAGATTGACTATTCTTTTAAATGTTGGTGGCCCCTCCGTAAATTAAATAAATAGCATTCAACTCATTGCTTTCCAGCGGGAGTAACATAAATAAGCGAAGGCAGCTGTTATCCAAAACTAAATGTAGACTGGTCGTTAGTCAGTTTCTCGAACTATTTTGCATAGTGACGTCTGGTATTCGCGCAGCGAGATCGATCAAATCTGGAAACGAAGTTGCATGCTGCTGTGGGAGTAGTCTTGGTACGGTGAAAGACCTTCGCGTATTGATTTGTCACAATTTTCCCCACGAGAGGGCGCTATCATACACGAATCGCTCTCACGACACGATCCGTTCCTGTGATAGCGGATCGTGGGTGATAGCGGTTGGTGGAGTGATAGCGCCCTCTAATAGCGGAAATTTGTGGAAATACAAAACAGGGACGTCTTGCACCAAGACTACTTTGGGAGACGTGTGCGACCCATGTGCGACCAGAGTTTTTATCAACCAAGGTTGTGAGAACTTATGTTGTTTATATATTGAACACGCTGAGAGCACATGTACAAGTTTGACAGCGCGTTGTTGACATCGCATCGTTACGTTAGATATCTACATGTACATGTACACATATCGTTGTAGTGTGCACGGTGTAAATATAATATTAAAATACACACACTTGTTGTCACTAACTTCATTCATGGTTTTGTAGTACATTACGACGATTTTGACGATAATTATTTGGCCTCCGTGCCCTTTTATTTTTTTATTTTTGGCCTTGGTGCCCTTCTCTTTGGCCTTGGTGCCCTTTAAAATTTGCACCTATCGAAGGCCAAAGTGGCCGTGCCCTAAAAATGACGAAATTCCAGGCCTGATGTCCAATCATGTCACTTACAATATTTAGCTCAAATCATTAGTTGCTTCCTAATTTATTGCAATTTTGCATGTAAAATAGATTTAAATGTGATATCTTGTATTTATCATTCATATATTCAACTCAGAAGCAAAATTTATATACGTTTTTTTACCTTTTCTTGCATGCTTTGATATTGAACGAATCACGAACGAAGCCAACTGGGAGATCGCCGTTCTGATTGGTCAATAAATCCAAAGTAGGCGTATTGGCATGCTAATATGTATCTATGAATAATTCATGCCGAGCAGTGAAACCTACATTGCAAAAGGCCTCGTGACATTCGTCACTCGGTCGCGCGTTCACCCCGGGTATCTAGACTCATCTCAGCCGCTTAGCCAGAGTCACGAGGCCTTGTCAAAAGGCTACGTACAGTACGAGCAGACGATCAGCTGTTTTGAGCGCGTGAGAGCGTGCATGATAAGTTTTGTTTGTGTTGTAAAATAATTGTTTACTTGAACGTTTCGTATCTTTAGTTCTCATAATTAATGCTGCGTTTCAAGACAGAGGTACAACAAACAGTATAACAAAACAACAGTTTTAACACCCTAGGGGGACGCATGGATATATACATGTACATATGCAAACCTCGGGTGTTTAAAATGTCATATCCCACAATTGGCCCCCAAACAAATTAGACACTGACAATTTAGTGGGGCAAGAGCTCAGTTGGTAGAGCACTGGTACAGTATTTTAGAGGTCACATCCCCGCTCTGTCAGTTTTCTTTGTCTACATTGAAAGTTTTGTGCGAGTCCATTAAAAAAACAAAAAAAAACTAAAAACACAATTATTCTTACATTGTATGTCACCATTGCAGATTGTATGCAGTAGACGGTACAGCTTAAACAGTGAAGGGGAATACACATGTTACAATGGAGAATGGTCATTTGACGCACAATGTGTGGCAAGTAAGTTTGAAAATGCTATTTTGTCATACATACTGATGAATTAATTAAGTATAGCATCTTCACTGGACTAGATTATTAGCTGATATACTGGTGATGTAAAAACCCAAACAAAAATAGAAATTAGTTTCTCATCCTAGCACACATCCTTTCTTTTAGCTGTCGCAACACAGCAATAACATTTTCCTTGAATTAAAAAAAAAACACCAACAAAAAATGACGAAAATCCAAGTAATTTTCACAACACAGCAATAACATTTTCCTTGAATTAAAAAAAAAACACAAACAAAAAATGACGAAAATCCAAGTAATTTTCACATTGGCACGTTTCTCCTGTTTGTATTTTTTCTTTTCTACAGTTTTTTGTTTTTGAGTAGAGTAGGCCGGACTTGAACCCACAATCTGTAGCTTTACCTACAGATTACAAATTCAGTGCTCCAGACCACGAGGCCACGGCACTCCACATATCATATTATGTATATCAGTGTATACGACTGTTTATATTTTTTCTTTTCTACATTTTTTTTGTTTTTGAGTAGAGTATATTAATTATCATATATGATGCGACGCTATACAATTCTGCAATAAAGTCTTCACAAATGAACTGCCTGCATCCTCTAAACAAATCCTGACAAGATTATTTCTTTTTATTTGGGCTGAAACCCACAGAATTTTGTATTTGTTTTGGGTCTGGCAGCCAGATTTACCGAGTCTCAACTCTAGTCTTGACTCATTGAGCGCATATGAATCCACTTCTCGAACAAAATATTAGTTTCTAAGGGCATTCCTATTTTTCTTTTATTTTTTCTTTCCAGCCAACCCTATTTTGGTACCCTACAACCCAGGGAAAAAATAGGGAAAAAAACACAAATATTTGTATTACTATCAACCCCGTCCAGAACCCTGTTGAACTTTTTTTTTTTTTTAAGAGATACGAAATTCAGTCGGTGTTAACAACCCCTACAGAAAAAACGAAATTTTGCATTTTGCAACAGTGGAATCCCAGAAAATGATAGGAAGTGACCTCTCACCGTATTAAGTGCCTAATACTGGTAGTTTACGGTACTGAATACTGATACCCTGGTGTTTTATGGTTCTCACTGGGCAAGTCCAAGTATTGGCGCATGCTACGGTACAGTATGTCTCATATGAAACAAAGTTTTAACCTTCCAGGACATTCATGGATTTAAAGGTGGAATATACCTTTTGCAACTCTCCAAAATGTAACCAACCAAAGTTGGTTGAAAAGCTTACTGTTGAAAAGCTTACATGTTGTAAAGATATTAATGATTCTAGACTCCCTTTCTAAATTATTCCGTCTGGCATGCTATCGATTTGAAGAAAATAACACAAGCATGTCAATTCCAAATGTGTGTCTCAGAGACACACATGCAAAATACTTGATCAAAATGTGCAAAATACGTGAACGACGCGCGGCGCACACGTTGGTGCCACTATTTATCAGTTTAGTGCGTGACACGCGAGTAGCTGCAATCCGCTGGCTGTGAACGCAGATTGTGATCGCAATTCAAATTGTGACTCGGCAAATTTTGAATTGAAATATAAGTCTTAGAATATTGTTTTCTCAGAATATGCATCATTCACAGAGCTCAAACTTTACAACTTTCTATATATTTTGAGTACTAATGATGCTTCAAACGATACAAATGCCTAACTGACTAATGTTGGGCATTTGTATAAACAAATACCCACTAGAAGTTGTATGTTTGAATAGTCTTTGTGATGATTATTTAATTAATGAAAACATAGCGTTACATATAAGACAAAACCCCAATACAGCCATGATGCAGTATAAATTATGAAGTCGACTACATACATACATTTACACAATAAGGTTTTTATTACTTGATTTATTGAAATCAACTCGTGATTTAAACTCATCGCAATATAAACAAAACTTGAGACAATAAACCCTTGCATCATTTAATTTAACAATAAGCCAGTTCGGTATTTCAAGTAGTCCAGGTCAAAGGTTATTTGGGATAAAACCGCTATTAAATGTCATGTTACACAATGTTATACGAATGCGCATTCTGATTATAATTAACACGTGTGCGTTGATCGACCACCTGGCTTATCCATACGCATGTGTTATTTATCCCGAAACATCTGTGATCCATATTATTGTAAATGTGTATGCGAAGTTAAAATACCGAACTGGCTTTATATTCAGGTATATCTTCTGTACTTCTATTGATAAATACTGATGAAAATATTAGTTTAACAAGTTAATATTTAGTTTACTAAATTTGTTTTCACAGCTCCATGTTCCAAGCTACCAGAACTACTGAATGGACTGATCAAATACCGATTTAATGGAGAATTGGTGAACCAGTCTCTGCCCACTATCCCTCATGATACAAGAGCTACATACTCCTGTCTGTATGGCTTTGAATTGCAGGGAGTGCAAAGAACACCCCAGTGTTACTATGGTGATTGGCTGTATACATCAAATCAAGTCTGTTCACCAAGTAAGTCTTAATGGCTTCTAATAATAATCCCAACATTTGCAAATATTCACAGTATTCCTACCTTTCTTCTTTCTAATTTTTTTCCCTAGTTTTTTTAAAAACTTTGCTTCTACTTTTACAAACTTTAATTTTTTTCTTGAAATTTTATTTTTTTTCCCCCATTTTTTGGTTTTTGTCCCACAACATTGAAAAATGAAATCCCAGTGTTAAACACCGTCAAATCTAAAATAATACATTGAAGGGCTTTGGGTGCAGGAGTACTGAAACTGTACTTCAAAGAGCTTACATGTAGATGCAGATGGAGCACAAGTGTGGTAAGTACAGAACGTGTCAAATGAGGGTCTATGATGCTGTGGGCATAGGTGAGTAGTAGGGGTACGATTTAAAACCATTACAAAAAATATATATTCAGTTTGAATTCCACTACAGTGGAACGCCGCTATCACGGACATCACGGGTTTCACAGATTATGCTTGGTATATCGATCGTTCGGTAAAGTGATTTTCAGCCACCGGTCCATCAATTGCCTTCTTTAACCAGTTCGCCCCCCGGGATTATTTTAACATTACCGAGGCGCGGGATTATTTTTAACAAAACTCGATTAGAGGCGGGTTCAGGACAATGGTACCGGAAAGCACACCCACACATTTCCGGCCTTGCTCGCTGCTGAAATACATTTTCGACCTTGCTCGTGACATGTTTCTGCATCATCCGTTTTGAATCTGGGAAAAACTTTGCGTGTATACACGTCCTCCGGCACGAACTGATTAAATAGAACTGGTCATGTGACCACCCATATAGCGTTTTTTCCCGAGCGTCAATGCAGTGGGTCGTACACATCGGCGTGACATGATTTCTTACACAGGTAGATAATGAACCGGAACAACTTTTGATATTTTTTTGTTTATACAATAGTTCGTATGTGTGGAAAGTTAAAAAAACAAATAATAATGATTAGAACATATCCGTTGCTATGCTCAACCGAACCTTACTTGTCCTGTTTTTCAATCTTTTTTTTCGGGTTTTGTTAAAGATGTTTGTTAAGTAAGTTTCCTCCCAAACATGTTTTGTGAAACCCATGACTTTCTGGAGTGCTATAAAATTTATTTATCGCAAAACCCCCAAGTGTTATGTATCATTGGAAAGCTCTCTTTTTCAAGAATTTAAAAATACCAATATCTCAATTTTCAATTTTTTTGACTTTACTCTCATATTATGGTGACAGGTCAGATATGTACACATGCCTGTGGAAAAAATATGAACTTCACTTAACTCAAATTCCGACTTTATGAGAGTTATTTGTATATCATTTTTCACCTGCACAACATGCTGATAGTTGTAGCCGATTAATTCAAACGCAGTGTTCCCAAAAACAAATAAAACAGAATCTGTTACATCCTTTGAGTCCAAACGTTAAAGAACTTGGCAAACTTCATTTGCCAATACATATAAGATGTGATTACTCTCTTTTTTTTGTCTGTATATCTATACTTCCAGGACTCTGTCTGTGTGTGTGTGGGGCTGTGTGTCTGTATTACATTTGTAATCTTCACAACCGGGCACTGTATGAAGTTGAAAATCGGCAGGTGTTTTTAAAAAAAGCTGCCAAAAAGCAGCAATACCGGAGGCCTAGACCTGCAAACGGTATAGACTGCCACGCACTGCTGCTACATTTGCAAATGGTGCTACTTATTGTAGTATGACTGGAGAGATGTATAAACCATCCAGCTGGCACCAGACTTTCTATCGTCAATGATGTGTCACTCACTCCATTCAGTGCATGCACACGTAATTCAACAGTGTTGTTTTCGCAAGTTTATGACAGTCGTCAATCTTTGAAAACAACCAGGCAGTGAATTGTGTGTGCATGTGCTCAGTGAATGGAGTGACTGAACATGTCATCGACAGCAAAAGATCTGGTCCAACTGAACAGTTACGTCTCGATCCAGCCATACTAAAGTACCACCATTTTCACGTGAAGGATTAAAAAATCTACTCGTCTGTATTAGTCTCTATTTTTCATTGATTTTCTTGGGAACGACAGGGGCTATGCTTATGGCAATTTGTGTCAAGGAGCATGTGTAAGTACTGCAGGGAAATGATAACACATCTTCATGGCAATCGACATGTTGTCTTTTATCGACCAATAGTGTTCTTGAATAGCAGCAGTGCGTCGCTATCTATTCCACCACGTTTGCCGTTCTACTTGAGATCAAGCAATTTGCCCGTTTCGAACAGGCACATTTTAAACCGGCACTGCACTAGTGAAATAAATTTAAGAATTATTGAAAAGTCGTTTGTAACAATTCAAAATTTCAAAATTACACAAGATTTTAATATTACTCCAAATTTTTCTTCAGAGTTGTGCAGACACGAAGGCTTACAGCACGGCAGCGTACATTACACTAAGAACAGTGAAGAATTAAAGAACCAAGATCCTCATCATGGTGTCTCCAGGACCTTTGAATGCAGTGGCGGTTACAGTCGGGTTCCAGCCCAAACTGGAGTATCAGTATGTGTGAATGGGGTGTGGAGTGCATCACTTCCAGCCTGTGAGCCAGGTAATTCATTCATTTGCTTTGATGGTAAATTGAGCCTTTGGACTTTTCAAACTTTGGGGCACCCAATGTTTAAGTCTTAAAAATGGGTGCGTGTAAAATTCTTCTTAGTATAAACACATACAAAACCTAGTTGCTTTAACCTTTAATAATAATAATAACAATAATAACTAGAAATAATAATATTTGGTGCTTATATGCTTTATACGCTTTATACCTATCTTAAAGCGCTTGTCAATTACATGTATTGTCCCTGTTCATCAGGAATAAGTTAATTTTTTTGCAGCAGCTTGAGATTAGTGCATGGGGTCTTTACCTTCACAGGGTACCCATTTATACTACTGGGTGGAGTGAGGCGATTGTAGGGAAGCGTCTTGCCCAAGAACACAAGCACTATTATCCGTGCCAAAAACCATAACTACTGGACCACAGTGCCCCACAAAGCTACACAATACTACTAGAAGACAAAAGCAGTATGCCGTACTATACTCTTTATACTGCTCTGGCACATGGTTTAGTAGCATCAAATACTTAAAACATACATGTACTACTAAATGTAAGGTGCTTTATTTACCCCAAATTATTCTATAGGGTTGGTTTTCACGAGGCACGCCAACGATTCGTGAAGGATGCGAATGCCGAAAAAATGGCAAAGTCCAACATTCAAAGAAGTTTTTCTCCGAATGTGTCTCTACAATCCAGTTTGTGCATGGTTTTCACACCGTATGTGCTAATGTCGTGTGCAGCGTTGCTGAACTATGGCCAGTCCACATACATGAAGAGTATGTGACTAAAATGCAAACAACACGAATGTTGCACGAATCTCGGGCAACATTCGTGCGAACATTTTGCGACACATGCGACACATGCGACACATGCAAACTTTTCGCGCATATTTTTCTCGAATAGTGAACGACGTGCGCCATTCATGCGACAATCATACATATGTCGCGCGATTATCTTGCGACAAGCTATCCAATGCTTATTTGGCAAAGTCACCTGTTCTCAAGAAATACGCGAACACCTCGTGAATAGCTTGAGAAATGTTCGGACGAACTTCGCTGCTTTCGTGAGACATGCGGGAGACATATTCCAAACTGTCGGAATCTGTTTCGGAATCTGTTTCGTGTTTTGAACATCACGCACGTCGTGAGTAGGTTGTGCGCATATACGAAGTTTTTAAGACATTTTTGAGGGGAAACCACAAGCAAATCTTTACCCAGGATGCTGGAAACATTTGCATGAAATTTCAAACTTCTTTGAAATTCCCACCGAACTTAAAATGACTTCCGCGAACAATTGACGACGCTTCCGAACAATCGTGCATGTTTGGCAAACTTTTGGAACCTAAAATACTAATGTAGGACTTTGCAAATTTTTCGGCATTCGCATATCCTTCGCGAATCGTTCGCGTGCCCCGTGAAAACCCACCCTTAGTGCTATCAGAACTTTAGATGTTTGTGTGCACCATTCGTGGATAACAAACCAAACTGATAAATATTCCTAAAATCATTTCTATCTCTGAAATGCAAATTTGGATATAAATTTAATGTTATTATTTTCTTTAAAATGACAGCAAGCCAGAAGAAAAACATTTCACATAGAGTTCAGTCTCAATATAGATGTATTATCTTTATTACAACCATGATTAAACATAAATTAATATGGATTTCTTACCCAAGAAATCTCTGAATTGAAAGACTGTGCTGTATATAGAGTAAAATTAGAAGCCATTTGATGAGGTAGCACCATGTGCCCATTTACCACACAAATTTTGTTAACCCTACTGGTTAAGAGATCCTGTGCGTGTTCGGAGAGCTGCTCTGCGTGAGCCCGGTTCCACACGATAAGTGCTAATTTATTTGTCTTTTGTTGTATAGATGCATGTTCTACACCAACCGTTTTTGATGGTTTTGTTCGGGTAGTCAGCATGATGCATGATGGTACGGCCCAGGTTGAATGTTACCAGGGCCGGAGACCAAGTGTCGGAGATGGCAGTCTACGTTGTCATGCTGGACATTGGGTACCAGACGGCTTTATGTGCATTGGAGGAGGTAAATTGCCATATCCGTTTGCGGCACCATTCCTTTACTACAGGGCTGTATATGACATAAATATTAACCTGCTGTTGTAGTGAACTTTCTTTATTCAAAGTCGTATCCTCATTGAGTGATCCCCACAATGCTGCTTCCTAGCCAGGTTGTATCATAAAATTGGGCGTGATCTCCCTGGCCACACGTAATTCTGGTGTTTATGACTTCTGACTAGCACCCTCGAACAAAGATACGGACAATTTGGGAGACCGCCAACATATAGCGCCGATCCGGTTTTCCGGAGTTCGCAGGTTCGAGTCCTGCTGGTCTGGTATTCCGGAGGTCGCAGGTTCGAGTCCCGCCTTGCCAATTTCTTTGTTCACTTTGAAAAATTTTAAAACAGTAGACTGATATTTGTCCAATAATTATAACAGCCACTGCCGCACAAATGTTTGTTATGCATACACTAATTACACAGGATGCATGCCACTTGAACTAACGGTGTTGCATATCGATCTTGTAGCCAGGGTGTGAAGTGAACTGGTTTAGGGTGAAATTAGTGTCTAATTCTATTGCTCATCTGTTCAAATTAAAACATACCCACTGCTGTACTGATTTTAAAACTCCTTACTGCCTTATACTAAGTATTGGACCAATATCCATCACTTACACGAACCACCACTGAAGATGTATTGATAGACTACATAGCTTATATGTGTGGCGTTCTGGAAGAATAAGACGAAACTGGGAGCACACAGGCCAAAGTGGAGAAAATGTAAACAATTAAAATAGGGATGTTTTTTGTTCTTTAATTTTTGGTTTTAATCATATTTGTGACCCAACACCCCAAAACAAGGCTGAAGTCATTTTGTTTTATTGGAGATTTTTTTACACAATTGAATTGCTGGAATTTTAAGCTTTAAATTAAGATATTATTGACTTGTCTGTGTTCTTGCTCCTAAAATTTATATGGCTGACTGTATTTAATGTATTTAATGTCATATGAATGTATTTAATGCAACAGATGAGCCATTCAACGTTGCATATAGAAGGCCTTCATCACAAAGCGTGACATCTGATGAATCTAGCAGTCGGCAAGCAAGCTTGGCAGTGGATGGCGACAGGACCATAAACAAAGAACATGGGAGCTGCACTATTGCACGTAAGCCATATCCTGCAGCCCTGCTTATAACCCACCTATGGTTTGACAGCACAAATATGCAGAAATGTGCCCAGTCTAGTCTTTTGTATGTGTTCCTATACACAGCTTCAGTGTACAAACGTTACGCACAAAAAGACAGTCTGTGTATTTTTGTGCTGCTGAACAACTGACCCAAATAGAGGGTTAATGCAAAAATGGTTGCATCTTAATTGTTGCATTTAGCAGGGTAATGGACCGATTTTACCTTAACCAGTTCGCGCCGGAGGACATACACACCAAAATTTGTAAAAAATTCAAAACGGATGAGGCATAAACACGCCACAAGAAAGGCCGGAAATGTCTGTCCGCAGCAAGCAAGGCCGGAAATGATTTTTTCCAAATGGATAAAAAACGAAGGACACAAAAAAAAAAATTAAAACAAAAATTAATGAACACATCCCAGTGGGCAAGTTGTTACCGGTTACCGATATTACCGGTAATATCACATGCGTGGTGTGTACCGTCGGTCTGAACCCGCCTCGGATCGAGTTTTGTTAAAAATAATCCCGCGCCTCGGCTTGGTGATGTTAAAATAATCTCGGCGCGAACTGGTTAAGTCCCTCCCAACGGCATGGCAACGCCATTACCTCGCTCAAGCTGACGTTTAACAAACGTAAATGTATAGGCTATGCCTACGCACATTCGTCTATGCAGTACAATGATGGTGACAAAACGACTAGGTGTTATTTTGCCTGCCAAAGGCGGTTGATGTATACTTTTAGGTGGGACCTAAATATAAGCATTTAGAGGGAATTTGTTTTACTTCCGATATTAAAAACAGCAGTTAGAATCCTCAGAAATGTTAATTATTGACACAAAAATTCCAACAAATGTCTTGTGTGCCCCCAAACATAAAAACTGCTGTACCTTGTGAAAAACAAATAAAATAAACTTGCGATAACTAAAAACTCTGTTTATCTCGAAGTAATACTCCACTCCTGTTACGAGTCATTACTGCCCAATACACTTTGCCTTTTTACTTGAGGATGCAGCATACATTTTAATGCAATCTGTTTTTTGGTGTGCTTTATGTTTTGCTAACTTTTGCAGGGAAATCTGGAGGTCAACTTTTCTGGGAAGTAGATTTAGAGGCTACCTACAGAATAGAATATATTGTCATCTACACCAACAGCAGTAAGTATGGAAACTACTCAGGGTTTGTATTCGTGGTAACTTGGTATTTTCAATGGTATTTTATTGCATTTTGTTGTGTTTTATGCTAATGTATTCATGAGCAAAACCAAGGTGTCATTATGCCGCCTGACTTTTTACTTTTATGCTATGAATGGTTATACAGATTGTTATATCTATGAATGGTTATACAGATTGTTATATATTTTAGTACAGTGCCAGATCTGTGACTCTAGGTACGTCATGTCATCTTGACCGAGAGCCTAACAGTTAACCAGTTCGTGCCTGAAAGTTAACCCGTTCGTGCCAGGTTTATTTTCAAGTTACTGAGACCACTGGCGGGATTATTGTTTATAAAAAAAAATGTGTTTTTTATTCAGTAAAAAAATCCTGTTTTGATAATGCAACTACTACAAGATGCCAACACTTAGTTTATTATAGCACCGTTATTTACATTTTTTTGGCCAACATTCTGTCGCCTCAGGGCGTGATATTACGTCAACCGCTACCCGCCATAAAATCTGACACGTGTGTTTACGTCTCCCATGGAACTACACACAGGTCCGGGGACAATTGTACGCGGTAATATATACAAATATTTGCAAGCCCGGCTAAAAAGCACCCTTTCAAGAATTTAAAAGGAGACTAAGGAACAATAGTTAAGAAATTTGAATGTCAAGTAATTACTGGACAAAGCTGATAATCTTCAGCTGTATAATTTCAATGGAACTAATGTGTTGAATATATGCCTAGTCACTGAAGGGTAATACCACGATTTAGTCAACGAAGCATGCTTGGCAACGTTGACGTATATTCATGCCCACCGCTTGTATGCTATACATGTCAGTCGTGTATACCTGTTCACCGCAGCGGGTAACATTTGGTGTAAATACACGTAAACTGCAACAACCACGGACACTTTTGCAGCTTAAAAACACATCCTCCGCGAAATTAAACTGCTGTGCCCGTAGATAATACAAGATTTTTTAGGGCCTTGAATGTGACGTATTTATTCGTCATCCGTTTTGAATCTCGAGAAAATATTGCGGATATATACGTACTCCGACGCGAACTAGTTAATTCCCCCTAGTGGCGCGCTTCCGGACCCATCGAATAGGAAAATTAGCTTGTAAAAGTAAATTTTTAAATTATTTTTGGTACATTGATTTCTTGAGAAAATCAACCCCGGAAAAGGCCTTTGTAAAATTGTTGCAAGCCTCTCAATATATGCCAAAAAAAATTGCACGATGTAAAAGAGAAATATTGTGCAAAAACCTGACCTGTCACTTTCGAAAATCTTAAATACATGTGGACTCGTAGAATCGGAGCACACGTACAAAGATGAACATTTATAAAAAAATAAAATTGGAGAAGAAAATGTCTTTTGGGACACACATTCTTTTAATATCAATTTAAAGAACTTATTTCTGTACAAACAAATATTAAATGAGTGATCCAAACGAACCTAAATAAAATCTACATTCCCGTATTAGATGTAGATAGGTAAATCATTTTCGATGTGAAAACAAATGTGATCGAACAAGAAGACTTTGGAATAAAAATCCGGATGTGAATGTCGTATGTAAAATACCCATCTCTAACTGATTTCTCAATGTTTTTCTTGTGTAATGCCAAGATAAAATTCAAACATAAACGTTTCTTGGGGAGAGTACGCTTAGAAATTCTTCAGTCAAAAATTATAACAAGAGAAAGTGCAACCCCGTGTAAAATGCCAAAATAAGGGGCAAGAAGGATTCCGGAAGCGCAAAAAGCGTACTTTCAGGCTCTGATTCCAATTCCAATTAAGAGTGCCATTAGAAAGGGTGAATCACATGTTCAGGGGAATGAAACCTTTTACAATTATTTAATTTTCTGCCCCTTAAAACAGTGTTGTAGCACAATGCTTTACCCTCAAGGCCCTAGGCCTCTTTCTCCACCCATGAGTATATGAAATGGGTACCTTTACAAAGGTAGAGACCACATGCATTGATCTCGAGCTGCTGCTAAAATAGTCTCGTTCCTGATGAACAGAGATAATAATTTTAAAACTTATTAAACTCCTAGGCAAAAGGTGATACCCTAGGCCTGACACAAAATTGTGTATGGTTTGATCTTGGCTCGAGGGTCCAAATACAGTAACCTCAAAACACTGCATCAAAACCTAAAAATAAAATGCCTGCCTGATGAGTGTACCACTTTGAGGCATACAGTAAACTCAGGCCAAGTCGACATAACTCACCAAGATCAAGTCAGCCGTCTAACAAAAGTCCTGATCGTCTATAATGCATTTCCATTGAAATTTATATTTCTAAGTTGCCATTTATAAGTGGGGCGTGTTATTCTAGGTCTCCTATCTACAAAAAGCACTACAAAATCACAAAGGACGGTTGGCAAGCAGTGTCGAGTGAATAGATGCACAATGCCTTTGTAACTGATGTATGCTTGCACTCTTGCTCGGACCGATATGCATGTACATGTACCAAACCTCTTGTGATACATACTTGATGTTTTCTACCTAATGCTTTCAAAAAGGGGTTTTCCCCAATACTGCACACCATGACACATCATTATACCAGCACCGGTACCCGCTCGCATTTGCTATTTTGGGGTCTTTTATTGAATTGTTTGTTTTTATTTGACAATTTCCATGGATATCTTGCAAATAACAGACAATAAGCACAACTATTACAAAAAATACAAACTGTATCCGAGGTATATCGAGAATACAAAAAAAAGCTTAATTCCATTGTCACGTGGTCCTCTTCTGATTCGCTCGAACCACACGCCCTGCAAACAGGGCGCTGGGCACTGCTGAACTCTTTTGTGTGACCATGATCAATTAGGTTGAATTACCTGGAATCAACTAAAGCATTAAGGAGATAACAAACCAGGGTAAATCGAAGCAGTTTATTTTGTTGAATAATCGTATACATGTACATAGGCTATTCATGTAAGTCGGCAAAATGACAAATTACAGTAGGATTCGGCATTAGTGTAAGTCGTCACTGTGCATGTATGTAACTGTACAAGTATTTAATTTGTTCCCAATCTTGCTCTAAATGTGGCTACTTTACTTGTGTTCCTATTTTCCAGATTCCAAACTAATAGGTGCCACAGTCCAAGTCGGCTACCCTGATGCCAGAAGAGAGACCTACAGTCAGTGTGGTCTCAAAGTAAGTGCCGCGATGGTAGATGGTGATCAACCCAGTGTGCGAATGGATTGCAACCCCGAGCTGACTGCTGGACAAATTGTCAGGATCGAGTCGCAGATACCTGACAAATTAAGTCTGTGTGAAGTGGAGGTGTTTGTCACTGGTCCTATCAGAAGTGAGTCAAAGTTTGTTGAGTTGCTGGCTCTGTTAAAATGTTTGCTAATTTTTGTCAGTTAGCCTGGTGCATGCTTTCAAGTATTCCCACTTTATTGTTTTCACCATGCTCCTACTTTTCCTCCTTTTCTTGGTCCCACAACTCTGACATTTAAAAAAATATTTTATTCCTAACAGTGTTACAATTATAAAATATTAATTATTATTATTAGTAGTAATTCTTTCTAAGAATGAAACCAATGATCCCTCAAAAGTGTTTCAGGCACTGTAGCTCATAAGCCTGAAGAAACCAGTAGAGAGAAGACAATTAAAACTGAGAAAAGAGGTACAGTTTTAGAGGTGGAAGGAAAACCCCAGAAGAATATCCTGCAGGAAAACTCACGGAATTGGGCAGGGACTGAAAACCTTATCCACATATTGGCCAAGGCCGGATTCAAACCTTTACACCAACACTGTGATACATGTACATGATGTATGTAAATAACCTACTGAAGGGCTTTGGGTGTCGGAGTACTGTAGATGTACTTGTACTTCAATAAGCTTAGATGCGCGCAGTAAAAGTGTTGTGGGTGCAGAACATGCCACGTGAGGCTTATGACGTTGTGGACATAAGTGAGTATCAGCAAAAACTACTCCTTGAAGCCTGAAAGAGATCTATATGTTTTTAATTCTCCTGATTTTGTCCTTCAAAGACCTACTTTTGCCCTTATTTTTTGAAAGTTTTGATTTCACTTTTTCTTCTGGGTCTGGTTGAAAGCCTGTTTGGTGTTTATTTTTTTAAATAATTTAGTAATCGATTATTTGCAACTGCGTTACGTCGAAAGTTTAAAACCTGCTGCTTAAAACAAATGTGTGCTGCTAAAAAATGAACCAGTTCAAATGTATTGTGCAGCGATCAATATACGTGGCTGGTATAGATTTTGCAGTAGGTATTTAAGGCATTAACCTTACTACAACAAAATATGTTACTGTTCACAAAAAAAGTGGTGTCTGACAAAGCAATTTAAAAATGTTTTAAATAATATTACTGCATCCTGTCTCAGAGAATGCGATCTTGGGTGAGTTTTCAGTCAGTTTTGGTCAGTAAACTTGGTCAATATCGGTTTTAAACTATGGTCTGATAGAGTTCGGTAGGGCTGTTCATTTTCAAATAATTTAATATTTGTGACCCAGCACGAGTAAACGAGACACTTTGCGGCAAAAATAAAAATTGATTTTTTGATTTCATCATTTAAAGGTAGGATACACCATTGGTCATTGCTTGAATTATCATGAATGAGTAGATTTGGGGGGTTGTATTTTATAGTAAATATCGTTTAACTGAGCTGTCCGAAGTTTTACAATCATGGATGCCGAGAAAAGCACGAAAAACAGCGTTTGTTTTCAACCGGCGTCGAGCAGTTATTCTTATGTTATCTTTGTTTTTTCGAAATTTTTCATTATAAAATTCTATTTTTCAGAATAATTACAGGATATAGAGCGCAATCATTTTGCTGGATGCCTAGAATCAACATTTACTTTCAAATGAGTAAGATATTTCTTAATAATTCGGTAGTAAATATTTTTGATATCTGCAAATGGTGTATCCTACCTTTAAAGCTTGTTAATTAGCTTTAAATGATGAAATCAAAATCTCAAATTTTATTTTTGCCTCAAAAGTCAAAGTGTTTCATTTAATACTCGTGCTGGGTCACATTTGATTATAATCGAAAATGCACTTGAGCGAATATTTAAATATTTGAAACTCACAAATCAAGTTTTACACACACTAGCTGCAGCTGCCTTCCTCGTTGGTCAAAATTGCATCAATTTTTGCAAGCGGGACGGATATTATAGGGCTGCTGAAAAAATTGTTTGCAGAAGTAACTGTCAAGGGACATTACCCAGCCAAAATAATGGGACCAATAAATATTTGTAAACAAAAAGTTCCTGCTGACTGAAAGGTTGCACCGGACTATTACAAAAATGAAACATCACGGATTAAAATGACACCACATTATTGTTTTCTTTTTGAAAAGCTATGAAAATATTAAGTTTATGATCGAATATTCGAATATTCGGGACAGCCCAAGAGTTTTGTTTAAAAGTACACTGGACTTCATTGGCAGGTATGTTTCTTCTTTGAATTCCACACTACATGTACACATGTAATATGATGTACAAGTGGTTTAACATGTCTCTGAACCAGAAACTACCTGTGACGTCAAACTAGCCACCTGAATTCAGATGTGGCCTTTACAAAAGATGGTCTGCAGATCCATAGATGAAACGCTGCGACTGTTTTTGTTTTTTTACATACAGCATGTCGCATTCATCACATTGATGGTTTGATACAAACACTGGAAGAAAACGATGTGGCGCTGCTTACCAATGCTCAGGTTCCTCCAGGAACACACATTGCTTATAGCTGTAGTGGAGCGGGCTACCAGCACAATGGAGCTGTAACGAATGAATGCACATGGGACGGTACATGGGCTAATGCTAACCCTAGCTGTAATGCAGGTAATATGCCACACATAATTTTAACAAAACTTGTTATTATAATATTCGACTATACAGTGTATCACCTTTTGCCTAGGAATTTAATAAGTTTTAAAATTATTATCTCTGTTCATCAGGAACGAGACTATTTTAGCAGCAGCTCGAGATCATTGCATGTGGTCTCTAGCTTTGTACAGGTACCCATTTCATATACTCGTGGGTGGAGAAAGAGGCAATTGTAGTATAGTGTCTTGCCCAAGAACACCTGAACCATGTTCTGGTCGGGGTTCGAACTAGTCTTTGTCAAGGACGACCGTATTCGATATTTGATTCTGCACGATTATAGACCATGAGCTTCCTATACTCACACATTCGTCTTTTCAAATTTGATTCAGCAAAATTCTTTTATGAAGCAGTGCTATGCAACGCAGGCTCGCTACCTTGTCATTTAAGTTGCCTTGTACAACTAGAATCTTTTTCTTTTAGCTTTGATCCGCGACTTTTGGCAGTTGGTCATACATGTAGGCTTCCACTTCCCTAACATTGTAATCTGACGTTGGTGCATTAGCTTGATGCATAAAGTGGATGGTGATGAGTCGAGAAGAGATTGGCTGACACTCTCTTTGGTGACCGTGTTCACAACGTCTTAACCAGAAGCCCAACCACGTGCTCATATTTGTTCTTTGAAGTATAGTCTGTGGTCTTCCAACGTGGATGTTTCTTTGATGTTCTTCTAACGTTCTTCTCAGAGTCCGAGAATGATCCAGCGGCATCTGTTCATTTTGTGTGGGAGTTCTTCTAGCTTGTCTGCCGCTCTCGATGTACTCGCATTCCAGGTGTGAATAACAATACTGTTTCTGGCACGACTCCTATTGTTCAAAACACCAGCACGGTCCTTGATGATCCGGACGACGACCGATCCGATATGAGTTGATTGATGGTTGTCATCTTTATGGGTGTATCTCGGGTTAAGTGTCGCCTGTGCGGTGCCCAACAATCTCCAAGCCTGACCACAGCCGATGTCCTCCTAGGTGGTCATGAACACGTTGCCATTAGGGTTCATCTGGGAACTCCTCCACCCTGACCAGTGGCCATCATCATGGACGTCTTTCGTACCGTAGTGTCGTATTAACACCACCCCCTCAGGTGCTTCAGCCCGCCAGCTTGAGTGGTTTGCCAAGGTGTGGCGCTTGGAGCCACTACATGAGACATTTAGGGACCGAAGACTACGGCACTCGTATTGTTCAGTATGCATTTGACTTTAGCGATTGGCAACCTGTTCAGTAGTAGACTGTGTATTCAGTTTTACTTCACCTCATAAATATTCATGAGCAAATTGGAGCGCGTTATTGGCTGATTCCGCCACATGTCCGCGAAGTAAAAATGATACCCTGCCATGTGACGTCGTCCTGGTGAGTATCCACCGGGCGGTATTCGTTCTAGCAGAAACAAATTTGGAAACTGCCTCATAGACATGTAGTCTGTGGCATGTAATATTTACAGAACCAGTCGCAGTAACGTTACTAGATTTTCGTCAGGCTTGGCGTCATTGACTGAAGCTTTAATATATTGTGCTGAATAAAGATGCAAAATCTACAAAGGCCGTTATCGACAAGGCAGTAAATATTCATGAGGTGTAGTAAAATAAATACAGCATGATTTATTTTAGAAAAATAGAGGGAATTACTGGTCCCTCGACGTAGGTCAGCTTTGATGATCTCCCTCTGCTAAGCGTCGGGAGGTAGTCGAGCTGACCTACACCTCGGAACCAGTAATTTTCACTACTTCCTCTTAAACCATGCTGTATTTGTATATTACCACCTGCTTCAATCCTGTGTGCACACTCGGTACATATAACAAATGTGTCTGCTTACTCGGGATACATGTAGTTGTTGACCAGTCAGAGTTTTGGACATACATGTACATTTCAGACACTTTTATTTAACAGCTGTTGAACAAGTGAATGTATACCATTTTATGTATAATGAGTACAAAATAATTACAGACTTTATGCAACAAAGACAGTTTCACAAGGTTTAAGGTTTTATGAGTTTTCGTATCCACAAAACCTGTACATTCTCCAGTCTGAAAATGTCTCTTTTGGTAACTTTCTTTGTTGTTTAATGTATTTACATTTTTAGCTCATTGTGAAGTTCAGTCCCCAGTCAATGGTGAATTGGCTCAACAGATCAGTCGCCTCCAGCACAACAGTGAGCTTCAGTACTCTTGTGATGATGGATATGAAAAGCAGCACACGGTGACCCGTTGTGAGTTTGGAGTATTGACCCCAGTTAGCCCACCAAAATGTGTCCATGGTAAGTACATTTTTTGTGCATTCACAGATACATTTATAATAAATTTATGATAATCAAATTTTAGTAATAATTATTTCAAATATTAAAACTGTTTTTCAAATGTAAATACTTGTTGAGAAGTATGGGTTTTAACCTAAAATAATTCATTTCTACAACATAAATGTGATTAAATTATATAGATGAAAAGGCATTGAATACTCGAACAAGTTTGATAAAACTAACTTGTACTAACTTGGACTCTTTGTGAGAAAGTTGTGTTTTTTTATTTCGAAAAGAACAACATTTACGTTGCAGACTTCAAAGTGGGAATAACATCTGGTCCAGTGTTTGAATGAAAAATAGCTTAACAACATTCTACTGATTAAATTAATGAGTAGTTCCAGTGGTTTCATATTAAACATTGAACAAATATTAGGTTGACATTTGAATGAATTCAACTTTTGAATGAACAAAATGTTGTGAATATAATGTATTGCTTTGTTATTGTACCGGTATGATACAGAAAATGAACAGTTGCAATTAATGTTTGTTGTTATCAATAGGACACCTAAACTGTAATACACAATAAAATTCAAGAATGTGATCCAAAAAACATAGGGATGTGCATGAGTACCTGTGGAGTGGGGACCCGACCATGGATGTCAGGAACCGGTTCCAGATTATGGAATTTGTAGTACCTGTACCAACTTTACAGAGTAACTTCTCGGACAATGAAAAATAAATAAAAACTAATAAAAAACAAACAAACAAAAACCCCAACCAACAAATTCCCCAAAAGTTCAACAACCTTAATATGCTCCTGCAAATAAGCAATCGTTACCAAATATGGGATGATCACTAAAAATGTTTAAATTTTCTGAATTCCGTGATGCCCACTAAATGCACCTGTAACATGAATTTGGGCATAAAAGATACAAGGTTTCAAGGGTGTACATGCAGATTTCAAATACGAATGTTACTGAACTGTGAAACTGCACATTTTGTTATTATACATAGACAAGCTGCAGGTTGGTGCTTGTGGCAAATGATTACCTAGGTTTGGGTTTCTTTGATGGGTACCCAGAGACCTACATTTTTTTTTCTTTCAATCGGGCACCTACCTGTTTTTTTCCAGAACGCTGTTCTCTTTGGGTGAGAGGTTTCGGTGACAACATAAGAATCAACAATCGGCAGCTCGACCCAGATGCAGAAGGGAATGTATACATTCCTCACAGCACAGATATCTACTTTAGTTGTGAAAGAGGATATGAACTAATCAATGGCAATATAAACACTCCTCGGTGTTGGATGGGAAGACTTCAATCTTACACTCATGTTCCATCCTGTCATGCAGGTAACGTAACTTCAGTTTTTACAACAACAATAATTGTAATTATTGAAATAAATTCAAAATTGGATCACATGTCATTGAGTTATTCGTCCCAATCGTTGTATAGCACAGCACGGCTGCACCACAAACATTGAATTTCTAGAGGGGTGAACCTTGTTTTGTTGGACATGCAATGATATACTTGTTCTACATCAGGAAACAATATTCTTAAAGAATCTGCATAATGACCCTGTCTCAGGGTTAAGCAATTTCAGATATCAATTATATAAAATACCTGCCGAGTAACATTATTTGTTTCCAGATTTGTGTATATTATTTGTTTAAATTATTTTGCTAAAAAAAATTATTTTGGTGATTCTATTCTTACATCCCTTAGTGACTGAATAATTACAAGTACATAGTAACGATCCAAAATTGCTACTATTATACCCTAATACTATTATACCCAGTCCCTAATACTATTATACCCTAAGATAGTCTATTTGAGGTTGCCATGCTTGGGCTTTTGAAAAATATATATATCTTACCATGAGCAAAACTTTGGTTTCTTGATTATACTTTAATTTTTTGGAACAAAATTAGTTTTTGTCTATTGGGAAAAAGTGTTATTTCACTTTTAAATGGATGCTTTTAAATATTTTTTCGTCATAAACAAGTTATAAAATGTTGATGAAAATTTTGAAAAGCTCCCCCAAATATTTTTTTAAACATTACCTGATTTCCATGGCAAATTAATGAAGGAAACATTTCTCTAATACCTCAAAATGCTCAAACTTTCAAAGTGGTCATCATCCAGATTCTCATAATACAAGCTTTACAGAGCAGGAATTTGTAAACACAGAGGTTCTTGTAATTGCCGGACTATTTGCAGCCATAAAAAAAGTAACCAACCATAATACTGTTGAAAAGCTAACGTGTTGTGAAGATATTATTATTACGGTCCGGGATGCATTTTTGGGAATTTCTATTAGTAGTGGGTTTGCAATCTGCAAACAGAGCGCACAAGCGTTGGGCTGATTTTGTGCTACGGCCGGTCAAAATAGACTGGGGGAGGAAATTGAGTGAATTGTAAGGTTTTGATGGAATCATAACATTGAACATATCTTTCACCATGTTATCGTTTTTTTGCCCCCCTCCCCCCCCAAAAAAAAATAAAAATAAAAAATGGGTATAATGGGAAAATCATGCTTCTGAGAGCAAATCAAAAATAAAATTGCAAAGTTTTCATGATGTATGCTGTCTGGAATTTTGGTAAAAGAAGACATTACTGTATATATCACTTCGCATTTGTCTATTGGAAATACTTGAAATTTTAAACAAACTTTAAACAATTTTGTTTTGTTTATACGGTAAAAACAAAAATGTTTGTTAATGTTTGTTAATATATTATTCCCCTTTGTAGCTTACTTAACTCATATTTATTTTACTTGTTTTGAACAGTTCGGTGTGACAATCCACCCCGACTTCTGGATGGTAGATACCACTTTGTTGGCGTCAATCGTTACGAGCATGGGGCCATAATAAGGTACGAGTGTAACCCAGGTAAAACATTACAAGATCCAGCCGCTGAATATTCAGACTGTGATGATGGGAGATGGAGGAGGGAGATGGCACCTGTGTGTCAACCAGATGAAGGTAAGCCAGACGAAATGCCTGTCAAATCAAAAATCACATCAATATTCCATTTATGTAACCTTCATGACACCACTGGAAACATGTTAGTATGCCGCATGCTAGTCCAGTTCTATTTGTGACCCACTCTACAATAATGGGTATTATGTCACAAAATAGTGAAATTGAGTTATACACATGGTTGGAAAGCCCACAGCGTAAGCTTCCAGTTGGTATATAATATAGCTCCATAGCTACTCCCGTTCTTAGAGTTCAAATTACACAACTGAGAAAACAGGCTTTGAAAAAGCCGGCTTTGTTGTAGAACAACAGAACGATAAACACAAATTGGGCGTGTTTTCCACTTTAACCAGTTCGCGCCGGGATTATTTTAACATCGCCGAGCCCAGGGGCGGGATTATTTTTAACGAAACTCGATCCGAAGCGTGTTCAGGCCGATAGTGCCGGGAAGCACACCCACGCATTTCCGGCCTTGCTCGCTGCTGACATACATTTCCGAACTTGAACTTAGCGTGTTTATGCGTCATCCGTTTTGAATTTGGGGAAAACTTTGCGTTTATATACGTCATCCGGCGCGAACTGGTTAATCATCAAAATCAACATTTCTTTGAATGAAACCTGAACATATTGGTGTTAAAGATGTCATTAATGGCAAAAAATGTAAATCACATTTTGATGAAATGTTTATCCTCTCAACGTTGAGTAGTCCATTATATGATAATTCACAGCGCGACTTAATACCCTTTGTTGTAGAGCCGGCACATAATTATTTTTGAGGATGTTGCATACAGTTTTGCTCATTTATACATGTATGTAAAATAGGATGTATTTTTCAGACATTTCATCGATTTTTTGACTTTTTTTTCTTATTTGACAATTTCATTCACGATTTCTCCGAAATTGAGACATTTGTCGGTAAGTAAGCACATTTTTACCATTGAACAGCAAGGGACAACATTAATATGTACAGTGTTTATAATATACGGCTGCGAAGGGAAAAACTCAATATAAAATATCATCCCTGCTAATGTTTGGTTTTTTGCTTGTTTTGGTTTTGTTTTGATTTCCTCTAAGTTACGTTTCCAGTAAACGAACCACCAGTGGCAGATGGCACGTGTTCCACACCATCAGTCCACAATGCCCTCATCTACCTACATGAACAAAACATTGCCCTGAGTAGCAGCGATATTACATTTGGTACTGATGATACGATTGAGATTCGATGTAATACAGACTTCACAGTCCAAGGGCAAGCGGTAGTCACGGCAACTTGTCAGAATGGAGCCTGGAAGCCTGTACTACCAAGATGTGGTAAGACAAATTGTGTCCTGCATCCTCAACACTAGTAGGAATGATGTCACCCGTGATATCATGTCAAGTCATATATGTCAAGTCATATACGGGGGGGGGGGGGGGGAATTAAATCTTCAGCAAATAAGAACAGAACGATAAATGGTCTTGCTGATACCTGTAATTACCTTCTCCTTTAAAAAAAAAATTCCCTGAATTTTGCCAACACATATATGACCCGCTCTGCAAGAAATAAGTCTTATGCGTCAAAAAATGTTTTATAGAGTTAGCCAGAAAGAGCAGCTTTCATTTGATATTGCGCACAATTTTGTCGTGTAATGCAGTGGTCTTTTACATTTTTTTTAAATGTGTTTTTTCTCAGAAATATTACAAAAAATTGTTTGCACAGAAATGGGGATTACAAATTGTAAGCTTCATTACAATATGATAAGACAATGACAAAAACCTTTATTAAATCTACTTTGGAGATCAAAACAACCTTTTCAATCGATCAGATCTGAAAATATAGATAGCAAAACCAAAATGCATGAACAAAACATTTAGTTGAAGGAAAAATCACCTCTGAAACAGCCCTATAAGTGAAAGTGTGTTATGCGACATCCGACTCATTTTTGCAGAGTAGTTCACATATCCCCCCTCCCCCCACGGTGTGTTCTGTTCTGACCAGAGATCTATGGTAGCAGCCCCTGAACTGAACTCCATTTCATCTGATTTTAACACAACATAAAGGCTGCATATCCCTGGGTAGAAGAAAACCCAGCAAGCATTCACACTAATAAAGGTGACACAGAGAATCATCCCGAGGTCGCAGTTGACCCCAAGATTGATGGGTTATAATAACTTACCCGGGTTAAGTGGGGTTTTGAAGAACTTAACCCCGAGAAATGTTGTGTGAACACTCCAAATTACCCGTGTAATCTCTGGTTAAATTGTTGGTAACACCGAGATTACTTGGGTAAACAGTGGTATAGTGTGAAACTGGTTTTAATACGACATAATTGTATTTTGTTGTTTGACAGAGGTTATCAACAAGCGTTCTTGTTCTCGTCCTGAACCAATCTTTAATGTCAGACAGTATGTTGATGAGTCAGTCAAGCTATCTGACAGCCAGCGCATGTCGTTCTACGACAAATCCATCATCGTATCTCGATGTCAGGATCCATTAACAATGACACTAGTGACTGGTCCGCTCCGCAGGTGTAATGGTGGCAGGTGGGCTGGACCTGTGCCAGTATGCGGTATGTTTTATATAAAACCCTAACTCCTTATGGTAATTAACTAGGAACCTTCATCATCCTTGCAATTCCCAACATCCTGTGCTATTAAACCGTGCAATAATTAGCTGGGCCGATATTCATAAAAGCCTGCTAACTATTAGCAACCAACTACTAGGCCTAATTAAGCAGCCTGCTAAATTTGTAGTTGTCTGCTCAGTGATTATTACCAACTAATTTTGTATGCATAAAACCATGCAGAGATTGTTGCCAGCTATATATTTTAGGCACACAGCTAGGACATTAAATAGGCAGTTCGTCAAACAAAACCAGGAAAATGTGAATTTGAATGTCACTATGGTATGGTGATGTTTTGGATGGGTGAAATTACTTTTAGGAACAGCAGTAAACTTGATACATGAGTCCTACATGTGTGCATTAAAGTCTACACAAGCATGGCGATGTGAAAGGTTAATGTGTGAAAGGAAAGAAACGTAAAGCCAATTATAGTAGAAATGTTTGATAAAATAAAAGACGTTCATTAAAGTAAGCACAAAGACATCAACTCCTTTATTTGTGTAATATAAGATAACAATTTGTATCTTCATTGAGTGATCCGCACAATGTCGCCTTCCAGTTGTATCGTAAAATCGGGCGTGATACCTGCTGTCCACACGACATTTTGTTGTTTATGACTTCTGATTATAGCGCCCTTGAACAGAGATACTAACATTTTGGGAGACCACCAACATATACATGTAGGGTAAGATAGCTTAGTTGGTAGAGCACCGGTCCGTTTTTAGGGAGGTCGCAGGCTCAAGTCCCGCCTTGCCGATTTCTTTGTTCACTTTGAAATTTATGCAAATTTACCTAGTCGATTTATTTGTGTATTATAAGATAAAACTTGTATTCTTGTTATGTGATCTCCACAATGTGGCTTCCCAGGTTGTATTAAAAAATCGGGCGTGATCCCTGGCCACACGGCATTCTGGTTTGTATGACTTCTGACTAGCACCCTCGAACAAAGATACTGACAATTTGGGAGACCGCCAACATACGACAAAATAGCTCAGTTGGTAGAGCGCCAGTCTCTAAATGTCTTGTTTGTTCAGTCATCCATGGCAATGGCATAATTAACCTTATACCACTGGATAGAGGCCATTCTACCATTTCCACAGACATTTGTCTTTTTCAGAAATATTCAGTAGTGTTGCAATAATATGAATTTGAAAATGGGTATCCTTTTTTTATGGACACCCTGTACAACGCGCAATACAAAGCATGTGCTTGCCAAACATTTTAATAATTCAGTTGAGATGTCAGATGTTCTGTACATGTACGTATGTACTTCCTCGAAAAACAAATATCTAAATCCAGTTTTAGGCCAAGACATTATGCTCACATCCACTACACAACAGTGTTAGAATGCATTTTGCACCATGGACAGATGCGAAAAAGGGTAGGCTATTACTTATTGTAACCAAATGAATAAATTCAGAAATTTAAAAATCTATTTATAAACTTTTGTGTAAATTTGCCTAAAACTTATTTATGACTTGTTTTTGACTTGCACTGTATATACTTAAATCATGGCAAAAATCTAAGAGGGTTATACATTGTATCTTCCCCGCTTTTGTGTTGGATTATCTCTATAACCCCTCCCCCCCCCCCCCCCCCCCCCATTCCCAATATTTCTGATAATAAAAAGCCAATTATAAATTCCTTTTCTATCTTCCCAACAGCCCAACTGTATTTTAATTTAAAAAAATTAGGAACAAGTAGCACAAAAGCCTGGTTTATGTGTTGTAGTCACGGCAGTTTGCATAAGATGTACATTTTTACCATAAACAGTGCCCCTAGTACTACATGTATGTGGTATCTAGGCCACTGGCAAAAAAACCGAGACATCCTGCGAGATTCTTTGAAATGATTGTGCACCAAGATCTGGCGGTGCTGCTTGGAGTAATAATATCCTGTTTTTTTCTGTTAACATCAGTGCCATCATCAACTAGCTTCAGGCTCCCAGCGCTACACACCACACTTCATCAGTTTATGGCTAACGGAACCTTGCTCATCCACCCTGGTGTTGGTGAATTGAATGTGGATTGCATCGTCAACGGAGGTCTCCCAGTTTTAACACACGGTCACTCGCAAGAATGGGTTCCAGGTGGTCAAGGAAAAAAGAAGTATGGTTCACCAGAAGAAGGTGATTCAGGAACTTATATCTGTAAGAAGTATGGTCAGCGATTAGTATTCCATGTACTTCAAATACAGGTGAGAGGTAAGTCCAGTTATCATTTTGTGTCTTAGTAAAGATCTGCCAGTTTTAGTATTGCCATTAATTTTGATAAAAAAACCAACAACAATCTTTAAACAACTGGTCAGAAATATATCCAAGGGAAGTCAGTGAACCTCAATCTCTTACTTTCATGTGAGCTTGACACTATTCTGTGATGGGTAAATTCAAGCCACTGTGCGTTAATGGTTCTTTTCGGTATTTATCACAAAAGAGTTTGTGTTTTTGAGTCCATGTTGGTAATAATCTGTGGTGTTTGATTACCCTGTACTTTTTCCTTAGCCGTTTCTTGCCCAAAGCCAAGGCCTCCATTAAATGGCCGTCGTATCGGTGATGACTTCCGCCTAACAATGTCAGTATCATTTGAATGCAACGAGGGCTATGATCTTATCGGGGACCGGAAGATCAAATGCAACCTGGGGCAATGGTTGGGAGAAACGCCGCGATGTAGAGGTGAGTAAAGGAAGACTCTAATTCTAGAATATGAGTAAATGATTTCAAGTTGGAACTAAATTCAGTTTTGAGTTTATGTCCTTCACCGACCTATATTTATAATACCATTACATTTATAGTGTTGTCCTGAGAGTTTAATAGGGAAAAAACACCGAGGTGGAACGCGTCCCTGCTTTCTAGTATACATGTCTTATTACTCAACCACTGAGCTACTAGTAGCTAGCAAGCTTTTACAAATTCATAGGTTGTCGGTTATTGATTAAAACATTATGAATGACTTGGTATCTTTGTCAAAAGATTAGAATGAATAATTCCTGATGTTTTTGTCATGTTTCATGACTAGCTCGGGACTGTCCTGTGATCAACATGGGAGACCTAGACCCCAACCTGAGTATCCTGTTTAATGATGGCAACTCGACAGGCTCAACAGTGATATTTACCTGTCAATACGGATTCCAGCAAGTAGGAGAAACGCAACTGACTTGCCAGGGTGGCCGCTGGTCTCCATCGTTTCCTACTTGTGAAGGTGAGACTGGTCATTTGGAAGTAGAGAAAAACAATTTATTAGGTTTAAAGTCACTCATTATCTGCTATGTATTTGATTCGGTTACTTTAAAGGGATGGTACATGGATTTGTCAGTTGTGCATTTTTATCGTTTGAAGCAGCAAAAAGTGCAAAGCAAAGGTGCTTGACTATTTGTCTGATAAAATTTGGCTCTGCGAATACTGTAAGGTCCCGAGAGGTCAGTGAACTTGGTCAAGGTGTTGCTTGTAGACTATTTTTTAACTGTTCAAAACAATCGTGAGTGATAGGAAATGAAGAGCAGTCGTACGATGGATGTTAGGAAGTCTTGAAAATCGTTATGTGGTCATTAGGTGATCGTGAACATAGTCGGCAAAAGGCGTGCATGGTCGGGAAAATCTGGGACGGCCAATGTAGCTTTGCTCATGGCATCTTTGTAGAATACCTAAAATAGCAGATGTACACCTTTCGAAGTCGGGCGTTTAAATGGTTAGAAGGACGAACTAGTCGATAGAAGATTGTTAGCAGGTCGGGAACATGTAGGCAAAGGACATCAGCAAGACGGGAATAAACGTTAGTAGGTCCATTATATTGTTGGTTGGGAGTAGTCAGGAAAGATCGTTGGCAAGGTGGCGTAGGTTGCGTATCTAGACAGTTATAAGACTGCACTAGAGCATGAATAAGACGGGAATGGTTATTAGAAGGTTGGGAGCGGTCTTGTCCTCTGCCAACTTAAATCAGTTCGGCAGTGGTCGATAACTTTCAGGTCATGGAAGGACGGGACCCCAAGATGGCTAAGTGGGACCTGACCTTTATGTAAAGGTTTTTGTTTTACATCCGATATTCTAGATGCTGCGGATCCATTAATAAGGCTGCTAGACTGTAACTGCGAGGTTTGGGAGAGATGTGTGGCCAACTCCGATGGCCCATCAACATGCCACTGTATCCACCCGCAGCAATGTGATGACGTTGTGGGGCAGGAGAAATACTGCGGGAATGACGGTCGGACGTACGCCAGCATCTGCAAAATGAAGGCTGCAGGATGTCTGCTGGACTTGGACATACGTGAACTCAGCCGTGGATCTTGCCCAAAAGGTATTAAAGGGTCCTAGAAATGTGGTTTTTATTAGTTTAAATGAAAGATTATAACTAATTGAGTGATTTTCAGTTCATAAAAGTTTTATTTTAGGGTAATAAATATGAGGAAAATAAAAATAAAGTGCTTTTGGGGACCGGCCCCGCCCCTAGAATGGTAGCTTATTAACATGTAAAATGTGCACAATTGTGACGTAAGTTCGGGAAGACCTCGACGTTGCGACCAGCGTGCCCGTGCATATGCATGCATCATGTGCCACGCGTATCATTCAGTCGATGGTCGACTCAAGTTATTGTCAAAGGAATTGTTCAGAGTTTTCTTATTTAAAAGAATAATGCCAGCCAGATGTGTTGCGGCAGGTTGCAGCAACACCAACAAAGATGGCGTGAGCATGCACACATTTCAAACTGATCCAAAATATAAACGGATTTGGACTGCCAAAGTCCGGCTGACTCGGGCGAAGTGGACAGGCCCGACACCAAGCTCCACGCTATGCAGAGAACACGGATTTCTTCGAGCAAAATATGTACGAGTCGTTTGGCATGAAATTTAAAAGGTTGTTGAAACCAACTGCAGTGCCAACAATATTTTGCGCTCCCCGGCCCCGAACCCCGAAAAATCTGCTGCGTGCGTACCCGCATGCATGGTATCACTAAACCGCATGTACATTGTACATGTATTACGTACGCGGATCGCATGCTGCACGCACGCCGTGAAGCTTTTAATTATCTGGTGTCAAGACGTATTGTCAGGAACCAGACTATAATGTTCGTCACGAACAGCGCCACCATTTGTCAGTGTTTGAATATGTTAATGAGGGGGCCAATTACATTTACGGTTATTAACCCCAATTAATGTCATTTTATACAATTTTATCACCCCTGGTCTTGTTACTTACACACCAAGGCACATTTAAAAATATTAAACAGTAATTTTCCTCAAAAGGCTGCGTAGAACCTTTAAGCAGAATACTCTTGTCAGTTCCTGTGAGCCCCTATTTCCAATATATCCCCTTCCGGTGGTAGAGAGCAGCTGGGATTCAGATGACTTTGTAGAGAATGCGAGACTTTGCGTTCAGCACAGCAAGGTTTGCATAAGAATCACAAATTGGCTTAAGCACAAAAACCCCTTGTGTGGTAAATCAGGTTAGGGAGCCAAAATTCTTTGTGATTGTTATGTTAAGCAAATACCAATCACTAGCAATTAACATTGCTGTTAATTATCAGCTGGTTTTCCAAAGCAAGGATTTCTGATGTGAGTAAGCAATCTTTTTCTGCTTATAAAAGCAGCGGAATGAAATTGGCCCCATGGTGAGTAGACACATTCAAAATACCCGTGTGACAGTACGAATAAATGCAAGGCTAAAATTGACCCAAAACACACTTTCTTGTAAATGTTGAAATCGTATTCAAACTCACAACTCTTATAAAACTAACGCTGAAGCGGTACGTCAGAACCCAACTGAAGTTAGCTTAAACATAACAATTTCAATATATCAACAAGTATTTTTTTCTGTTGAGTCATGACGAATGGGAGTAAAATGCAGTAATTTTCTCATCCAGAAATTGCGCATACATGACGCTACTCTTAGTGAAATCAGTGCTTCCCCAGCAATAAGTTTGTTCTAGAAATTGTGAGCTCCCCTGCCCCTACAAACCAGAATGAAACATGTATTATCAGTTTTCTTTTTAGTTAACTCATAAATATATATGGTCTTTTTGATGTACTCTGAAAGTACTCTCTAAAAGCAGTCTACTCTAGTCCTGTATGACCTTTTTACAAAAGTTATTCGGGTTCTTGGCATGGGTACTGAAACATTTAACTGGGTATCTATTCCATTGTACACGCTGCTACTGCAAACGTCCTTATGTGTCGCTTTTCAAACGTGCAAATTAAAATTGACAGCCGTACAAATGTGCTTTGCAACTTGATCAATGATTCCAGTTTCAGAAGATTGTAACTGTGAGGTTTGGGAGAGATGTGTGGCCAACAGAAATGGCCCATCAACATGCCACTGCATTCACCCACAGCAATGTGATGACGTTGTGGGGCAGGACCCATACTGCGGGAATGACAACCAGACGTACGCCAGCATCTGTAGAATGAAGGCTGCAGGCTGTCTCCTGGACTTGGATATACAGGAGGTCAGCCGTGGACCTTGCCCAGAAGGTAAAGCAGAAACAACGTTTCATATCTGTATCATGTCACAGAGTGGCACACTCAAAATCTGTATAGCAAGGAATGATTTAAAATCACCAAATTTTCGTTTGAAGAAGGTCCATTAATTTACTCTTTTCTCCCTTCCCTATTATGCGTGTTTGCTTTACCAAACTGACTACCAATTACTCATTCTTTGTACATTTCATTTGTTATCCAAAGTGTACCGGTATGTAATATATAGTGGCAGCTGATTTGAACCCTCCTCAAATCCATCAAAATGTTTTTGGCTAGTGAATTTGCTAGGATCTAGGAAGTGGTGTTTTCAATCCACCTGTCAGATGTCCCTTGCCTGTAGAACATTTTGGGGTACGTTTGTCTAATCTATCTGTTAGTTTGATGCGAGCCCATGCACCAGCCGATTGGAACTGCCTTTGGAAGTTGTGTAATGTCATTTTAATAGAGTAGAAATTTCGGCCAAAGCCATTGATTGGTCAGTAGCTGCGCTGAATAGTCAATCCATTAATGCAAATGCAGTGCTGTATCTGCATAGGCCATTGATGCATATTCCATACACGAGGTGTAGACCTGATCAGTTAAAAACTAAAAATACATGTAATAAGAATGTATCTTAACAAGATCTATAGCGATAAATGACAATGGTACACAAATCAGACATGTAAGGAGCAAATTATCTATCTGGTAGATGTGTGAGGCGTATGGCCTATGGAAGATTAAGCAAGCTAGCAGGATATGATCAATTGTCTGTGGTTACCCACAGGAACAGGTATTTCCACTAGCACCAATCCGGTTTAGGGATCGGAGGAGCAGGTATTACCCCTCCCAGTACGGAGGCGGTTCAGCCTTACCCAGGGTTGACATATCCCAGAAGATTGAGAGGAAGCCCATATGGGCCTATAGTTGTTAGTTCTTTGATTAACTCATGCAGTGTGGTGTTAGCCCTCTCCCATTTGTCCTGCCATCTTTTAATCACCCAAGAAAGAGAGAGTGAGAATCTCCTGCTAAGATTGTTGGCACAGGTAATAAAGTGCCAGCGGTTGATACATTGGGAAGGGGCACCATCTACGATGCTTGTCACCAGGCTTTCTGGTTTGTCAAATTTATTTGCTGATGTTTGCAGTTGGAATGCCTTCAATGAGCCAGAGATTAGGCGCAGGACATCATTTCTAACAGCATTGATCACTAATTTGCTGTGGCAGCTGTTTGACCAGACTGGAGCAGCGTACTCTTCCATACGAATCAACAGAATATTAATTTTAAACATTTTTCGACCTGCCACTAAAGTGCAAGAACTAGCCAGACTAATATTGTTGAAAATAAGTTCACATCATTTTAAAATTTTAAGGCACTTCCGGTTTAGACCGTAAGGATCAAGGGTCATCAATTCTGCAAACTTCAAGTTTGAGGCTACAAGTATGCGCAAAGTTTTTTTGAAATTCAAGTCTGTTTAATGACAAAAGTGACCCCGAAAATGAAACATGTACAAATGATATGGGATTTGTGGCACAAGAATAAGAAGGAAAGAAAAGCAACAAAGAATCGGAACAAAAAGAAAGTCTTTTCGGCAATTTTATCGGAAAAGCCAAAAATGGTCAATTTTGACATGTGTGTCTCCTATCTTTGTGAAAAAAACACTGACGATATGTGTAGCCCATTCAAATATGTATCGGTACATGTGGTATCGGTATGATGCATTTCAATACGTGAGATGCTAGATGATGATCCTGATGTATCTGTATAATTTGTTATATTATATGGACACAATGTGTGGAACTGACTATAATGGTATAGCTCCTTCTATTCAATGTCGCATGTTAAACGAGTGGCAATTAATTAAATGCAGGGCGCAATACAATTAGATTGATAGGTATCTTATCTTACAATGTGGTCACAGAACACATTTTAGACAACTAAATCTAAAGTGCTGTGTTATCCCTAACGTAACCAAAGATATTGTCTGAATGAGCTAAAAACATAGACGTGTGTTTAGTCACACAGACGGCATTTAATTCGATGTTGTTGTTTTTCTTCATTTTTCACAACCACAGATCCTAATGCCCCATACCCCGATTATTCCTCTGAGAGCTCTGAGTCATCCATTGATTTAATCGCTTCACCAGTATCAACAGATGGAGAAGACATGCCTACTGCTGCTGACAGATCAGTAGAAAGCACCACACAGGGAAGCAATAGCTCCATACAATATTGTGAGACTTGCATTGCCCAAGACCTTGAAATAGCTTGTCAGAATTCAACACATGGTATGTTGTGCATTTTCGTTTATTTGCAGAGTAAATGTCTAGGGGCATTTCCAAGCAAATTGGGACAAATCTTGGTATTTTTCATCTATAAATAAAAAGTGCTTATTTTCAAAGGATGTTTTAATTTCATACCCTTACTGGGTTTTATGATGCTTGTTTTTGTGTTTACCTGGTACATAAAGGATTCAAGGGTGTATAATGAAAAAAACTCAAAGCGCATTTCCCAAGAATTAGATGAATAAAGATTGAAGTTTTCACTGGAAAAATCGTTATGCGACTGATGGTATTGCGACTGACCAATGTTTCTCAATTTGAAACTTTATTTTGCTTGACTTTCTTTATCATACCATTTAACACTTCTGTATGTGAGTTAAGTATTACATATAATTGAATTGTTACAGGTGGATTTTTTACTATGTCCTTTCTTTGTAATCTGACCGACCATTTTTTTACAGTGTTGCCATTTTAAAAGTGGCATACCCACAACTTCTCTAATATCAATGATTTGAAGCCTTTGGTGTTGCGTTTAAGTGAGTTAAAAAAACAAGAAGACTGACTCCAACTAAACTTACAGCGTCAGCATGAAGACTAATGAAAGATGCCAACAAATGTAATGCAGCTGACCTTGGAAATGCTCCTATCCTTGAATTTTTTTTTGCAAACTGTATGTCAGTGTTGGAGCAATGGCTTTGACCGTCAAGACCAAGGCTATAGCCCAATAAAAGAATTACAAAATTATTTAGCCACAAGTGGCCGGGGTCTGAATTTTGGTTCCTGCGTAAAAACGTTTAAATAAATCCCTCCTCTCATGGGTGATTCACCCAATGGGCAACTACCATACAACTGAAATTTACTCATGTGCCCATTGGAAAAATGTGAGGGGGTTCTGGAAAAATGAGACGGAACTAGGCAAATGTTGAAATGAGGGTTCTCGGGTATTAGAAAAGGGGTTAAAATTCTTCTTACAATGCCGTTTCTTGCACTTCAATCAGACATTCCGTTACCAAGTTATGGTTGTTTAGTTTGCATTGATCAACATGTTGCAAAAGTAAAATGTTTTGAGTTTTGTACATACACTGTACATGTACATAGGTTACATGAACAAAATGCCAATTGGTTTTCCCTAAAACACTTTTATTCGTGTGCAAAACATATGGGAGGCCTTCCAAACAAAAGAACAATATAGCCTAGGGGGTCTATGATTGAAGGTGTTTATAATACATATAGGTGTGTCGGGTAGACATTTTTAAGGAGTCTTAAAACAAAAACAAAAAAACCAATAATTAGGGCATAACAGGCTGAGAACCCAGTACAGTCGTTCCTGGGTGATAACCGATACGTTATCTCACAGTGATGACCGGGTCCTCACCCTGTCATTTCCTTTAATAAACACTTTTTTATTTGGGGAATAAACAGTAAATTTACTACAAAATAATGCCTCCACAGGATCAAGTCTCGACCAATCAGAGTCTATCAACTCTCCTATGTATTTATTAAATAATAATAATAATCTATTGTACCCTCTCATGACTGGTTTTTTTTTATCTTTGATTTTTTTTTTAACTGCAGTCTTTGTCGGCATTCCGCAGAAAGTTGAGCGAGCTGAGCCAGACAGCCTATCCTACAGTGTAGAGGTCATTACTCCGATCAACGGTTTCAACCAAACCGGAAATGTTAATTTCTTGATGCAAGAAACATTTGATGAAACAAACCAATGTTATTGCCCCAGTGTCACTGAGAATGATAATTACCTTTTTGTTTTGCGAGAGGACAACAGTACTGCAAACTTCCAATTCAGGAATAGCTTTGTTGGGTTATGGGCCGACCACCTTAGCGACCACGACAAGTGCAGCTATTTCTTTAACTGTTTATTTTGCATTCAGATTCGACCTTTAACCCCATCAACTCCAGGGGCATATACAGTACAGTGCAATTGAAAGTTATACCATAGAATGAAAAATTCTTTTTTTTCCCGCGAGTTTCATATTTAGTCATATTGGGAGCCTTTGATACGTTGAGACATAGTAATAGTACTGTATGTAATATGTAAACTATATAGTTTTATAATATCTGCTCAGTTCCATCTCATTTTGCCAGAATATGCCTTTTATAATAAAGGTATTTGCAGTTTAATTTTCAATTTATTGATCCAAATTTGTTTAGGGTCTGTGTACTTGCCATTAAACCTTGCTTTGCCGTATACATGTACATGTGAATATAATTATACCAAAAGTAAAAGTAATTTTTTATTTGGATAAATGTACTGTAAGTGCTTTTTGTTTTTAAATGTAACAATATGTAAACATAGACTATATTGTCACTGCATATTTTGCTGTTTAGACAAGGCTATTGTGTTGGTTTCTATCATTGAACCGACGACACATCCACTTATTCACAATTTAACAGAACTTAATGTTCTCCCTACAAAATATATAAACACAGGGCTTATTGGGAAAACAAATTTGGCATCAATAAACCTACATGTAAAAGCAACAATTTACAACTAATAGTACATGTACTTTGTTATCTTTGTAAGTCAGCAAAATACTACGATTAGTAATGTTTTAAAAGTGCTAAGCGTGAAACAAATCAAGCGGAAATGGGAAAATTATGTGATGATGGTCATTGGGCACTGTAGTAATAAAATGGTGAAACTTTGGCCACTACAAACCAATAATTTTTATTGAAGGTTTTATTTGTCTAAAAAATCAAGAAAGATTTAACAAAAAATAACTGGATTGTACGTGATATATTATATAAATCTCGCAAAACAATATCCCCAAACCCTTAATGTATTTCATCGAGTATAAAACTTACAATGAGCTTCCGCAAACTTATTTAGGAAAGAAAATTTATATTTTAGCTCTATTCATTAGTACCCCCAAATCTATTTGTATAGAAATAGATATTTATTTGTTATTTTTTTTATGTCCAAATATATTTTTTGTTTTCGTTCAAAACTATATACTGAATTAAACCCAAAGTGTATTGTCAACCATAAGACGGAAAATATAACATTATTGTTTAATACTAGCAGGATGCCGCGCTTCGCGCGGCACCTGCTAGCTGGGTGAAATCGTAACTTATAGATACACCTTGTTGACGTCTTAAAAACACAATGGATTGTATGACAAACAAATCGCGAAACTTAGCGAGTAGAGTACCAGCTAGAAATTATTTCGAGCGCACGAAATTATTTCGAGCTCACGAACAGATATTCTTGGAGCGCACGAAGTCATTTCGTGGCCACGACAACATTTCGAGCTCACGAAATAAGTTATTTTGAGTGCACGAAATAAAATACTCAAATTATTTCGTAACGGTGATTTGTATTCGTCATATGTCCCTTTAGGGGCTCCGTAGAATACCATCGACTCTGAATAACAAACAATCTTTGTAAAAATACTTCCCGACTTCCGAACTAATAATACTCAATAGGCAGTTCATCTTTGCTTGCATGCTGCCTGCGTCTCGTGATTTTTTAACATGAATCGTACGGGAAACAATACGAACCACTTCGGGGTTTCTGATTTACGTCGTTACGATTGAAAAAAACCAAAGATACTAGAAGGGGAAGATAGGACAGTGGGTATCTCTTTATACGGTGACCTGGGAAACATGATGACGTCATTAAATTGGGCCATGGGGAAGGGCGCCGCTTACGGCAGGTAGGTAAACGCGCCTTCGGCTTCACAGAATGTACACGTTAAACGTTGAATTATATAGGACATCGGATGTAAAATGCGTGCGGGGTTTTCATTAACTGGAGACATTTATTTTACGAGTACATCGAGAAATGAATTAGGAAAATAAAAGAATAAGTGAATGACCGAATAAAAGTAGCAGATTGAGATTTTGCAATGTTTATAAATCAGATAATACTAACATTTTGTTATTGAGATGAAAGATGGGGTAAATCCAACCAGTTCAACTACTTTCATATTTTATGCATCCATTTTTAGTTGAAAATACTTGTTTAAATGTATACAAATAAAAAAACATTGTTTTCACTACAATGAAGAATCTCCTGTGGATTTATATTAACTGTTTAACTTGTATTTACTGATACTTCAGATAGTCAATGACGATGACAACCAAGTACAAATGTAATTTCCTTTTGAAAACAAAATCCACTTTTTATTATATTACATTTTTTTATTATAGCAATCATCGAAAATATATAATCAATAAATACTATAATAAATAATATCTTTTAATTTTCGTTTTTAAATGATTAAGAAATAATTGTAATCATAAAAACCTCTTAAAATAATTAAGTTGCTGTGCCATAACTGTTCATTTGTATTTTTTTCGAGAGATAATGGTAGGCCTATCTGCTGTTCAATGTTTAAACCAATCAGCCAATTAATATGAAGTATTGAAGATTGTGTCATTTTGCATGGAATTTTGGGCATCGTTTACATTGTTTACTGTTTTCTCCAGCAATTGGACAAATTGCAAACTATGCAGACACGTGGGATATTTTGATCAACTTTCTGTTTTTTCTCTTTCCATTTTTGTCAGTCTTTCTTTTTGTCAAGTCCTTGTTGTAGAACTTCACTGCAGCATGCAATCTGAATCTTACCAAAAATGAAACAAATTTGATTTCTTGATCTCTCTGACACAAACTCAAACAGGCATTTTTACCTGTAACTGCAAGAATTCTTTCCACAATTCGTTTCCCAATGTCTTTGATGTGAAAAAAGTTGTTAAAGCATTTGACAAACACTTTCTCACACACCTCAACAAATCTGACAAGATTTTCACTGGGCACTGTCAAACCTCCGAAATCTGATTGATTGGTACAGTAAGCTTTGAAACTGAGCAGAAGTTCAGATGGATCTTCCATGAAAGTAGTGTCCTTGAGAAGTGCATTTCTGCAAATTTGACAGTTGTGTTTGGCTAGTGTTTTTTTGGCCAAATATCCTGCAACGTACACAATTACATTCATTTGAAGTTGGTCTGACTTTTCACTTAGGTCATCACATAAACCTTGAAATGCACCAGGTTGCTCCATTGGTGTTACTTTCACGTTTTTAGAATGACTGGCACCTGACAATGTCATATTGAAGAAAATTGAGCCATCTTCTTCACAGTTTTGATTTCCCAAAGGCACCATCATCTTACTGCACATTACTTGCTTCAAGGCAGCCCTGAATTCATTAGCTGAAGGGTTATCTCTATGTCCTCCCCTGCCCCTTATAATAGAAAACAGATTTTCAAGACAGTCTTGATTCAACCTGTTTGTGAGCAGGAAGTTGAACAGGCCACTGGTACTTAGCTCATCAAACAACTGGACAACAGCACTTATGGTCAGGACCCACCCATTAAAACAGGCAATTCTTTCTGTTGACCCATCTTTGATTTGCCATTTCTTGATCCATTGTATGCAATCTTTCCAAAATTGTACATGTGGTGACCCAACTCTCACTGCTCTTCTGTATACCTTTGTACACTTCAAATTTCTAGAATTGAAAGAATCGAACAACTTATCCATTTTGTCCAAAAACTCAGCAGTATAGACTGCTTCAGATGGTAATTTTCCAAGGGACGAATATGTTAATATTCCTGATGCTACACTGTGACTCATGACTTGGGCTGCAAGGTTAACCCTCATATTGGAAAATGGAGGGAGTTCTATGTGCTTTGATTTAAGCTTTGGTGCCATCCTGAGGGGAAGAGTGGAATCATGCTTGTGGAATTCAACAATATAGTTCCATTTTACTTCATGTCCCTCCACCACAAAGATGTGTCGCTTCAAATTGTTTCTGACATTTTTGAGAAGGTGTGGGGGATCAAACATGAAGAAGACTTTGTTTGTACTTCCATCCTCTGATTTTAGCTCAATGTAAGGTTTGTCTGCACAAACTTTCAGCTCATTAAACATTTTTTGATTGTTGGAACCCTGGTCCCCAATCACAACTTTCACACAGAAACCTGCATCCTGCACTTTTTGCAAACATTCCAACAAGAGCACCTTCTGTGTGTTACCTGGGGTAGCTCCATTAGATAGAAAGTAACCCACAGGTTGCTTCCACTTTGAGCCAAGGCCCCTGACCATAAAAACAAGTGCCTGAGTTGCCAAGTTTTTGGTCCTGCCCAGTGACCCAAAGTCTTCCATTCCTTCTATAACATCCTTATGCATGTCATAATACAGGCCAGCTTTTAGGCTCATCTCATCCAGTGTTAAAACACAAACCCTATCTCTTTCGGACATGGCCTCAGCCTTCTGCTTCAGGATTTCAAAACTAGTGTCATTAAAACCTGGTTGAACTTGTACTCTCTCTAACCATCTTCTTATGGAGCATTCACTGGGTAGGGAAAAAAGCTTGATCTTGCGACAAAACCTGTACGCTGCTGGGCTCTGGTAGTGCAAAGCAAAGGCCATAAGCTTCTCATTACTTGTGTATCGTCTAGCCTTCATTCTTCTTTTCCCAATTCGCAGCTGACTTGCAAAGAAATGCAGGGCGGTTTCATCTAAGAATTTTGCAGCATTCTTGACTATGTTTTTGACTGAACCACATTTTTTGTGTTTTATCTTTTCTAGGTTAGCCTTTAAGTTTTTTAGTTTTTGTCTTAGTCTATGTATTTTGACCCTCTCAGTAGACTTAACCTGATCCTTTCTGGATGTAGTAGTCTTTGCAGTGCCTGTAGAAGCTTGTGTGCTCTCTGGAAATAGGAAAGTAAAAAAAAAAAACATTTGTAATAAGGAAGTTTCTATTACACATTAAGGCACTGCCAACCTGATGAATTCAAGTTCAAGTGCCCACACGTGGGTCCCACTGTTTGAGGAGCCAATTGAATATCAGCGAACTCATTATATAACATATTTGCAGCGTTCATAGCATAGCAATTCTCCATCCCCACAGTTGATGTAGAGCTATAATTTTCTTTGGCTTTTAAATATTTCCCTTACCAGGTTCATTCTGTGTAGGCTGTGATTGTACATCAAATTCTGCAGAACCATCATCATGCACTGCACTTGGCTCTTGTGGTTCAGAAACTTCACTGGGAGTGTCTTTACTAATCTTTGCATAGTTGTGGTCTCCTTCTTGGTGCCCAGCTAGGCTCCTGTCTGAAACATTAAATCATGACAATACAATTAAGGAATCTGTTAGGCAAAACTGGCTGAAAACTATATATTCACAAGTAGTTAAAAAGCATATCCAAGAAAGATAAATCATCAATAAAACACCAACAATGCATTTTTTTCTTAAGAATTTATTTCTCATTTCATACCTTGCTTACATCTCTTTTCCTCACTTTTTGTATCAATGTCTCTACTTGGTAGTTTTCGCTTCAGAGATACACTTGGTGGTGGATTCGGGACAGCAAAAATAGTGGGGATGGCATTAAACACTAGTCTTCGGCAAAGGATTTGAGATTTCTCAAAATGTTCTGAACATATCCTGCAGTTTCTGTTGAGGTATTCTGCTGACCTGCTACGCAGATCATCTCGTCGTGTTGCTTGCACCCATTTAGCTGATCTGGTGACCAAAAAATGCAGTACACACAAATCATTAATATTTGTATTAATTATAATGTTATATAATTAGGAGATTACAAAGGACATGTTGTTTTGTTAGGATAAGTTAAAAATAATGGTAAACTAATTTTTCAATTTTGGTACAACAAAGGCCAAAAAGCTATTAATTATTAATCAATTAATTTAATTAGGCCAAGGCCCTATTTATTATTTATTTATTATTTTTAAATTAATTAATTTATTACATTTCTTTATCCAGGGTAGGCCGATGTCCAAATATTCAAGTTTAGGAGTAAAACTTTAGTTTAGGATACTCCTATTTTCCACTAAGTTCACTGTTCAATTGGAAAATGTAATGTATCGATGGCTGCCAATGAATGTTTGAATCCTGAGGCAGTCTTTCTCTTTATGTATTATAAACTCTGAGGTGTTATTTTTTTCAGTAGGCCTACTTTTCAAGAAAATGTGACTTTTCACTTTTTTAGCAGTAAGGAACAGTACAGTTTTCTCAAAATAAGTACATGGAGAGGTGTCCAAGGCCTAGGCCTCCTACTCCATTACGATCAAAACTTCCATGTGACTGTTAATTTTTGTGCTGAAGCAAATTTCTAAAAAAAATTGCCCCTGCATATAATTATAATAGGCCTCAAGTAGGCCTAAATAAGTCAGTATGTGTGTGTTATTACAGTATTAACATTAGCGTTGTAAATGCATGAACTTTCCGCACAATTTACTGGTGCGAAATTGAATTTGAAAGTGCATTTTAAACTTTTATTTAAACTGCAAGCTTTGCCTTACCTCCCACTATCCCTTGGAAAACGATAGAATGAGTATTGTGGTGTTTTCTTTGGATTATTGGTGCAATTAAGTGCGGAGCACCAAATCTTTGATTTTCTCTCCATTGTAAACTGTAGCGTACTTTACTATTGGTCGTAAGTTTTACCTACCTGCCGTAGGGGGCGCCCTTCCCCATCGTGACCTCTGAGCAATTACTTCCGGTTTCACGTTTTGAACGGCCGTGTCCTATCTTCCCCTTCTAGTATCTTTGAAAAAACCAACAGACCGGCCGTCTGACAGTGCGCCCTCAACTGACGTAAGGCAGTCCCGTTTCTAAATTGAATATTCATATCCACGATAGGCCTTACAATTTCGCGACATTTTTCAACGATAAAAGTTAAAATTGAGGCAATAGCGATACGTTTCGGAGTGTTTTTAGAGAGATAATGTTGTAATATTTAAGTATTGACAATGTGAAAGCAAGAAATTTTGCCAGAAGGCAACACGAAAGGAATAAATCATTGTTTTTACGTTCCAAAACTGTGACTACAAAATGGTCGACGCGCAGGAATTCGGAGGCAAAGCCGAAGCCGAAACGTAGTCACGTTTTTAAATTGCATATTCATATCCACCATCGCCATACAATTTCGCGACATTTTTGCACGATCAAAGTTGAAATTGAGGCAATAGCGATATGTTTCGGAGTGTTTTGAGACAGATAATGTTGTAATATTTAAGTATCGACAATGTGAAGCAACGAAATTTGCCCAAAAGGCAACACGAAAGGAATAAATCATTTTTTAACGTTCCAAGCCTGTGACTGCAATGTGGTCGACGCGCACGAAATTCAAAGCCGAAAACGAAGCTGGCGCTCAAACTCCGCAATAACCAATGGAGTATAAAGGTCAAATAACACGGGACGGGCCGCCCAATCGCGAACAACAAACTCGGCACCAACTCGGCCACCGCGCAAGCAAGGCGGATACAATTAATTTGCGAAGGCTTCGCGTAACGCATGTAGCCGCCGCTTAATCGCAAACGGCCAACAATTCTCAACCGAGTTACGGCAGTACGATTTCGGGAAGGCTTCGGCCCGAACTCCGGTCAAGGACAATGCAAAAATAACGCAATAGTTCGCGCAAAAAGGCCCGCAGACATCGACAGGCAATCGAAAAGCGATTACGCGTTTATCGGTAACGTCCGTTTCTTTTAAATCTCACCACGGACGAATACGATTTTTTTTAAATCTTATTCCCCGGGGGATTCCCCGGGGGATTCCCCGTCGCGAACGGTCCGGCACCCCGCCGCACCGACGCCGGCGGCACACGCGCGCGGCGACAAGTCGCCCGACCAAAAGCCAACATGGCGCCAACCACGCGCCAAGATGGCGCGGCCCTGTGTTTCCAAGATGGCGCGGCCCTGTGTTTCCAAGATGGCGGCGCCCAGGGACAAGATGGCGAATTTAACATCTTTTATAGTATAGACTAGCAGGATGCCGCGCTTCGCGCGGCACCTGCTAGCTGGGTGAAATCGTAACTTATAGATACACCTTGTTGACGTCTTAAAAACATAATGGATTGTATGACAAACAAATCGCGAAACTTAGCGAGTAGAGTACCAGCTAGAAAGTATTTCGAGCGCAAGAAATTATTTCGAGCTCACGAACAGATATTCTTGGAGCGCAAGAAGTCATTTCGTGGCCACGAAAACATTTCGAGCTCACGAAATACGTTATTTTGAGTGCACGAAATAAAATACTCAAATTATTTCGTAACGGTGATTTGTATTCGTCATATGTCCCTTTAGTGGCTCCGTAGAATACCATCGACTCTGAATAACAAACAATCTTTGTAAAAATACTTTCCGAGTTTCGAACTAATAATACTCAATAGGCAGTCCATCTTCGCTTGCATGCTGCCTGCGTCTCGTGATTTTTTAACAGGAATCGTACGGGAAACAATACGAACCACTTCGGGATTTCTGAGTTTACATCATCGTGAAAATCCTGATTAAAAAACCCAACAGGCCGGCCATCTGACAGTGCGCCCTCAACTGACGTAATGCAGTCACGTTTCTAATTTGCATATTCATATCCACCATCGCCCTACAATTTCGCGACATTTTTGAACGATCAAAGTTGAAATTGAGGCAATAGCGATATGTTTCGGAGTGTTTTTAGACACATAATGTTGTAATATTTAAGTATCGACAATGTGAAGTAAAGAAATTTGCCCAAAAGGCAACACGAAAGGAATAAATCATTTTTTAACGTTCCCAAGCTGTGACTGAAACGTGGTAGACGCGCAAGAATTCGAAGCCGGCGCTCAACTGGTACTATGTTTACTCCGCAATAACCAAGGAAGTATAAATCGGGGCACCAGCTCAAATAACACGTGACGGGGCCGCCCAATCGCGAAAAAACAAACTCGGCACCAACTCGGCCACCGCGCAAGCAAGGCGGATACAATCAATTTGCGAAGGCTTCGCGTAACGCATGTAGCCACCGCTTAATCGCAAACAGCCACCAATTCGGCAACCGAGTTACGGTAGTACGATTTCGGGAAGGCTTCGGCCCGAACTCCGGGCAAGGACAATGCAAAAATAACGCAATAGTTCACGCAAAAAGGCCCACAGACATCGACAGGCAATCGAAAAGCGATTACGCGTTTATCGGTAACGTCCGTTTCTTTTAAATCTCACTTCGGACGAATACGATTTTTTTAAAAATCTTATTCCCCGGGGGATTCCCCGGGGATTCCCCGTAGCGAACGATCCGGCACCCCGCCGCACCGACGCCGGCGGCACACACGCGCGGCGACGAGTCGCCCGACCAAAATCTAACATGGCGCCAACCACGCGCCAAGATGGCGCGGCCCTGTGTTCCAAGATGGCGCGGCCCTGCGTTCCAAGATGGCGGCGCCCAGGGACAAGATGGCGCATTTGTCATCTTTTATAGTATAGATGCAATAATGATAATGAATATTATATGAAAATTTACCAACGTTGCCCAAATTGTACAGTACAAAATTATATTACCCAGCACGATACGAGACAGAGGGACTCCCCATTAGTCCCCCATACCTATACACTCACTAGACTATTGTTACCTAACGCAACCCCCCCCCCCCCCTAAAAACCATAAACCCTGTTCGCACTGAACTTAATTTGGGCAAACTAACCGAGCCAATGGGTAACTTTCCTCACAGGTAACTTACCCACGCCGCGTTGGTAGTTTAACCGAGCCAAAGGTGCCCAGGAAGTTTCCTACCTCCATGGTTTAACCGAGCCAGAAAATCCAGTGCGGATGCGACGTCTCGGTTAAATCTTCCATCACCCGGTCGAATGACCACAGGTCACATCAGCCAGTGACCTTTCGCGGTTAGTTTACCCATGGTCTCGGCAATTCTACCCGCGTCAATTAAATCCAAGTGCGGACGGTGGGAAGATTAACCCATCGGAATATCACCCAAAATGTTTATCCAGTGCGAACACGGCTTAAGAAGAATTTCTGATGAGAAACTACAACATTCCCCAAGCAGAATGTGGTTCGTCCACAACTGGAATATTGCAGTACAATCTGGGGCCCCACATCACCAAACGCTCATTGATCGAATTGAAGCTGTGCAGAATCGAGCTGCCAGATTTGCATCAGGTGACTACAACATTAATGAAAAAGAACCCGGAATAGAAATATGCTGAAAGAGAGAAGGTTGAGAGCTCGGATAATACTTCTAAGCAGTAAACTAGCACTATTGAAAAATGACGTCACTCGGAAAGACTGCCCAAGTTTTTCTTCTTCCCACGTCACGTGCACGAACGACTGCGCAAGGGAATTACTCTTCCACCCACATTAGAAAACCTGAAGCATCAGCAAAGTTCCAGCAATTTGCTTGAACTGGATGGCCAGGGGAGCTCTTCACTAAAAAATACTTGCTGCCTTGCTCCGCGTCAGCGCCGTGTGCTGGATCATGGAGCAATAAACTAGATTTATTGCTCCATGGCTGGATATCCACTAGAATGACTAGATGGAGATCTCACAACTAGCCAACAAATTACAGATACCGCTATCTTCAGTAGTAGTACCGGGAATATCGACCAAACTTTGGACCAAAGTAAGTTATCATCAATTGGGGGCGCTCTTTCGATCAACAATATGGCGCTCCCCATCGCAGCTGCATTTAAGCACAAGTACCTCCGTCGCGAAGGAAGAAACGCACACAGTTTGCTTAATTAAGGTGCGGCGTGCACAGTATCGAGTCAGGAAATGGCTGTGTCTGACCAAGAGAAAGAAAGGCTTTGTCCTGCAGTGTATCAGGTACATGTATACAAACGTAGACTAGTATTACTTATTATTATTAAACGTCGCCCAGTAAAATATGGGGCTACAGTTGTTTTCCTAGTTCCGGATTTTTTCCTAGTTCCGGATCGCTTCAAATAAAAACCTACCTCTTATGGCTTGGTCTCCAATACTATTTTTTTAGATGAAGTGCATTTTGAAAAGAAACATACAAGCTACTTGATACATAAATATCTTTTCAATAAAATATTTAGAAAAGGAATTTTGGCTAGATTTTCGACTCGTACTTTGACATGTTTGGACGGTTTGTAGAAATCACGGGAGCCGCAAAACCACGAACAAATATTCTGCGACATGTCACTCAAAACGTTTCATTTCAGTTATGCCTTTTTGTAGTCTACAGTTGTATAAAACTCATGCATCGATTATTTGTTGAGTAAAAATAGGTCTAAAAGTCTCCAGTATTAAAAAATCGGCCGAAGACTGAACGTATAATTAGGGTGTTCAGTTTCACTCACCGCGACTGAAGACATGTCCACACACAGACTGTCCGTGCGCCAAAAATCTAACCAATGTTTATCGCCAAATTTGTACGACTTTTATATGTCAGAAACTGCAATTTGAAACCACTGACTTTCAGTTATCAAATAATGCACATAAAATAGCAGTAGGGTGGATGTACGACAGCTTATACTTTTTGTGAATGAAGCCTTTTTGCTCCGCCCAACTTTTCCCGAGAAAAACCGATCCACGCGTCCACGCGTTCGGCCCCAGATTTTTCCTGAAAACATCACTGAGTGACAGTTGAACGGGTTTAATTTTGATTCCGAAGGGGTACTGAACACGTTAGTGTTTACTACATCCCGATAAACAATTTAGAACGAAAGTTACGAAAAAAGTAAAAATAAACTCGATTTTTTGAGGTGCAATCCTCAAAAATCAAGGTAGGTGTTATCATTTACATAAAGTCTACTTGTCTCGTCTACTATACCTGTGATTTTTAGGTCTCTATTGTGCGTAGTTTCGGCTGGAAAGTGAACTTTGTAAAGCTAGATTCACGACAGCTATTGGAAGATTACGCGAATGTGTGTGTGCGGCAAGTTTTGGGGCCATTCAGGGGTATACACAATGTATGTAGGGTCGATCTTCATCGAATGGGGTGAATTTAATCAAATTAAACAGGATTTCTCAAAAACTAATTATCCGATTTTCTCGATTTAAAAGATTTCTCGATTTCAAGACCTTTCATTTGGTGTATAGTTTGAGCATTTTGGAGGAAGAATATTTTTTTACATGAACACCCTAGTATAATAGTTCCGGATCGCGCGTAAAATACATGCATCAACTACATGCCGCAAGCGATTTCATATGACGTGTTCTGTGGGTCAAAGTTTATGGGCCCGTTGCCGCGCGCCACACATGTCACGTACACGGACAAAACATTTCAAAACATTTATTGGAAGTGAAAGTATTTGAAAAGTATTTTAAACTGTATTTTTATAAATTAATTAATACTTTATCAGAAATTTCGGCTTGATTCGGGTTGGTTCTAGCGTGATTATTTTTCATGTACGAAGCAGTTTTTTACCCGATCCAAAATAAGTTAAACCGACCCGCCACTAGGAAAAGTGATGTCGGTATATTTCACGTCGTATTTTTAAGAAGAGCATAAATATCGAAACAAAAACTGTAGTTTCTCCATCACTCAAGGTAAACTACTAAACCTATTTCATTTGAATTTCGAGGATTAGACTTGCCGAAAAACAGCCTGATCTTCTTTTGCGATCCGGAACTAGGAAAACGTCTGTGGACCCATGCAGTGTGACCGCTCGTTATTTTCATTTCTTTCAAGATCAGCATCCAAAATCTTTTAAGATCTTTCAAGCCTATGTAATTAATCAGTACAGAACCTAGTGTAAACTTAATAAAATACATGTATTCATATACTTTCACATTTAATCTTTCAAGATCTTGAAAGATCTTTCAAGCAGTGGCAACAGTAATACTGGACCACCCATGGACGTGATGGCCGCATTATTGTTAGGCCTATTCGAACACAAGAACTTGATCAATAAAAGCTTTCCTTTTTTACGGCCCGATTTGTTACCATTTTTCTGTTAATTACTGCGGATGCTCTTGTACACCAAATTCCGCAAGCACAGCACCTTCTGTTCGCAAGAAATTGAGTAAATAAAGGTTGAGTAAATAAAGGTCCAACACAAACGTGTTTTCTGTTTGGGTCGCGCGCTCTGGTGGAGAATCTTCGCACTGTGCCCCTAATACTTCATGTGGAAATGGCGGTACTGTAGAATGGATTGAGAGGCATGATCACATGTGGAAATGGCGGTACTGTAGAATGGATTGAGAGGCATGATCACACGTGGAAATGGCGGTACTGTATAATAGATTGAGAGGCATTATCACCATCCGACTCGAACAAATTGTAACAAAACAAATTTCACCACAATGCATTTTTAAAAGGTCCCAACAATGACATATTAAAAGTCTTTAAAAATTCAAGTGGTGGAAATATGACTAATTTGCATAAATCGTTAATCCCTGCCGAGTAATATATTTATTCCCATATTTGGGTATATATAAAAAAAAAAATTGAAAAGTTTATTTGGGTCATTGGGTGATTCTACTTACATATCCCTACTTCGATAACATTTTCTAAAGCGTATATAAGTGACTGAATAATTATGAGAACATGGTAATTATCCAAAATGACAACTTCGTGACCCTATAAATGTGCGTACATGTACATTACACTGTCTCCAGATATCATCCAGTAGTCAGTATTGGTGAGCTTCAAATTCACCAAGTTGCTTACTGGCACAGTTATCATAATAAAACCTTATGGAAAATCATATGAACAATGGTAACATTGTGATATTTAGCCCAGCAAACCAAAACTCGGGAAATGGTTTGTTTATAAACTGGGCGAAAAAGAAGTTAAAGGGTTACCTAACGTGGGAGACTTGAACAAGTTCAAGAAAATCCTCAAAATACATTCTAACGTAGATATAATTATTGAATAAGATTAATACTGCTGCAAACTGCTTACTGGCTGGAATGACCTGAAATATACAAATCAAATAAGAGGGCCTAATATTTCGATCTTAACAAGATCTTCTTCAGAGACTAAATGACTGTGTACAAGAAACAAACATATATAGGGCAACATACAGCATGATGCACGTCACGTAGATATAATTATTGTAAGCAACAAAAATCTTAAATTTTGGGGGTTTCCTTGAACTCTCGCCTTAGGTAACCCTTAACCTACTTTTTAGCCCAATTTATGGACACACGATCTTCCCCCAGTTGTTGTTTGCTGGGCTAAACATCACAATGTTATCATTGTTCATAATGATTTTTCATAAGGTTTTAATAGCATAACTGTGCCAGTAAGCAACTTGGTGAATTTCAAGCTCGTCCATACTGACTACTTGATGATATCTGGAGACAATGTAAATGCGCGCAAATTATAGGCTACAATTATAGTCATTTTGAACCATTACTCTATTTTCAAAATTATTTAGTCACTTACATGCTTTAGAAAATGTTATTGAAGTAAGGATGTGTAAGTAGAAACACCAAAATAAACTTTTCGAGAAAAAAAAAATACCCAAATATGGGAATAAACATATTACACGGCAGGGATTAACGATTTATACAAATTAGACACATTTCCACCACTTGGATTTTTAAAGATTTTTAGTATGTAATTCCAGGGACCTTATAGAAGTGCACTGTGGTGAAAAAAGATTTGTTACAATTTGTTTGAGGTCAACAATACAAAATTTGGCATTTTGACTGGACTACATAGGCCATGTTCAAACAACGCCGTCGAAGCGTTTGCACCTGCGCTGAATGCATTTTTATTTTAGGTCTATATATTTCCGTCTTCGTTCTACCGGTACAATACTACTCGACAGCAACGAGGAAATGTACACATGTGTAAATAATTAAGGACTACCATTAAAGGGGTCCTAAGAATAATAATTGAAGACAATAATGATCTCATCTAATTTAACTTAAACATATTTTCCAACCCTTCCTCACATATTTTGAGCTGCTTTGAAATTCCCATTGTTATTGTCACACCCTGCAACATGCCTGCAGAATAATTAGGGCCAAGCATGCCCCTTTAATGGACCGTACATTGTAACTCCATACTTTAGGGTATAATTGGTATCATTGGTTTTCTTTTTGCTTTTTCCAGTGATACCAAGTTTGTATTAAATATTGCCGACCACTCCAAATCTGGAGTCTTGCGCAAGTATACTGAACCTGGATATGGATATCATTATGCACTAAGGGCGTTCAACTCACGGAAACGTCAATGCCATGCTAACGTTTGCCAATTACATTTGTATTACATGTATGTGAACAATTTTTCATGGATGTTCACAACAAAAATGTGCAAACATTGGCGATAGGTATAGGACTAATATAATTGTCTTGTTCGGGTGTGGAACTGCATAATAATTGCTAACGGTTATTAATTTATATTTAATTAATTTAATAAATTTATATTTCCTTCTTTTCTGTTTATTACTCAGTGATTCAGACGTCGCAGGCTAACCGCAGCCGAAGACGCGAAGTAAAGGTTTAAGTACACGTAGCAGACGACAAAGTATGCGCGGCGTAACAGATCTTTGCACGAATATTTCATAGTCGTTGTTCATTCATGTTACCATCACTGAAAATTGTATTCTCCACTTTCATCACAATAACTGAAACAATAACATTTAACTTCGTGGACAATTCTCATCAACATTTCTTGTAACCACTGATGAAACGTGGTGGACTTCGCATTAAATGATTCGCAAAAAGTATGAACGTCATACTAAACCGCAACGAATTAATTCGTCACATCGCGATGCGAATTATTCGCGCCCAGTGAACGAATTCGCATTCGCATTCGCACGATGAAGTATAAACTGGCCTTTATGCTAGGTTCCCACTATCACGATTCGCGCCACGATTGAAATCGTGGTCTTAATCGTAGAGTAATCGTGGTGATTCTATCAGATCTTGAGGTCAGTCGTGGCAATCGTGTTGATCGTAGAAGATTTTTGGACGGTTGAAAATATTCTACGATCAACACGATTAATTTTCAATCGTGATCATCGCATCAGATCGTAATGGATCGTAACAAAGCGCGACAGGTCGCATCTAACCGTGCTTCCAAATCGTGGTGATCAGGATCTACCTTGGACAGGACAAACATCATCTCTGTTGAGATGCGCTGCGATCTGATTGTGGGTTGTAGTCTTAACTCTGTAAAAGTTTAAGAAACAATGAAGTCCATGGCCAGTCGGGCTGTATATATACCCGTCGGGGTTCAATCGTGGCTCAAATCGTGATCACTCTCGATCCCGATCGTGAAAGACATCGCGACCACAATCATATCTGATATGATCGGTTCGTGGTGATCGTATCGGAACGTGTCTGCACGTATACCAGGTCGTCCCAAATCGGGGACCCCGATCGTGCTGATCGTGTCAGATCGGGACCCAATCGGGGTCTCAATCGGGATAATCCTATCGGAACATATCTGATCGTATCTGAACAGGAGACCAGATCGTGACAGATCGTGTCACCTGAAATTGACAGGTCGCGACTATATCGCATCCAAGCGCACCAAATCGTACCAGAACGTATTGACTCGCATCAGCTCGTATCCAAACGTGAAATTTCAGAAAAGAAAACGAAAATTCCACGACCAGCTACGAATGGCCAATCGTGGCGTTCGTAATGGATCGCACGACAGTGGGAACCTAGCATTAAGGTGGGTTTTCACGAGGCACGCGATCGATTCGCGAAGGATGCGATTGCCGAAAAATGGCAAAGTCCAACATTTGGAGAAGTTTTTCTCCGAATGTGTCGCGACAATATAATGCAGTTTGTGCGTAGTTTTCACAACGTACATGTACACAATGTATGTGCGAATGTCATGTGTAGCGTTGCCGAACTATGGCCAGTCCACATTTTCGAGGGCAAATCTCGAGCAAATCACGACCCGGGATGCTGGAAACGTTCACAAAAAAATTCAAACTTTCTAGAAATTCCCGCCGAACTAAAAACGACTCCCGCGAACAATTGACGACGCTTAAGAACCCCCGCGCATGTTTGGCGAACTTTTGGAACCTAAAATACGAATGTTGGACTTTGCAATTTTCTCGGCATTCGCATCCTTAGGCTATTTAAACAATGGCCGCTGTAGAAGATTCTAAGGCACGTATTAAACAAAAGTGATAGTAGTAAAAGTTGTAGCGCCCGCATCTGTTTTCCTCTATCGTCCAATGGTATTACATATTTCGATTTATTCATTTATTACTCGCTGGTGTTGGAGAATGGGAAATGGTTCAATCTAAAAACAGGGCTTATGTGAAATACTTAATTATTAATTAAGATATTTAACCCCTGTTTTATAAAATTATAACTTTAAAAAGGCTCTTCGAATTTATACAGCTTTATATCTAAAGTGCTTTTTGTGTTAGTTTTGCTTGTATTTTTCGTTCGTTATTTGTTTCCAATGGAGTACCCTTCAATGCCCAAAATGTTTTATTTTTGTCACCATGAGAATCAACGACATTAGGTTTGTTGTTTTGATAATCCACTTTGGAATACTGTATCCTTTCTATAATTTCAGATTACGAAAATCGGACTAACCGACATTAAAATATACTCTATTTTAATTTCTCGAACGTAATTGGTGAATCTGAAAAACAAAGTTTGAAAATAACATTTTCAAAGTTGGTATGTCCAATTCTTCTTCTTTTTTCTTTTTCTTTTCTGAATAAATATTGAAGGAATATAATGTACCCTAAGGAATAAATGTATTTTTTGTTGCCTTGATTGGCCTTGCTACAGTTTAAACATTTTTTCTTCATTTTTTAAATTGCGTGCTAAGTTCTGAGTGAAAGATCATAAATATTTACATTATGCTAATGTATTTTCAAACATCTATGGGATACATAGTGTACATGTCATGTATCCAAATAATTATACGTGCGTACGTTGTGTGTACATCAACGCCTGTATTGATACACCCACAGCGTAGTAAATACCTCCAACAATGGACCCTCTAATGTTCTATACACCCCCCCCCCTCCCCCACGAATTAGAAAGGAGACGCCCCTAATTCAAAATTGAAAATTATTTCATTCATTACTCATCGTGGGCCATTTCTTTTCGTGCTACGTCTCATTTGAAAGCTCATAACAAATGCAATGCTAAACAATTATCAATTCAATTTGAAAATCTATTTCTCACGGTGCCAAAACTAAAAAGCACGAACACACCATCTTTAACAAAAAATTGAAATGTTTCTCAGTCTCAGATGTCTTATCATTTATTTAATGACTGACCTTCATTGAGATTATATGATGAAACAAAATGGCATCAGGATGCAATATTCTTTCAAATTTGTTATGTTTGTGTGAACAGTTTCTGTAGTGAATGCGTTATGATTTGTTCTTCTGCTTTTTTATAGTATGGCCCAGCCAATGTGCGAGATCTTGAACCAGGCAAGAAGATGAAATGGTGCACTTGTGGATTAAGTCAGAAGCAGCCATGGTGTGATGGTACAATTCACATTTTATTACATTTTGTATTACATTTTGTGAGTACACAACATACCAAACAAGGCTTTGTTACAACTGATAATGTAGTAAGCCAACTGTAATGCATCACCAACATATAATGTCACACAAATTGACCAATACTGCTCCACTAACCGATAAATGTAACGACAAATTAATGACCGACAGTGTAGAAACGTTTACTATACTCTCGGTAAATTGTTGTTATGTTATAAGTCCTAACCGATAATGTAATACATGTAACATTGATAGTGTAGTACATTTTATTACGCTGTCATTTTTAGTCTGGGAGTTAAGTTTGAAAAGAAGCTTATTTTTGAGTTCGTTTCACCTCTAAACGGGAAAAAAGTTGGCACTTATACATGGAAGGGGGTGTCTCTGGAGTATTTTAAGACCGGGTGTGATCATCCAAGGTGGCAGCAAGGTACTTTAGTTCAACAATCTTTCAAGGTACCCCCGCCTTGCTACTCAAGTATTTAACATTTAATAATGTTGCCATGCAGAACACCTTCACACAACATTGTCACAACGTTTACAACATTTACCAAGAATGTTAGAACATCTGAATACAACATGGTCACAATATGATGATTATTATATCAATACACTGTCTCGTTGTTAACCTTTATGTTATACGTGTATTAAAACATCGGGAAACAGATACTGAAATTAGATGTTGTGGCAACCTTGATATAATGCATCAAGTCGTATTATACGGTATTGTTTTAAAACATTGTGATAGTTCACTAGACTCAACTGTTAGACTGCTGTCAACTGTTTATTTGGCAAATATTACTTTTTTGAACTTTAATAAAATGATGTTTAAAAAACAATGTTTAATAACATTTTAAATACGCTTTTGTATTTAATTAAAACACCTTTAAAACAAAATGTAAGTTACATTATATTAAAACATCTAAAGAATTTCGTTAAAATATTTAATTAAAATAAAATAACAAATATTTTAACTAAAAAATGTAATAGCTTTCAGAAACTTTAATCAAACATTAACAAATGTGTAGAACATTTTCAAAATGTTGTCATTTAATTATTTATATACCTCGATATTTTAACAATGTTTTCAAGATTTTGCTTTAATACATCGAGTGTTGTATTAATGTGGAATAACAATGTTATCGTTAAATAATGTATGTGTGACATGTATATGTATAATAACTGTAAAATGTTTTAATCACGTTAAATGTTTAACGTAAGTTAAAACCTCTTACAAATATCGTTAAAATATTTCATCAAGAATTAATAACATTTACACAATGTTCTTAAAATATTTCAAGTAAAAACAAAATAGCTTTTTAAAAACTTTAATCAAACCTTAAAAAAATTGAACATTTACACAATATTACCATTGAATTATTAGACCTCGCTGTTTTAACAATGTTTTTAAGATGATTGTTTTAATTGATCAAGATGTTTTATTATTATCATAAACAATGTTATTACTAAAACTTTGTGAATATATATATATTTTTAATAATGCTCTCGCTGGGTTACTACATATCAGTTGTAACAGGCTTGGCGCTTTGTGTATACATACACCTAGTCGTAGGGACATTTCCTTTTGTTTGGAAAAAGCTTTTCCTTTGTTTGGACATTTCCGTGTCCCCATAACATTTTGGGTCTCTAGTAAAAGGGTCTAGAGGTAGAATTGGGTTAGGGTATGACAGCAAATGAAAATTAAGGTGATGTTGAAAATGTTAGGTCGAGAGAATTTCAGTTTAGAGAGATTTTCTTTAAGCCCACGAACCCTATGAAATGTCCCCATAACGTCACGCACTAAAGGAATTCTTGGACATCCAAATTCCAAATGTTTCCCTCCAAATTTATAATTATACAGGGTGTATCAAATAAAATGCAACAAAATATAACGGAATACTACACGTATAATGTATAACTAACATCGATAATATAGAGTTTTCAAAGATACTAGTTTCCACATAATTTGAGACATCAAACGTCCAAATCTGACAATGTTTGACAGAGTTATGAAGAATTTTCCAAGAGTGGTCAAATTGACCATGGGACCAAATTTGTCGATTTTGTTTGGATACTGTGCAAGTGTAGACTTGCAATCAAGTCGCCACCGAAATTAACCAGCGATGTGAGCCACCATGCCCGCTGCCGTCAGCTCTGGTTCATTTCGCTGGCGCCTGCACGGACAAAGACAAAGGTGTCTAACGACTTGATTTCAAGTCTACACTTGCACAGTATCTAAACAAAATTGAAAAACTTGGTCCCATGGTCAATTTGACCCCTCTTGGAAAATTATACTTAATTCTGTCAAACATTGTCAGATTTGGACGTTTGACGTCTCATTTTAAAGTGGAAACTAGTATCTTTGAAAAATATCAATATTATCGATGTTAGTTATACATTATAGACGATGTGCCCTCTGACGTCACGTGTTTACATCTGCATTCAAATGTGCCCGTCAATATGCTCACACATCGTGTTTTGCATAAAATTTGGTTGAGGAGTGACGCCACAGGTCAGACCACCTTTGAATTATGTGACCTCTGATGTCGCCTCTTAACCAAATTTATGTAAAACACGATGCGTGCGCATATTGACGGGCGCTTTTGAATATAGATGTAAACAGAGGGCACATGGTCTATACGTGTGGTATTCCGTTATATTTTGTTGCATTTTATTTGATACACTCTGTATATGTCTTTTTTTTACAATTTGATCCTACTATATAACAACTGGGTCCGCTTAAAAACCAGGTTTACCCGCTAACTATTCCCAGTAACACAAATGTCCACTGCTTTTTGTTTCTTCAGGACGTCACAAAGGAACAGGCTTCAAATCCCTCAAGTGGGTTGTGCCAGAAAAACCCCAGAGCATATACTCCATCTGCATGTGCAAGCACACCAAGGACCCGCCATTCTGTGATGCTACCCATACTAACCTCCCTGCCGCAGTTGAACAGGCACAGACCTCTTGCCTGGGGAGGAGCGACCATCACACGACGGCGTGCACAAAACTCTGCACCAAGTGTGGCTGGGTGCCAGACTTTTGACGATGAGCTGATTACCTGGACTGCCAGAAATCGTTTAGGAAATATGTACATAGCATTTATTACAAAATCATTACCAAATTATTACCTAACTGTAAATGAATAATTTACAGTTGCTGTCATTTTAAATAAATTAAAAATATTTGGTTGGCCGACCATTAATACAAAAAGCCTGACTTTTTCAAGTACTGCCCCAAATTTACTAAATTTATTTAACATGTATTTGCTATATAAACAAAAATAATAACTCCCCAATCTATCTATATTTTTAACATTACAGCAAAACCAAAATATTTACACCTTTAACCGTTTAGATTTTTGCAAACATAAGTGACAAAATTGTATGAAATGTTCTATCGTATTTGAATATTAAAATTAATCATGGTGAAAATGTGACTTCATCACGGCGGGAATAGTGTATAGTAGGTTAGGCCTATTGTAACATTTGTACTTTCTACTTGAAGTATAATAAGTTATATTCTATTAATCTGGTTCACATTAAAATCTGGTTCCCCACTTCTGTAAATATACGTGCAACGTTCCCCACTTATACGTGCAATATGTACGTGCAACCACATATTTATTAAAACAAACAAACAAACACACACCGAACACACCAACGTAATACAAACATTCCAACACCCAAACAACCAAATAACAATCTGTTTACTGTCTTGGTTTTACTTAATATTGTAAATATGTCCGTCATTTGCCTGAAAAATTTGCATTGCACGGAACAAACATGTTCGAGATTTGTTAAAACACGATCGCATTTACACTTGTACGTGTGCATGCGTTTTTCCGGACAGTTTATTCGATAAACAGATATAATTATTACAATCTTGAGTCAACTGCGATATATACGAAAGCTCAAAGTATGGAAGCTTAAAGTGACCATCCGCGTTTCTGAGATAATTTATCTCGGAAAGACGGAATACTGAGATAAAAATATGTCTTTCCGTGATATTGTATCTAAGAAAGACGTATTTTCTTGATATCCTATCTCAGAAAGACGTCTTTCCATGATAATCGTATCCCGAAAAGACATCTTTCCCCGATATCGTATCTCAGAAAGACGTCTTTCCCCGATATATCGTATCTCAGAAAGACGTCTTTCCATGATAATCGTATCTCGGAAAGACGTCTTCCCACGATATGTTATGTCGGAAAGACGTCTGTTATCATGTAAAAGGCGTCTTTCCGATATACGATTATTACGGTGGCCCACAACTGTCACGGCAAAAGCCCCGCAGAAAAAACAAAAGCACTGCGGCAAAAAGTGTCACAGTGTTGCAAAAAAGACGATGACGTCATCGAGTGTAATGTAACGTCACGTTAATTTTCAAGGCCTTGTATCTTTGGAAGTATCAGATTGGGTTTAAAATTGGTATGTTGGTATTCCGGGATGTGTTATATGTAGAAATTAAGGTGTCGACGTAATGATGACGTCATCGTGAATATAAACTTTGAGTTGAATTGGACTTTCAAGCCATATCTCATCAACACAGTATGGTAAATTCAAAATTCTTGTTATAATAAATTTATCACACAAATACACGACAAATTTGCGACACCGTGATGGTGTCATCAATAGGGATAGGTCTGAGGATAGGTCTGATCGTCATAAAACATTTAAATAGGTCCAGGGCAGTCCCACGCACACTGTAATGTTCCATCTTACTAATAGATATATCATGATTGACTGCGTAACAGTCTCTAGATAAGTCAATGAATATGCCAATTGATTATGATCGATCGCATTACATATTTTACTGAGAACATGATGTTGATAATTCAGTTGACCGGTTTTGTCTGAAACCAAATTGTGACTCAGAAAGAATATTATTCTTATTAATACAAGATATTAATCTAATGTATATTATCCTTTCAAATAACTTGGAGAATGTCGACAGAACCGATATTGGTCTGTAATTAGTAATGTCATGCCTACAACCTTTTTTTGTAAATTGGTATAACTTGGGCTATTTTTAATCCATCGGAAATACTTCTGGTGTTAAACATTTTTTGAAGATAATTGTTAAAAGGTTTCGCTAACCTTGCTCGAATAAGATTAATACTGCTGCAAACTGCTTACTGGCTGGAATGACCTGAAATGTACAAATCAAATAAGTTAAGAGGGCCTAATATTTCCATATGAAGCACGATATGTGGCAGAGAAACCCCCCCCCCTCCCCCCCCCCCCCCCCCCCCCCCTCCCCCCCTCCCCCCCCCTCCCCCCCTCCCCCCCCTCCCCCCCCCTCCCCCCCTCCCCCCCTCCCCCCCCCCCCTCCCCCCCCTCCCCCCCCTCTCCCCCTCCCCCCCCACTCCCCCCTCCCCCCCTCCCCCCTCCCCCCCCCTCCTCCCCCCCCCCCTCCTCCCTCTTTTGTGTTGACCATTGTGTTCCCGGAATCTCAGGAATTCCTTTTAGGTTTCAAGGGGGGATGGGTTAGGTTACAATAGTGTCTAGTGTGTATAAAGTATAGGGATAAGAGGGGGTACCCCTCTGCCACATATCGTGCTGGGTATAAATATTTCGATCTTAACAAGATCTTCTTCAGAGACTAAATGGCTGTGTACAAGAAACAAACATATATAGGGCAACATACAGCACGATGCACATCATGGATGCTGAAAAAACACAAAAGAAACTAGACATGTGTTTGTGGACAAACACAGAGCTGTTTCGGATGTCTAAGATGACTTTCATTATGTGTGTGCCAAGTCTGAAATCGATTGGATTTGCCAATTTTCCCAAGATATATAAGTTGAAAAATACGTGTACAAATCCTATGGGAAAAACTGCACCTTTAATGTGACGTCACATGACACCCGATGATGTCATCATGATGTCATCTTAATTTTCGTCTATAACACATTCTGGAATACTTGCATACCAAGTTTGGCCCCAATCAGACATGTACTTCCAGAGATAGAGGGTCCTAAAATCTGCCCCTTTAATGTGACGTCACATGACCCACGATGACGTTATCCCGACGATTTTCCCCTTGGCCCTCCTGGGTATGGTGGTCGAGGTGTGTGCTAAGTATCAAGTCGATCAAATTTACGAAAGTGTCAAAGTAAATAGTTTGAAGAAAAACGTGTACAAACCCTATGGGGAAAGAAATTGCACCTTTAACGTCACGTCACGTGACCTTGAATGACGCAATCGTGCCGAATTTTTCCAATGGCCATCTGTGGGTGGTGTTCTAAGTGTATGCCAAGTTTCACGTCGGTCGGATTTACCAAAGTGTCAAAGTCAATAATCTGAAGAAAAACGTGTACAAAACCTATGGGGAAAATGTTACCTTTAACATGACGCCACGTGACCTTGAATTACGTAATCGCGACGAATTTCTTCTAGGACCGTCCTTGGGTGGTTGTCTAAATGTATGCCAAGTTTCAAGTCGATCGGATTTACCAAAGTGTCAAAGTGCTATGCCAGAAAAAACGTGTACAAATCCTATGGGAAATAGTCTGAAAAAGGAAAAGAAAAAAAAAAAAAAAAAAAAAAAAAAGAAAAAGAAAAAAAAAAACTTTAACGAAAACAAAAGCTGTTTCGGCCGAAATGCCGAAACAGCTAAAAAGCACAGAGTTCAATGGAACAAACAACAAAAGGAGGATTAGGCTGAGGGATAAAGGGTGAGGTCATCAGTGTGGGTAGAAACAAAAACAGAAGGGGTAAAGCCACAAGGAATGGGGGTCCAGGGTGGAGATCAAAGGGAAGAACTAACAAAGAAGTATGAATAGGAATAATGTGGAGGGGGGGGGGGGGGGGTTGAGGAAAACCAGAGGAGTGAGAACAAACAAAAACAAAATTCTGGCAAGGAATGAATCTGAAACAGATGACAAAAAATGGAGAAAAAAATAGAAGTTAATCATTTCCTAGTTGGATGTTGAGCCCATGTGGTCGAAGAGTCCGAAGACGAGTCATCCAAACTTTCTCCCGGCTGAGGCGGACTGAGTCTTTCCGATTATACCCAGCACGATATATGGCAGAGGGGTACCCCCCTCGTATCCCTATACTTTATACGCACTCAACACTATTGTAACCTAATCCCCCCCCCCCCCCCCTCTTGAAACCTAAAAGGAATTCCTGAGATTCCGGGAACACAATGGTCAACACAAAAGAGGGGGGGGGGGGGGGTGTTTCTCTGCCACATATCGCGCTTCATATGTTTCCGATGGCCAAGTGATTCTATGCCCTGAAGGATCATATCAAAAATGCAATGGTTAGGCTGGTTAATTAAAGTGATGTCCTACAGGGGTATCCAGTTTCTTGGTGTTGACAGTCGTTCGATGACCGTAGAAACGCTTTTTTAGGGCATTTTTGGTCTCTCCGACATACTGCACTCCATAAAACCTGCAAGAGATGAGATATATGACATTACATGTACTGCAAGTGATGTTACCAATAATTCTATGAGTAGTACCAGAAGAGATGAATCGTCTTCGGACTATTCAACCACATGGACTTAACATCCAACTAGGATATGATTAACTTCAATTTTTTTCTCCATTTGTCATCTGTTTTAGATTCATTCCTTGCCAGAATTTTGTTTTTGTTTGTTCTCACTCCTCTGGTTTTCCTCAACCCCCCTCCACATTACTCCTATTCATACTTCTTTGTTAGTTCTTTCCTTTGATCTCCACCCTTGACCCCCTTCCTGGTTGCTTTACCCCTTCTGTTTTTGTTCCTACCCTGTCTTTGATCCTACCCACACTGACCTCGCCCTTTAATCCCTCAGCTGTTGTTTGTTCCATTGAACTTTTTTCTTTTGTGTTTTTTTCAGCATCCATGATGTGCATCGTGCTGTATGTTGCCCTATACAGGGTGAACCTAAAAACAAAAACCACCGGAAAATGGCCATAATCCCGAAAGTATACATTTCATGGAAAAACTGAAGTCAATATCAGAAAGTAGGAGCTACAAGCTTTCTTCTGACATCTACATCGCAGGCCTACGGTCATTGGTAACTGAGTACCATTGTCTTGAAAACCATAGGCAGATTTCAGAAATGTCCAAATCAATAATTTTGTAAGCCACATGGAAATGAACCATCCCTCTTCGCGGTCAGTGGTGTGCATCCAACCGCGTCTTATCGTGGCCCAGGTTCAATACCCTGACCTAACTCCATGTGACTTTTTCCTTTTGGGATACCTTAAGAATAAGGTCTACGATAGTCCCCCATGGGACCTTGTGGAATTACGGGAGAGGATTCAGCGAGAAGTTGACATTTTACGACAAGATCCGGGGAGCGATATGTTTTTCTGCAGGTAGGTTGGTACATTAGCCAATCAGAACACAGATGGTATTGACGTCATCGATGATGTTAGAGTTGTCTGGGACAACCCAAACCCCTACCCATAACCCTAACCCTAACCCTAACCCTAACCTCTAACCCTAGTTGGATCCCAGACAACTCTAACATCATCGATGACGTCAACATCATCTGTGTTCTGATTGGCTAATAAATATTCACTATGTACCAACCTACCTGCAGACAAAATTATCGCATCCGGGGATGGTGAGGAGAGCAGTGCAGGATATGCAAAGACGATGTGAAATTCGCGTTGAGAGAGGTGGCGGCCATGTTGAAGGAATCGGACCTTAAGGACTGAGAAAGATGCTTATGAAAGCCAAATAAGTGTTTTCATTGTTATTGTTTCAAATAAACAGGTTATAACAAAGGCAATTATGTTCTTGTTCTTTTCCAGGCGACCTTATTTGCCTACACGAAGATAACAACACGCACACCTATTTTGACATTTCTAAAATCTGCCTATGGTTTTCAAGACAATGATACTCAGTTACCAGTGACCGTAGGCCTGCGATGTAGGTGTCAGAAGAAAGCTTGTAGCTCCTACTTTCTGATATTGACTTCAGTTTTTCCATGAAATGTATACTTTCGGGATTATGGCCATTTTCCGGTGGGTTTTTTTTTTTTAGGTTCACCCTGTATATGTTTGTTGTATATGTTTGTTTCTTGTACACAGCCATTTAGTCTCTGAAAAATATCTTGCCTTTTTGATTACAAAATAATTCAACCCATCGAAATCAGTGGCCTTGCCAGAAGGAACTTTGTTAAGATTGTCAACAACCCCCTCTTGGGTCTTTTTATGACATTTGAATGTTTGCCTGGTAAACAAGCAATAAGATAAGTAGTTTGCGGTAACACCACGATAATACTCTAGTGAGAAATGCCATTTCTCTTCGGTATCGAACGACAGGTGGGCTCAATTATGGTGGCCCTGAAGGGACTACGCAGATTGTAAATATTGACGTCAATATTCACGACAAATTTCACGACTTTCCTCAAAGTCGCGAATCCCCGTCTTCAAAAGACTTTACGGCTGGAATCAGGATTGTACCCAAACGTTATGGGGTCGATAAAGTGGACCCCGAAACTAGCTCTTTACAAGAATAACAGAAAAACGTACAGTTTATAAATAATGGTTGTGTTAATGTTTATATATCCTACTTTTAAATGCTATTTCCGAATAACATAATTTCTTTCAAAACACGTTTTGTACCCCAATTGGGCGCTTCCCAGACGCATATGTCCCTTAAACGTGATTACACTCCAATACACTGCAAGGTATGCTAAAGTGCATTGGAGTGTACTTATGCCTTGCTATAAACAACACTCGCAGAGTATGGTGGCCCTGAAGGGACTACGCAGATCGTGAATATTGACGTCAATATTCGCGACAAATTTCACGACTTTCCTCAAAGTCGCGAATATTGACGTCAATATTGACGTCAATATTCACGACTTTCCCCCAAAGTCGCGAATATTGACGTCAAATTTCACGACCGGACATAAATTTTGACGCGAATTTTTTTCCAGCAAGCTAGGTTGTCTTCTATTCCTCCGGTTCGGACTCCGGTTCGGACTCCGGTTCGGACTCCGGTTCGGACTCCGGTTCGGACTCCGGTTCGGACTCCGGTTCGGACTCCGGTTCGGACTCCGGTTCGGACTCCGGTTCGGACTCCGGTTCGGACTCCGGTTCGGACTCCGGTTCGGACTCCGGTTCGGACTCCGGTTCGGACTCCGGTTCGGACTCCGGTTCGGACTCCGGTTCGGACTCCGGTTCGGACTCCGGTTCGGACTCCGGTTCGGACTCCGGTTCGGACTCCGGTTCGGACTCCGGTTCGGACTCCGGTTCGGACTCCGGTTCGGACTCCGGTTCGGACTCCGGTTCGGACTCCGGTTCGGACTCCGGTTCGGACTCCGGTTCGGACTCCGGTTCGGACTCCGGTTCGGACTCCGGTTCGGACTCCGGTTCGGACTCCGGTTCGGACTCCGGTTCGGACTCCGGTTCGGACTCCGGTTCGGACTCCGGTTCGCACTCCGGTTCGCACTCCGGTTCGGACTCCGGTTCGGACTCCGGTTCGGACTCCGGTTCGGACTCCGGTTCGGACTCCGGTTCGGACTCCGGTTCGGACTCCGGTTCGGACTCCGGTTCGGACTCCGGTTCGGACTCCGGTTCGGACTCCGGTTCGGACTCCGGTTCGGACTCCGGTTCGGACTCCGGTTCGGACTCCGGTTCGGACTCCGGTTCGGACTCCGGTTCGGACTCCGGTTCGGACTCCGGTTCGGACTCCGGTTCGGACTCCGGTTCGGACTCCGGTTCGGACTCCGGTTCGGACTCCGGTTCGGACTCCGGTTCGGACTCCGGTTCGGACTCCGGTTCGGACTCCGGTTCGGACTCCGGTTCGGACTCCGGTTCGGACTCCGGTTCGGACTCCGGTTCGGACTCCGGTTCGGACTCCGGTTCGGACTCCGGTTCGGACTCCGGTTCGGACTCCGGTTCGGACTCCGGTTCGGACTCCGGTTCGGACTCCGGTTCGGACTCCGGTTCGGACTCCGGTTCGGACTCCGGTTCGGACTCCGGTTCGGACTCCGGTTCGGACTCCGGTTCGGACTCCGGTTCGGACTCCGGTTCGGACTCCGGTTCGGACTCCGGTTCGGACTCCGGTTCGGACTCCGGTTCGGACTCCGGTTCGGACTCCGGTTCGGACTCCGGTTCGGACTCCGGTTCGGACTCCGGTTCGGACTCCGGTTCGGACTCCGGTTCGGACTCCGGTTCGGACTCCGGTTCGGACTCCGGTTCGGACTCCGGTTCGGACTCCGGTTCGGACTCCGGTTCGGACTCCGGTTCGGACTCCGGTTCGGACTCCGGTTCGGACTCCGGTTCGGACTCCGGTTCGGACTCCGGTTCGGACTCCGGTTCGGACTCCGGTTGGACTCCGGTTCGGACTCCGGTTCGGACTCCGGTTCGGACTCCGGTTCGGACTCCGGTTCGGACTCCGGTTCGGACTCCGGTTCGGACTCCGGTTCGGACTCCGGTTCGGACTCCGGTTCGGACTCCGGTTCGGACTCCGGTTCGGACTCCGGTTCGGACTCCGGTTCGGACTCCGGTTCGGACTCCGGTTCGGACTCCGGTTCGGACTCCGGTTCGGACTCCGGTTCGGACTCCGGTTCGGACTCCGGTTCGGACTCCGGTTCGGACTCCGGTTCGGACTCCGGTTCGGACTCCGGTTCGGACTCCCGTTCGGACTCCCGTTCGGACTCCCGTTCGGACTCCCGTTCGGACTCCGGGTCCAACACGTCAGTCATCTCCGTCGCCAGCGCGGCCAGCATTACCAGTACCGCGAGTAGTAAACGGGGGCACTCCCCAGACGAGTACGACAGAAGGTGGAAATCAAAGAAGGGAAAACGAGAAAGACCTGAACTGTTATCTTGTTCAAATGGTTTTCTGGGTGGAGGGTAAAGTTTAAGTAAAGCAGATAAGGTGATTTTTGCGAAAGAGATTCTGTATTGTTTTTTTTTGTGGTGGGTATAGAGTTTTCTACATAAAGTCAGTTTTTCTGAATAGTTTACTCGGTGGTGGGTACAGTTTAAGTAAAGCAGATAAGACATTATATTTAAAGATCTAAAGAGATTATATTCTCGTCTTTAAAAGTTGTATTATTTTATTCTTGTATATATGTTTACTTAAGTGACGTGTAAATGTATGGATTATTCGTATGAATAAACCACTTCAGAAAAGCCAAAGGATTCGTACGTCTTGCCGATACATGTACAAATGTACTTTCTATTTACTGTACCTTTGCGATAACACTTTAGGGCCTATTCCTATTAAGTCCATGATGTTCGACGACCAACAGACCAGCAATAGCAATATATTGTCGGCAATCAATTATCTCAAGAAGAAGATAGCTCCAACCAATAAGAAACAGAAACCGTCGGAGAATTTGACGCCAACCGCGAACAATTTGAGCACTATGAGAAGTTAAAGGCTTCACCGAATCTGCATTGGGTCTAAGGAGGACGACGACGACCCTTCTGCCAAGGACAGCCTTACTGAAGCTTTGGATTTGGTAAAGAAACAACGAAAGCTCATCAAATTGCCCGACAGATCCCCTCACGGTTGTTCTACCGTCAAGGAATACGTCGCCGACAATCTGACTGAAGACTCTGAAGACGAGAAACATCTTCGCAAAGCCGAAAAGTCAACCGCCGCCAAGACAGAACAGTTTTGTTATTATGCAATTCGTAAGTTAATAGGCTATTTTATCACCAGATGAATCACACCCAACACGGCAATTTGACCCCCAGATTGGATTGTATTAGCACACCCCGTAAATTTAAACGGAATTCTAAACCTATGATCTCGATTATTGCAAATCGAGTATCACTTGATCAGTGCATGCAAATACTGAACTTGGCCCCAAAGAGAGAACTTTGTTTTCCGTCGAGACGCAATTTGTAAGACGGTCAGGCCGATTTGTAGCTTTGCATTATCGGTCGATTGAGTACCGAAAAGTACTGAATTGTGTTCCAAAAAGTATTTGGCAATCAAACGAGTCTGTTTAGTCAAGTATCACTTGATTAGTGCATGCAAATACTGAATTTGGCCCCAAGAGGAAACATTGTTTTCTGTTGACGCAATTTGTAAGACGTCAAGCTGATTTTTAGCTTTGCATTATCAGTCAATTGAGTATCGAATGAAATACTGAATTGTGTTCCAAAATTATTTGGCAATTGAACAAGACTGTTTAGTCAAAAACAAAACAAAAAACAAACACCCAATTTGACGGTCAATCTAAGTTCCCTTTCTTTGGCGTTTCTCATGAGCGAGTTCCAGTGCTCTACCATCCCAATAGTTCACCAAATCATTGTTGTCTTTTCCCCTTTCTTTCGGTTTATGAACTCTTTTAATAGTATTACATGAGGAAGATATAGAAAAGAAATTAATTTTCTGACGTAGGAACGTAGGAAGAAAAGTGTCTTTAGTGAAGTCAATAAGAAAGGTGCACTGCCGTGTTTGAAAAGTTGCTTTTCCGGTCGCGTTATTTGTGTTGCCTAGACCTTACTGTGGTTAGAAGTCTCGTTGCACTTCAAGATGCTATAGCTCTCACCAGCGATAATGTTGACTTGTGTGTGAACAAATGGACATTCTTTTAATATAATTTAAAACCAAATCATTACTGCGGACGCGCAGTTACGGTCCAATTAAATGTACCCATGGTGCATTGCAACACAATTGTGCTTTTGTACAAAACAATAATTTTTGGCCAGTACTAATGACGTCAGGATTTGTTTACAGCTTCGAATCCACCAGACAACCCAATAAAAAAAAGGCACGTCGACTTAACTTTGACGTCAGGAGTACCAGGGTATATTGAAATGTAATGTGGTGGGAACCAGTTTTACCAATTTGCCACATTCAACTTTCCCATGGTTTACCGCGACCAAATTCGGCCTTTAATAAATATATCACGGAAAGACATATATTTATTTTAGTATTCCGTCTTTCCGAGATAAATTATCTCAGAAACGCGGAAACGCGGATGGTCACTTTAAGCTTCCGTATGTTGGTGTGATAAATGGAAAACAATTCTTGAGCAAAGGTTCTCTCTTTAGATCTAAGGTTTGTATCGGTTAAATACTCACACTTACATGTAGAAGTGAGAATATCACCTTCATCAATTGAATTAAGAATAATACTAATAGGGTTAAAGACACATTCACTGATATGAACTGATGAAGTGTCATTCGTTGGTGTGGGTTCTATTGTATTCATGGTGGGCGTTCTGTCAGTGCCATAATGCATACGAGCAGGTTGGGGTAATACCCAAACATCAAGATCATACCAAGACAATAGACCGTCGTACAAATGGATATCAGGAGAAACTAAAGGTTCTGGATGTCGACAATAACACTGAGACTATGTAGGAGTCGGCAAGCATTCAACTTGTTCAAAATACTTGAGTGCATGTAGAGGAAAATTACATGTAAACAAGAAGTTCATGTTTTTAGTCTCCAAAAAATACCCCAAAATCACTTGACTGTGGTTTTTCAGGGGTAAACTCTGAATATGTCAGGAAAATCTATCTTGGCCCCAACTACCAACAATCAATGTGTGGATTATATAAATTATCAAAAACACTGATTAGAACACTGGATATCAGAAACATATCTCTCGTCTAAACGAAGTGTCGGTAATCCAAACGGCCTGCTATTTGACTCAGTTGTGGAGCTCTGCGTCGAGTTGCAACCCCTCTCGATGAGCACAAGTTCCGAGATCGGTTTTAGGTAGATTCGACGAAACCCCATTGGTGCAGACTATGACGTCAACCTTGCGGACTCTACCGTCATTACTGGAATAGTTTTTGAAGACTCGCGCCAGGGTCCACCTGTTTTGTGGAAGTTCCTTCTTGAAGATGCACGACGGCTCCCTAGGAAACATCTCGACTCTTCTGGGTCCATTTCTGACGAAGCTGATAATTATGTAAGTACTCCTTTCGCCATCGAGTCCAGAATTGATCGGCGAGGTATTGAACGCGACGCAATCGTCGGCATGTCGGCAAAACAGGTCCTCCATCAAGAAGTCGCCTGGAGGCGCTTCGAGAGGCTTTATCTTCAGAGTCAGGAGCATGGCTGGTGTGGGAGCCTAAGGGTCATTCGCATCCGAGGGGATTGTCGTGATTGGTTGAGAGTTCACTATGGTACATGCCTCAGCCATGACGGTGGTGCATAAGTGTCGTGATTGTTTCCCGAGCTGGGCAAAGATCGAATCTAGGACTCGACGGATAGTCCCGATCTGTCGTTCCCAGACACCTCCGAAGTAGAAAGCTTTGGGATGATCCAAGACCCATTTGCAGTTCATTAATGTTAGGTACTTTGTGATTCGTTCTTGGGTGAGATTCTCCCTCTGAGGCTTCAAAGTGGGGCCACGTAGGGACGCGAACCTTCGTAGTGCCAAAATCAAAGCTGAGGTGTCCATGGCTTCATAACTTGAGTGTCAGGCTGTGATGTTAAGGCCATTGTCGACGTAGAAGTCGAAGTGGATGAAATCTACATCTTCACCGGGGGATTATCGGATGTCATCGACGATCATCCTCATGTGGCCACTGCGGGTGGTTATGTTGCCAAAGAGATGAACGTTCATCCGGAACTGCATCTGCTTGATGGGTGGGTTGTTGTCCTCGAACCACAGAAAGCGTATGAAGTCCCCGTGTCTTAATTGGTTGACATGAAACTTGTAGAACATCTGTTTAATGTCGCCCATAACTGCCACCTCTTCCAGCCTAAATTTCAGCAAAATCCTGATTAATCCGTTCTTATGATCGGGGCCCTGCAGCAGAACCGTGTTCAGGAAGAAATCGTGGTACTCTGCGCTTGCATCAAACACAACCCAGATGTCAGGGTTTCGTCGGATGGCTTCATTTTTGGACTGCGTCTGAAGGTCCGTGTCAGACTATTGAGTCGCTTTAGAGCTTGATGGTAGTTGAGCTCGGTAGTTGAGCGACAATGTCTTGCCGTCGTCTTAAGTCTCGATGTTCACACTCGTATCTATGCTTCGGTGAGTGCCGAGGACTTGCGATTGTGTTTTAACAAATCTTGAACTTTTTTGTTCAGTGCAATGCAAAGTATTTAGGCAAATGACAGACACATTTACATTATTAGGTAAAACCAAGACAGTAAACATATTTGTATTTGTTTGTTGGGGTGTTGGAATGTTTGTATTACGTTAGCGTGTTCGATGTGTGTTTGTTTTGTTTTAATGGTTGCACGACTACGTGCACGTATAAGTGGGGAAACCAGACTCTAATGTGAACAAGATTAATGGGATAGGCCTATAAGTAGAAATTACAAATGTTACAATAGGCCTAATTACCTACTATACACTACACTATTCCCGCTGTGATGAAGTCACGGTTTTACCATGCTTAATTTCAATATTCAAATACAATAGAACATTTCATTCAATTTGTTCAAAAATCTAAACGGTTAAAGGTGTAAATATTTGGGTTTTGCTGTAATTTTCTAAAAATAGATCAATTTGGGAGTTATTATTTTTGTATAGCAAATACATGTAAAATACATTTTGTAAATTATTGTTTTATTATTATTTATTCGGCCAACAGACAAATAATCAAGGAAATATGACAATGTAACTCTACATGATACAAGCAGTACACGTACATGTATATAAAATAATGTGAACAACCCGAACAAGTGTAACTATAAGCAAAAGCAACGAGGTAAGATCAAAGGCAGCAATGATTAAAGAGAGTGTAATATAAGACAAAAACAAAAACAAGACGATACCCAAATTAAGATGGCCAGGATTAATACAATGGAACATTGAGACAAATATTATAAAAGCTATGGAAGCGCAAAAATAAAAACAGCACACATTCAAAAATAATTAAGAAACATGAATAACAAAAGGAAAGTGTAATGGCCAAAAAAACCAGAAAACGTATAAATATATAAAATAATAATATTATGATGTAGGGAGGGGTGGGTTTAGACATGGGGGATAAACCACAGAAGGGGAGGGACGGGGAATAATAGACAGGGAGGTTTATGGGAAAGGGTGGGGGGGGGGGGGGGGGGGTAGGCAGTCAAGCGGTCAACAAAAAGTGGCAAATGAAGTACTTGAAATTTTAATCAACTAGAAAGTAGTTGCACAAATATCTAGTTAAAACGTTAAAACGCATAAACGAATCACAGATTAGGGAATTCTTAACCATTACAGGCAGAGTACTCCAAATGCGTGGAAATAAATGAATAAAGGTGTTATTTAGGCTAACAGTTCTTGCATAGAGGTGATTGAATGTAAGTGTGTCTATGTGACGGGTGTTAACAGAAGTATTTGAGTTTATTGTGCTATAGTCAGTTATGCCAAATAAACATTAAGTGGTGAATTGAACGACTAGTTTTTGACGTCTAAATTCTAAGCTTTGTCAGTTCAGTTTCTGTAGTCTGTCCTCGTACGACATTGCTCCTTTCGGCTGTTTAAGAAACATCCTTGTAGCTTTCCTTTAGACCCGTTCAAGCTTGGATGATAAGGCTGCTGTGTATGGACACCAGGCAGACAACCCATACTCGAGAACTGGTACGACAAGAGATCGATATAAAGACACAAGTGCTTTTGTAAAAGTTCCTCCTGCGGTATGCCAGATAAAACCGAGTGTCTTATTTGCCTTAGCAACGACGTAGTCAACATGGTCATTCCAAGTTAATTGTGACCCCCAGGTACATGCAAGTGGTAGCAACAGTTAATGGAATACTGTCAATGGAGTGCTGAAGGAGGGCTATATAGTGTCTTTGTTGATGTTGTTATTATGTATTATCTTGGATTTGTTTGTAATAAGTTTCATCCCATTTGACACGCTCCACCGGCTGAGGGCATCAAAGTCTTTATGGGAATTGATAGAGAAACGTATCACCAGCGAAGAGTAAACAATTAGTGGCTACTGTTCGTGATATGTCGCTGATGAACAAGTTAAACAAAATTGGGGTCTAGAATTGGCGGCAGTATACTTGAACAAGTCTGGCTTGTTCAATAATGGTCGGCCAACCAAATATTTTACTTTATTTAAAATGACAGCAACTGTCATAATTTTGAAGAATGCAGAGTAATATTAATTTACAGTTAAGTAATACTTTGGTAATAGTTGCGTTCAGTTATTAGAAAGTGAGACACCTCAATACGTTATTTTTGAAATAGATTTAGTTTGTCATTGCTACAATTGAATTGCTGAGTTTGCGTTTGCTAATTTCCCCTAAGGGTCACCGGTTTAAGTTAACATTATACTAACTATAATTTGTTAAGAAATAGTGTAAAAGTTGTGTAATAAAAGTGTTTAAAGGTATAGGATACACCATTGGTAATTGCTTGAATTATCATGAATGGGTAGATTTGTAGGGTTGTATTTTATAGTAAATATCATTTTATCAGTCCGGCGATCGCGAATTTTGTTTTATAAAATTCTATTTTTCGGAATAATTACATTATTTACTTTCAAATGAGTAAGATATTTCTTAACCAGTTCGCGCCGGATGACGTATATAAACGCAAAAATTTCCCTAAATTCAAAACGGATGACCCATAAACACGCCAAGTTCAAGTTCGGAAATGTATGTCAGCAGCGACCAAGGCCGGAAATGCGTGGTTGTGCTTCCCGGCACTATCAGCCTGAACCCGCTTCGGATCGAGTTTCGTTAAAAATAATCCCGCCCGTCGGCTCGGCGATGTTAAAATAATCCTGGCGCGAACTGGTTAATATTTTGGTAATAAATATGTTTGATATCTGCAAATGGTGTATCCTACCTTTAAAGGAAAACTAATTGGAATAGGTTACAAAACTACATAGTATGTACAAAACTCAAAACATTTACTTGTGCATAATGTTGATCAATGCGATTTTTAAACAACCATAACTTGTTAACGGAGTGTTTGATTGTATATCCAGCACGATATGTGGCAGAGGGGTACCCCCCTCTTATCCCTATACTTTATACGCACTCAACACTATTGTAACCTAACCCATCCCCTCCATTTATATGTAAATTTAACAACACCCCTCTTATTCAATGTTAGCATTGTCTGGCTCTTTATAAGTGGCCACGCCCAGTGGTTTTGGTGCAGTTGGTATCGGAGGCGTTGGACCGGGAGGGTGTAACTTTTTGTTAGTTTCGTTCAGCTGTTACAAGGAAAGACACCTCAATACGTTATTTTTGAAATAGATTTCTACATTTGAATTGCTGAGTTTGCGTTTGCTAATTTCTCCCAAGGGTAACCGGTTTACGTTAACATCATACTAGATATAATTTGTTAAGAAATAGTGTAAAAGTAGTGTAATACAAGTGTTTTAAGAAAAACTAATTGGCATTTGTACAAGTAGGTTACAAAACTACATAGGTATGTACAAAGCTCGAAACATTTACTTTTGCAACACTTAGATCAATGCGAATTTTAAACAACCATAACTTGTCAACGGAATGTTCGATTTAAATGCAAGAAACAGCATTGTAAGGAGAAATGTATTCCTTTTTCTAATACTCGAGAACCCTCATTTCAACATCCGCCCAGTTCTGTCTCATTTTTTTCAGAACCCCTCACATTTCTCCAATGGGCACATGAGTAAATTTAAGCTGAATGGTAGTTGCCTATTTGGCGATACGAATCCCCATGATAGGAGAAATTTATTTCAACGTTTTACGCAGACCCAAATTCAGTAGGCATGTCTTCTCCATCTGTAGATACTGGTGACGCGATTTAATCAATGGATGACATGGAGCTCTCAGAAGAATTCGCGGAGTATGGGGCATTAAGATCTGTGGTTGTGAAAAAAAACGAAAAAACAACAACATCGAATGAAATGCTGTTTGTGTGACTAAACACACATCTATGTTTTTAGCTCATTCAGACAAAATGTATTGGTTACGTTAGGGATAACACAGCACTTTAGATTAAGTTGTCTAAAATGTGCTCTGTGGCCACATTGGACGTATTGCGCCCTGCATTTGCCACTCGTGCAGCATGTGACATTGAATAGAATAAGCTGTACCATTATAGTCAGTTTCACACATTGTGTCAATATAATATAACAAATATTACAGATACAGGATCATCATCCAGCATTCCACATATTGAAATGCATCATACCGACATAAAATAAGTCCAATTTTCGGACAATTAATGCGTGGGCGGCTCATTAACCCTGAAAACACAGTTTCTCCTTCTTCCTTTGAGCAGATGTAGGATAGAGCTATTACTCCAGCTTCCAAACCTATTTAGCCACATCGATTTCAAACAGTGTTGACTGGTAGTCAAATGGCCGAGTGGTTAGGCTCCTCGTCTGCAGGGTTCCGTCGCCTGGGTTCGAGTCCCCGTTCTGCCCGACGTCATTTTTTCCTCAGTTTTAACGTGCGCGATTTCGCAATCTTATCTATAAAAGAATTAATTGATCGTCTTCAATCACCAACCGGAGTTAGCTCAGCGGCTTAATTCGTCAGGCTGGTACTGTCCGCGGAGTTCAGGTGCGCACCTTAGTATAGGGACGGAGCTCGTTTGCTTGCATAGGCGGCAAGAGCTAGTTCCTTTCTCCGTCAGTCCTCCCTTTACGGTTGCGTGGCCTACGGGTTACATGAACATGGACAGGGAAGGATGTGTGGTGGTCCGGGAATCATAGAACCCAAAAGAGTCCTATATGGGTGGTCGTTCAATGAGTAAAGTCATGGGTCCGATCCCCTGAATGCTTGGTCAACACCACATAACTTTGTTTTCTTCATTCTATACTGGAGCTAATACTCCAGTTTTCAAACATAAGTCACATCGATTTGAAACAATGTCGACTGGTAGTCCAATGGCCGAGTGGTTAGGCTCCTCGTTTGCGGGGTTCCATCGCCTGGGTTCGAGTTCTCGTCCTGGCCGATGGTTATTTTTTGTTGCAGTTTTAACGCGCGAAATTTCGCAATCTTATCTTTAAAAGATTTAAATTATAGTCTTCAAATACCAACCGGAGTTGGCTCAACGGCTTAATTCGCCAGGGTGACGAGTCCTATGTGGGAGTCGGTCAATGTGTTCAGTCATAGGTCCGTACCCCTGAATTGCTTAGTCAACACCACTTTACGTTTTGTTCTTCATTTTCCCCTTACCATAGCACCAATGCAGACGTACGTTCTGTTCTTTTCTTGATTTGCTTTAGAAGGGTGGGGGTGGGGGGGGGGGGGGGGGGGGGGGGGGGGGGGGGGCTGGTGGTGGTGGAGTAATGAAAGGGTTGCTTTATTCTACACTGGAGCTATTATTCCAGTTTTCAAACATAAGTCACATCGATTTAAAACAATGTTGACCGGTAGTCGAATGGCCGAGTGGTTAGGCTCCTCGTTTGCGAGGTTTCTTCGCCTGGGTTCAAGTAATTTATGATGGACAAATCCTCTTCTATATGTATACACAGTTAAGTTAAGGACTTGCAGTAGACTCACTTTGTGGCTTTAGGTCAATCAGTGAAATCATTTATTAAAAACTAATTTTTGTTTCTGTATCAATAACAATTTAAGTGACAAAATTATAAGCTATTTTTGGAGATTCCGCGAATTAGTGCAAGTCCCAAACGTCTTCTTTAAAAAAAAAATTACGTAAAAATTTATTTTTTTCAATGACGAAAAGCTCTTTTTGTAGATTACCTCAGCCAACAAAAGTGCCTCAATCAAAAAATCATCAAATCATCAATTGTAAGTTGCATTAGTACTAAACAGGATCATTTCTAAGCTTAACATATGAAAGTCCTACTTGTTGATCATCAATTACATTTTATAAATAGGGTTGTGAAAAAAAAAAGACATAGGCCTTCTATGAAAAACAAATAAAAACGGTTTCATTGTAAAATTTAAATTATTTAAAACAACCCGAAAGCAATTCCCTAAGAATCAATAAGAACACAAAATGTCTGAAAAACCGAACTATGAATTGGAATTTCACTCTTGGTGACAACGAAGACAACTCCCCCTCCTATTAAAAATGGTACCGCCCAAAATGGCGATTTTGACGGCGCGTTTGTAGCAACCAGGCACAATTATTAGCCTTTTTCTTAAACTAAATCCGATATTTAATCATACAATATGTAATCTTAGCAAAATGTTTATTCTAAATCACCCCAGAAATGTTGCCCTTCGAAATCAGTTTTGTACACTGTTTCATGAATATGTATTCACGTCCAATGGCTTAACCAATCAGAGTTCGAATTAATATTCCTGTCTGGGGTCTTTTTCCTCGTGTAAAAGTGTGCGTTTTTCGCGCTCACTCTCTCGCCTGACCTATGTATCAGCGTTAACTTCAATGTTGTTTTCCTCTGCCGATTCGACGAATTGTATGAGTTTATCATACCTTGTTCACACTAAATTTTGCTACTAAGCTTCGTGTAGTGAACCAGTGATTAGTTTGTGTATATTACGACAGCTAAGTCGCCTCAAGAAAGTGACATTCTAACTGTTTTGGAACACCGTGTTTTCTTGAGCATTTGACCTGCAACGCCATCTTTTGTGTTCACCACATGCGTGCGTGGCACTATTAGCGTATCGTCGTGCAGTACAGTTCACCACGCGCCGACTGTACTGGGGACTACTGTTGTGAATTGGACAACATACCAGGACGACTTCAACGTCCAGAATACAGTACAGACAGTATTTCTCGCTCAGCTCCATTCCGGATTCTCGGCCCAGCTAGCCTACTACTGAATCATCAGCGGACGCTTACTGTTTCGCCTGTCCAGTTTTCCGTCAGCAGCCTCGTCCTGTTTTGCAGCGGTCACGAACAGTCGCGACGCGTGAGAGAGCAGTTTTTACGCCGACGTCACACCGCGGAGTTCCTGACCTTTTCGCAATACACCGATCCAGTAGGCCACGCCCACCTTAGCAACTGCCTAGCAACGATCGAAACGTGACGCGTGTCTGGCACAATGTACATGTACATGTATGTACAAACGTACACAAGCATAGTACTGGCGCGCCAAAAACTTTTTATTAACGTTATAAAATAAATGAACATGGCGCAGAGTAACGTTAATGACTGCAACTTTGCTGAATTAACGTCAGGCTTAACTTCACGCCTTTCCTCAATGAAAGGAAAAGTCAGCTTGGAGTTATTTCGCGACGTGACACTCACCAAGCGGGCTAGGAAAAGAGGGTATTTGTTTTTTGTTCAAGGTTATGTGCATGGGATTCGTTTCAGTTATAAAGAAGAAAATCAAGTTGTTGAAATCATCGCAAAATGTTTCCGTTCAATGAAAAAGAATTCACCGCCCCACACGATAAATTCAATTATTTCATTCAAACAACCGGAGAGCAAGATCGTAGAGAGTGCCTGCAGCTGTGTGGCAGGGTAGGTTTATTATTTCATCTCAATAAATTCTATTGATATGATGTTTGTCCTACACGTAGGCCCTAGGCCTAGTTCTATACAGGCCGAGCCGTAAATCGGGCATACGCCTTCATAATATTAAACTTATTTATTATTTGTTTGGCCGCGGCATATTACTAGTTGTACATGTATGTGCTTAGTTATAGCCTACCTTAACATGCACACAATATCATTTCACTCAGCAAAAGAAAATAATAAGACTGAGTCAAAAAGTATGGGGTAAATTAAAAATGAAGTTGTAAACTTGTGTACTTGTATAGATTGTCAGGGACGTGCTGTCATGTTGTCGGCGTAATCGACACGATTTCCCACTTTCAGCAAATGGGAATGAAGGAAGTGCCCACATATCCAGCTGTTACAAGCCTTCCCCAACAATGGCACAGACCAAGAGGGACTAAAATAAGCCCCAAATCAGTGACCTCCATGATCTTTGCAAAGGCCAAGAAAGACCAAAGCAGAAAACGGAGACCAAATCTCGCTAGGAAACCAGAGAGGTGAAGTATTTTTGGGAAAACAAATGTTAAAGGGATTCCCTTGGTTTAACAGTTAATTATCCCAGGCCAACTTTTCCCACATATCTCTAAGCAAGGTTTTTAAGGAAGCTTGTAATAGGGGAATTGTCGTGAATCGCGCGAAGCATTCATTAAAAAAATGTATCAGATTTCCCGCTAAAAGGAAAAAAAACAAAACAGTACCAACACCGTTGCCTTAAAATAATAAATGGTCTTTTTTTTATTTAATGCTCTAGTGACCTATGACTCGTGATTTGCATAATAAATAAATTTTATGGAAAGCTGGTTTCATACGATACATTCTTGCAAAAACACAGGCATTTTTTTGGCTGCAAATAAGTTACTTTATTCAATGCAAAACTTTACACTTTACAAGGTATATTTTGTTAAGCGAAATAAATATTGTTCTTGCATACACAGTCCCCTGTTGTACTTTATACATGTAATTGACAATAAATTACCTATTTGTCTGGGAAACATTTGCTTTTTACTCAACCATTTTGATATCAAATATTTACTGAATATTGGCTTTTGAACAAGGAATTTGTTTTCTCATTTTTTTGTATCGATGTTTACATGGAAATAATTACTTGACACAACAGGTGTGAGCCACCAGGTGAGGAGGCTATACGGACCTTAAAGTCCTTCAGCTCCACTCCCCTGTCTTATCTTCTGGATGAAGCACGAGCGACCACACTTACATCCATTGGTTATATCCAAGTTGGATCCTCTGTTCCATATCATGTAAGTTCATCATTTTATAATTGTGCTCAAGACCAAAATATAAAACACTCACACACAGAGAAATATCAGTGCTGAAGACACTCAAGGAAATTGGGTTGTATATTCCTGAAATCTGGAATATAGAACTTGTCATTAGTATTAAAATCCCTCAAGAAATGTCAATCTGAAGAATTTAATTTCTATTCCATGGTTTCTTTGACAAGGGTATCTTGGAAGTTAGTTAGCATACCACAAACAAACCAAATTTCATTAATTTGATGGAGAAGGCTGACTGGAATTTTTCTTCCAACAATTTGAAATCTCTTGATTCTATTGATTGCTCTTTCAACATGAATCCTGTGTGCAGCAATTGTTCTGGTTTTGGAAACATCACTTGGTCTCATTTGTGAAGTTGATGACGCACTTGGAGGAACATTAAATTTCAGTCCTAACTTCTGCAAATGCTCTTCAATGTTAAACCCTTTATCTGCCATAATTGCATCCCCATCTGTAATTAAACCCTTGTCTTTATACACACTTAACAAATCATAAAATCCACTGTCTTTACAAATTCGGTTATCTGATATTGATCCCGAAAATAATTCAGACAGAAACATAACAGATCCTCTTGAGTCAACAACAACAAGTGATTTTAATGTATTTGTTGATTTGTACTCAGAATAGCACTGACTCTGGGATTTCAGTGATGATGGTCTCTCTATCCTCAGTTCTGTTCCATCTATGATTGCCAAAGAGTTAGAAAACTGCTTTCTGTACCCAGATGTCATTTTACTTATGAGGACATCCCTATGAGGCCAAAACGAAAGGAAGCCCAGTTTTACATACATGTATTTCACCCAACTAGTAAATATTGTTCCTATAGTCTGTGGACTAACAGAGGTCCTAAATGCAAGATCTTTCAAATGAAACCCATTTCTAAGTCTACAAAGGACTAAAAACAGCTGATTTTTCAGGGAGAATGTATCAATCTCACGCCTTTTTTCTGAATATTGAATGGGATTGTTTTTTAGATTACATTGTGTAGGTATTAAGAAGCTAAACAATGTCATGAACATTACATATGACAGGCCAGTATAATATACAAACAGATTGGTGATACAACTTGAGTGTACTCTCTCTCTGTGTCTAAACTCTGGTTGGTTGCAGCCATTAGTTGATCGAGTTGTAATTTTTCTTCCTTGCATGCATCGAGTTGTTTGGAAAGTTGTTCATTGTCCTCTTCCAACTTCTTAATTCTTGCCTCTGCTGCAAGCATGTCTAGAGATGAGTACACTGTGAAATTAAAAAAAAAAACACAAAATGTTAATAACAGAGAATTGATTACTTTTCTGTTTGTTTGTTTGTTTTACTTTTACAGTTGAAAAGCTACAAGGACACCCCCAAACCCTGCACAGTTTCACCTTGTACAGACACAACCTTTCCAAAGACATCTCCAGTCCACCTTGGGGAAGAGCATGCACTTTGTAACACACTCCACCCAATTACAAAACATGATGCAGCAAAGCTAGAGCAAATGACCACGCCGCAAAGCAAGTGTTCACTATGGTATGAGGAACGGAAAACACGTCTCACAGCATCAATTTTTGCGAAAGTGTGCAAGCGCAAGAAGGACATTAATGACAATTTCTTGAATATTTTATTTAATCCCAAGCCCTTCTCTGCTGCTGCTACCTCGTATGGCAAGGCTCATGAAATCGACGGAAAGCAGGCCTACTGTACACATAAGGCAGATGTGCATATACATGATTGCGGTTTAGTTGTGAATCCCCAATTCTCCTTCCTTGGAGCAAGTCCTGATGCAAAAGTTTGTGATAGGCAGGGCTGTGGATTACTGGAAGTTAAGTGTCCATATGCAGCACGGGATATAACTGTGAGAGAAGCAATTGCCAACATCCCAAATTTCTGCCTCAAAGAAGAAGAGGGGCTTATTCTAAATCGTAAACATGATTATTTCTATCAAGTCCAGGGGCAGCTCATGGTGACGGGGGCACCATTTTGTGATTTTGTTGTATATACAAGAAAAGATGTTGGCATTGTAAGGGTCCTCCCAGACACGTCATTTATGGAGATGATTCTTTTTCACTTAGCCAGCTTTTACAAAACACATGCCATTCATTTTTTCAATGCACATTAAAGTTGCATTTTCTGTGCCCCTGCAACCCATGAAACTGGCTCCTGTAGACTGGCTCCTGGTCTCTTCATTATCAATATTGTTCGCAGGGCAGGAATTGGCCTAACCCACAAGAACATAATGAGAATTTTTTTTTAAAAACTCAACAGTGTTTCACTAAAATAAATGGGTGTAACTCTTGAATGATTGGTCAGATTTGATGAAATAAAGATGATTTTTCATGTAAGGACAATTCCTGTAACATATGTAAAAACAGTATCATGTAGTGCCCGAAAATATGGTTGTGCTTTTTGGGGGACACCCTGTAAAAAAAAGCACTGTCATGTGTTTTTTGGAGCTTCAAAAGACTTACTTCTTTCTTCAGTTTGTGATGCAGTGCACGAAGAAGGCTTTGGTGTCGGTGCGCACGTTGCTCCATCTGTGGTTTTGGTGCTACGAGCCGCGTCACTATTAAGAAATATAGAAAACTTGAACATTGAAATAAAGCTAAGGGTTTCTTAAACTAAGGCAAATCCGAATTCACTCAACCACCAGATTACTCCCCCCCCCCCTCCCCCCCATGCATATGAAGGATTTGATAGCCCATATAAATGTTAACAAATGTGGCAGCAAAGTTATCTTGTCAGCTTCTCAAACAAGTAGTAAATGTCACCCTACACTTTAGGAGTATAGTTTCCCATTGGTTTTGTTAACACAATCCTATAAATGGAATTACTTTGCTGTTGGATTTAGTTCAAAAATGTATAATCATAAATTAAATAATAAATGTTATGAATGTGTTCCTCTCAATGTCATAAGAAAACTAGGTGTGGCATCAGACACAGTGACAATGAGTTGGTAATAAGTCATCTTCCCCATTGGCATCAACAACTGGAGTTAGTTTATACTAGAATAACAAGAAATGTAAAAGCAAACAACTTGTAAACATACCCAGAAGAACATTCACCCATTTGGACGACGCGCTTCCTTGGCCTTCTGGCTTTAAATATTGGTCGTCCATCAGCTGGAATAGGATCAGGGTATTGCAGCGTGGGGCCACTTGCATCTTTGAAATGCTGATGAATAAAAAAACAATGACCTCAATAAATACCAACCTTTTCAATTTACTTTTAAAAATACTATAGTTTCCATCATGTTTATGCAAGTTTTCCCCCAGAGAAAATGTATTGTCATTTTTACTGCTACCATCAAATAATAAAGCTATTATTTATCATGTATTCCTTTTTTTAATTCCTATATTAAAATTCACTTTTTAGCTACATGTATTTGTCCATACAGAAATTATGGGAAGCAGTCAGCAAGTGATTACTGAAACCAATCACAGTAGTTACAGTAATCTTGTGGATACATGTAGATGGAAAGTTTTGGGAGTTGTTTGCAATAAACGAGACAACAGAATGCAAAATGAAAATATAGATGGCGACCACCGTGCATGTGTAACCGTACTGCAAATAAAATGTGGACTAACTAAATTGAATAAATTGGGGCAATGTTTGAGAATAGTTTTTCTACGAGTTGCCGGCCGGAAAACATTGGAATTTAAAAAAAATTAATCGCAGTAAATAAATGATATTTTTAATTCAGTAAATGATATTTTGCCGGTTAGGTATTGTCATAAACCTGTTTATGCGCAGTGACTTTTTGTTATGTCCTAGACATTTTTCAACGACAAATCTTACTATTCTGGTCCCGCACCAACATTGTCGTTGTGACTTAATTATTAACAAGACAGGTTTTGGACTTTATCTACCTCTAAAAAAGCCCTCCAACATATCCAAAGCCACAAAAAAAGAAAAGGAAAATAATAGGCCTAGGTCTAGGCCTACTAAAACTATAGGCCTGTGTACATGTGGAATTAGGCCTATTCGTAATATTTTGTGATGAAAAAGAAATTCACAAATGTCACTACATATAGTTAGGAATCGAAGTTATTCGTTGTGACCCTTCCTTCCGGTCTAAACCGGAAGTGCCTCATAATTTGAAAGTGAAAAATGATATGAACTTACTTTCAACAATGTTAGTGTCTGGCTGCAATGTATTTTTCAAAAAAAAATTGGTGACGTCATAACATGTTATAGCGCCCTCTAGCGGCAGGTTGAAAAATTGTTAAAATGAATAATCTGTTGATGTGTGTGGCGAAGTTTGCTGAAATCACTTTATAACCGGTGTATTTAATCAGCTTCATGCTAGGAACAAGTTGACGGGAAGAAAAAATTATGACGTCACCAGACCGGAAGTTAGAATGAAAAGACTCTTTTTCCTTTGAAAATTCCTAAAAAATTAAACTTGACAGATACAATCTTGATTTTTGCTGTAAAGGTTAATGTAAAAGTAGTTCTCGAACTTCCCTGTGTTTTGGGGCAAAAAACGAACTTGAACATACCCTGCGGCACCCTTGAAATGTAATCGTTTTGGCCTAGGTGCAAAAAGCATTGACCCCTTACGTGTGCATGCCACACGTATAATATACATGCTAGTACGTGTACGTATACACCGATAGTGCATTATGTATTGAGCGAATGTATCACCACTGACATCATTCGTGCAAGCACATGTACGCTCACCCAAGAGGACACTAGCCGCCAACCTGTGAAACAGGATGACGTCATCAAATTGCCCATGGGGAAGGGCGCCGCGTACGACAGGTAGGTAAACACGCTTTCGGCTACGCAGAATCCAACCCCGTAGACTTTGTAAACGTTGCTTGCACAATTCAAAGCACTTTTAACGGAAAAACAAAGTCGTATTCCCATAAACTTGACCCAGGTGAAGACCCAATAGTGAACTCCAGTCTCGCCGACAGACACCACGAGGAAGACGTCATCAGGGCCACGTGACCTTATCTTAAAGGTTCAATTGATTTAATCTTTGAAAATCAATAAAACATCAACCGCAAAAGACCGAAACTTGAATTTTGTGGCAATTAATAGAATAATCCAGGATCTTCATTTTATCTCCTGTGCGTGAAATCACGTGACCCTTCCTTCCGGTCAAAACCGGAAGTGCCTTATAATTTGAAAGTGAAAATGATATGAAGTTACTTTTAACGATGTTATTGTCTGGCTAGAATAAACTATTCAAAAAAATTCCGGCGACGTCATAACATGTTATAGCGCCCTCTAGCGGCAGGTTGAAAATGGTTAAAATGATTAATCTGTTGATGTGTGTTGCAAAGTTTGCTGAAATAACTTTATAACTGGTGTATATAATCAGCTTCATGCTTAGAGCATATTGGGAAGGAGAAATATGTATGACGTCACCAAACCGGAAGTTACAATAAAAAAATCCTTTAAACTTTAAAAAGTCGCTTAAAAATGAACCGCTATAGATATAATCCAGATTTTTGCTTCAAATAGCAAAGTTAAGACTGATCTCGAGTTTCTGTTAATTACGTCACAATGACGTCATCAAGTGTCAGATTACAAGCAACCAAATATTTCTAAATTTAATATTTGAAAATCAATATAAAATCAACTGTAAGAGATCTGATTTAGATTTTTAAGGAAATTGATAGATTAATCCATGGTCTTCATAATTTGTATTACATGCAAAAAGACCTGACACTTCCTTCCGGTCCAAACCGGAAGTGCCTTATAATTTAAAAGTGGAAAACGATGCTAACTTACTTTCAACGATGTTAGGCGCTGGCTAGGTTGTAAGTAACAAAAAAGTTAACCGTGACTTCATAAAATGTTAAAGCGCCCTCTGGCGTCATGTTGACAAATGTTACGTCATATTACGATTATATTTGAATTATTACGTTTTTAGACGTTGAAGGCATATCTCAGCAACGGATCGTGTTAACATAACACCTCATTTTGTGTTGTTAGGTGATAGATAGTTGCACAAAAAGTTCACAAACGTGTGACGTCATCGTTTTAATCAGTTTTAATTCATTTTACTCTGTTTAAATTAACTTAAATTAGTTTTCAATGATTTTAAATTGTTTTGATGGTTTAAAAGTTCAATTTTTGAAATATTTAATAAAAGAAAATTGTGAATGCGAAAAAAAGCCCTATGTTCTGTTCCTCGAACAGACGTAGTTCTAGTTTTTTTGGCTTTTTCGCAATTTTGCGAAAAAGCCTTTGTTTTTGTTCTGATTTTTTTGGCTTTTTCGCAATTTTGCGAAAAATCCTTTGTTTTTGTTCTGATTTTTTTTTTCTTCTTTTTTCTTTTCTTTTAGTAACCTAAACCCCATAGACTTTGTACACGTTTTTCCTGCCCGTCACTTTTAGTAGAAAGCAAAGTCGTATTACCATAAAACTTAACCCAAGTGAAGACCCTATAGTAAGCTCGTGTCTCGCCGAAAAACGTCATGGTGACGTCATAAGGGGTCACGTGACGTCATCTTAAAGGTGTAATTGATTTAATCTTTGAAAATCAATAACAAATCAACCGCAAAAGACCGAAACTTATTTTTTGTGGCAATAGATAGAATAATCCAGGATCTTCATTTTATCTCGTGTGCGTGAAATCACGTGACCCTTCCTTCCGGTCTAAACCGGAAGTGCCTCATAATTTGAAAGTGAAAAATGATATGAACTTACTTTCAACGATGTTAGTGTCTGGCTAGAATAAACTTTTCAAAAAAAATATTGGTGACGTCATAACATGTTATAGCGCCCTCTAGCGGCAGTTTGAAAAATTGTTAAAATGAATAATCTGTTGATGTGTGTGGCGAAGTTTGCTGAAATCACTTTATAACCGGTGTATTTAATCAGCTTTATGCTAGGAACAAGTTGACGGGAAGAAAAAATTATGACGTCACCAGACCGGAAGTTAGAATGAAAAGACTCCTTTTCCTTTGAAAATTCCTAAAAAATTAATCCTGACAGATACAATCTTGATTTTTGCTCTAAAGGTTAATGTAAAAGTAGTTCTCGAACTTCCCTGTGTTTTGGGGCAAAAAACGAACTTGAACATACCCTGCGGCACCCTTGAAATGTAATCGTTTTGGCCTAGGTGCAAAAAGCATTGACCCCTTACGTGTGTATGGCACACGTATAATATACATGCTAGTACATGTACGTATACACTGATAGTGTATTATGTATTGAGCGAATGTATCACCACTGACATCGTTCGTGCAAGCACATGTACGCTCACCCAAGAGGACACTAGCCGCCAACCTGTGAAATTGCCCATGGGGAAGGGCGCCGCGTACGACAGGTAGGTAAACACGCTTTCGGCTACGCAGAATCCAACCCCGTAGACTTTGTAAACGTTGCTTGCACAATTCAAAGCACTTTTAACGGAAAAACAAAGTCGTATTCCCATAAACTTGACCCAGGTGAAGACCCAATAGTGAACTCCAGTCTCGCCGACAGACACCACGAGGAAGACGTCATCAGGGCCACGTGACCTTATCTTAAAGGCGCAATTAATTTAATCTTTGAAAATCAATAAAACATCAACCGCAAAAGACCGAAACTTGAATTTTGTGCCAATTAATAGAATAATCCAGGATCTTCATTTTATCTCCAGTGCGTGAAATCACGTGACCCTTCCTTCCGGTCCAAACCGGAAGTGCCTTATAATTTAAAAGTGGAAACGATGCTAACTTACTTTCAACGATTTAAGGCGCTGGCTAGGTTGTAAGTAACAAAAAAGTTAACAGTGACTTCATAAAATGTTAAAGCACCCTCTAGCGTCATGTTGACAAATGTTACGTCATATTACGATTATATTTGAATTATTACGTTTTTAGACGTTGAAGGCATATCTCAGCAACGGATCGTGTTAACATAACACCTCATTTTGTGTTGTTAGGTGATAGATAGTTGCACAAAAAGTTCACAAACGTGTGACGTCATCGTTTTAATCAGTTTTAATTCATTTTACTCTGTTTAAATTAACTTAAATTAGTTTTCAATGATTTTAAATTGTTTTGATGGTTTAAAAGTTAAATTTTTGAAATATTTAATAAAAAAAATTGCGAATGCGAAAAAGCCCTATGTTCTGTTCCTCGAACAGACGTAGTTCTAGTTTTTCTTTCTTTTTTTTCTTTTAGTAACCTAAACTCCATAGACTTTGTACACGTTTTTTTGCACAAGTACTTTTACCAGAGAACAAAGTCGTATTTCCATAAAACTTAACCCAAGTGAAGACCCCATAGTAAGCTCGTGCCTAGCCGACATACGTCACGGTGAGGTCATCAGGGGTCACGTGACGTCATATTAAAGGTGTAATTGATTTAATCTTTGAAATTCAATAACAAATCAACCGCAAAAGACCGAAACTTAATTTTTGTGGCAATAGATAGAATAATCCAGGATCTTGATTTTATCTCGCGTGCGTGAAATCACGTGACCCTTCCTTCCGGTCTAAACCGGAAGTGCCTCATAATTTGAAAGTGAAAAATGATATGAACTTACTTTCAACGATGTTAGTGTCTGGCTACAATGTATTTTTCAAAAAAAATATTGGTGACGTCATAACATGTTATAGCGCCCTCTAGCGGCAGTTTGAAAAATTGTTAAAATGAATAATCTGTTGATGTGTGTGGCGAAGTTTGCTGAAATCACTTTATAACAGGTGTATTTAATCAGCTTCATGCTAGGAACAAGTTGACGGGAAGAAAAAATTATGACGTCACCAGACCGGAAGTTAGAATGAAAAGACTCTTTTTCCTTTGAAAATTCCTAAAAAATTAAACTTGACAGATACAATCTTGATTTTTGCTCTAAAGGTTAATGTAAAAGTAGTTCTCGAACTTCCCTGTGTTTTGGGGCAAAAAACGAACTTGAACATACCCTGCGGCACCCTTGAAATGTAATCGTTTTGGCCTAGGTGCAAAAAGTATTGACCCCTTACGCGTGCATGCCACAAGTATAATATACATGCTAGTACATGTACGTATACACCGATAGTGCATTATGTATTGAGCGAATGTATCACCACTGACATCGTTCGTGCAAGCACATGTACGCTCACCCAAGAGGACACTAGCCGCCAACCTGTGAAACAGGATGACGTCATCAAGTTGCCCATGGGGAAGGGCGCCGCGTACGACAGGTAGGTAAGCACGCTTTCGGCTACGCAGAATCCAACCCCGTAGACTTTGTAAACGTTGCTTGCACAATTCAAAGCACTTTTAACGGAAAAACAAAGTCGTATTCCCATAAACTTGACCCAGGTGAAGACCCAATAGTGAACTCCAGTCTCGCCGACAGACACCACGAGGAAGACGTCATCAGGCCCACGTGACCTTATCTTAAAGGTGGAATTGATTTAATCTTTGAAAATCAATAAAACATCAACCGCAAAAGACCGAAACTTGAATTTTGTGGCAATTAATCGAATAATCCAGGATCTTCATTTTATCTCAGGTGCGTGAAATCACGTGACCCTTCCTTCCGGTCTAAACCGGAAGTGCCTCATAATTTGAAAGTGAAAAATGATATGAACTTACTTTCAACGATGTTAGTGTCTGGCTACAATGTATTTTTCCAAAAAAATATTTGTGACGTCGTAACATGTTATAGCGCCCTCTAGCGGCAGTTTGAAAAATTGTTAAAATGAATAATCTGTTGATGTGTGTTGCGAAGTTTGCTGAAATAACTTTATAACCCGTGTATATAATCAGCTTCATGCTTAGACCATATTGGGAAAGAGAAATATTTATGACGTCACCAAACCGGAAGTTACAATAAAAAATCCTTTAAACTGTAAAAAGTCGCTTAAAAATCAACCGCTATAGATATAATCCAGATTTTTGCTTTAAATAGCAAAGTTAAGACAGCTCTCGAGCTTTCTGTTAATTACGTCACGATGACGTCATCAAGTGTCATATTACAAGCAACCAAATATTTCTAAATTTAATCTTTGAAAATCAATATACAATAAACTGTAAACAATCTGATTTAGATTTTTAGGGGAATTGATAGATTAATCCATGGTCTTCATAATTTGTATTACATGCAAAAAGACCTGACACTTCCTTCCGGTCCAAACCGGAAATTCCTTATAATTTAAAAGTAAAAAACGATGTGAACTTACTTTCAACGATGTTAGAAGCTGGCTAGGTTGTAAGTAACAAAAAAGTTAACCGTGACTTCATAAAATGTTAAAGCGCCCTCTGGCGTCATGTTGACAAATGTTACGTCATATTACGATTATATTTGAATTATTACGTTTTTAGACGTTGAAGGCATATCTCAGCAACGGATCGTGTTAACATAACACCTCATTTTGTGTTGTTAGGTGATAGATAGTTGCACAAAAAGTTCACAAACGTGTGACGTCATCGTTTTAATCAGTTTTAATTCATTTTACTCTGTTTAAATTAACTTAAATTAGTTTTCAATGATTTTAAATTGTTTTGATGGTTTAAAAGTTCAATTTTTGAAATATTTAATAAAAGAAAATTGTGAATGCGAAAAAAGCCCTATGTTCTGTTCCTCGAACAGACGTAGTTCTAGTTTTTTTGGCTTTTTCGCAATTTTGCGAAAAAGCCTTTGTTTTTGTTCTGATTTTTTTGGCTTTTTCGCAATTTTGCGAAAAATCCTTTGTTTTTGTTCTGATTTTTTTTTTTCTTCTTTTTCCTTTTCTTTTAGTAACCTAAACCCCATAGACTTTGTACACGTTTTTCCTGCCCGTCACTTTTAGTAGAAAGCAAAGTCGTATTACCATAAAACTTAACCCAAGTGAAGACCCTATAGTAAGCTCGTGTCTCGCCGAAAAACGTCATGGTGACGTCATAAGGGGTCACGTGACGTCATCTTAAAGGTGTAATTGATTTAATCTTTGAAAATCAATAACAAATCAACCGCAAAAGACCGAAACTTATTTTTTGTGGCAATAGATAGAATAATCCAGGATCTTCATTTTATCTCGTGTGCGTGAAATCACGTGACCCTTCCTTCCGGTCTAAACCGGAAGTGCCTCATAATTTGAAAGTGAAAAATGATATGAACTTACTTTCAACGATGTTAGTGTCTGGCTAGAATAAACTTTTCAAAAAAAATATTGGTGACGTCATAACATGTTATAGCGCCCTCTAGCGGCAGTTTGAAAAATTGTTAAAATGAATAATCTGTTGATGTGTGTGGCGAAGTTTGCTGAAATCACTTTATAACCGGTGTATTTAATCAGCTTTATGCTAGGAACAAGTTGACGGGAAGAAAAAATTATGACGTCACCAGACCGGAAGTTAGAATGAAAAGACTCCTTTTCCTTTGAAAATTCCTAAAAAATTAATCCTGACAGATACAATCTTGATTTTTGCTCTAAAGGTTAATGTAAAAGTAGTTCTCGAACTTCCCTGTGTTTTGGGGCAAAAAACGAACTTGAACATACCCTGCGGCACCCTTGAAATGTAATCGTTTTGGCCTAGGTGCAAAAAGCATTGACCCCTTACGTGTGTATGGCACACGTATAATATACATGCTAGTACATGTACGTATACACTGATAGTGTATTATGTATTGAGCGAATGTATCACCACTGACATCGTTCGTGCAAGCACATGTACGCTCACCCAAGAGGACACTAGCCGCCAACCTGTGAAATTGCCCATGGGGAAGGGCGCCGCGTACGACAGGTAGGTAAACACGCTTTCGGCTACGCAGAATCCAACCCCGTAGACTTTGTAAACGTTGCTTGCACAATTCAAAGCACTTTTAACGGAAAAACAAAGTCGTATTCCCATAAACTTGACCCAGGTGAAGACCCAATAGTGAACTCCAGTCTCGCCGACAGACACCACGAGGAAGACGTCATCAGGGCCACGTGACCTTATCTTAAAGGCGCAATTAATTTAATCTTTGAAAATCAATAAAACATCAACCGCAAAAGACCGAAACTTGAATTTTGTGCCAATTAATAGAATAATCCAGGATCTTCATTTTATCTCCAGTGCGTGAAATCACGTGACCCTTCCTTCCGGTCCAAACCGGAAGTGCCTTATAATTTAAAAGTGGAAACGATGCTAACTTACTTTCAACGATTTAAGGCGCTGGCTAGGTTGTAAGTAACAAAAAAGTTAACAGTGACTTCATAAAATGTTAAAGCACCCTCTAGCGTCATGTTGACAAATGTTACGTCATATTACGATTATATTTGAATTATTACGTTTTTAGACGTTGAAGGCATATCTCAGCAACGGATCGTGTTAACATAACACCTCATTTTGTGTTGTTAGGTGATAGATAGTTGCACAAAAAGTTCACAAACGTGTGACGTCATCGTTTTAATCAGTTTTAATTCATTTTACTCTGTTTAAATTAACTTAAATTAGTTTTCAATGATTTTAAATTGTTTTGATGGTTTAAAAGTTAAATTTTTGAAATATTTAATAAAAAAAATTGCGAATGCGAAAAAGCCCTATGTTCTGTTCCTCGAACAGACGTAGTTCTAGTTTTTCTTTCTTTTTTTTCTTTTAGTAACCTAAACTCCATAGACTTTGTACACGTTTTTTTGCACAAGTACTTTTACCAGAGAACAAAGTCGTATTTCCATAAAACTTAACCCAAGTGAAGACCCCATAGTAAGCTCGTGCCTAGCCGACATACGTCACGGTGAGGTCATCAGGGGTCACGTGACGTCATATTAAAGGTGTAATTGATTTAATCTTTGAAATTCAATAACAAATCAACCGCAAAAGACCGAAACTTAATTTTTGTGGCAATAGATAGAATAATCCAGGATCTTGATTTTATCTCGCGTGCGTGAAATCACGTGACCCTTCCTTCCGGTCTAAACCGGAAGTGCCTCATAATTTGAAAGTGAAAAATGATATGAACTTACTTTCAACGATGTTAGTGTCTGGCTACAATGTATTTTTCAAAAAAAATATTGGTGACGTCATAACATGTTATAGCGCCCTCTAGCGGCAGTTTGAAAAATTGTTAAAATGAATAATCTGTTGATGTGTGTGGCGAAGTTTGCTGAAATCACTTTATAACAGGTGTATTTAATCAGCTTCATGCTAGGAACAAGTTGACGGGAAGAAAAAATTATGACGTCACCAGACCGGAAGTTAGAATGAAAAGACTCTTTTTCCTTTGAAAATTCCTAAAAAATTAAACTTGACAGATACAATCTTGATTTTTGCTCTAAAGGTTAATGTAAAAGTAGTTCTCGAACTTCCCTGTGTTTTGGGGCAAAAAACGAACTTGAACATACCCTGCGGCACCCTTGAAATGTAATCGTTTTGGCCTAGGTGCAAAAAGTATTGACCCCTTACGCGTGCATGCCACAAGTATAATATACATGCTAGTACATGTACGTATACACCGATAGTGCATTATGTATTGAGCGAATGTATCACCACTGACATCGTTCGTGCAAGCACATGTACGCTCACCCAAGAGGACACTAGCCGCCAACCTGTGAAACAGGATGACGTCATCAAGTTGCCCATGGGGAAGGGCGCCGCGTACGACAGGTAGGTAAGCACGCTTTCGGCTACGCAGAATCCAACCCCGTAGACTTTGTAAACGTTGCTTGCACAATTCAAAGCACTTTTAACGGAAAAACAAAGTCGTATTCCCATAAACTTGACCCAGGTGAAGACCCAATAGTGAACTCCAGTCTCGCCGACAGACACCACGAGGAAGACGTCATCAGGCCCACGTGACCTTATCTTAAAGGTGGAATTGATTTAATCTTTGAAAATCAATAAAACATCAACCGCAAAAGACCGAAACTTGAATTTTGTGGCAATTAATCGAATAATCCAGGATCTTCATTTTATCTCAGGTGCGTGAAATCACGTGACCCTTCCTTCCGGTCTAAACCGGAAGTGCCTCATAATTTGAAAGTGAAAAATGATATGAACTTACTTTCAACGATGTTAGTGTCTGGCTACAATGTATTTTTCCAAAAAAATATTTGTGACGTCGTAACATGTTATAGCGCCCTCTAGCGGCAGTTTGAAAAATTGTTAAAATGAATAATCTGTTGATGTGTGTTGCGAAGTTTGCTGAAATAACTTTATAACCCGTGTATATAATCAGCTTCATGCTTAGACCATATTGGGAAAGAGAAATATTTATGACGTCACCAAACCGGAAGTTACAATAAAAAATCCTTTAAACTGTAAAAAGTCGCTTAAAAATCAACCGCTATAGATATAATCCAGATTTTTGCTTTAAATAGCAAAGTTAAGACAGCTCTCGAGCTTTCTGTTAATTACGTCACGATGACGTCATCAAGTGTCATATTACAAGCAACCAAATATTTCTAAATTTAATCTTTGAAAATCAATATACAATAAACTGTAAACAATCTGATTTAGATTTTTAGGGGAATTGATAGATTAATCCATGGTCTTCATAATTTGTATTACATGCAAAAAGACCTGACACTTCCTTCCGGTCCAAACCGGAAATTCCTTATAATTTAAAAGTAAAAAACGATGTGAACTTACTTTCAACGATGTTAGAAGCTGGCTAGGTTGTAAGTAACAAAAAAGTTAACCGTGACTTCATAAAATGTTAAAGCGCCCTCTGGCGTCATGTTGACAAATGTTACGTCATATTACGATTATATTTGAATTATTACGTTTTTAGACGTTGAAGGCATATCTCAGCAACGGATCGTGTTAACATAACACCTCATTTTGTGTTGTTAGGTGATAGATAGTTGCACAAAAAGTTCACAAACGTGTGACGTCATCGTTTTAATCAGTTTTAATTCATTTTACTCTGTTTAAATTAACTTAAATTAGTTTTCAATGATTTTAAATTGTTTTGATGGTTTAAAAGTTCAATTTTTGAAATATTTAATAAAAGAAAATTGTGAATGCGAAAAAAGCCCTATGTTCTGTTCCTCGAACAGACGTAGTTCTAGTTTTTTTGGCTTTTTCGCAATTTTGCGAAAAAGCCTTAGTTTTTGTTCTGATTTTTTTGGCTTTTTCGCAATTTTGCGAAAAATCCTTTGTTTTTGTTCTGATTTTTTTTTTGGCTTTTTCGCAAATTTTGCGAAAAAGCCTTTGTTTCTGTTCTGATTTTTTTTTTTCTTCTTCTTCTTCTTCTTCTTCTTCTTCTTCTTTTTTCTTTTCTTTTAGTAACCTAAACCCCATAGACTTTGTACACGTTTTTTCTGCCCGTCACTTTTAATAGAAAACAAAGTCGTATTTACATAAAACTTAACCCAGGTGAAGACCCTATAGTGAACTCGTGTCTCGCAGAAATACGTCATGGTGACGTCATCAGGGGTCACGTGACGTCATCTTAAAGGTGTAATTGATTTAATCTTTGAAATTCAATAACAAATCAACCGCAAAAGACCGAAACTTAATTTTTGTGGCAATAGATAGAATAATCCAGGATCTTAATTTTATCTCGTGTGCGTGAAATCACGTGACCCTTCCTTCCGGTCTAAACCGGAAGTGCCTCATAATTTAAAAGTGAAAAATGATATGAACTTACTTTCAACGATGTTAGTGTCTGGCTACAATGTATTTTTCAAAAAAAATATTGGTGACGTCATAACATGTTATAGCGCCCTCTAGCGGCAGTTTGAAAAATTGTTAAAATGAATAATCTGTTGATGTGTGTAGCGAAGTTTGCTGAAATCACTTTATAACCGGTGTATTTAATCAGCTTCATGCTAGGAACAAGTTGACGGGAAGAAAAAATTATGACGTCACCAGACCGGAAGTTAGAATGAAAAGACTCCTTTTCCTTTGAAAATTCCTAAAAAAATTAACCTGACAGATACAATCTTGATTTTTGCTCTAAAGGTTAATGTAAAAGTAGTTCTCGAACTTCCCTGTGTTTTGGGGCAAAAAACGAACTTGAACATACCCTGCGGCACCCTTGAAATGTAATCGTTTTGGCCTAGGCGCATAAAGCATTGACCCCTTATATGTGCATGGCACACGTATAATAGGGGTGTACATACACGTACGTATACACTGATAGTGTACTGTGCATTGAGCGAATGTATCACTACTGACATCGTACGTGCATGCAAATGTACGCTCACCCAAGAGGACACTAGCCGCCAACAAGCGAAACAGGATGACGTCATCAAATTGCCTATGGGGAAGGGCGCCGTGTGCGACAGGTAGGTAAACAGGCTCTCGGCTACGCAGAATCCAATCCCATAGACTTTGTAAACGTTGTTTGCACAATTCCAAGCACTTTTAACGAAAAACAAAGTCGTTTTTCCATAAAACTTAACCCAGATGAAGACCCTATAGTAAACTCGTGTCTCGCAGACATACGTCATGGTTACGTCGTCAGGGGTCACGTGACGTCATCTTAAAGGTGCAATTGATTTAATCTTTAAAAATAAATAACATATCAACCACAAAAGACCGAAACTTGATTTTTGTGGCAATAGATATAATAATCCAGGATCTTAATTTTATCTCGCGTGCGTGAAATCACGTGACCCTTCCTTCCGGTCCAAACCGGAAGTGCCTTATAATTTAAAACTGAAAAATGATATGAACTTACTTTCAACGATGTTAGTGTCTGGCTAGAATAAACTTTTCAAAATAATTACCGGCGACGTCATAACACGTTATAGCGCCCTCTAGCGGCAGGTTGAAAAATTGTTAAAATGAATAATCTGTTGATGTGTGTAGCGAAGTTTGCTGAAATCACTTTATAACCGGTGTATATAATCAGCTTCGTGCTAAGAACATATTGAGAAAGATATTTATTGATGACGTCATCAAACCGGAAGTTACAATGAAAAGACCTTAAAACCTTAAAACGTCGCTTAAAAATCAACCGCGATAGATATAATCCAGATTTTTGCTTTAAATAGCAAAGTTAAGACAGCTCTCGAGCTTTCTGTTAATTACGTCAAGATGACGTCATCAAGTGTCAGATTACAAGCAACCAAATATTTCTAAATTTAATCTTTGAAAATCAATATAAAATAAACTGTAAAAGATCTGATTTAGATTTTTAGGGGAATTGATAGATTAATCCATGGTCTTCATAATTTGTATTACATGCAAAAAGACCTGACACTTCCTTCCGGTCCAAACCGGAAGTTCCTTATAATTTAAAAGTAATTAAAAGTAAAAAACGATGTGAACTTACTTTCAACGATGTTAGGAGCTGGCTAGGTTGTAAGTAACAAAAATGTTAACAGTGACTTCATGAAATGTTAAAGCGCCCTCTAGCGTCATGTTGACAAATGTTACGTCATATTACGATTATATTTGAATTATTACGTTTTTAGACGTTGAAGGCATATCTCAGCAAAGGATCGTGTTAACATAACACCTCATTGTGTGTTGTTAGGTGATAGATAGTTGCACAAAAAGTTCAGAAACGTGTGACGTCATCGTTTTAATCAGTTTGAATTTATTTTAATCTGTTTAAATTAACTTAAATTCTTTTTTTTTGAAAAAAAATACTCTAAAAAAATGCGAAAGCGAAAAAGCCCTATGTTCTGTTCCTTGAACAGACGTAGTTCTAGTTTCTTCTTTTTTCTTTTCTTTTAGTAACCTAAACCCCATAGACTTTGTACACGTTTTTCCTGCCCGTCACTTTTAGTAGAAAGCAAAGTCGTATTACCATAAAACTTAACCCAAGTGAAGACCCTATAGTAAGCTCGTGTCTCGCCGAAAAACGTCATGGTGACGTCATAAGGGGTCACGTGACGTCATCTTAAAGGTGTAATTGATTTAATCTTTGAAAATCAATAACAAATCAACCGCAAAAGACCGAAACTTATTTTTTGTGGCAATAGATAGAATAATCCAGGATCTTCATTTTATCTCGTGTGCGTGAAATCACGTGACCCTTCCTTCCGGTCTAAACCGGAAGTGCCTCATAATTTGAAAGTGAAAAATGATATGAACTTACTTTCAACGATGTTAGTGTCTGGCTAGAATAAACTTTTCAAAAAAAATATTGGTGACGTCATAACATGTTATAGCGCCCTCTAGCGGCAGTTTGAAAAATTGTTAAAATGAATAATCTGTTGATGTGTGTGGCGAAGTTTGCTGAAATCACTTTATAACCGGTGTATTTAATCAGCTTTATGCTAGGAACAAGTTGACGGGAAGAAAAAATTATGACGTCACCAGACCGGAAGTTAGAATGAAAAGACTCCTTTTCCTTTGAAAATTCCTAAAAAATTAATCCTGACAGATACAATCTTGATTTTTGCTCTAAAGGTTAATGTAAAAGTAGTTCTCGAACTTCCCTGTGTTTTGGGGCAAAAAACGAACTTGAACATACCCTGCGGCACCCTTGAAATGTAATCGTTTTGGCCTAGGTGCAAAAAGCATTGACCCCTTACGCGTGCATGCCACAAGTATAATATACATGCTAGTACATGTACGTATACACCGATAGTGCATTATGTATTGAGCGAATGTATCACCACTGACATCGTTCGTGCAAGCACATGTACGCTCACCCAAGAGGACACTAGCAGCCAACCTGTGAAACAGGATGACGTCATCAAGTTGCCCATGGGGAAGGGCGCCGCGTACGACAGGTAGGTAAGCACGCTTTCGGCTACGCAGAATCCAACCCCGTAGACTTTGTAAACGTTGCTTGCACAATTCAAAGCACTTTTAACGGAAAAACAAAGTCGCATTTCCATAAACTTGACCCAGGTGAAGACCCAATAGTGATCTCCAGTCTCGCCGACAGACACCACGAGGAAGACGTCATCAGGCCCACGTGACCTTATCTTAAAGGTGGAATTGATTTAATCTTTGAAAATCAATAAAACATCAACCGCAAAAGACCGAAACTTGAATTTTGTGGCAATTAATCGAATAATCCAGGATCTTCATTTTATCTCAGGTGCGTGAAATCACGTGACCCTTCCTTCCGGTCTAAACCGGAAGTGCCTCATAATTTGAAAGTGAAAAATGATATGAACTTACTTTTAACGATGTTAGTGTCTGGCTACAATGTATTTTTCCAAAAAAATATTTGTGACGTCATAACATGTTATAGCGCCCTCTAGCGGCAGTTTGAAAAATTGTTAAAATGAATAATCTGTTGATGTGTGTTGCGAAGTTTGCTGAAATAACTTTATAACCCGTGTATATAATCAGCTTCATGCTTAGACCATATTGGGAAAGAGAAATATTTATGACGTCACCAAACCGGAAGTTACAATAAAAAATCCTTTAAACTGTAAAAAGTCGCTTAAAAATCAACCGCTATAGATATAATCCAGATTTTTGCTTTAAATAGCAAAGTTAAGACAGCTCTCGAGCTTTCTGTTAATTACGTCACGATGACGTCATCAAGTGTCATATTACAAGCAACCAAATATTTCTAAATTTAATCTTTGAAAATCAATATACAATAAACTGTAAACAATCTGATTTAGATTTTTAGGGGAATTGATAGATTAATCCATGGTCTTCATAATTTGTATTACATGCAAAAAGACCTGACACTTCCTTCCGGTCCAAACCGGAAATTCCTTATAATTTAAAAGTAAAAAACGATGTGAACTTACTTTCAACGATGTTAGAAGCTGGCTAGGTTGTAAGTAACAAAAATGTTAACAGTGACTTCATAAAATGTTAAAGCGCCCTCTAGCGTCATGTTGACAAATGTTACGTCATATTACGATTATATTTGAATTATCACGTTTTTAGACGTTGAAGGCATATCTCAGCAAAGGATCGTGTTAACATAACACCTCATTGTGTGTTGTTAGGTGATAGATAGTTGCACAAAAAGTTCAGAAACGTGTGACGTCATCGTTTTAATCAGTTTGAATTTATTTTAATCTGTTTAAATTAACTTAAATTCGGTTTTTTTGAAAAAAAATACTCTAAAAAAATGCGAAAGCGAAAAAGCCCTATGTTCTGTTCCTTGAACAGACGTAGTTCTAGTTTTTTTTTTCTTCTTCTTTTTTTTCTTTTAGTAACCTAAAACCCATAGACTTTGTACACGTTTTTTTGCACAAGTACTTTTACCAGAGAACAAAGTCGTATTTCCATAAAACTTAACCCAAGTGAAGACCCTATAGTAAGCTCGTGCCTAGCCGACATACGACATGGTGACGTCATCAGGGGTCACGTGACGTCATCTTAAAGGTGTAATTGATTTAATCTTTGAAAATCAATAACAAATCAACCGCAAAAGACCGAAACTTGATTTTTGTGGCAACAGATAGAATAATCCAGGATCTTCATTTTATCCCATGTGCGTAAAATCACGTGACCCTTCCTTCCGGTCTAAACCGGAAGTGCCTCATAATTTAAAAGTGAAAAATGATATGAACTTACTTTCAACGATGTTAGTGTCTGGCTACAATGTATTTTTCAAAAAAAATATTGGTGACGTCATAACATGTTATAGCGCCCTCTAGCGGCAGTTTGAAAAATTGTTAAAATGAATAATCTGTTGATGTGTGTGGCGAAGTTTGCTGAAACCACTTTATAACCGGTGTATATAATCAGCTGCATGCTTAGACCATATTGGGAAGGAGAAATATTTATGACGTCACCAAACCGGAAGTTACAATGAAAAATCCTTTAAACCTTAAACAATCGCTTTAAAATCAACCGCTATAGATATAATCCAGATTTTTGCATCAGATAGCAAATTAAAGACAGCTCTCGAGCTTTCTGTTAATTACGTCACGATGACGTCATCAAATGTCAGATTACAAGCAACCAAATATTTCTAGATTTAATCTTTGAAAATCAATATAAAATAAACTGTAAGAGATCTGATTCAGATTTTTAAGGGAATTGATAGATTAATCCATGGTCTTCATAATTTGTATTACATGCAAAAAAACCTGACCCTTCCTTCCGGTCCAAACCGGAAGTGCATTATAGTTTAAAAGTGGAAAACGATGTGAACTTACTTTCAACGATGTTAGGCGCTGGCTAGGTAGTAAGTAACAAACAAGTTAACGGTGACTTCTTAAAATGTTATAGCGCACTCTAGCGGCATGTTGACAAATGTTACATCATATTACGATTATATTTAAATTATTACATTTTTCGAACTTTAAGCCATATCTCAGCAACGGAACGTGCTAACATAACACATACGTTTGTATTGTTAGGTGATAGATAGTTGCACAACAAGTTCACAAACGTGTGACGTCATCGTTTTAATCAGTTTGGATTCATTTTAATCTATTTAAATTAACTTAAATTCGTTTTCGTTGATTTTAAATTATTTTGATGGTATAAAAGTTCAATTTTTGAAATATTTAATCTAAAAAATTGAGAATGCGAAAAAGCCCTATGTTCTGTTCCTCGAACAGACGTAGTTCTAGTTTCTTTTTCTTTTTGGGACCAAAATGCCACAGACTTTGTACACGTTCTTTTGCACAAGTACTTTTAATAGAAAACAAAGTCGTATTTCCATAAAACTTAACCCAATTGAAGACCCTATAGTAAGCTCGTGCCTAGCCGACATACGTCATGGTGACGTCATCAGGGGTCACGTGACGCCATCTTAAAGGTGTAATTGATTTAATCTTTGAAAATCAATACAAAATCAACCGCAAAAGACCGAAACTTGATTTTTGTGGCAACAGATAGAATAATCCAAGATCTTCATTTTATCTCGTGTGCGTGAAATCACGTGACCCTTCCTTCCGGTCTAAACCGGAAGTGCCTTATAATTCAAAAGTGATAAATGATATGAACTTACTTTCAACGATGTTAGTGTCTGGCTAGATTGTATTTTTCAAAAAAAATAAAGGCGACGTCATAACATGTTGTAGCGCCCTCTAGCGGCAAGTTGAAAAATGGTTAAAATGAATAATCTGTTGATGTGTGTGGCGAAGTTTGCGGAAATCACTTTATAACCGGTGTATTTAATCAGCTTCATGCTAGGAACAAGTCGACGAGAAGAACAAATTATGACGTCACCAGACCGGAAGTTACAATGAAAAGACTTCTTTTCCTTTGAGAATTCCTAAAAAATTAAACCTGACAGATATAATCTTGATTGTTGCTCTAAAGTTAGTGTAAAAGTAGTTCTCGAACTTTCCTGTGTTTTTTTGGCAAAAAACGAACTTGGACATACCCTGCGGCACCCTTGAAATTTAATCGTTTTGGCCTAGGCGCATAAAGCATTGACCCCTTATATGTGCATGGCACACGTATGCGTGGGTGTACATGCTTGTATATATGCGTTTGTTTATGGTGTAAATCGAGGACACATACCTGGCGACACGAAGGTGAATTGGGGTTAGGGTTAGAATCGAGGACGACCTCGATTGAGATTCATGTACAAAACCAATGAGAGCCGTCGAAAAACGTTAGAGTACAAACAAAGGAAATTTTCGAGAGGAACAAAGGAAACTCCTCGATTTACACCATAAACAAACGTGTATGTACGTACGTATATACTGATAGTGTACTATGTATTGAGCGAATGTATCACTACTGACATCGTACGTGCATGCAAATGTACGCTCACCAAAGAGGACACTAGCCGCCAACAAGCGAAACAGGATGACGTCATCAAATTGCCTATGGAGAAGGGCGCCGTGTGCGACAGGTAGGTAAACCGGCTCTCGGCTACGCAGAATCCAATCCCATAGACTTTGTAAACGTTGTTTGCACAATTCCAAGCACTTTTAACGAAAAACAATATTTCCATAAAACTTAACCCAGGTGAAGACCCTATAGTAAATAGCACAGTTAAGACAGCTCTCGAGCTTTCTGTTAATTATGTCACGATGACGTCATCAAGTGTCAGATTACCAGCAACCAAATATTTCTAAATTTAATCTTTGAAAATCAATATAAAATCAACTGTAAGAGATCTGATTTAGATTTTTAGGAGAATTGATAGATTAATCCATGGTCTTCATAATTTGTATTACATGCAAAAAGACCTGACACTTCCTTCCGGTCCAAACCGGAATTTCCTTATAATTTAAAAGTAAAAAACGATGTGAAGTTACTTTCAACGATGTTAAGAGCTGGCTAGGTTGTAAGTAACAAAAATGTTAACCGTGACTTCATAAAATGTTAAAGCGCCCTCTAGCGTCATGTTGACAAATGTTACGTCATATTACGATTATGTTTGAATTATTACGTTTTTAGACGTTGAAGGCATATCTCAGCAAAGGATCGTGTTAACATAACACCTCATTTTGTGTTGTTAGGTGATAGATAGTTGCACAAAAAGTTCAGAAACGTGTGACGTCATCGTTTTAATCAGTTTGAATTTATTTTAATCTGTTTAAATTAACTTAAATTCGTTTTTTTTGAAAAAAAATACTCAAAAAAAATGCGAAAGCGAAAAAGCCCTATGTTCTGTTCCTTGAACAGACGTAGTTCTAGTTTTTGGCTTTTTCGCAATTTTGCGAAAAAGCCTTTGTTTTTGTTCTGATTTTTTTTTCTTTCTTTTTTTCTTCTTTTAGTAACCTAAACTCCATAGACTTTGTACACGTTTTTTTACACAAGTACTTTTACCAGAGAACAAAGTCGTATTTCCATAAAACTTAACCCAAGTGAAGACCCTATAGTAAGCTCGTGCCTAGCCGACATACGTTACGGTGAGGTCAACAGGGGTCACATGACGTCATTGTAAAGGTGTAATTGATAATCTTTGAAATTCAATAACAAATCAACCGCAAAAGACCAAAACTTATTTTTTGTGGGCAATAGATAGAATAATCCAGGATCTTAATTTTATCTCATGTGCGTGAAATCACGTGACCCTTCCTTCCGGTCTAAACCGGAAGTGCCTCAGAATTTGAAAGTGAAAAATGATATGAACTTACTTTCAACGATGTTAGTGTCTGGCTACAATGTATTTTTCAAAAAAAATATTGGTGACGTCATAACATGTTATAGCGCCCTCTAGCGGCTGTTTTAAAAATTGTTAAAATGAATAATCTGTTGATGTGTGTGGCGAAGTTTGCTGAAATTAATTTATAACCGGTGTATTTAATCAGCTTCATGCTAGGAACAAGTAGACGAGAAGAAAAAATGATGACGTCACCAGACCGGAAGTTACAATGAAAAGACTTCTTTTCCTTTGAAAATTCCTAAAAAATTAAACCTGACAGATATAATCTTGATTTTTGCTCTAAAGGTTAGTGTAAAAGTAGTTCTCGAACTTTCCTGTGTTTTTTTGCAAAAAACGAACTTGGACATACCCTGCGGCACCCTTGAAATGTAATCGTTTTGTCCTAGGCGCATAAAGCATTGACCCCTTATATGTGCATGGCACATGTATAATAGGGGTGTACATGTTTGTATGTACGTACGTATACACTGATAGTGTACTATGCATTGAGCGAATGTATCACTACTGACATCGTACGTGCATGCAAATGTACGCTCACCCAAGAGGACTCTAGCCGCCAACAAGCGAAACAGGATGACGTCATCAAATTGCCTATGGGGAAGGGCGCCGTATGCGACAGGTAGGTAAACAGGCTCTCGGCTACGCAGAATCCAATCCCATAGACTTTGTAAACGTTGTTTGCACAATTCCAAGCACTTTTAACGAAAAACAAAGTCGTATTTCCATAAAAGGTGAATACCCTATAGTAAACTCGTGTCTCGCAGACATACGTCATGGTTACGTCGTCAGGGGTCACGTGACGTCATCTTAAAGGTGCAATTGATTTAATCTTTGAAAATAAATAACAAATCAATCGCAAAAGACCTAAACTTGATTGTTGTGGCAATAGATAGAATAATTACAGATCTTCATTTCAACTCATGTGCGTGAAATCACGTGACCCTTCCTTCCGGTCCAAACCGGAAGTACCTTATAATTTGAGAGTGAAATATGATATGAACTTACTTTCAACGATGTTAGTGTCTGGCTAGAATAAACTTTTCAAAATAATAACCGGCGACGTCATTACACGTTATAGCGCCCTCTAGCGGCAGGTTGAAAAATGGTTAAAATGAATAATTTGTTGATGTGTGTAGCGAAGTTTGCTGAAATCACTTTATAACCGGTGTATATAATCAGCTTCGTGCTAACAACATATTGAAAAAGAGATTTATTGATGACGTCACCAAACCGGAAGTTACAATGCAAAGACCTTAAAACCTTAAAACGTCGCTTAAAAATCAACCGCGATAGATATAATCCAGATTTTTGCTTTAAATAGCAAAGTTAAGACAGCTCTCGAGCTTTCTTCTTCTTCTTCTTCTTCTTCTTCTTCTTCTTCTTCTTCTTCTTCTTCTTCTTCTTCTTCTTCTTCTTCTTCTTCTTCTTCTTCTTCTTCTTCTTCTTCTTCTTCTTCTTCTTCTTCTTCTTCTTCTTCTTCTTCTTCTTCTTCTTCTTCTTCGGTACAGACGTGTTTCGATCGAGCTCCGCTGTAAGTTAGTTTTTTGTAGCTTTTAGACCTTGTATGGTCCCAGTTTATATATCAGTTTGTTCTGTATTTACTGTAGATCAGGCTAGACCATCCTCAATCTGTCGGGTTTTATAATTTTCCTGTATTTTAACGATCATTTTTTACACAATTTGTATTGGTTTTCTGCTTTGGCTAGCCATCATGGCTAGTCAAGCGGGACCAGCCATTCAGGGTCAGCCAAGCGCAAGCACGGCTGGCGTTGGCAGACCCATTGTTCCGGGTGACGAGCCTTTCAAAAACGTCACACGGAACAATGGGATCAGCTTTCGGGCGTCCGATACTGTATCTGTGCAGTCGTACATTGACCACTTCACAAAACAACAACCTGCTAAAGATGTACTTTCGGCTTCTCGAATTTCCAATGGTCGCATTGCTATTTATTTGAGTTCGAAAGAGGCCGTTGTGAACGCAGTCCAACGAGGACTCGACTACAGCGGGACCTTCGTCGAGCTCACCCCGCTCGTTCGCCCAACCACCCGAATTACCCTGTCAAATGTCTACCCCGAGATCCCAAACACCGTTCTTGTACACAACCTTTCTTCATTTTGTAAGGTAGTGTCTCAGATTCGGCCCATTCCCCTTGGCCTCAAGCAAAATCAGTCACATATAATGTCCTTCCGAAGACAAGTCCATGTCTTACTAGCTCCAAACATCCTTCCCCCTGATCACATCAATTTCACTTTCTCGGGTGTCAACTACCGTGTCTTCCTCTCAACGGAGTCGGTGCGGTGTTTTAACTGCGGCGAGTTTGGGCATGTCAGCCGCTCCTGCAAGAAACGACGACCCGACGACGACAATGACAAACGTGACGACGGTGAAGTACCGAACAAACCTGACAATCCACTCAATCCACCCCCAACCTTTGTCCACAACAAATCCAGTACCAAATACCCTGCAAAAAAGTCAATACTTCCCACCCCACACCAGCCAGCTCCATCTGCTGGGACCGCCAGGCCTGCGCCGGCGCCCACTGCCCCGGTTGGGGCACCCACTGCCCCGGTTGGGGCACCCACCTCTGCCCCCCCTGGTAATAAACAACCAGGTTCGTCTACTAAGACAACCCGGCCAGCTGTGGGCGCCGGACCTGCGCCCGGCAAGGAAGCTGAACCCACATGTATCCCTGAAACACCCAAACCCCACTCCAAACCCCCTCCCAAACAACCCTCCACTGATCCCTCCAAGACAACTACCCATCCAAACCCGCCATCGAAGAGTTTTTCTGTTTGGGGATCACCCCCTCAGCCGTCACGACTTTTTTCTGACATAACCAAAGGAAAACAAACCCGAAGAAAAACCTCCTCGCCTCCACCTCCCAAATTTGTCAAACTGTCCCACAATTCCTCAAAACAAATGCCCACATCCTCAGTGACCCCCGAACCGAACGGCTCTCCGTCCCTTTCCCAAGCCCTTGACACCCAAACACCCGTTCCTTCCTCCCCCGCCTCGACAGCCGCAGAAACAAACACTGACACCGACAACATGTTGTGGGAAGACACACAGACCGACGATGACTCTATTCCTGAGTCAATTTTCACCACAAAAGGTCCTCTCTCACACTCACAGATGATTAACTTTCTCTCCCAAGTCAAAGCTAAAAAGAAAAAGACACAGGTCGTAAAGAAATTCACATCTGACGTCCCGGGACTTGTAAAACAACTAAAACCCCTGCGAAATCATCCCCTCCTGCAAAAAAGCGTGCAGCAGAGAGTACAGAAACTGATCAGATCACTCGATGTTTAATTTCTCATATTCAAAATGGAATCTCATTTGTCTCTTTTTCATAATATGTTTATGGCTCTTTCGTTCCTCACTCTAAATACTGGGGGATGCTCTACTGCAACACGGAACGCCTCCTTTCAAGTTTATGTTCATAATATTTGTAATAATCCTGACATTGTATTTTTGCAAGAAACGTATAGCCTCACGGAACAATGCCCCTGTTGGAACACGTGGCCTTATACGCCCTTATGCGCCCCCGATTCGTTTAAAGGATCCGGTGTCACTACCCTCGTTAAAAAGGGTAGTTTTAATATTCTGGATTCTAGTGTTATCTGCCGCGGACACTTTCTTTATACTAAACTCGATTTTCAAAATACTTTATATCACACCTACAACGTTTTAATTCCTCAAACCGACAATGTTGCCCTCCAAGCCATTAGTGATCTCGCTGATCATTGTTGTCAGTGTTCCGATGGGGTCATTGTTCTGGGAGGCGATTTCAATTGTACGGAATGTCCCTCTATTGATCGTTTGCGTACGCTCACTGAACACAGGCGCCGAATCTCTATGGCTCTCACAAACGCTGTCAATACGCTGTCTTTTTGTGACATCTGGCGTGGACTGCACCCGTCTGACCAAAAATTTACTTGGTCTAGAAATAATCCCGCCCACCCTTGTGGAATTTCCCAAGCGAGGTTGGATCGTTTTTATTCGGACTCCAGTATCCTCCCTTCTGTGCGTTCTTGCAAAATTGTCCCCTGTTCTCTTTCGGATCACTCCGCTGTTTTTCTTTCTTTAAAACCCCCCAGCGTTAGAGAGAGGGGAAGTGCTTATTGGCATTTCAACAACGCTCTTTTAGAAGATCAAAATTTTATCGATACTATTCATTTCTTTTGGAAAGACTGGAGGACCCAAACGTCTGATTTTTCTGATCTTGGGTCGTGGTGGGATCTCGGAAAAATCCACATCAAAAGAATTACCCAGATGTACAGTACCAAAGTTGCCAAAGAGAAACGTGCCAAATTCGCCCAAATTAATCAAATTATTGATGACTTGCAGTCCGCGCCGGATGTTACACCTGAAACTCGTGATATCTTGAAGGAACAGAAACATAACCTAAATACTCTACTGAAATTCGAGGCGCAGGGCGCCCTCGTCAGATCCCGCTTTAAGCACACTACTGAAGTCGATTCCAGCTCTTCCTATTTTTTCAAATTGGAAAAATCGAATTCAATATCCAAGTCCGTTTCTCAAATTCGGCTCGCCTCAGGGTCAATCACTGAAGACCCGGTAGAAATTAGAAATCACGTTCGTGATTTCTATTCCTCTCTTTATTCTCTTCGGCCAACTGACGAGGGCGCCCTCGACCCACTTATAAATAATCTTAATAAACTTGACTGTGACGATTGTGAAAACTTAGAGTGTCCTCTGACTGTTGAGGAACTAGATGCTGCTGTCAAGCAACTTGGCCAAAATAAATCACCCGGTCTCGACGGTCTCACTTGCGAATTTTATCAATTGTTTTGGCCTCTTTTTCAAAATGATTTTCTCTCTGTTCTCAATTCCTCCCTTGCCTCAGGTCATCTACCCAGGTCCTTTCTTAGAGCTGTGATCACTCTTCTTCCTAAAAAAGGGGATCTTGCAGACATAAGTAATTGGCGCCCGGTCTCTCTTCTTAATACTGACTACAAAATTCTGGCCAAGTTGCTTGCCAATAGACTAAAGCAATGTATTGGCAGCGTTATTCACGAAGATCAAGGATACTGTGTCCCTGGTAGATCTATATACGATAATTTAAATTTAACTCGCGACATTCTTGCTTGTTGTAATTCTAACGATCTTCCTCTTGCTGTGGTCAACCTTGATCAAAAGAAAGCTTTTGACAATGTTGACCACAGCTATTTGTTCTCCACAATGAGAGCCATGGGTTTCGGCCCCTCTTTTATTAACTATATTCACCTGTTGTATAAAGGAACGGAAAGCCTCGTCAAAGTGAGCAGCTCTTTAACAGCGCCTTTTCCTTTTGAAAAAGGGATTAGGCAGGGCTGTCCGCTTTCTGGCCTTTTATATTCTATTGCCATTGAGCCTTTTCTGAATAAGCTGAGAGAAAACCTCAGTGGGAAGAGTTTTTGTCTTCCCGGTGAGACAAGTTTTTGTTCAGTGTCCGCGTACGCAGACGATATTTCTGTTTTTATTACTGAAGATTCTGGTTTTAATGTTATCCGTGACACTTATGATATGTTCAGTCGCGCATCTGCTGCATGCTTAAACACACTCAAATCTCAGGGTTTATGGGCCGGATCATGGACCGGACGAAGCGACGAGCCTTTAAATTTCCGTTGGAACAACGAAGGCTTGTGTTTTCTTGGAGTTTACCTAGGAAACAGTCCTCATTACGTCAAACAAAACTGGGAAAAATGCAAACTCAAAGTTTCTAAAACTCTCGCTAACTGGAAAAGACTGTCTTATTCTCTCTCACTCAAAGGAAAAATTATTGTGGCTAACCAATTGGCCGCTTCTCAAATATTCCACCATTTTTCTGTCGTCAGCCCCCCAGACGATGTCCTAGGTGAACTCCAAAACCTGCTCGTCGACTTTGTCTGGTCCAACAAGAGACACCTACTTAAACGAAAAGTTCTTTTACAAAAACCCGACAGAGGAGGACTTGGTCTAGCTTGCCTCCAAGCACGCATTCTCACTTTTCGTCTTAAATTAATTCAGCGCTATCTTACCCAATCTAGCCACCCATCCTTTATTCTTTTTGACTATTTCCTTTGCAAATACAAAAAATTAAATTTAAATTACCATTTATTGTTCTGTCAAATTGACCAAAAATTTCTTATCAGTCTCCCTCCTTTTTACGGTGAGATTTTGCGTGCTTGGACCGTATCCGGAGCTCGCATCGAAATACCTCAGTCCTCTGTCAACCATGTCATAAACATACCCCTAATCAGTCCCTTTTTAGACCCTTTATTTGGCAGCGACACCGACCTGGCTGCCCGGCTCTTGGTTCGCGGAGTCAAGCTCATCCGTCAACTGCTTCATGTGGACAACGGCCGCTGGCTCAACGCCGAAGATCTTCCCTGGACCTTCATATTTGCACCTCGCCCGCCCTCTTATCGTGCCCTTCAACCTCAACTTCTTCGTCTTCGCCACAGTCTCATCTCTACCTTTCCCACGATCTTTTCCGACATCGGACTTCGGTCTAAACATGGACATCCTCATAACATCTCTCATCGCCCAGACTCACCCATTGAATTCATGCTGGGCTCCTCCATCAAGGGAATCTCCGCACCATCCAGCACTTTGTATGTCACCTTCAACAATCATCTCAACTCGCTTCCAGCTATCCCTAATTCTCCTTGGCACAAACCTGGCTTTCTGGACGCTTCCACCAAAATTCAATGGCTGTCCATCTACAAGCTGCCATCAACCAAAAAAGAAGGAGACGTCCAGTTTAAACTTCTTCACAATGTTCTACCATCTCTGTCAGTTCTTCATCATCTAAACCCGGATATCCCTTCGTCTTGCGGTTGGTGCGGAGAGAAGGGCACAACTGAGCATCTCTTCATACTCTGTCCATCTATTCAACCGGCTCTAAACTTTCTCCACTTCGCTTTGTCTCGTCTTCTACCAGACCTGGAACTGAATTTCGATCTGTACTGGGCCCTGATTCCGCGTACGAGGGGCCACAGCGGTGAGGCGGTTCGACTTGCCAATTTCCTTATCATCAATTGTAAAAATGTTATCTATTGGCTTTATCGCACCTGTCGTTTTTCTGACCCCCTCACTATTTGGCAACATAGATTAAAGTATAAAATTCTTCTAGAGTACACCTATTTTCAATCCCTAAATAACCTTGATGCGTTTTTTACTAAATGGCCCCTACAGAATATTCTTTTTATTGTTGTTAAAAACAAACTGACATGGTTGATGTAACTTTCTTCATGTCTGTTACTATTACTATGTTACTCATTACTGTTACTTTCTATCATCTACCCACTTTCCCCTCCTCCCCCGTCCCCCCTTGGAAGCCGCCGGTAGTGGGTGCAATAGCGCCCACATCCAGAGACGCTGGTGGCTCCTTTTCCCTTTCCCCCTTCCCTCGCCCTATTTCCTTTCTCCCTCCTCCTGGATGACTTAGTTGTTTTGTTTTACGATATGTGTGTCTTCATTCTCCTGCTTTAGTCGCCGCGGTCTAGTCTGGCAGTAGTATACAGCTAGGCGGGCCGCGGTGACTTTGCATTCCATGATTTAGATACATTATTGTTCATTATGTGTCTGAAACGAGTTTTCTGTTAAATACTGATTATGTGTTAAAATTAGTTTACAACCCTTTTATTTGTACATGATTTATTCTTTGTATATATATATATATATATATTCCCTGTTCATTTGTCTTGTGTTCAAGTGAAATAAAGTATTCATTTGAAAAGTCAAAAAAGTCTTCTTCTTCTTCTTCTTCTTCTTCTTCTTCTTCTTCTTCTTCTTCTTCTTCTTCTTCTTCTTCTTCTTCTTCTTCTTCTTCTTCTTCTTCTTCTTCTTCTTCTTCTTCTTCTTCTTCTTCTTCTTCTTCTTCTTCTTCTTCTTCGGTACAGACGTGTTTCGATCGAGCTCCGCTGTAAGTTAGTTTTTTGTAGCTTTTAGACCTTGTATGGTCCCAGTTTCTATATCAGTTTGTTCTGTATTTACTGTAGATCAGGCTAGACCATCCTCAATCTGTCGGGTTTTATAATTTTCCTGTATTTTAACGATCATTTTTTACACAATTTGTATTGGTTTTCTGCTTTGGCTAGCCATCATGGCTAGTCAAGCGGGACCAGCCATTCAGGGTCAGCCAAGCGCAAGCACGGCTGGCGTTGGCAGACCCATTGTTCCGGGTGACGAGCCTTTCAAAAACGTCACACGGAACAATGGGATCAGCTTTCGGGCGTCCGATACTGTATCTGTGCAGTCGTACATTGACCACTTCACAAAACAACAACCTGCTAAAGATGTACTTTCGGCTTCTCGAATTTCCAATGGTCGCATTGCTATTTATTTGAGTTCGAAAGAGGCCGTTGTGAACGCAGTCCAACGAGGACTCGACTACAGCGGGACCTTCGTCGAGCTCACCCCGCTCGTTCGCCCAACCACCCGAATTACCCTGTCAAATGTCTACCCCGAGATCCCAAACACCGTTCTTGTACACAACCTTTCTTCATTTTGTAAGGTAGTGTCTCAGATTCGGCCCATTCCCCTTGGCCTCAAGCAAAATCAGTCACATATAATGTCCTTCCGAAGACAAGTCCATGTCTTACTAGCTCCAAACATCCTTCCCCCTGATCACATCAATTTCACTTTCTCGGGTGTCAACTACCGTGTCTTCCTCTCAACGGAGTCGGTGCGGTGTTTTAACTGCGGCGAGTTTGGGCATGTCAGCCGCTCCTGCAAGAAACGACGACCCGACGACGACAATGACAAACGTGACGACGGTGAAGTACCGAACAAACCTGACAATCCACTCAATCCACCCCCAACCTTTGTCCACAACAAATCCAGTACCAAATACCCTGCAAAAAAGTCAATACTTCCCACCCCACACCAGCCAGCTCCATCTGCTGGGACCGCCGGGCCTGCGCCGGCGCCCACTGCCCCGGTTGGGGCACCCACTGCCCCGGTTGGGGCACCCACCTCTGCCCCCCCTGGTAATAAACAACCAGGTTCGTCTACTAAGACAACCCGGCCAGCTGTGGGCGCCGGACCTGCGCCCGGCAAGGAAGCTGAACCCACATGTATCCCTGAAACACCCAAACCCCACTCCAAACCCCCTCCCAAACAACCCTCCACTGATCCCTCCAAGACAACTACCCATCCAAACCCGCCATCGAAGAGTTTTTCTGTTTGGGGATCACCCCCTCAGCCGTCACGACTTTTTTCTGACATAACCAAAGGAAAACAAACCCGAAGAAAAACCTCCTCGCCTCCACCTCCCAAATTTGTCAAACTGTCCCACAATTCCTCAAAACAAATGCCCACATCCTCAGTGACCCCCGAACCGAACGGCTCTCCGTCCCTTTCCCAAGCCCTTGACACCCAAACACCCGTTCCTTCCTCCCCCGCCTCGACAGCCGCAGAAACAAACACTGACACCGACAACATGTTGTGGGAAGACACACAGACCGACGATGACTCTATTCCTGAGTCAATTTTCACCACAAAAGGTCCTCTCTCACACTCACAGATGATTAACTTTCTCTCCCAAGTCAAAGCTAAAAAGAAAAAGACACAGGTCGTACAGAAATTCACATCTTGTAAAACAACTAAAACCCCTGCAAAATCATCCCCTCCTGCAAAAAAGCGTGCAGCAGAGAGTACAGAAACTGATCAGATCACTCGATGTTTAATTTCTCATATTCAAAATGGAATCTCATTTGTCTCTTTTTCATAATATGTTTATGGCTCTTTCGTTCCTCACTCTAAATACTGGGCGATGCTCTACTGCAACACGGAACGCCTCCTTTCAAGTTTATGTTCATAATATTTGTAATAATCCTGACATTGTATTTTTGCAAGAAACGTATAGCCTCACGGAACAATGCCCCTGTTGGAACACGTGGCCTTATACGCCCTTATGCGCCCCCGATTCGTTTAAAGGATCCGGTGTCACTACCCTCGTTAAAAAGGGTAGTTTTAATATTCTGGATTCTAGTGTTATCTGCCGCGGACACATTCTTTATACTAAACTCGATTTTCAAAATACTTTATATCACACCTACAACGTTTTAATTCCTCAAACCGACAATGTTGCCCTCCAAGCCATTAGTGATCTCGCTGATCATTGTTGTCAGTGTTCCGATGGGGTCATTGTTCTGGGAGGCGATTCCAATTGTACGGAATGTCCCTCTATTGATCGTTTGCGTACGCTCACTGAACACAGGCGCCGAATCTCTATGGCTCTTACAAACGCTGTCAATACGCTGTCTTTTTGTGACATCTGGCGTGGACTGCACCCGTCTGACCAAAAATTTACTTGGTCTAGAAATAATCCCGCCCACCCTTGTGGAATTTCCCAAGCGAGGTTGGATCGTTTTTATTCGGACTCCAGTATCCTCCCTTCTGTGCGTTCTTGCAAAATTGTCCCCTGTTCTCTTTCGGATCACTCCGCTGTTTTTCTTTCTTTAAAACCCCCCAGCGTTAGAGAGAGTGGAAGTGCTTATTGGCATTTCAACAACGCTCTTTTAGAAGATCAAAATTTTATCGATACTATTCATTTCTTTTGGAAAGACTGGAGGACCCAAACGTCTGATTTTTCTGATCTTGGGTCGTGGTGGGATCTCGGAAAAATCCACATCAAAAGAATTACCCAGATGTACAGTACCAAAGTTGCCAAAGAGAAACGTGCCAAATTCGCCCAAATTAATCAAATTATTGATGACTTGCAGTCCACGCCGGATGTTACACCTGAAACTCGTGATATCTTGAAGGAACAGAAACATAACCTAAATACTCTACTGAAATTCGAGGCGCAGGGCGCCCTCGTCAGATCCCGCTTTAAGCACACTACTGAAGTCGATTCCAGCTCTTCCTATTTTTTCAAATTGGAAAAATCGAATTCAATATCCAAGTCCGTTTCTCAAATTCGGCTCGCCTCAGGGTCAATCACTGAAGACCCGGTAGAAATTAGAAATCACGTTCGTGATTTCTATTCCTTTCTTTATTCTCTTCGGCCAACTGACGAGGGCGCCCTCGACCTACTTATAAATAATCTTAATAAACTTGACTGTGACGATTGTGAAAACTTAGAGTGTCCTCTGACTGTTGAGGAACTCGATGCTGCTGTCAAACAACTTGGCCAAAATAAATCACCCGTTCTCGACGGTCTCACTTGCGAATTTTATCAATTGTTTTGGCCTCTTTTTCAAAATGATTTTCTCTCTGTTCTCAATTCCTCCCTTGCCTCCGGTCATCTACCCATATCTTTTCTCAGAGCTGTGATCACTCTTCTTCCCAAAAAAGGGGATCTTGCAGACATAATTAATTGGCGCCCGGTCTCTCTTCTTAATACTGACTACAAAATTCTGGCCAAGTTGCTTGCCAATAGACTAAAGCAATGTATTGGCAGCGTTATTCACGAAGATCAAGGATACTGTGTCCCTGGTAGATCTATATACGATAACTTAAATTTAACTCGCGACATTCTTGCTTGCTGTAATTCTAACGATCTTCCTCTTGCTGTGGTCAACCTTGATCAAAAGAAAGCTTTTGACAATGTTGACCACAGCTATTTGTTCTCCACAATGAGAGCCATGGGTTTCGGCCCCTCTTTTATTAACTATATTCACCTGTTGTATAAAGGAACGGAAAGCCTCGTCAAAGTGAGCAGCTCTTTAACAGCGCCTTTTCCTTTTGAAAAAGGGATTAGGCAGGGCTGTCCGCTTTCTGGCCTTTTATATTCTATTGCCATTGATCCTTTTCTGAATAAGCTGAGAGAAAACCTCAGTGGGAAGAGTTTTTGTCTTCCCGGTGAGACGAGTTTTTGTTCAGTGTCCGCGTACGCAGACGATATTTTTGTTTTCATTACTGAAGATTCTGGTTTTAATGTTATCCGTGACACTTATGATATGTTCAGTCGCGCATCTGCTGCATGCTTAAACACACTCAAGTCTCAGGGTTTATGGGCCGGATCATGGACCGGACGAAGCGACGAGCCTTTAAATTTCCGTTGGAACAACGAAGGCTTGTGTTTTCTTGGAGTTTACCTAGGAAACAGTCCTCATTACGTCAAACAAAACTGGGGAAAATGCAAACTCAAAGTTTCTAAAACTCTCGCTAACTGGAAAAGACTGTCTTATTCTCTCTCACTCAAAGGAAAAATTATTGTGGCTAACCAATTGGCCGCTTCTCAAATATTCCACCATCTTTCTGTCGTCAGCCCCCCAGACGATGTCCTAGGTGAACTCCAAAACCTGCTCGTCGACTTTGTCTGGTCCAACAAGAGACACCTACTTAAACGAAAAGTTCTTTTACAAAAACCCGACAGAGGAGGACTTGGTCTAGCTTGCCTCCAAGCACGCATTCTCACTTTTCGTCTTAAATTAATTCAGCGCTATCTTACCCAATCTAGCCACCCATCCTTTATTCTTTTTGACTATTTCCTTTGCAAATACAAAAAATTAAATTTAAATTACCATTTATTGTTCTGTCAAATTGACCAAAAATTTCTTATCAGTCTCCCTCCTTTTTACGGTGAGATTTTGCGTGCTTGGACCGTATCCGGAGCTCGCATCGAAATACCTCAGTCCTCTGTCAACCATGTCATAAACATACCCCTAATCAGTCCCTTTTTAGACCCTTTATTTGGCAGCGACACCGACCTGGCTGCCCGGCTCTTGGTTCGCGGAGTCAAGCTCATCCGTCAACTGCTTCATGTGGACAACGGCCGCTGGCTCAACGCCGAAGATCTTCCCTGGACCTTCATATTTGCACCACGCCCGCCCTCTTATCGTGCCCTTCAACCTCAACTTCTTCGTCTTCGCCACAGTCTCATCTCTACCTTTCCCACGATCTTTTCCGACATCGGACTTCGGTCTAAACATGGACACCCTCTTAACATCTCTCATCGCCCAGACTCACCCATTGAATTCATGCTGGGCTCCTCCATCAAGGGAATCTCCGCACCATCCAGCACTTTGTATGTCACCTTCAACAATCATCTCAACTCGCTTCCAGCTATCCCTCGATCTCCTTGGCACAAACCTGGCTTTCTGGACGCTTCCACCAAAATTCAATGGCTGTCCATCTACAAGCTGCCATCAACCACAACAGAAGGAGACGTCCAGTTTAAACTTCTTCACAATGTTCTACCATCTCTGTCAGTTCTTCATCATCTAAACCCGGATATCCCTTCGTCTTGCGGTTGGTGCGGAGAGAAGGGCACAACTGAGCATCTCTTCATACTCTGTCCATCTATTCAACCGGCTCTAAACTTTCTCCACTTCGCTTTGTCTCGTCTTCTACCAGACCTAGAACTGAATTTCGATCTGTACTGGGCCCTGATTCCGCGTACGAGGGGCCACAGCGGTGAGGCGGTTCGACTTGCCAATTTCCTTATCATCAATTGTAAAAATGTTATCTATTGGCTTTATCGCACCTGCCGTTTTTCTGACCCCCTCACTATTTGGCAACATAGATTAAAGTATAAAATTCTTCTAGAGTACACCTATTTTCAATCCCTAAATAACCTTGATGCGTTTTTTTACTAAATGGCCCCTTCAGAATATTCTTTTTATTGTTGTTAAAAACAAACTGACATGGTTGATGTAACTTTCTTCATGTCTGTTACTATTACTATGTTTCTCATTACTGTTACTTTCTATCATCTACCCACTTTCCCCTCCTCCCCCGTCCCCCCTTGGAAGTCGCCGGTAGTGGGTGCAATAGCGCCCACATCCAGAGACGCTGGTGGCTCCTTTTCCCTTTCCCCCTTCCCTCGCCCTCTTTCCTTTCTCCCTCCTCCTGGATGACTTAGTTGTTTTGTTTTACGATATGTGTGTCTTCATTCTCCTGCTTAGTCGCCGCGGTCTAGTCTGGCAGTAGTATACAGCTAGGCGAGCCGCGGTGACTTTGCATTCCATGTTTTAGATACATTATTGTTCATTATGTGTCTGAAACGAGTTTTGTTTTTGTTAAATACTGATTATGTGTTAAAATTAGTTTACAACCCTTTTATTTGTACATGATTTATTCTTTGTATATATATATATATATTCCCTGTTCATTTGTCTTGTGTTCAAGTGAAATAAAGTATTCATTTGAAAAGTCAAAAGTCTTCTTCTTCGGCTTTTTCGCAATTTTGCGAAAAAGCCTTTGTTTTTGTTCTGATTTTTTTGGCTTTTTCGCAATTTTGCGAAAAAGCCTTTGTTTTTGTTCTGATTTTTTTTTTTTTTTTTTTTTTTTTTTTTTTTTTTTTTTCTTTTAGTAACCTAAACTCCATAGACTTTGTACACGTTTTTTTGCACAAGTACTTTTGCCAGAAAACAAAGTCATATTTCCATAAAACTTAACCCAAGTGAAGACCCCATAGTAAGCTCGTGCCTAGCAAACATACGTCATGGTGACGTCATCAGGGATCACGTGACGTCATCTTAAAGGTGCAATTGATTTAATCTTTGAAAATCAATAACAAATCAACCGCAAAAGACCTAAACTTGATTTTTGTGGCAATAGATAGAATAATTAAGGATCTTCATTTCATCTCATGTGCGTAAAATCACGTGACCCTTCCTTCCGGTCCAAACCGGAAGTGCCTTATAATTTAAAACTGGAAAATGATATGAACTTAATTTCAACGATGTTAGTGTCTGGCTAGAATAAACTTTTCAAAAAATTACCGGCGACGTCATAACACGTTATAGCGCCCTCTAGCGGCAGGTTGAAAAATGGTTAAAATGCATAATTTGTTGGAGTGTGTGGCGAAGTTTGCTGAAATCACTTCATAACCGGTGTATATAATCAGCTTCGTGCTAAGAACATATTGAGAAAGAGCTTTATTGATGACGTCACCAAACCGGAAGTTACAATGAAAAGACCTTAACACCTTAAAACGTCGCTTAGACTTTGTACACGTTTTTTTGCACAAGTACTTTTACCAGAAAACAAAGTCGTATTTTCATAAAACTTAACCCAGGTGAAGACCCTATAGAAAAATCGTGTCTCGCAGACATACGTCATGGTGACGTCATCAGGGGTCACGTGACGTCATCTTAAAGGTGTAATTGCTTTAATCTTTGAAAATCAATAACAAATCAACCGCAAAAGGCCTAAACTTGATTTTTGTGGCAATAGATAGAATAATTAAAGATCTTCATTTCAACTCATGTGCGTGAAATCACGTGACCCTTCCTTCCGGTCCAAACCGGAAGTGCCTTATAATTTAAAACTGAAAAATGATATGAACTTACTTTCAACGATGTTAGTGTCTGGCTAGAATAAACTTTTCAAAATAATTACCGGCGACATCATAACACGTTATAGCGCCCTCTAGCGGCAGGTTGACAAATGGTTAAAATGAATAATCTGTTGATGTGTGTGGCGAAGTTTGCTGAAATTACTTTATAACCGGTGTATATATAATCAGCTTCGTGCTAAGAACATATTGAGAAAGAGATTTATTGATGACGTCACCAAACCGGAAGTTACAATGAAAAGACCTTAAAACCTTTTCTGTTAATTACGTCACGATGACGTCATCAAGTGTCAGATTACAAGCAACCAAACATTTCTAAATTTAATCTTTGAAAATCAATATAAAATCAACTGTAAGAGATCTGATTTAGATTTTTAGGAGAATTGATAGATTAATCCATGGTCTTCATAATTTGTATTACATGCAAAAAGACCTGACCCTTCCTTCCGGTCCAAACCAGAAGTGCATTATAATTTAAAAGTGGAAAACGATGTAAACTTATTTAAAACGATGTTAGGCGCTGGCTAGGTTATAAGTAAAAACAAAGTTAACGTTGACTTCATAAAATGTTATAGCGCCCTCTAGCGGCATGTTGACAAATGTTACGTCATATTACGATTATATTTGAATTATTACGTTTTTCGACCTTTAAGTCATATCTCAGCAACGGAACGTGCTAACATAACATACGTTTGTATTGTTAGGTGATAGATAGTTGCACAAAAAGTTCAGAAACGTGTGACGTCATCGTTTTAATCAGTTTGAGTTTATTTTAATCTGTTTAAATTAACTTAAATTCGGTTTTTTTGAAAACAAATACTCTAAAAAAATGGGAATACGAAAAAGCCCTATGTTCTGTTCCTTGAACAGACGTAGTTCTAGTTTTTTCTTCTTTTTCTTCTTTTTTTTTTCTTTTCTTTTAGTAACCTAAACCCCATAGACTTTGTACACGTTTTTTCTGCCCGTCACTTTTAATCGAAAACAAAGTCGTATTTACATAAAACTTAACCCAGGTGAAGACCCCATAGTGAACTCGTGTCTCGCAGAAATACGTCATGGTGACGTCATCAGGGGTCACGTGACGTCATCTTAAAGGTGTTATTGATTTAATCTTTGAAATTCAATAACAAATCAACCGCAAAAGACCGAAACTTAATTTTTGTGGCAATAGATAGAATAATCCAGGATCTTGATTTTATCTCGCGTGCGTGAAATCACGTGACCCTTCCTTCCGGTCTAAACCGGAAGTGCCTCATAATTTGAAAGTGAAAAATGATATGAACTTACTTTCAACGATGTTAGTGTCTGGCTACAATATATTTTTCCAAAAAAAATTGGTGACGTCATAACATGTTATAGCGCCCTCTAGCGGCAGTTTGAATAATGGTTAAAATGAATAATCTGTTGATGTGTGTGGCGAAGTTTGCTGAAATCACTTTATAACCAGTGTATTTAATCAGCTTCATGCTAGGAACAAGTTGACGGGAAGAAAAAATTATGACGTCACCAGACCGGAAGTTAGAATGAATAGACTCGTTTTCCTTTGAAAATTCCTAAAAAATTAAACTTGACAGATACAATCTTGATTCTTGCTGTAAAGATTAATGTAAAAGTAGTTCTCGAACTTCCCTGTGTTTTGGGGCAAAAAACGAACTTGAACATACCCTGCGGCACCCTTGAAATGTAATCGTTTTGGCCTAGGTGCAAAAAGCATTGACCCCTTACGTGTGCGTGCCACACGTATAATATACATGCTAGTACATGTACGTATACACCGATAGTGCATTGGGCCGTATGCATAAAAAGTAGCAATATCTTGCAAGCAATTGCTTCAAGCACAAGCAATTGCTTGTCAAGCAAAAGATCAAGCTCAAGCAATTGCTTAAATCCGTATGCATAACATTTTGCTTGTGCTCAAACCTTTTGCTTGCCTCCAGCAAGCAATTGCTTACGATCTCAACAATAGCGAATAACGAAGCCAAGACGTATGCGTAACTTGCAAGAAAGCAAAGCCGAACAAGAATATAGAAAGAGTAGCTATTAGTTATTTATCGTTTAAAAATGTTTTTCTTTAGTTCATCTGTAGTTATCAATCGTAGGCGATTTTATTATTTTACTATAAACATAGCAAATATACTCTGCGAAGACAGGTTGAAATAAAAATAAACGTTAATCTGCAAGTTGAAGAAAAAAAAAATTGTTTTCTTGTCTTTATTTCGCCAGTAGTTCCAGTTTATTTACGACTGTTATTCATTGGTCGCGTCTCTCGTGGATATGGTTGGCGATTTCATCACGCTTTTGTTGACCTCGCTGCCGCAGTATCCGAGGTCCTTGTTCTACAACTCCACCATGGTTGCCATTGTCGCCAACGATTTCTTCATCCTCGTCATCACCACGTAAGTCGTCGTCCGGGTCATGGAGGAAGCGTGACACGTTGTGAAGCACAAAACATGCTACGATGCACTTGGGGATATTCTCGAGCTTCAGGCGAACCCCATACCTGAGGATCGGGAATCGCCGTTTGAGTTGCCCAAAAGCCTGCTCGATGACGACACGGTTTCTTGTGTGAGCCCTGTTAAAAGACCTCTTGACCGGCGTGTCTGGATCAGCGAAGGGCGTCATCATGTATGGTGATATCCCATATCCAGAGTCCCCCAGAAGGCAGCCGCGAACATTTCTTGAAACGACATCGCGCAGGTCCGACGTTTGAAAAATCCGGGAGTCGTGAACCGATCCGGGCCAGCCAACGTCAACACTAGTGAAGATATAGTTCTCATCGCATGTTGCCTGGACGTTAAAGGAAGGGTAGTTTTTGCGGTTGATGAACTCATCTCCGAACTGGCCGCGCGGTTTGTCAATCCGCACATGGGTGCAGTCAATCGCCCCGATAGTGAAAGGAAACCCCAGTTTTTCAGCCCATCGTTCCTTTGCATGTGTCACGTCTGCGTTTGAAGTGGGAAACTTGATCCAGGTAGGGTGCTGCGCTGCGATGAGGTCAATGTTTTTAGCCACATGTCGAGAAACAGTGGTCTGGCTGATCCCCATCACTTCCCCCACTGTTGTTTGGTAACCCGGATCCGCCAAGTAGTGGAGCGTGGCCTCCATGCTCTCCACCGTTGTCAGACATCCTCCCCGTTTTTCATCATGTTCAGGTATGAACCTGTGTGCTAACCACTCAACGTTCTCTTTGTCGAAACGGAATAGTTTCCGATAGGTCTCGGGAGCAATTTCTTCTCGATTTCTTCTACTCCTGTACAACTTTGGTCTTTCTCTAACGAGCATAAACATGATGCTTAACCGCGAACGTCCCGATTAAGCAAGAGCTCAAGCTGCTATGACGGAGCTTGAAAAAACGTAAGCAATTGCTTATAAGAACAAGCTAAAGGTTCGTTTTATGCATACGTTTTTAAGCAATTGCTTGATCTTTAAGCAATTGCTTGCGGACATCAAGCAATTGCTTGTGCTTGCTAGCAAAAGCATTTGCTTGCAACCAATTGCTTATGTTTATGCATACGGATTCAAGTAAAAGGCTAGCACAAGCAATTGCTACTTTTTATGCATACGGCCCATTGGGCCGTATGCATAAAAAGTAGCAATTGCTTGCAAGCAATTGCTTCAAGCACAAGCAATTGCTTGTCAAGCAAAAGATCAAGCTCAAGCAATTGCTTAAATCCGTATGCATAACATTTTGCTTGTGCTCAAACCTTTTGCTTGCCTCCAGCAAGCAATTGCTTACGATCTCAACAATAGCGACGTCACGCCGGTGCGAACAGCTAGCTTTACCTTACATACGCACTGTGGACATTCCTTTGTATTCGTGTAGTTAACAAACTTTGACTAAATACTCATTTTTCTCGCTTCCCCAAAACAAATTTACCCTCAAATTAGGATTATGGGCCTCTCAGCTGTCCCTTCTATCTTTTCTATATATAACCCTAACCCGTTTTTCCTCTAGCGCTCTTTTTCGGAAACTGAAAAACGGATTGTGGACGTGTGCAAGTCCACACACCGTAACCTCTTCCCGCATCCGTGTGGACCTATATTGTTCGGAGGTCCACAGTGCGTATGCAAGACTAACTCATCATTCATGGGAGAACAAAGGCGGGTTTCGCATACTAGTAGTGTATTCAAATGTCATGCGTGTGGGGTAGCCTTTCCTGACATGGCAGTATAACATTCCAGGATGACATATTTCAGAACAAAATGAAAAAAAACCACCGATACATGCACACACAAGCGCACACACAGTCGTGAACCACATAACGACCGAGGATCGATATTGTGTTTTCCTTTCTTCCTTTACTTAACCCAATCCCCATTGCTTTGCGCTTGCACCGTCGATCGAGGACAGAATTCGGACAAGCAAACCGTCGATCGAGGATCCTTTGTTCCCTTTGTTCTCTTTTGTGTTTCGATCCTCGATCGTAATGCAAGACAAGAACACCCAAATACACATACACACATGGCATGCATATACTAACAAGAAAAATACGTATAATACACGTGACTGTACTGAAGGGATTTTACAAGTAAGGCAGACGTGTGTCTAATTTTCCGCTAAATCTGATAGGCCTACAAGTGAGAACATGGCGTCAGATGGTGAGAAAATTAATACAACTGACCAAGATCTTAGTACCCATTTGGTGGAGATCATCAAAGAATTCCCCATATTGGTGGAGAAATGTCAGCTGCCGCAAGCAAAGGAAAAGAAAACCCTAGCTCTAGGCAAAGAACACGATCATGGCCAGTATTGGCAAGAGGATGGATGAAAAACAAATCATGAAAAAAATTGCCAACATGAAGACAAGCCTCAAGAAGAAGACTGACATTAATCAAACAGGGAATCGCAAGATTACCCTATGCCCATATGCGTTTGAAGTGGGAAACTTGATCCAGGTAGGGTGCTGCGCTGCGATGAGGTCAATGTTTTTAGCCACATGTCGAGAAACAGTGGTCTGGCTGATCCCCATCACTTCCCCCACTGTTGTTTGGTAACCCGGATCCGCCAAGTAGTGGAGCGTGGCCTCCATGCTCTCCACCGTTGTCAGACATCCTCCCCGTTTTTCATCATGTTCAGGTATGAACCTGTGTGCTAACCACTCAACGTTCTCTTTGTCGAAACGGAATAGTTTCCGATAGGTCTCGGGAGCAATTTCTTCTCGATTTATTCTACTCCTGTACAACTTTGGTCTTTCTCTAACGAGCATAAACATGATGCTTAACCGCGAACGTCCCGATTAAGCAAGAGCTCAAGCTGCTATGACGGAGCTTGAAAAAACGTAAGCAATTGCTTATAAGAACAAGCAAAAGGTTCGTTTTATGCATACGTTTTTAAGCAATTGCTTGATCTTTAAGCAATTGCTTGCGGACATCAAGCAATTGCTTGTGCTTGCTAGCAAAAGCATTTGCTTGCAACCAATTGCTTATGTTTATGCATACGGATTCAAGTAAAAGGCTAGCACAAGCAATTGCTACTTTTTATGCATACGGCCCATTATGTATTGAGCGAATGTATCACCACTGACATCGTTCGTGCAAGCACATTTACGCACACCCAAGATGACACTAGCCGCCAACCTGTGAAACAGGATGACGTCATCAAGTTGCCCATGAGGAAGGGCGCCGCGTACGACAGGTAGGTAAACACGCTTTCGGCTACGCAGAATCCAACCCCGTAGACTTTGTAAACGTTGCTTGCACAATTCAAAGCACTTTTAACGGAAAAACAAAGTCGTATTTCCATAAACTCGACCCAGGTGAAGACCCAATAGTGAACTCCAGTCTCGCCGACAGACACCACGAGGAAGACGTCATCAGGCCCACGTGACCTTATCTTAAAGGTGCAATTGATTTAATCTTGGAAAATCAATAAAACATCAACCGCAAAAGACCGAAACTTGAATTTTGTGGCAATTAATCGAATAATCCAGGATCTTCATTTTATCTCCTGTGCGTGAAATCACGTGACCTTTCCTTCCGGTCAAAACCGGAAGTGCCTTATAATTTGAATGTGAAAAATGATATGAAGTTACTTTTAAGGATGTTATTGTCTGGCTAGAATAAACTTTTCAAAAAAATTCCGGCGACGTCATAACATGTTATAGCGCCCTCTAGCGGCAGGTTGAAAATGGTTAAAATGATTAATCTGTTGATGTGTGTTGCGAACACTGACCTCTATACATGGACAGATCATCATTGTTCTATTTTGAAGTCGGCATGCGGAGAAGTGCAACATGGCGGACCCACGACGTCACTCTGTGAGCCAATGAAATGTCTAGGTGTTGGTACGATACGTATTACGTAATGTTTATAAATACAAAACGTACAGAGTAAATCCACTAACCTCTACACCTGGACATTTCATTGGCTCACAGCAGTGACGTCTCGGGTCCGCCATGTTGCACTTCCAGTTCGCGCCGACTTCAAGTGTTAGCACAGCAGAATATGGACAATGATCCGTCCAGGTGTAGAGGTCAGTGGTTGCGAAGTTTGCTGAAATAACTTTATAACCGGTGTATATAATCAGCTTCATGCTTAGACCACATTGGGAAGGAGAAATATTTATGACGTCACCAAACCGGAAGTTACAATACAAAATCCTTTAAACTTTAAAAAGTCGCTTAAAAATCAACCGCTATAGATATAATCCAGATTTTTGCTTCAGATAGCAAAGTTAAGACTGATCTCGAGTTTCTGTTAATTACGTCACAATGACGTCATCAAGTGTCAGATTACAAGCAACCAAATATTTCTAAATTTATTCTTTGAAAATCAATATAAAATCAACTATAAGAGATCTGATTTAGATTTTTAAGGAAATTTATAGATTAATCATGGTCTTCATAATTTGTATTACATGCAAAAAGACCTGACACTTCCTTCCGGTCCAAACCGGAAGTGCCTTATAATTTGAAAGTTGAAAATGATATGAATTTACTTTCAACGATGATAGTCTCTAGGTAGCCTGCACTCTACAAACAAAGTTACCGGTGACGTCATAAATTGTTATAACGCCCTCTAGGAACAAGTTGGCGGATAAAAACAAAATAATATGACGTCACTAGACCGGAAATTACAATTAAAAAACCTTTAAACATTTCTGAAAATTAACCGCGAGAGATATAATCCAATTAATAATTTAAAATTTGCAGTTTTGAAAAAATTAAAGTAAAGAAATTTATTAAATGAAATCATAAATGTAATGAACAATACAACAAAAAAATGCGAAAAAGCCATATGCTCTGTTCCTTGAACAGACATATCTCTAGTTAGCTGTTTCGGCAACTCAGCCGAAACAGCTATTGTAATCGTTAAGATTTTTTTTTTTTTTTTTTTTTTTTTTTTAGCTGTTTCGGCAACTCAGCCGAAACAGCTATTGTAATCGTTAAGATTTTTTTTTTTCTTTTTAGCTGTTTCGGCACTACAGCCGAAACAGCTATTGTATTCCTTCTGATTTTTTTTTTTTTTTTTTTTTTTTTTCTCCTTCAGACTCTTCTCCATAGGGTTTGTACACGTTTTTTGTTCTGGCATAGCACTTTGGCACTTTGGTAAATCCGATCGACTTGAGACTTGGCATACACTTAGACCACCACCCACAGATGATCCTAGAAGAAATTTGTCACGATTACGTCATTCGTGGTCACGTGACGTCACGTTAAATGTACATTTTTTTCCCATAGGATTTGTACACGTTTTTATTCAGAATATTAAATTTGACACTTCTGTACATCCAATTGACTTGAGACTTAGCACAGACCTCGAACACCATCCCCAGTAGGGCCAAGAAGAAAATCGTCATGATGACGTCATCAGGGGTCATGTGACATCACATTAAAGGTTCAGTTTTTAAGACCCTCTATCTCTAGAAATACAGGTCCGATTGTGGTCAAACTTGGTATTCATGTATTCCAGGATGAGTTATATACGAAATTAGGATGACGTAATTATGACGTCATTGTTGGTCATGTGACGTCACATTAAAGGTGCAGTTTTTGGGACCCTTTATCTCTGAAAGTACATGTCCGATTGGGGTCAAACTTGGTACATACAGGTATTCTGGGATGTGTTATGGACGAAATGTAGGTGACGTCATGATGACAACATTGTGGAACATGTGACGTCGCCTTTAAGGAGCAGTTTTTGATGATGTCGTGATGACGTCACCGTGTGATTTGTATATGAAATGTTGTGTTTTGTGACCTTTAAGCCATAATTATGGTGGCCTTGGAGGGACTACACAGAGTGTGAATATTGACATCAATATTTGCAACAAATGTTACGACTTTTTCCAAAGTCGCGAATATTGACGTCAATATTGACGTCAAATGTTATGACTTTCCCCCAAAAGTTGCTAATATTGACGTCAATATTGACGTCAAATGTTATGACTTTCCCCCAAAAGTTGCTAATATTGACGTCAATATTGACGTCAAATTTCCCGACTTTCTCCAAAGTCGCGAATATTGACATCAATATTGACACCAATATTGACATCAATATTGACGTCAAATTTTAAGAGTTTCTCCGAAAGTCGCGAATATTTACGTCAAATTTGACATCGATATTCGCAACAAATTTTACGACTTGCTCCCAAAGTCTTGAATATCGTCGTAAATATTGACGTCAAATTTCACGACTTTCCCCAAGGTCGCGAACATTGACATCAATATTGACGTCAAATTTCAAGAGTTTCCCAAAAAGTTGCAAATATTGACGTCAAATTTGACGACGATATTCGCGACTTTCCCCAAAGTCGCGAATATTGACGACAATATTGACGTCAAATTTCAAGAGTTTCCAAAAAAGTCGCGAATATTGACGTCAAATTTGACGTCGATATTCGCAACAAATTTCACGACTTGCCTCAAAAATCTTGAATATCTACGTAAATATTGACATCCAATTTCACGACCGGTCATACATTTTGACCTGATTTTTTTTCCAGCAAGCTAGGTTTTTGTTGTCGGTTATTATGCGCATGCGCAGAATAATTGGGCGTTTGTACTTGCAAACATCATGCGACCGCATGCACTGGTACTTATGCACGATGAACATTGTAGGATTTTGGTTGATTTCAGTCGTTTCTCGCAGTGTGCATATATAGTACCGGTATCCCTAACTTAAGGTTCATCTGTGAACAAATTTAAAAGAAGCTAATTTCAACTGATTTGGGTAGGTATGGGTATGGACAACTACCAACAAAAAGGAAGGAGGGATAGGGGTTGGTGATTTTTTTTAATTAGAGGTCAAAGGTCATTGACCCCTGCCCAAATCACTAAAAATTATATTTTAGCAACAAAATATGGTATATAGATGATCTTGGTGTCAAAATGCACAGAATTACAATAGAAGATGACATCAAATAATTATTGACCCTTGGGACCAAATCCTGACCTCCGAAAATAAGGTCAAAGGTCACAAAACAATTTTATTACTAAAATGTCATATTTATAGCAACAAAATATAGTATATAAATGATATTGGTGTCAAAATGCACAGGATTATGAAAGAAGATGACATAGAATAACTACTGGCCCCTTACAGAAAAAGGTCAAAGGTCAAAAATAGACATATTACTAAAATGTCATATTAGTAAATTAACAGGAAAATTACCATGAACAAAAACAAATCTAAGAGGCTAATTTCAACTTATTGTGGCGGGTATGGGGGTTATTATTTATTCCAAGAGCAAAGAAGGAGGGGAAATTCCCTTTCTGAGGGTCAAAGGTCTTTGACCCTGCATTAAAACATTATAAATTGTATCTCAGCAGCAGTATGTTTTTCATAGGTCTAAGGTACAATTTTTCCCATAGGATTTGTACACGTTTTTTTCAACTAATATATCTTTGGCACTTGTGTAAATCCAATCGACTTCAGACTTGGCACACACATAGACCACCACACACACATATTGAAAGTAAGACAATCGAAACAGCTCTGTGTTTGTCCACAAACACATGTCTAGTTTTTTTTTTTTTTTCTTTTTCTCCTTCAGACTCTTCTCCATAGGGTTTGTACACGTTTTTTGTTCTGGCATAGCACTTTGGCACTTTGGTAAATCCGATCGACTTGAGACTTGGCATACACTTATACCACCACCCACAGATGATCCTAGAAGAAATTCGTAACGATTGCGTCATTCATGGTCACGTGACGTCACGTTAAAGGTTCAATTTTTCCCCATAGGATTTGTACACGTTTTTATTCAGACTATTGAATTTGACACTTCTGTAAATTCGATCGACTTAAGACTTAGCACAGACCTCGACCACCATCCTTAGGAGGGCCAAGAAAAAAATAATCAAGATGACGTCATCGCGGGTCATGTGACGTCACATTAAAGGTGTAGTTTTTAAGACCCTCTAACTCTGAAAGTACAAGTCCGGTTGGGGTCAAACTTGGTTTGCAAGTATTCTAGGGTGTGTTATAGACGAAAATTAAGATGACGTAATTATTAAATCATCGGGTGTCATGTGACGTCACATTAAATGTTCAATTTTCTCCATAGGTTTTGTACACGTTTTTCTTGAAAATATTGAATTTTACACTTCTGTCAATTCGATCGACTTGAGACTTAGCACAGACCTCGACCACCATCCTTAGGAGGGCCAAGAAAACAATAATCAAGATGACGTCATCGCGGGTCATGTGACGTCACATTAAAGGTGTAGTTTTTTAAGACCCTCTAACTCTGAAAGTACAAGTCCGGTTGGGGTCAAACTTGGTTTGCAAGTATTCGAGGATGTGTTATAGACGAAAATTAAGATGACGTAATTATGACATCATCGGGTGTCATGTGACGTCACATTAAAGGTTCAATTTTCCCCATTGGTTTTGTACACGTTTTTATTCAGACTATTGAATTTGACACTTTGGTCAATCTGATCGCCTCGAGACTTAGTACACACCTCGACCACCATCCCCAGGAGGGCCAAGGGGAACTTCGTCAGGATGACGTCATCGTTGGACATGTGACGTCACATTAAAGGTTCAGTTGATAAGACCCTCTATCTCTAGAAGTACAGGTCCGATTGGGGTCATACTTGGTATGCAAGTAATCGAGTATGTGTTATAGACGAAAATTAAGATGAAGTAATTATGACGTCATCGTGGGTCACGGAACGTCATATTAAAGGTGTAGTTTTCCCCAAAGGATTTGTACACGGTTTTGTTCAACCAATATATCTTTGGCACTTGGGTAAATCAGATTGACTTCAGATTTGCGACACACTTAGACCACCACCCACTTATTACAAAACAAATTAGGCATCCGAAACAGCTCTGTGTTTGTCCACAAACACATTTCTAGTTTCTTTTTTTTTTTCTTTTTCTCCTTCAGACTTTTCCCCATAGGGTTTGTACACGTTTTTTGTTCGGACAATACACTTTGACACTTTGGTAAATGCGATCGACTTGAAACTTGGCATACACTTAGACCACCACCCACAGATGATCCTAGAAGAAATTTGTCACGATTACGCCATTTGTGGTCACGTGACGTCACGTTAAAGGTTCAATTTTTCCCCATAGGGTTTGTACACGTTTTTCTTCAGACTATTGACTTTAATACTTTGGTAAATGCGATTGACTTGAAACTTAGCACACACCTCGACCACCATCCCCAGGAGGTCCAAGAGAAAAATCGTGATGATGACGTCATCGTGGGTCATGTGACGTCAAATTAAAGGTGCAGTTTTTGGGACCCTCTATCTCTGAAAGTACATGTCCGATTGGGGACAAACTTGATATGCAAGTATCCTGAGATGTGTTATAGACGAAAATTAAGATGACATGAAGATGACGTCATCGGGTGTCATGTGACGTCACATTAAAGGTGCAATTTTTCCCCATAGGGTTTGTACACGTTTTTCCTCAGACTATTGATTTTGACACTTTGGTAAATCCCATTGACTCGAGACTTAGTACACACCTCGATAACCATCCATAGGAGGGCCACAAGGAAAATCGTCATGATGACGTCATCGTGGGTCGTGTGACGTCACTTTAAAGGTGTAGTTTTTAATACCCTCTATCTCTGGAAGTACAAGTCCGATTGGGGTCAAACTTGGCATGCAAGTATTCAAGTGTGTGTTATAGACACAAATTAAAATAACATCATGATGACGTCATCGTTGGTCATGTGACGTCTCCTTAAAGGTGTAGTTTTCCCCAAAGGATTTGTACACGTTTTTTCCAACCAATATATCTTTGGCACCTGGGTAAATAAGATTGACTACAGATTTGCGACACACTTAGACCACCACCCACTTATTACAAAACAAATTAGACACCCGAAACAGCTCTGTGTTTGTCCACAAACACATTTCTAGTCTTCTTCTTGTTCTTGGCAATAAATCGCATAGACTTTGTACACGTTTCATTCTGGCGGTCACTTTTGTCATTAAACAGACTTCAATGCCATTGAAACTTTGCACATACTCGGAACTCATACAGAGCTAGTGCCTAAAACTCGGATGTCATCATGACGTCACCACGTGACATGTGACGTCATCTTAAAGTTTTAATAATTTAATCTTTGAAAATCAATACAAAATCAACCGCGAAAGACCGAAACTAGATGTTTGTGGGAATCGATAGAATAATTAAGGGTCTTCATTTTATCTCGTGTGCGTAAAATCACGTGACCCTTCCTTGCGGTCCAAACCGGAAGTGGCTTATAATTTAAAAGTGGAAAATGATTTGAACTTACTTTCAACGATGTTAGTCTCTAGCTAGGCTGCGCTCTACAAAAATAGTGATCGGTGACATCATAAATTGTTTTAGCGCCCTCTAGCGGCAGGTTGAAAAATGTTTGAAATGAACAATCTGTTGATGTGTGTGGCGAAGTTTGTTCAAATCACTTTATAACTGATGTATATAATCAGCTTCATGATAGGAACAGGTTGACGGGAAAAAAATATATGACGTCACCAGACCGGAAGTTATAATGAAATTACCTCTTTTCCTTTAAAAATTCCAAAACAATTAACCCAGACAGATATAATCTTGTTTTTTGCTCTAAAGGTTAATGTAAAAGTACTTCTCAAACTTCCCTGTGTTTTGTAGCAAAAGGCGAACTTGGACATACCCTGAGACACCCTTGAAATTTCATGTTTTATGTCCTTGATTGCACGGCGCCAGTATACGTGTACATTGTATTGAGCGTACTTGCACGTACGATGTCAGTACGCTCCATACATTGTACAATAGAGAAGGGAAGGCGCGACACTGGTATCCATTTGTACGGTGACATGTGAAACACGAGAGTCATCAACATAGGCCACGACGAAGGGCGCCGCTTATAATTCACTAATTACATTTGTATAATGTACACACGCTCGCGGTAACATGTAACCGCGCGGTTAGAAATATAGAACACGGGGTTTTATATGGGGTAGTTTCTATGGTCGGGCGAGCTAGAAACCGCTGCGTTTTGAAACCAGAGCGATTTTCCAAATATACCGCGCTGAGACTGCGCGTTCTGACCAATCAGCGTTCTCGTTGGGAATGACGTCACGGTATTAGCAGGCACATTTCGGAAACAACGATGGTGTCGTTCGAGACGCAATCTTCTCACCAAGATTTCGATCTTGATCCAATACGAGGCAGTACGTGTATTACGTGTAAAGCCACGGGGAAGTTCGATAAGCTTCCTCGTCGTGCCTTCGATACTTACTGTAGGGCGCCATTGTTTTTGTGGAATGTCGATGTCATTAACGTAAATGCCAAACGTTTTTTTCGCTCGTGTGTAAATTTGTTTGGGGAAAGCGAAAAAAATGAGTATTTACACCGCAAAAACTGTGTTTAGCGAGTAAACACTTGTATAAACACTTTCTTGCTATCAGTTTGTAAACATGTTTAGCATGAGGACGGATTGTGTTTAGCCATTGAACGTTGATGTTTAGGAATTAGATGCGTGCATTTAGCTTCTAAACATGTTTACAAACTGACAGCTAAACACAGTTGTTAGAGTGTAGCCAACGTTTTCTTAAGTACACGAATACAAAGGAATGTCAACATTATGTATGGTAAAGCTATGTGTACTAATTTGGGTTTTAGACGGACAGAACCTTAATTTACAGTCTTTACGCCCGTCACATTTCTTAAAAGATATGCTGTTGCCCAAACTGCACATCAAGTTTTTAATTACATTAAAATCTTACCTGCTTGGCAAGTTGCTATAGTGAGAAACAGCGACCAAAAGAACAACATCCACGCCATTGTTGAATAATATTCCAGCTACTTCCTTGAAAGTCCGATTGCGTGTGAGTACCTTCTCTGAACTGTTCAATATCTGGATACATGTATCATTGTCACTACAGGGCCTGCGTTGGCGGGCGGGTGGGGGGGGGGGGGGGGGGGGGGGGGGGGGGGGGGGGCTGGGGGGGGGGGGGGGGGTAGCAAGTGTAGCCAGTACGTGACAGGACACTGCATGGGTCACTTTCATTCTTGGAAGCCAGGGTGTACGACGAGCAAGCAAGTAAAGTTGTCAGTGTGGAAAGCCACATGTTTTTGTAATTTCCAGAGTCAAGTTTAGGTCGAAGGACACTCGAAAGCGGATAGGCCCTATATACTCAACAAAATAAATTGTGTACTGGGTTATGGTGTGTATTCTAGACCGCAGCAATCGAGGAAATTTTTCGTTTAGTTTCTATTTTGTATTTTGGTGGCCATTTCAGGTCAAATCCTGGGTGCATTCCAAGCTATAATTCCAAAAGAAAATACAGGTTTGGAATGATGAAAATATACAAAAATAAATAAAAAATAAATAAAATCTTTAAATATAATTATAGATGATATTTTGGCGGCCATCTTGGATTTGAGGACAATATCATTGTTAGTCCCCATACTAATTTCAAAAGCCTTCAAAAGGTTCAGGACGACGCAACCAATGAAACAACTTACTGAAAAAAAGGAAGCAGTATAAACATGATTGAGGTTTTTAGCAGCCATTTCATATTTTGGCCATCTTTGATTTAAGGGCAAATTCTGGATGGCCCTCGAACTAAATGCGCCGTATTTTTGAACGTTGAGGGCGCTGTGCAAACGGTATTGGGGGTATAATTAAAAGTGATCAGAAGATGATTCACAACAGTCTACATATTTTTACAGCTCCAAAAATTTACATTTTTTAATATTTCATTTGTAGATAAAAGTAATGTTACTAAACTACTTCATTAAACGTGATTTTACCTGTGTTGGGTACTCGTAAAATGGCGTCTTACAGCGCCCTCATGCGACCAGAAATACGGCGCATTCAAAGGGTTCAGAATGACAAAACCACTGAAAAAAAACCTTGATTTTAAAAACTAAGATGCAGTATTTATTTATTTTGGGTGATTTTAGGGCCGATTTTGAATTTTTAAGTTATTTTCTAAAGGACGATGAAACCAAAGATAACACAAATACAAGAAAACCTAAGATGTAGTAGTTTAATTACAATAAAGATGATTCATAAGCCATTTCAGCGGCCATCTTGGATTTGAGGATAATTTCTGGGTAGTTTTAAAGGCTCTAGGTTTAGGATGACGAAACCATTCACTGAAAAAAAATTAAAAAGCCGTGATTTTGTTAGGTATACTTTAGCGGCTATTTTATATTTTGGCGACCATCCAGGGTTCAAGAGCGAATTTTGGGTGGCTCCACAGCTAAATTTAAATAGGTTCAGAAAACAGAACTACTGACAAAACTACGGTTTTTAAAAACTAAAAGGCAGTATAAAAATAATGTAGGTAGTTCTGGCGTTCATTCTGTATTTCGGCGGCACTCAATGTACTTTCAATTGGTTAAGGTTTAAGATGATGAAACTATTTAGAAAACCTTCTCCTGGTCTATGACCTAGCTGCCTATCAGCTGCCAATCCGTATGCATATAATTGAGCCTTGTGTCCGTACTGCCCGGCCTCCTTATTGCACCCCCAATTGTCCACTTGGCCCACTTTGAAATGGAACTTGTGGTTTCTCTTTTGGCGCCTGTTCATTGCAGCTGTTTGTACTTGGCAAAGTTTGAACCGTCTAGCTTTTTCAGCGGACCCTAATTGCTGTTTTCTTAATCTCAAGCCGTCACCTTCCTTCTACTGTGGTAGTAATCTGTCTGGACTTGCATCAAACTTGAGACATACCTACAATTTATAAAAATAAGAAAATAGAATGTTACTCTATTTGTGTTTACTTTTTTTCTTTTTCTTTTTTCCAGGGAATCTTATTTATTGCTCACTGTCTCTTTTTTTCAATAACCATACAAACAATATTAAGTGACAGGTACAAGTTACAAATCCATTAATATTGGAAATAAATTAACCTTGACATAACGTCAGAAAAGAGTCCCATTTCTGATAAAATTTGAAGCCGACTCCATTACTGTAAAACATTAATTTTTCCATCGAGTAGTAATTCTTCACATCTTTTTTTAACACTAAAAGTGATGGACATTTTCCATTCATTTTCATTTTATATACATGAAATCTACATATCAATAAGATCAAATTAACCACTTTGCTATTAACGTTAGTATTACCAAATAAAAATACTTCATTGTCCATTGCAATTGCAAAATTGGTTTTCTCCTAAATCCATGAAAATACCGAAGACCAAAAGGGGATTGTATAAGTACAGGAGCAAAAGAGATGGACTAATGTCTCCTCTTCCTTCTTACAAAATGTACACAAATTAGTATCTGTTTTATTAATTTTAAACAAAAATGAATTGGTACCCAAGATCCGGTGAATTAATCTAAACTGAAACCATCTTAATTTAGTGTCCACAGTGCACGAATATGGGATGTCAAAAATTAAAGACCATTTCGAAAAGTCGAGGTAAATATTAAATTTGACGTTCCATTTGTCGATAAATTTCCTATTTACATACTTAGAAGAGACTAAAACTTCATATATTCTTTGCGACCCCTTTTGGTCCTTAAAAGGACTTCAAGGTTGAACGGTATGAAAGGGCGATTAATACACGTATGTTGTTCCAACATAGCGTCCTGAAAGGACGACTTAATAGCTCTCAACACCCCGCCATACTCTAAGAAATTAGTATGAACATTAAACGTATTTTTAAAATCTTCCAATGAAAGAAAGTTACCGCTCTCATCTGTTAAATCACATACAAATTGAACTCCTACATTGTCCCAATGTTTATAATGTATACATTTTCCTCCAACCCTAATTTTATCGTTAAACCAAAGAGAACTCTTTAGTAACTCCACTTTGGTTGTGGGTGTGTGGGTCCGAGTAAAATTGGACCAAGAAGTAAACACGTTTGTCCAAAAGACGTTACTTGTATAACCCTGTATACCTACCAATTTAGCGGAGCCCCCTTCCAATAAAGACAAACGGGTAGTATTAAAAATATGTTTACACAAAATAAACCATCCTGGGGATTGTGCCTTAAAAAGTCTACGTAACCAGGTAATATTTAGCGCATCTATATAGGCCCTTACGTCGACCATTCGCAAACCACCATGACCATAATCTTGGAGCATTTGATTTCTAGCGACACGGTCTTGTCCTTTCCAGATAAATTAAAAAAACATAGTATTTAATTCTTTGATCATGTTACATGGGGGGTCAGGAATGGTTAACACAAGATAAGTAAATTTGGACAAAAGCAATGATTTAACAACAGCAATTCTACTACCGAGAACAGTCAAATGTCTGTTTGACCAGTTAAAAATTTGACTACGTAAGGACAAAATAATCTTATTGTAATTTAACGAAACCATATAATTAAGGTCAGTAGAGAACTCAATACCAAGAATGTTAAAAGTATGTTGAGCCTCAACCCAATTCACATTAATCCCTCCACAAAGCTTCTCCTCACTGTCCTTCTTAGAACCAATCCAAATAGCGTACGTTTTCTCAACGTTAACCGTTAATCCAGACATACTAGCGTATAAATCAAGAATTCTAAAGGCTGCCTGCATTGACTTGTCAGTACCATTCAAAAACAAAACTGTATCATCAGCATACTGGGATAATCGAAATTCATTACCGCCAACCTTAATACCCTTAAATTCTGTATCATTGCATACCATCATGGATAAAACTTCTGGACACAAAAGGAACAAATATGGGCTTAAACCATCTCCCTGTCTACACCCTCTCCCAATGTGAAATGATTCTGAAAGAAATCCATTAACTAATACTGAGGAGGCGGCTTGGTTATAAAGTACCCTGATCCATTTTGTAACTGAGGGACCAAAATTGAAACTATCGAGAACCTTAAAAATAAAATCATGTGAAATAGAATCAAAGGCTTTTTCAAAGTCGATGGAAAGTAATAAACTGGGGATGTTATTGGACTCGGTAACGTTCAATAAATCACACATCAACCGAATATTTTCCCCAATAAAACGATCTGCCATAAATCCCTTTTGTCTTTCATAAATAATGTGCGGGAGACATGATTTAACTCTCTCTGCAATACAGGCGGACGCAATTTTATACGAGGTATTTAGAAGCGATATAGGACGCCAGTTTTTCAGATACTGTCGAGGCTTATCCCCTTTTGACAGGAGAGTTATTATCCCGTATCTCTGAGTAACCGAAAGTTGACCTGAAACATATGCACCGTTTAGTGAACGTAGGAGATACCATGACATATCTGAGGCAAAACAATTATAAAATTCAAAACTAAAACCGTCCGAACCTGGGGACTTTCCATTCTTCGCCTTTTTTAACACATGAATAAGTTCTTCATGGGATATAGGACCCTCAATACGGTCCCGCATATTATCAGAAAGGATACTCTTATTAGCTGTAGCGAAAATCAAATTCAAATCAATATTATCTTCAATTTTACGGGTAGAGTAAAGATTCTGATAAAATCTCCGAGCCTCTTGTACGATTTCTTTGGAACTTGTAAATCTACAATTAGCATCATTAATAACACACTTAATCGATTTATTAACAAAATTACGTTTTTCCCCATTCTCCATCCAACGAGTCTTAGATCTAATTAAAAAAACCTCCATTTCTCTTTTCCAGAGGTCAACAAGGTCGGCCTGCATAGCATTTAAACAATCAACCGATTCAGGATCGCCTTGTGAAACTTTATTGGACAAAATACTTATCTCTTTCTCAAGCTTGCACTCTGTTTTTCTGGTTTCTTTATTCTTCCAGACAGAATAAGAAATCGTTTTCGATCTTATTTTCATTAATAACATTTCGAAAAAAACTTGGTCATTTATAACAAAATAAATATCTCGAGGATGCATATTTCTCAAGTTGGAGGGTAAATAAGGAAAAACGGCGTATTCTTCTACCAACTCCCAAATAGTATCTTTAACTAATTTGGAGTATGTTTTATCTACCAGCAACGAATTATTAAACTTCCAATAACCTTTTCCATGTTTCATGTTACTAAAATCAAATGTAATACCAATAAGAGAGTGATCCGTTCTATACCCTGGCTTGATGTCACAGTTAATTATTTTAGAGTTTAATTCCGAAGAAATTAGAAAATAATCCAACCTGGATTGTTTCAAGGTTTGATGTTGTCTCCAGGTGTATCTACGACAGTCTGGATTATGTGTTCGCCAAACATCCACTAAATCAAGGTCGTTACATATACTCAACACTTTATTTCTTGCCAAAGGATTGTTCAAATTAATATAATTTACACAATCAACAATTTCCTTTAAAATAAAATTCCAGTCTCCACACAAAATAGCATGAGTATTATCCAAATCGTTCAAAGTAGTACAGATTTCTTCGTAAAAACCAGGGTTATCGTTATTTGGACCATACAGGTTGACTAGAGTAATTCTATACTCCCCAATTTCCAAGTCGATAATTAACAAGTTGCCATTGTCGTCGTTTTTAACACTATTAACTTTATACTCAAAATTATTATTAAAAAGAATAGCAACTCCCCCAGAATTACTTCTAAAAGAACTGAAGAAGCATTCCAAGCCCCATTCGCTTCTAACAAGATGTTCCATGTCCTTATCAAAATGAACATCTTGTAGACAGTAAACCGAGTAATTTTTGTTTCTTTTCTTTTAGCGAAATTGCCCAGCCCTCGACAATTCATCGAGGCTATTGAAAACTGACTATTATCCATCACTATAACATTTATATCGTAAAAGAAAAACGAATATTGTTACGTCCATCACATACATAATATATATTTTTACATGCAAATTACACAGTGAGCCACGAATTTGAATTAAAAACTCGGTGGTTAGGCTACCCCGGATTTTTGCATAGAACCCACCCGCCCCAAAAACCACACACCGTTGCATACCGCAAAAAAAATTAAAAAAATTAGAAAACTTCCCCCCAAAAAATCTCCCTATTTTATACCCCCCACAAACAAATCTTATAGGTCGACAAATTACCCGCAAAAAAAGTATTGTTGGGAGGAAACATATTCCAACACCAATGAGCTCCTTTTCTCGCAAAGAGAAAAGAGAAAAAGAAAAGAAAAAAGAAGTATCGCAATCGCTCGTAAATACAGGATAACAAAATCGTGTTTAATTGAGAATATAGTATTTTGCGGGGATAAACCCCACAAAACTAGAAATCATAATTCAGTTATTCATTTCGAAACTAGGTTAAAGGCCTCACCGTTGTTCGCTCTCCACTTTCCAGCAAAGAACCTCAGCTTTGTTCCTTTATCGTATAATGCCTTTACCTCAGTTTTCCATCGTTTCTTCTCTTGCCAATCCCTCAAAGTGAGGTCATCCAGGATGAAAAGTTGCGACCCCTCCAAGGCTCGACGCCATTCCTTCATCACTCTCACCTTGTCGGGGTAGAACTAGCCTTGGTCAAGGCGAGTTCGTCGTTATCCGTCCGTCGTTATCCGTCCAGAAATACACTGTACGCGCGCCCCGCATATGCTGCATGCTAGCTTGCGCCCCGTGCAAAGATACAGCGCGAACAGCGACCTCATACGGCCACTATTTATGCAAATCAACTGAGGCTACTTTTTCGCCTTGGATCATTGGGTTTTTGAAATCCTATGTTTTTCCTATATTTTGCGCCACATTTGTGGCGCATGACCTCGTATGCGAATACAGATAAGTATAGGCGGGGCTAAGATGTGAAGTGTCCAATCACAACGCGGTTGAAACCCGACGTCATCAAATTTGATGCAGCATGACATTTAAGACAAAATGGCAGATATTCTGCGTCGTCTTTCGTCCGAAGATCTGTCGTGTTGTTTGAATTTTACAGCGAAAATATTATCCCTCGAAGATTTTAGACCCGAGCAGCGAAAGGCCATTATAATCCTTTCTTCGTGGTCTTTGTGAATTGGCCGACAGGTTATGGGAAATCCGTCATTTTTCAGGCAGCCTGAGCCCCATTTTGCTCGGAGCTCGCACGAGTACGAGCAGGTACTCAGCGTCAGTTTTTAGCGTGTTCGGTCTGTTTCTTATCGCCGCATAATCGGCATTAACCCAGGCATGCTAGTCTGTGCGGTATCGCCACATTGTGGTTCAAGCATGGTCCAACGCTGTGGGGAGGGGGCATGTTTACGGCTGCAGAACCAACCTTCAAAGTGATCGCAATATCGTAATTTAAACAGGGACAAGTGTCTTATATCCCCAATAACTCCTCAGATTATTTTCTTGGCAAAATTCAGCCGGCATGCAAGGCATTTAATTATCAGAGTTCCGCGTTTTACCGAGCCACGGTTTTCAGATCAGCTGGATTAGATGTGTGCGACATAATGTAGAGCCGAGTTCGACACGTTTCAATAGAGTCGCGGCCTTCTCCAGTCACCGCGGTTGAAAACTCAAAACTAAGCAGCTAAACACAACTAGTTTTGACCATAACATTATCAACATTCAAGAAAATACCCAGCAAAACGAGCGAAAATAACTGCGACCCTCACCAATCAAGCAAGACAGTTCAAATCTTCATGTGTAATTCCTACAAGCCTTCGTAAAAATCACTCAACTTTCTCCGATAAAATATGTCAACGATGGCGGTGTTCGTAAACACTTGCGAGCTAGCTATGACCTTTCACCGCTAGCTCAAATTATGCAGTTTCTACGCAACGATCGACCAATAAGAAAACGACTATAAAGGTCAGCTTAACTATTAGCATAATGAGCACCGCCCCCAAAACCTAATGATCCAAGGCGTTCAAGTAGCCTCAGTTAGTTTGCATATAATAGTGGCCGCGTGAGGTCGTTGTTTGAGCTCAGATTACCGCTGCGCTGTACGTACGGACGGGTAACGATGAACGCCTTGGCCAAGGCTTGGGTAGAACTGAAGCTTGACCAGGATATGGGCTGGTCGACCGTTCTTGTCTCGTCCGTGCCTGTGAGCACGCTCAATACGCTCAAAACTGAAAATATTCGAAATCTTCTCTACACAGTTTTCGTTCTCCGATCTGGACGCTCCCACCACGCGGAAGTTGTTTCGTCTGGCGAGCCTCTCCTGCTTGTTAATATCTTCACCCTGCTTGGACAGTAGGATATTCATGGCCGACAGATCCTTTTTGAGGGAACTAAAGGACTTCTCAAGGCTCGGTTTTGCCTTCTCTAAATTGACGATTCTTTCGCTGTTAAATTCTATTGACGCAGCCAGCCTAACCTCGAGTTGCTGCTGGCCTTCCACTAGCTTGGAGAGGGTAAACCGGACGAAGGTCTTAAAATCCCCACAATGGTCGTCACTTTTTTTCACCAGCGGTGTCACTTCCCTCGTCTTCCGAGGCGGTTGGGTGCAGGGTGGCTGGGCCCGCCCCACGACCGGGCCTGGTCTTCCCTCCTCGTTGCTTCGGTGGCATGGCCTGATCGTGCGGACATGGAGTATATGGTTGAGCGATTGCGTACAATAGATTAATGCGGAGCTCTGTTGGTGCACGTCCTTCCTCTACGGCGTCATTGTTCGATCTAAGTGTTTACTTTAGAAACAATGATGGTTGCTGGTGGATCAATGAATATTGCTATTGGAGATTGGAAGGTTGCTATTTCAATGGGCAATCCATGGAAAGAATAATATTTTATTAAAATACATGAAACAAGTAAGAGTTCGACTACAATAGTGTTACCACATGGGTAGTTTTTAAAAAATATATAATTTATAAGGATAAAACACCCACCAGTTTTAACCCTTTTTTCTACTCACCTAAAATGTCACTATTTCAGTATGTTTCACTTTGGTTTCAACCAATATTGGTTAAAACCTCACATGAGTAATACATTAAATTTACCATTGAAAGAAGTTCTTAAATGTTAACTTGAAATTTTCCGAGAATTATTCAAGTGTGCCTTGACTAGAGAACATTCAGCCGATTTTGTGCCGAATTTCCGGACGCCACCGTTTTATTTTTAAATTCGGACTAAGTTTACATCTAAATTGTTCACAGAGGTTAAAAAGCAACCATTATTATTATTATGGTGAAGGTACAATGAAATTAAAGTTTACGAACAAGGACGTTTGGCAACATAACACTGCATAGAGAAATTCGGGCAAACGACGTTAACTTCAACGTCGAAGTGCGGCGTAGCCTACGTGCGCCACGTTTGGTTTAGCGCCGAACACTTTGACCTTCATTTATGTTTCTTTATTTCTCGTTACTAGCATTGGCCAGTATTCGACGGTTTTGGATGATATTCAGCCTTACCGTTAATTATTCCTGACGTTAAATAGTCCCAGCCGTTGGAGCTCCGTTGTGAGCCATGATTTCTGACATCTACGTCACACGAGTTGTTGTGATATATTGTGCCACCATCTTGTGCCGCTAGTAGAGAACCCGTGCTGTTTAAGTAGGCCAATTTGTTCTCTACACATTGCGGATTCCTATCCACTAAACATTTTGAGATTGTTTATTTTTTTGGTCTACCTCATACATATTCATACTTTCATGTTACTTCGCTTCGCTCATACGCATGAAAAACAGTTTGACCCCGTGTGTGAACAGACAAAAGAAAAATTGTCATACACGATAGGTAAGGTTAGTTTGGTTAATTTATTTACCACATGGGAAATAGGTCTTGTACATATGACGCTCTGTATCACCCCAAAACAATTACTTGGACAGTTATACAACAAACCTCAAAACAATCGATTATAATTAGGATAAAACATTTTGAACAATATATTGATATGAAAAAACGAAAAAAAGATATTGTATGTATGTATTCCAAGTAAGATCTTGACTGACATGGTTAAAAATGTTGCTGTCGAAATTATGAAGTTATGAAATGGTCTTTACTAGAGATCATGTGTAACAAAGTTCAATTTGAGATAAGCAAACATTGCATGTTTAGCAGTGACAGACCCAAGGGAAAGCCTTATGGATTTATCCACCTCAACACCCCCCCCCCAAAAAAAAATTAAAATTAAAAATAAAATAAAAATCCCGAAGAGGGTCCCTGATAAACAGGAAAACACGGACAGAAAGAGAGAGAGGGGGAGATGGGGGTGGTGGGATGTATTACATGCAAATGTATTTCATGCACAACATACATAATGGGCGAAACCAGGAGGTCGGTGGGGAAGCCCCCCTTTTCCCTTAACATAGACTAGGAAGAGATACTAAAAAACAAAAAAGAAATGAGGGAGAGAGAAAATTAATAGAGACGAAGAACTGCGACGAAATAGAGAGGCCGCGCGACGTGACATAGGCTGGGCTGATTCATATTACATTGATTATTTTAACTTATTTAGGGGGTTCCTGGACCTAAGAAATTGGAGCATCTTAACATTTCTATGACGTCATCGAAATACTGTTTCTGATTTTGTTGAGCCCATTTCCTATCTAAACATATTAGAGTGATTTTTGAAACCTCTGTTGGGTTTGCAGACACAAGTTCAATTCAAGCATTTTAAAATCTGTATATATCTAAAAAATAGTTTTTATAGTAAGAGCATATACATTCAAAGGTAATTTACATAGTTAATACAGCAAGCATATTTGAGGTGTTAGTAGACCCATAAAGCGTTTGTAGATGCATACATTTTTATTCTTTTTAGCCTTCATAACTTATATCAAACCGAGAGAGAACTAAATTAAGTACAAGCTAGCAGCTGTGCACTGTTGAAGATCATTAGTGAAATTAAGTGATTATGCTTATATTGTGGATGTGCAAACGTACAACTTCAGTATTAAACCTGATATGCACTTGAAAAATGCGAGTAAAAATATGATAGCCTACTTAACATGCAACACCGAACTTGATGAGTCAGTTGTGTATACACGTTGTTTCTCAATAAAATGCAAACAACATAATATTATAACGGAATGCCACACTAAAATATGGATATGTTGGGAAGATACACATTTCTGCCCTAAATGAGACATCAAGGCAGATTTAAGAGTAATTTTCCAAGTTAAGAGAGGTGAAATTGGCCATGGGACAATTCGTTTTCTTTCGATTTTGTTTGGATGAGCAAGTGTTGCAATGTGGATGACCTGTTGGTGGTTAGCAGCTAAACGCACGTGTCGAATTCCTAAACATCTATGTTCAATGGCTAAACACTACCCATCCACATGCTAAACATGTTCGGCACGTAAACATGTTTACATACATGAATTGTGTTCACTTGCTAAGTCTGTGCAGTGTAGGCCAGGCTATTATCCAAGCACATAGACGAGGGTGCTACTGTAGTCCCAATGTCTAAAACTGAAAACTTGGTCCCATGGTCAATTTGACCTTGCTTGAAAAATTATTCATAAATCTGTCCAAAAGTTTATTCTATATTATCTGTGTTGGTTACACATTCTAAGTGTGGCATTCTTTTATATTTGTTTATATTTGTTTAGACACACTGTACAGTACCAAACTTCATTAAAAACGGCAAACATGGGGCATTAGAAAACGCCTCCTACACGCAGTAAAGCAAATTCCAGCAAAATTTCTTTGGCATCGAGTTCCTTCAAGTGACTCGGCAAATTTTGTATTAAAATCGAAATCTTAAAATATTGCATAATTCACAGAGCTAAACTTCACAAGGTTAGTTGTGTCTTAATATAAGCACCTGTCTTAATATTTTGAGCCCTTTGGCTGCTTCAAACGAAAAAACAAATGCATAACTCACAAATGGTCTATCGTGTTCCTTTAAATACATATTTCTTATACAAGCTGTATAATTATGACAAACGATAGAGATGCTAATCCATGCATCCTCCGCTGGCCATCTCCTGCTTCAACGCGGTCAATGTAGACATAATACGTCCCCATTTTTTCAATCTCAATTTCTGGGTCGTGGGATACGCATAGAAAAACGTCTTGTCATCGATTAAGTACCTGCAATTGCGATGTAAAAAAATGTATATATAATCACAACTGCCACCACCGGTCCCAAACGACATCCCAGTCAACTGTGGGCCCCACAAGAGGTCCCAAGTGGTCTCCCTCGTTGTTTCCATGTGTGCTGCCCAGTTGGCTTTGAGACCCACATAGATTTGTCCACTGGTGCCGCTTGGGTCCAACATGGGCAAGCCCACTTATGACAGGGTTGCTTTAAAAATAAAAATAAAGTGGTTGCAGAATGTTTTTAATGGATTTTGTTTATTCTTTGCACATGTAAAAGCCTTAAACCAAACTGTAAAAAATGTTTTTTTATTGCATAAATAAAAATATAATATAATAAAATAAAATATTGTAAAAATAACCGAAGGTTGTGAGCTTCACTGTATAAAGACCAAAATAGTTTACCTACCTCTCAGCTAAATATGGTAAATATACATTCTTAACTTTTCTGAAAGTATACTTGATACAATTATTGTGAATTGTGAAAGGAAGATTCTATTATTCCATATAGGGGTGCTTTGAGCAAAATTAAGAATTTGAGAAATTTGAGAAATAGATTAGAGGTGGTTGCTTGTAGGATTCATTCCTGAAATTTGAATGTTTCACTATACATGATTGATCTAATGCCAACCTTTTGATGGAATATAGGGCTATAATCTTCATGACACTAGATGGTACCACCAAACTAGGTTTACAGACGGGTTACAGGCAACAGTGTTGCAACTTTGTTTCATTTTGTATCCATTTGTATCCATTTATTTCCGGCAACACTGTTTTTGCGTACTTTATTCCATGTTTATGTATCTTATCTACCAATTATGAAAGTGCCATTATCCACAAAGTGCCACTTTCGGCTTTATGGCCAAATTCAATACCCCATATTTCGCTATGAGAAAATATGATGACAACACCCCTATTTCAAATAATGGTTTGATCCAAAGTGGAACACACACTTTTCAAATCATTTTCTGAAAGAGTAAACATGGTTGTGCAATATGTGTAAACGAAAACTTCTACCCTTTCCCCTTTAGATGTACCAGTGCTTTCGATTTACCTGTTATTATGTCATTACTTAAAAAGTGTAAAAACTTGCAAAATTGGTTGGAAATCTTATTTTGGCTGTTACCATGGCAACCGACATCTGATATCAAATTCTGTGTATTATATGAACCCATACCTACCCATGCATGGAGTAGTGCTAAAATTCATGTTTTGAAGTCTGCCAATTTTTTTAAATATCTTTGATTTTTTCAGCAACCCAGTCTTAACTTCTTAGCTTTAATATGGTTATAAGTTAGTCCTAAATGGGGCCTCGGTGGCCTCTAAATGGGCTCCCACAGCAAGTGAAGTTCATGAATGAGAAAATCAATACTGGTGCGCGGTACACAATGTAGTAAATCAACACCTTCAATCGTAGACCCCTAGCTATTATTTTTCCTCTTTTGTTTGTACTTAAAATATCCCATATAGGTGGGTCTGTTGTAACTTTGTTTTATTACATTCCTTGTAAATACCGACAATTTGAACTATTAAGCAACGCGCACAATGTACACGGCATGATTTTGTTTAGTTTCATACGACTTTCTACGAGTAGGGTAAAAAAGTACTCTGATCTTTACAGTCTACGGACTTGGCATTCCCTCTTAAGATCACAACGTGTTACTAAAAACTAATTGTGGAATTGGTTGTTAGTAACTCGGCAGACACGTTGTGGTCTTAAGGTTTTTCTATGGTACTACGACAACATTTATCATTAGTCGTCCTTTGAAGTATTGGTTTCGGATTGTACTCGACTCGGATTTCCCTTTTGTTTTGGACCGCTTTTCCTTGGAACCTTGAACGAAATGTTCGGACAACATGTATATGCGTATGTATATGCGTATGTGGTGTATCCTACCTTTAAACATAGACTACATAGACTATGTAGAAGTATATATGACGTTTTCCCACAACAGGTTCTAGACAGAATTACGCCACGTAGCGCCGAGTCAAAACTTCATGAAATGACCCATATGTTTTCTAAGCGAATGTCAACCTTGGACCTATCTTAACGTCCACGATTGAAGGTATTGGATCATTTAGTGTAAAATCACCCACAACAAACAAATACAGTCTAAACCCCACCCCTTCAGGTTACTACAGATTTGTTTAATAATTATTTGGGGTGAAACAATCAACATTTCAAGTTTTAGCGAAATCCGACCAACGGTTTTCGTGCTTACCGCCTGCTATATTGTAGTGAATTTGGCTAAAATGGGCGTATCTACCAATATTAAAAGACCATACCTCCCTAACCTGTTTTCATTGGAAAGCTATTATCATAAATAATCAAATTATTTACGGTATTTATTTTTATGTCTGAGCAATTTAACCTGCATTGACCTTTATATCTTTACTTTGACCTTAAATTTGACCTTGTGAATCACGCGAGCTTGAGCCGAGTCTGTGTTTAAATTAAACCCTGATATGTGTTTTACAATATATCAACAAATTTAAGATATAATATACTTTGTTTGCTTTCTAGCTCATTTTAAAGTTGGAAAATGTGATATTCCTATGTATATTGATGTAAATAGATGTATTATATTGTATGTAAATAGGATGTACATATATTTACATACAATATACATCTATTTGCATCAATGTCAAATTAAAGGTCTAAACGTTATTGTAGGTCAAAATACATGTACATGTTAGCTTTCCAATAAAATCCAAATCAGCAAATTTGGTCAACAGGTTTAAGAAGGTATGGTCTTTTAAATATTGGTGGCCCCACTCATTTTGTCTAAAATCATCAATAAAGAAACAACGAAAACCGCTTGTCTGAAATAATTTAAAGGTGGTAGTGTTTAACCCATTGGGTGATTTCACCTGAAATGACCTAATTTACAAACGTGTATGTCAGCGTTACATACTTATAGTGCAGACAATTATGTTCGTGTAGTTTAGATCCAGGTCATTTGTTTAACGTAGGGGATAGAGACACTTAAGGCTAACAAGTTGTACTCACGTATGCTCTCCCATGTCGTCCATAGTTGGTAACCCACCGCTACCTATTATTAGGTACTTCTTCAACGCAAGGGTAGGAGTAGCACAGCTGTTGCTCTTTGCGAAAACTCGTGTTGCACTTCTGTGCACATGATCCAGTCCTTATATTAATGGCATAGATAGAAAGAAAATTTTCCGAAAATTACAGACAGCGTTTGCTTGAAAAATGTATCTTTTCCAGCTATTAACAGAAAGCATGTCATATTGTGCCCATTCATGATAAGTCAGCACCGTCTTATTACTTTGCAAAACACAGCCACGAACACATGGCGAATTAGACTATGGCGTTACAAATGTATTTCGTTTACATGCGTTTTACGTATGAAATGTAATTCTTCTACATAGGAAATACAACTGTGGCATCATTTTTCAAAGCTTTTACCAGGCCAAATAAATATTGTATTTGTCTTTTTTTTTCTAAATAAGTTATGGATAAACTGCGCAATAAATATAAATAATTTATTCAAGTACAATTTTAATTGAGCTGATGTCAAATTTCTTACCTTGCTTGATAGGGACGTCGATTGTCATAGTGTATAACTGGAAATGTCCTTGTTCCTCTACATGGGTAACGCGCACCTCGTATGCTGAGTGGTGGGATGTAATATATGCAAGTACAACGTTCAGTGGAATTGGAGAATACAGGGGTCCATCCTAAAACTATCTAGTATCCTGACAAAGAAGAATGTTCGAATATTTTCCCCTACATTATATTTCAATGTGTATCAGTTTAACTCACCAAAATGCGCTTTCGACGCACAGGCCATGTTAATCATATCCCAAACATCGTAATATTTTAATTTGTTGAACGGATCCTCTGCACACTTTCCTGTTGTAAAACAAAATTTATTTACCTGTTATTTCGGTTCTTAAAGGTTACGGCTATTAAATTCCGCAGGATATAATGGTTCGTTGTGTATTGCGTGTCACTGCGTCGATCTTGGGCATATAATCTGTACACAAATGCTTTTTGTTTTAGTAGGAGAGCCAAATGTCATGGAAGGCGGTGCCCGTAATTTTGCGTGTTAATCTTTGACAACTAAATGCTTGTTGAAGGATCGCCATTGAGCGGAAAAATGAAGTTGCCACTTTTCTAGGCAGTTTTAGTGACCTAGGGGGGTAAAGGTCATTCTGGTAAAAAATTCAAACTGAATCAGCAGTACTTTTGCTTGGTTATTGTCTTCAATTACAATTTTTCACCCCAGTGACTTTCAGCACAATTTTGTCAAACTGACAATGTTTGCACATACCGGTTTCATTCCAACAGTCTGCCGTTGTCACGTGTGCTGTAGGATCAACCAATGGCACTAAACTCTCGTAGTAGTCGTACGCTGAGGAGTCTTTAACATACAAACAAACGCCCCAACAACCCAACAAACGCCCCAACAAACAAGCAAACAAACAAATAAAAAACAAACAATAAGTTTAGTAAATGAACAATGTGCACACAGTGTTTGTTATCTCTGTGTTTAAAACCCCCCACGAATAATGGGTTATTCCTGTTGTGAATGCCTGTCTAGATACATAGCTAATATTTTAGAGCTCGCAGTATATTTTTAATCTCCTGGCTCGAAATACAAAATATTGGATTGCTTATCCCAAAAGTATGTGGTGGATCAATGATTTTATAAAAAAAAGGCATTGGGTCGAAGTGAATTAAGCCCTATCATCTTTCTAGTACAGCGTGTTTCCATTGGACTTTTCCCCCCGCGGCCTCACGGAAACTTACTGCGACATGCCTTAGTGTAATTAGCTGTTTCGGTTTTTCACCGAAACAGCTTTTGTTTTCGTTAAAGTTTTTTTTTTTCTTTTTTCTTTTTTTTTCTTTTTAGCTGTTTCGGTTTTTCACCGAAACAGCTTTTGTTTTCGTTAAAGTTTTTTTTTTTCTTTTTTTTTTTTTTTAGCTGTTTCGGCAATTCAGCCGAAACAGCTTTTGTTTTCGTTAAAGTTTTTTTTTTTTTTTTTTTAGCTGTTTCGGCAATTCAGCCGAAACAGCTATTGTTTTTGTTGAAGTTTTTTTTGTTTTTCCTTTTTAGCTGTTTCGGTTTTTCACCGAAACAGCTTTTGTTTTCGTTAAAGTTTTTTTTTTTTTTTTTTTTTTTTTTTGGCTTTTTCGCAAATGCGAAAAAGCCTTTGTTTTTGTTCTGATTTTTTTTTGGCTTTTTCGCTTGAAGCGAAAAAGCCTTTGTTTTTGTTCTGATTTTTTTTTTTCTTTCTTTTTTTTCTTTTAGTAACCTAAACTCCATAGACTTTGTACACGTTTTTTTGCACAAGTACTTTTACCAGAGAACAAAGTCGTATTTCCATAAAACTTAACCCAAGTGAAGACCCCATAGTAAGCTCGTGCCTAGCCGACATACGTCACGGTGAGGTCATCAGGGGTCACGTGACGTCATATTAAAGGTGTAATTGATTTAATCTTTGAAATTCAATAACAAATCAACCGCAAAAGACCGAAACTTAATTTTTGTGGCAATAGATAGAATAATCCAGGATCTTGATTTTATCTCGCGTGCGTGAAATCACGTGACCCTTCCTTCCGGTCTAAACCGGAAGTGCCTCATAATTTGAAAGTGAAAAATGATATGAACTTACTTTCAACGATGTTAGTGTCTGGCTGCAATGTATTTTTCAAAAAAAATATTGGTGACGTCATAACATGTTATAGCGCCCTCTAGCGGCAGTTTGAAAAATTGTTAAAATGAATAATCTGTTGATGTGTGTGGCGAAGTTTGCTGAAATCACTTTATAACAGGTGTGTTTAATCAGCTTCATGCTAGGAACAAGTTGACGGGAAGAAAAAATTATGACGTCACCAGACCGGAAGTTAGAATGAAAAGACTCCTTTTCCTTTGAAAATTCCTAAAAAATTAAACCTGACAGATACAATCTTGATTTTTGCTCTAAAGGTTAATGTAAAAGTAGTTCTCGAACTTCCCTGTGTTTTGGGGCAAAAAACGAACTTGAACATACCCTGCGGCACCCTTGAAATGTAATCGTTTTGGCCTAGGTGCAAAAAGCATTGACCCCTTACGCGTGCATGCCACACGTATAATATACATGCTAGTACATGTACGTATACACCGATAGTGCATTATGTATTGAGCGAATGTATCACCACTGACATCGTTCGTGCAAGCACATGTACGCTCACCCAAGAGGACACTAGCAGCCAACCTGTGAAACAGGATGACGTCATCAAGTTGCCCATGGGGAAGGGCGCCGCGTACGACAGGTAGGTAAGCACGCTTTCGGCTACGCAGAATCCAACCCCGTAGACTTTGTAAACGTTGCTTGCACAATTCAAAGCACTTTTAACGGAAAAACAAAGTCGCATTTCCATAAACTTGACCCAGGTGAAGACCCAATAGTGAACTCCAGTCTCGCCGACAGACACCACGAGGAAGACGTCATCAGGCCCACGTGAGCTTATCTTAAAGGTGGAATTGATTTAATCTTTGAAAATCAATAAAACATCAACCGCAAAAGACCGAAACTTGAATTTTGTGGCAATTAATCGAATAATCCAGGATCTTCATTTTATCTCAGGTGCGTGAAATCACGTGACCCTTCCTTCCGGTCTAAACCGGAAGTGCCTCATAATTTGAAAGTGAAAAATGATATGAACTTACTTTCAACGATGTTAGTGTCTGGCTACAATGTATTTTTCAAAAAAAATATTTGTGACGTCATAACATGTTATAGCGCCCTCTAGCGGCAGTTTGAAAAATTGTTAAAATGAATAATCTGTTGATGTGTGTTGCGAAGTTTGCTGAAATAACTTTATAACCCGTGTATATAATCAGCTTCATGCTTAGACCATATTGGGAAAGAGAAATATTTATGACGTCACCAAACCGGAAGTTACAATGAAAAGACCTTAGAACCTTAAAACGTCGCTTAAAAATCAACCGCGATAGATATAATCCAGATTTTTGCTTTAAATAGCAAAGTTAAGACAGCTCTCGAGCTTTCTGTTAATTACGTCACGATGACGTCATCAAGTGTCATATTACAAGCAACCAAATATTTCTAAATTTAATCTTTGAAAATCAATATACAATAAACTGTAAACAATCTGATTTAGATTTTTAGGGGAATTGATAGATTAATCCATGGTCTTCATAATTTGTATTACATGCAAAAAGACCTGACACTTCCTTCCGGTCCAAACCGGAAATTCCTTATAATTTAAAAGTAAAAAACGATGTGAACTTACTTTCAACGATGTTAGAAGCTGGCTAGGTTGTAAGTAACAAAAATGTTAACAGTGACTTCATAAAATGTTAAAGCGCCCTCTAGCGTCATGTTGACAAATGTTACGTCATATTACGATTATATTTGAATTATCACGTTTTTAGACGTTGAAGGCATATCTCAGCAAAGGATCGTGTTAACATAACACCTCATTGTGTGTTGTTAGGTGATAGATAGTTGCACAAAAAGTTCAGAAACGTGTGACGTCATCGTTTTAATCAGTTTGAATTTATTTTAATCTGTTTAAATTAACTTAAATTCGGTTTTTTTGAAAAAAAATACTCTAAAAAAATGCGAAAGCGAAAAAGCCCTATGTTCTGTTCCTTGAACAGACGTAGTTCTAGTTTCCTTTTTTTTTTCTTCTTCTTCTTTTTTTTCTTTTAGTAACCTAAACCCCATAGACTTTGTACACGTTTTTTTGCACAAGTACTTTTACCAGAGAACAAAGTCGTATTTCCATAAAACTTAACCCAAGTGAAGACCCTATAGTAAGCTCGTGCCTAGCCGACATACGACATGGTGACGTCATCAGGGGTCACGTGACGTCATCTTAAAGGTGTAATTGATTTAATCTTTGAAAATCAATAACAAATCAACCGCAAAAGACCGAAACTTGATTTTTGTGGCAACAGATAGAATAATCCAGGATCTTCATTTTATCCCATGTGCGTAAAATCACGTGACCCTTCCTTCCGGTCTAAACCGGAAGTGCCTCATAATTTAAAAGTGAAAAATGATATGAACTTACTTTCAACGATGTTAGTGTCTGGCTACAATGTATTTTTCAAAAAAAATATTGGTGACGTCATAACATGTTATAGCGCCCTCTAGCGGCAGTTTGAAAAATTGTTAAAATGAATAATCTGTTGATGTGTGTGGCGAAGTTTGCTGAAATCACTTTATAACCGGTGTATTTAATCAGCTTCATGCTAGGAACAAGTTGACGGGAAGAAAAAATTATGACGTCACCAGACCGGAAGTTAGAATGAAAAGACTCCTTTTCCTTTGAAAATTCCTAAAAAATTAAACCTGACAGATACAATCTTGATTTTTGCTCTAAAGGTTAATGTAAAAGTAGTTCTCGAACTTCCCTGTGTTTTGGGGCAAAAAACGAACTTGAACATACCCTGCGGCACCCTTAAAATGTAATCGTTTTGGCCTAGGTGCAAAAAGCATTGACCCCTTACGTGTGCATGGCACACGTATACTATACATGCTAGTACATGTACGTATACACTGATAGTGCATTATGTATTGAGCGTATGTATCACCACTGACATCGTTCGTGCAAGCACATGTACGCCTACCCAAGAGGACACTAGCCGCCAACCTGTGAAACAGGATGACGTCATCAAATTGCCCATGGGGAAGGGCGCCGCGTACGACAGGTAGGTAAACACGCTTTCGGCTACGCAGAATCCAACCCCGTAGACTTTGTAAACGTTGCTTGCACAATTCAAAGCACTTTTAACGGAAAAACAAAGTCGTATTCCCATAAACTGGACCCAGGTGAAGACCCAACAGTGAACTCCAGTCTCGCCGACAGACACCACGAGGAAGACGTCTTCAGGGCCACGTGACCTTATCTTAAAGGTGAATTGATTTAATCTTTGAAAATCAATAAAACATCAACCGCAAAAGACCGAAACTTGAATTTTGTGGCAATTAATAGAATAATCCAGGATCTTCATTTTATCTCGTGTGCGTGAAATCATGTGACCCTTCCTTCCGGTCAAAACCGGAAGTGCCTTATAATTTGAAAGTGAAAAATGATATGAACTTACTTTTAACGATGTTATTGTCTGGCTAGAATAAACTATTCAAAAAAATTCGGCGACGTCATAACATGTTATAGCGCCCTCTAGCGGCAGGTTGAAAATGGTTAAAATGATTAATCTGTTGATGTGTGTTGTGAAGTTTGCTGAAATAACTTTATAACTGGTGTATATAATCAGCTTCATGCTGAGACCATATTGGGAAGGAGAAATATTTATGACGTCAACAAACCGGAAGTTACAATAAAAAATCCTTTAAACTTTAAAAAGTCGCTTAAAAATCAACCGCTATAGATATAATCCAGACTTTTGCTTCAAATAGCAAAGTTAAGACTGATCTCGAGTTTCTGTTAATTACGTCACAATGACGTCATCAAGTGTCAGATTACAAGCAACCAAATATTTCTAAATTTAATCTTTGAAAATCAATATAAAATCAACTGTAATAGATCTGATTTAGATTTTTAAGGAAATTGATAGATTAATCCATGGTCTTCATAATTTGTATTACATGCAAAACGACCTGAAACTTCCTTCCGGTCCAAACCGGAAGTGCCTTATAATTTAAAAGTGGAAAACGATGCTAACTTGCTTTCAACGACGTTAGGCGCTGGCTAGGTTGTAAGTAACAACAAAGTTAACAGTGACTTCATAAAATGATAAAGCGCCCTCTAGCGTCATGTTGACAAATGTTACGTCATATTACGATTATATTTGAATTATTACGTTTTTAGACGTTGAAGGCATATCTCAGCAAAGGATCGTGTTAACATAACACCTCATTGTGTGTTGTTAGTTGATAGATAGTTGCACACAAAGTTCACAAACGTGTGACGTCATCGTTTTAATCAGTTTGAATTAATTTTAATCTGTTTAAATTAACTTAAATTCGTTTCCAATGATTTTAAATTGTTTTGATGGTATAAAAGTTCAATTTTTGAAATATTTAATCAAAAAAATTGAGAATGCGAAAAAGCCCTATGTTCTGTTCCTCGAACAGACGTAGTTCTAGTTTTTTTTTTTTTTCTTTTAGTAACCTAAACTCCATAGACTTTGTACACGTTTTTTTGCACAAGTACTTTTACCAGAAAACAAAGTCATATTTCCATAAAACTTAACCCAAGTGAAGACCCCATAGTAAGCTCGTGCCTAGCAAACATACGTCATGGTGACGTCATCAGGGATCACGTGACGTCATCTTAAAGGTGCAATTGATTTAATCTTTGAAAATCAATAACAAATCAACCGCAAAAGACCTAAACTTGATTTTTGTGGCAATAGATAGAATAATTAAGGATCTTCATTTCATCTCATGTGCGTGAAATCACGTGACCCTTCCTTCCGGTCCAAACCGGAAGTGCTTTATTATTTAAAACTGGAAAATGATATGAACTTAATTTCAACGATGTTAGTGTCTGGCTAGAATAAACTTTTCAAAAAATTACCGGCGACGTCATAACACGTTATAGCGCCCTCTAGCGGCAGGTTGAAAAATGGTTAAAATGCATAATTTGTTGGTGTGTGTGGCGAAGTTTGCTGAAATCACTTCATAACCGGTGTATATAATCAGCTTCGTGCTAATAACATATTGAGAAAGAGATTTATTGATGACGTCACCAAACCGGAAGTTACAATGAAAAGACCTTAACACCTTAAAACGTCGCTTAGACTTTGTACACGTTTTTTGCACAAGTACTTTTACCAGAAAACAAAGTCGTATTTTCATAAAACTTAACCCAGGTGAAGACCCTATAGAAAAATCGTGTCTCGCAGACATACGTCATGGTGACGTCATCAGGGGTCACGTGACGTCATCTTAAAGGTGCAATTGCTTTAATCTTTGAAAATCAATAACAAATCAACCGCAAAAGGCCTAAACTTGATTTTTGTGGCAATATATAGAATAATTAAAGATCTTCATTTCAACTCATGTGCGTGAAATCACGTGACCCTTCCTTCCGGTCCAAACCGGAAGTGCCTTATAATTTAAAACTGAAAAATGATGTGAACTTACTTTCAACGATGTTAGTGTCTGGCTAGAATAAACTTTTCAAAATAATTACCGGCGACATCATAACACGTTATAGCGCCCTCTAGCGGCAGGTTGACAAATGGTTAAAATGAATAATCTGTTGATGTGTGTGGCGAAGTTTGCTGAAATTACTTTATAACCGGTGTATATATAATCAGCTTCGTGCTAAGAACATATTGAGAAAGAGATTTATTGATGACGTCACCAAACCGGAAGTTACAATGAAAAGACCTTAAAACCTTTTCTGTTAATTACGTCACGATGACGTCATCAAGTGTCAGATTACAAGCAACCAAATATTTCTAAATTTAATCTTTGAAAATCAATATAAAATCAACTGTAAGAGATCTGATTTAGATTTTTAGGAGAATTGATAGATTAATCCATGGTCTTCATAATTTGTATTACATGCAAAAAGACCTGACCCTTCCTTCCGGTCCAAACCAGAAGTGCATTATAATTTAAAAGTGGAAAACGATGTAAACTTATTGAAAACGATGTTAGGCGCTGGCTAGGTTATAAGTAAAAACAAAGTTAACGTTGACTTCATAAAATGTTATAGCGCCCTCTAGCGGCATGTTGACAAATGTTACGTCATATTACGATTATATTTGAATTATTACGTTTTTCGACCTTTAAGTCATATCTCAGCAACGGAACGTGCTAACATAACATACGTTTGTATTGTTAGGTGATAGATAGTTGCACAAAAAGTTCAGAAACGTGTGACGTCATCGTTTTAATCAGTTAAAATCATCGTTTATTTTAATCTGTTTAAATTAACTTAAATTCGGTTTTTTTGAAAACAAATACTCTAAAAAAATGGGAATACGAAAAAGCCCTATGTTCTGTTCCTTGAACAGACGTAGTTCTAGTTTTCCTTTTTTTTTTTTCCACTTTCAGTGTTTTTACCCATAGGATTTACACACGTTTGTTCTGCCAATACACTTTGGCACTTTGGTGATTCCAATCTACTTGAGACTTGGTATACACTTAGACCTTCACCCACAGATGGTCCTAGAAGAAATTTGGCTCGATTGCGTCATTCAAGGTCACGTGACGTCACGTTAAAGGTTTAATTTTCCCCATAGGTTTTGTACACGTTTTTCTTCAGACTATTGACTTTTGCACTTGGGTACATCCGACCGACTTGAAACTTCGCATACACCTAGAACACCACCCCCAGATGTTTCTGAAAGAAATTCGGCACGATTGCATCATTCAAGGTCACGTGACGTCACATTAAAGGTTCACATTTTTCTCCCATTGGTTTTGTACACGTTTTTCTTTAGACTATTGACTTTGACACTTTAGTAAATCCGATCGACTTGAGACTTGGCACACACTTAGACCACCATCCACAGACGGCCCTAGAAGAACTTCGGCACGATTACGTCATTCAAGGTCACGGGGCGTCACGTTAAAGTTTCTATTTTTTTCCCATACGTTTTGTACACGTTTTTCTTTAGACTATTGCCTTTGACACTTTAGTAAATCTGATCGACTTGAGACTTGGCACACACAAAAGACCACCACACACATATTGAAAGTAATTTTAGACACTCGAAACAGCTCTGTGTTTGTCCACAAACACATGTCTAGTTTTTTTTTTCCTTCTGTTTCAGACTATTCTCCATAGGATTTGTACACGTTTTTTGTTCAGCCAGTACACTTTGACACTTTGGTAGATCCGATCGACTTGAGACTTTGCATACTCTAAGACCACCACCCACAGATAGTCCTAGAAGAAATTCGTAACGATTACGTCATTCATGGTCACGTGACGTCACGTTAAAGGTGCAATTTTTTCCCATAGGTTTTGTACACGTTTTTCTTCAGACTATTGAATTTGACACTTCTGTAAATTCGATCGACTTGAGACTTAGCACAGACCTCGACCACCATACTTAGGAGGGCCAAGAAAAAAATAATCAAGATGACGTTATCGCGGGTCATGTGACGTCATATTAAAGGTGTAGTTTTTAAGACCCTCTAACTCTGAAAGTACAAGTCCGGTTGGGGTCAAACTTGGTTTGCAAGTATTCGAGGGTGTGTTATAGACGAAAATTAAGATGGCGTAATTATGACATCATCGGGTGTCATGTGACGTCACATTAAAGGTTCAATTTTCTCCATAGGTTTTGTACACGTTTTTCTTCAAAATATTGAATTTGACACTTCTGTATATTCGATCGACTTGAGACTTAGCACAGACCTCGACCACCATCCTTAGGAGGGCCAAGAAAAAAATAATCAAGATGACGTCATCGCGGGTCATGTGACGTCACATTAAAGGTGTAGTTTTTAAGACCCTCTAACTCTGAAAGTACAAGTCCGGTTGGGGTCAAACTTGGTTTGCAAGTATTCGAGGATGTGTTATAGACGAAAATTAAGATGACGTAATTATGACATCATCGGGTGTCATGTGACGTCACATTAAAGGTTCAATTTTCCCCATTGGTTTTGTACACGTTTTTATTCAGACTATTGAATTTTACACTTTGGTCAATCTGATCGCCTCGAGACTTAGTACACACCTCGACCACCATCCCCAGGATGGCCAAGGGAAACTTCGTCAGGATGACGTCATCGTTGGACATGTGACGTCACATTAAAGGTTCAGTTGATAAGACCCTCTATCTCTAGAAGTACAGGTCCGATTGGGGTCATACTTGGTATGCAAGTAATCGAGTATGTGTTATAGACGAAAATTAAGATGAAGTAATTATGACGTCATCGTGGGTCACGGAACGTCATATTAAAGGTGTAGTTTTCCCCAAAGGATTTGTACACGGTTTTTGTTCAACCAATATATCTTTGGCACTTGGGTAAATCAGATTGACTTCAGATTTGCGACACACTTAGACCACCACCCACTTATTACAAAACAAATTAGGCATCCGAAACAGCTCTGTGTTTGTCCACAAACACATTTCTAGTTTTTTTTTTTTTTTTTTTCCACTTTCAGTGTTTTTACCCATAGGATTTACACACGTTTGTTCTGCCAATACACTTTGGCACTTTGGTAAATCCAATCGACTTGAGACTTGGTATACACTTAGACCTCCACCCACAGATGGTCCTAGAAGAAATTTGGCTCGATTGCGTCATTCAAGGTCACGTGACGTCACGTTAAAGGTTTAATTTTCCCCATAGGTTTTGTACACGTTTTTCTTCAGACTATTGACTTTGGCACTTTGGTAAATCCGACCGACTTGAAACTTGGCATACACTTAGAACACCACCCCCAGATGTTTCTGAAAGAAATTCGGCACGATTGCGTCATTCAAGGTCACGTGACGTCACGTTAAAGGTTCAATTTTTTTCCCCATAGGTTTAGTACACGTTTTCTTTAGACTATTGACATTGACACTTTAGTAAATCCGATCGACTTGAGACTTGGCACACACTTAGACCACCATCCACAGACGGCCCTAGAAGAAATTCGGCACGATTACGTCATTCAAGGTCACGGGGCGTCACGTTAAAGTTTCTATTTTTTTCCCATAGGCTTTGTACACGTTTTTCTTTAGACTATTGCCTTTGACACTTTAGTAAATCTGATTGACTTGAGACTTGGCACACACGAAAGACCACCACACACATATTGAAAATAATTTTAGACACTCGAAACAACTCTGTGTTTGTCCACAAACACATGTCTAGTTTTTTTTTTTTTTTTTTTTTTCCACTTTCAGTGTTTTTACCCATAGGATTTACACACGTTTGTTCTGCCAGTCCACTTTGGCACTTTGGTAAATCCAATCGACTTGAGACTTGGTATACACTTAGACCTCCACCCACAGATGGTCCTAGAAGAAATTTGGCTCGATTGCGTCATTCAAGGTCACGTGACGTCACGTTAAAGGTTTAATTTTCCCCATAGGTTTTGTACACGTTTTTCTTCAGACTATTGACTTTGGCACTTCGGTAAATCCGACCGACTTGAAACTTGGCATACACTTAGAATACCACCCCCACATGTTTCTGAAATAAATTCGGCACGATTGCGTCATTCAAGGTTGCGTGACGTCACATTAAAGGTTCACATTTTTCTCCCATTGGTTTTGTACACGTTTTTGTTTAGACTATTGACTTTGACACTTTAGTAAATCCGATCGACTTGAGACTTGGCACACACTTAGACCACCATCCACAGACGGCCCTAGAAGAAATTCGGCACGATTACGTCATTCAAGGTCACGGGGCGTCACATTAAAGGTTCAATTTTCCCCCATATGTTTTGTACACGTTTTTCTTGAGACTATTGACTTGGACACTTTAGCAAATCTGATCGTCTTGAGACCTGGCACACACAAAAGACCATCACACACATATTGAAAGACACTCGAAACAGCTCTGTGTTTGTCCACAAACACATGTCTAGTTCTACCGTGCGTTTCCACTGGGACTTTTCACCCCAGCCGAATGTTTACTGGCCTTCCAAAGCTTTCAGAATGTCACGCATTGTTAACGCCAATAACTTACCGCGGTTGAGCGAAAACTTTCTGCGACTACTTTCGGCCTGGTAGTTTTACATTAAGCACATTCGGAGCTCTGCCGTGTCATCCGTTAGATATTATGGCAATGGCAATCTACGAAGTTATAACTTGGTTGCCACTATAATGTGGAGCCGGATAGGAATTTCCTCTTCTGTTTTTCCCCCCAAAAGAGGTTTTAATTTTTTGCGGGTTTTCGGCTATCTCGTAATTCAGAATTAGTATCAATTCTTTGGATTCCTGTAAATATCCTTGTACGTCTGTAAATACTATGTTTGTAACTTTCTGTAAATGTTGTTGTAGTTATATGTACTGTTATTTTATTTGATGATGTATGCAGGGCCCCAATGAGAACCAGTTTTAAACTGTTTGTCACATCCTGGGTAAAGAAAGGGAATAAATAAATCACCGTTGCGGTACGTTGACAGGAACGTTATGAAGTTTTACCACGCGTTCCCTTTGTATTTAATGCTGCCATTCTACAGAAACGTTAGGTACGTTAAAGGGGAAATATCTAAGTCCTGAAATCTCTGAAAATGTTATGTTTTAGATTGTTCACTTGAACTATTTAAAACACCTGGTTGAAGGAAAACCAAACTAATGTCTTACCGTTCCCAAGACAAGACGAACAAAAAAACACGTCCTTTACGTTTGACGCGGCGGACATCGTTTAGTAACCTTTACTACTCCCAGTCAGTTTCTGTTACATTATAGGTTACACTGTTAAAACGCTGTTTAAAACTTTGATTAAGTTGGGGAGAATACACGAGAGAGTGTGGATTTGTAACTACGAATTAATGCACGCCTGTTCATGTCCACTCAACTGGATGACAGTTCACACAATGGTTTAAATGGAGGATACACACTTGATAATTGCTTGAATTTTTAGGATTGGCTTGATTTTTGTGGATTTGTTCTCCTTTTTTTTGACACTGACATGCCCAAGGTTTTACAATCTAGAATGCCGAGGGGAAAAAAAGCAACAAAAACGGCGTTCGTTTACAACCAGCGTCGGGCAGTTGTCCTTGTTTTTCCTTAGCCATTGTGATTTGTTTTTGTATAACACTACATTTTTCGGAACAGTTACAGGATATCTAGCGCAATCATGTTGCTGAATATCAAGAATCATTATTTACTTTCAAAAAAGTAGGATATTTCCTATAATTCGGTTGATAAGTTTGTTTTGATATCTGAAAACAATGTATCCTACCTTCAAACAAGTTAAACAACCAGGGTTGTTCATGTGCTCTGCTTTATTAAACAGGTATCCGGTAGAATACACCATTGGTAATTGCTTGAATTATGATGAATGGGTAGATTTGAGGGTTTGTATTTTGTAGTAAATATCGTTTAACTGACTTGTCTGAAGTTTTCCAATCAAGCACGAAAAACAGCGTTTTGTTTTCAACCGGCGTTGGGCAGTTATCCTTATGTTATTCATTGGTTTTTTTTTTGCGATCGCCGTCCGGCGATCGCAAATATTGTTTTTATAACAATTTTTTTTTTTAAATAATTACAGAATATCTAGTGCAATCATTTTCTTGATGCCTAGAATCATTATTTACTTTCAAATAAGTCAGATGTTTCTTATTAAATTGGTAGTAAATATTTTCGATATCTGCAATTAGTGGACCATACCTTTAAACAACCTGTGTTGTTTAAAAAAATTAAAGGGAAACTCAATCCATATAGTTTATATTGACATAATGTTAAAGAGTGTCAATTGCCATTGTGACTTGATTTTTATTTCTTTTTTTTCGGTTTCGGTAATCATATGAAACATAGATTTTCTCGCACTGCGCTTAATACCGTCATGTGAGCCGCCATCCATTTTGTTCTAGTTATCGGTACATCCAGGATATCGTGACGTAGTGTCTGCACCATATAGTACGTAAAGCCCGATCGATAGCGGCCCTGCACGCGCAAGGAATGCAAGTGAACCCTTTTGTGTACGGCTACATGTATACATAATGTGCATGTACATGTGAAAGTGGGCTCAAAATCATACGGAGAGGGACCTGATGCCATAATTACTAGCTCACAGATTATTTTCTATTCTTCTCAGAAAATACACAAATAAACGATAGTTTGTGGCGCGTCAAGTCGATATTCTGCACAGAAATTCAATAGGCCTACATGTACTCTCAATAGTCGGGTGTCGTACAACATACGTATACATAATGTAGTTGGCCGCGTCAAGGTAGGATACCAGTGCGAACAACAAGCAATAAAACGATGTGCATTGAGGTGCAGTCACTACGTCATAATGTCCCAGATGAGGCGGGATATTTGAACATTATGGACGCGCCCTTGTACTCCTGAATGGCAAGAAATCGTGAATATAATAGGCGCGTGAGTCGTTCTCGATAACAAATCAAAACAAATTCTCTGCGGTGTCAGTATGTTACCATATATTATTTTAGTCTATGTAAAATATTATTATTGAGTCTGGGTTGTTTAAAAAGGTTAAACAGCGTGTTAACAAGGTATGGCCGATAAGTCCTGTTGCTAATTGCTAGAGGTAAATTAACTGCTGTCAAGTTGATTATTTAGAACTGTGCTATCAATCACGTTAAATACATCGGTTAGTGATACAGTATCGGTCAAGTTGTAAAACTTTCGGTAGGTGACACGTTATTGGTTGGTTACTGCATTATTAGTTGTAACACGGGTCCTCTAAATGGTCCTCTAAATAAAATTATGCAGCAAATATTTCCCTTTTGTCTTAGTTATCTGGAAAAGGAACATACTTAATTTCGAATAATGTTTGTTTTTTCAATAATGGATACAGTCCTGTCTAGTATATAGCAATTTATAGTTTTAATGTCGTTTAATGTGACACTCGGTCATTCTCGTTGAGTCCAACTACAGTCCGAGCTATACAGTTTTGCACATGGTTTGTACAGGGTATTATGGGGTACCGGGAACAAAGCGTACACATAGTACAAAGGGTATAAATGCACTAATCCAGCCGTCAATCAAGAAGCGAGCATTGACCAACAATACTTTTGGTTAGGTGATTTAGCAACAGTTGCTACAGTGCCATTTATTTCACAGCAGTACGTTTTCACTAGTTAACACCAACATGGAATCAGCCCAAACGTTTATTAAAACAATATAAACTCGTCATGTGCAGGCGCCAACGCCAATTTGTTTCGTTTTGTTTACCTACAAAAGAACAGCAAGAGAAAACAAGGGCAAACAAATTCTCACCTGATATCTGTATTGTTATAACCTGGGCAAGCAGGTTAAAATCACCATAGTCCTGTAGCACCAACAAGTGCTCGTAGGTCGGCTTAGAAGCAATATCTTGCAGTTCATTGGTGTCTATTCGATAACCAACTCCGATGCAGTAGATTTCAACCCGATACCGTTGACGTAGTGTCTCCGCTTCCTTCTTGGGCAATGCGACATTGGCACCCATGTTTGTTTTGCCTATACGTAGTTATAAAGGAAGAATCCTTTATTATAATTTCAGAAAATCACGGTTTTACCAGAATGTGTATACATTTAAGTATATGAATAATAAAATAATTGGTGTGCAATCAAAAATAAATCACGTTTCCATTTTCCGGAAGTTTTTACAAAATCTAAATATGCAGTCAAAACAAAATTCAAGAAATGACTTTGAATGTTTATCCATTTGTTAATTAAAATATTTGTGTTGGTGATTGACTATAAAATGTGATTCGACACATACAAGTATGTGCAACCTTAACATTCTTCGTCGGTGTTGCCATTTGGTGCCTGTAGTGGATTGTCCACTAACTATTCAGTTATGATTTTATTTTAAACTTCTTTGATTTAAAGCAGTTTAAGCTTTTTTATTTCTCATCTAGTTGGGCACACTATACGTTAGTTGTGCATGAGTAATTAACAGTCTCATCAGTGGCACAAGGCATGTGGACAATCAAATCGGGATAGGCTCAAACACACAACTTTCAGAATTACCCGCACAGAACAAATCCAATGAATATGAATTGGACTTGAACTATTGAACTAAACCACGACTTCACGGCCTTTGAACAATATCGATTCATATCACCCTTAGAATATCACGGTACCTACTCATTGGCCAATACAACTTTCCAATTACTATCTCAACTCCCTTGTGGTTATAGCTCAATGCTGCCATTTCAGCGCAATCGGCTAAATCAAACACAATAAACATCTCACCCATTTGCTTCTGAACCAGAACCAGAACCAACACACGATAAAGATACCTCGTTCTAGATTTTAGAGACACCTTATTCATGTTTAATAATAGAGCAAACACACGCATATGGAAATGAAGAACCAACTACAATAATCCTACCATCTGTGATTAGAAAAAGATATTTCTTTGCATTGGGCCTGTCAAATGCTTCTGGTATCATGTGTTCGTGGATAAGCCGGAGAGCTAGGCCAGTTGCTGTCCCCCTTCCTGTGAAAGGAAAATGTCCAAAACAAGTGAACTGTTTGGAATTTGTTCACAATCAAACACAATGTTACTACATAACATATCAATGCTTGGTGATAAGTAATACTGTATAAGTACATGTACATGTAGATCATGCTAATTTATTATTGAACATACATTGAACATTGCTGTGTGTTAAGCTCATTTATACCTATTGCATCAGTGCCTTGTAAATCAATCAATCCGTCCAACAGACTATCTACGACTCCCACTGATGGCTGAGGATCGGTGACACCAAAAGCAACCAGAACATATGTTGCAAACAGAGAGGCACCATACCGAGCACGCCAGGGACCCTCAGCCACACCAAACTACAGACAGACAAAATGAAATAGAATACCATTTTAATTTAATATAAGCCTACTTTTATAACCCTTTTTTTATCGGACGATGTTGACTGTGAATGTTGAATTTGAATGAAAAATATTTCCAAATACTCTTGAAACCCCATGTTATTTGTTTCGAGTGCTACACTTTGTAAATCTGCACATACAAGTACCTTTTGTATTTTCAAAAGTACTGTAAGAATTTAAACTCCCAATATTGTCTAGTTTATCTGTCCTAAATTAAAAAAAAATTATTTGTTATTGCTTTTTACTTGTGTCGGTTTATAGAGAAACATAAAATGAACTCCGACAATACATTAAAAGATATAGAGGAGCAAAAACTTCTACAAAAAGTACAGTACAATATAATGAACTCAATTGCCTCCATTTGAGGTTAACGTGATATTGTATTTGTTTTTCAGCACCTTATGGTAATAACATATTAACGTATGTAACCCCGACCCAAAACAGGTCTTGGGTTATAGTATTATTTAATATTTTCTATTTGGTATGACTGTTTCCCATTTGTAAGATTTCCCTTTTTACTCAACTTTTATGGTTCTTTATCTTTTTTTTCTACTGGAGAGCTTGTTCCAGTATAGACCCTTTGATCTCTGCCTACCATTTGTAGGACTAGTCTTTGATCTTTTTATCTTTTATCTTTCTTGGAACTTCAGAGGATGTTCTTTGTGTCCTCTGCCTTTTATTGGTGGCTGGTACACTAGTGTGTACACACACACAATAAACTTCATAAGCTAAGCAGGATGTAAGGACTCTTAATCCCTGCTTGTTTATTACATATTACAGGAGCTGTTAAAACAACAAGCTTCTGTTGAATTCAGATCTCCCTGGTTACTAAATGACCAATCAGTATAGAGTCATGTGTGACAATTTGAAGTTTGACCAATGAGAGCCTGGGTTGATCATGTGGTCAGGACATGCTTTCGGTGCCAGCTTGCCCTAAATTTTAGCAAGACTTGGCATAACCGATTCTGCCATCGTGCTGACTGCATGTCTGCCGTTTTCATCTGCTGTTTTGAGCAAATTGTTGTTGTTTCGATTGGAGGACCCCGATCCCAAGTTTCCTCCTCTTGCACGAATATTGGCTCTCTGTTTTAGGTGAGTTTGATTTACTATTTATATTGTGTTTAGATTATTATGTTTGCTCAGATTTTTAGTCATTGACATTTCACTGTGTTCATCCTGACTTTGCGTAAATTAAAAAGAGATTTGTCTGAGTTGTATTTCTACGAAGTCTGGACTTCAGGAATTTGAGAGAGTCCAGACATATTGTTGAAGTAAAAGACTTTGGCGATTAATTATATTGTCAAGTTTGATAATGTGCTGAGAGATCCAAAAAGGATACTCTCATGATTTTGCATTTTTTATATTAACTTTAGGTAAAGTGTTTTAGCAAGATAAGTTTGTAGTAAGTTGGATTTGCGCCTTTTCTTTACTCTTGCATGAAGCACATGCAAGTGGTTTAGAGTCAAACCAAGAATAAGTAATGCTCCAGATTTTATTCAGCATTGTATAGACTTTTGGTGTTTTATGAAGTCAGGGTGAACAACTGACTATGGTCCAAAATTCTGGGATGATTAGATATTTTTATTGAATTTCTATTCCGCAGTTATGATTTACTTGTTAAAGTGTTTGGCGTACATTTTTTCCTGTGGTTTTGATTAACCCAAGCTTTAAGACACAAACTGTTGTCTTGTGTTAGAGTTTTTAGGCTGTATGCGAAAAGATGCATATTCTGTATTTATTTATTTGTAGATTCCGGTCTTTAGTGCCGTTCATATATTATTCTGTTATGGAACGAAACTTAGAGATACAAATTGTTCTCTCATGATCAAGTTTTGGAACTTGCTATTCCTGCATTTGAACAGTTCGATTAAGATTTGGAGTTTCTATTTTTGATTTGTGTCTCACGTATGAGACTGAGAAATGTAGTCCTTTTTATCATGTTTAGTTTTAAAGTCGTTCCAAGGAAATACCTTTGAGTATTTCTGAGAAGTACTAGACAACAAATTGATTTCTTTTATATTGTTCCTATGATAAAGAAGTTCATGCAATACATGTCAATATCGTGTACCTGTACATGTAGGTTGCTATTGTTGAATTTTAAAAGCCTTCCACATGATGGATAATTATGAAGTGTGTTAAATTTGCATGTAGAAAAGTCAGCCATTTTGACCTGACTCTGTAGTAATTAGATGGATTTAGTAATGTGGCATAGACCCCTATGCAACTCTCTGTTTTAGACTAAAACGACTGGACCGTGCCATTTGAAGGGTAACTTAGACCGGACCGTCTGCGTGTTCCCGACCTGCCCTCCAGGCATCCCATTCCATGCTCCATGTACGTCCAGTACGCCAAGCCTACTGCTATCCTCGACGCCCAACGACAAGACGTTCGAGCGATCCAGGCACACAAGAACAACCCAGCATTGCCCTAGACGCAGCCACTTCATCTTTTTGTCTTGTTCAAGACCCCGCAAGTATCTTACTTTGGTTTCACATGTACATGTAGCAACAAATGACGAGAGTTGTCATTTCTACTTCTACCTTCGATTGAACTCTTCTTCAAGTGCTCTACTTCATCATCTCGTTTCTACATATTCTTCAACTCCTTCTACCCCATGACTCCGATCTACCGAGGATGGACGAATCGCGAGCGTTAACTGTCTTTTAGGTTTTGGCGCCCTTTTTATTCTGATCTCAAATTTTGTATTTAAAATCATACAGGATCCTGTGTTTTGTGTAAATTATCCTAACCCATTGCATTTTTTCATTTGTATTGCTATTACCTGAGATAATTTTCTTCTTGAAATAAAACATTTTCTTTGTGTATGCAAATCCTGAATTGTGTGAAGTCAAGAGTTTTTTACCAAAAGGGAGTTAAATTGATATAAATTTGGTTCCTGTTATTTTGGAATGTGAACCACGGGTTACACGTACAAGCAAAATAAATGGGTTCTGAACAAGCAAAACAAGCGGCTTCCTTTATTTCACGCATATCACAACGATTAAAACAGAATAAAATAGTAAACAAAAACGGTAATCACCATAATTATTTTTGTTTAGAATCATTTACTCTGTTGTTTTTTAACAACTTAAAATGAGTTTGTTACAATTTTTGAAAATGCAGTAAAAAAATAGTGCTTTTTAATATTCAGGCAAATAAAATAATTCTGCAGAAATACCCCTTTAAACTCAGCCAGCATTCGGCTTGGTACCCATCATTTCTAGATGCAGCGCCCCTTGAGGTCAAATTGTTAGTATACCAACTTCTAATAAACATAAAATGCCTCTTCTTGCCTTTAAATAACTTGTTTTGGAAAAATATAGCCGCGACTATAAATGCTTCTTGGACAGCATGTATATACGTACCTTACGAACAATGGATTTGGCAAGGTCCAAACCAACTTTGAAGTGAGCCCTAGAAATGCTACCAGATGCATCGAAAGCAAAGTAGATATCCATCTCACGAGTGTGTCCATGATCTGGTGGTTTGATTACAGGATCTGCAATTCTTGCTGCCACCCGAAAGGCATGAGGTCCTGTTGGAAGGCATTAATTATTGAGCAATAAAACAATAAATAATAATACTTGTTTCATTTATACCACATTTTAGCAAAAAATCTTAGACAAAGTGTTTGATGTGCCTTGCCAAAGCCAGATCCATCACAGCTGGAACTCATCTCTTGAGCAATGGCCACTACTTAAAAATGCTTTAAAAAATATTAACTAAACTGTGGTGTTAAAGGCGGTCAAACAGCGGTAAGTCAAAAATATTATTGTATTAATCTTCAACTTTTATAATTAAAACAGTTTATATGAATACAACTGGCTAGAATGACCGGAAATGTACAAATCATATAAGTTAAGAGACCCTAAAATTTCGATCTTAACAAGATTTTCTTCAAAGGCTGAAGATTCTGTTAAGATCGAAATATTTGGCCCTCTTAACTTATCACATTGAATTGTGGTAGAACTGTTTAAACAGGTTTATTCAGGAAACACTGAGGGTCGATTCTTGCTTTGTTAGATATACAATGTTCCTAAACTTTTTTCTACATCAGGAAACAATACTCTTTATGAATCTGCATGAAGACCCTGTCTCAGGGTTAAGCAATTTGAGATGCTGTGAGTCAATATTTAGGTATTTTTATTTTTTTAAAGTTTATTTTGGTGGTTATACTTACACATCATTACTTTAATAACATATTCTAAAGCTTATAAGTGACTGAATATTTACAATAACATATATTAGTAACAATAATAATAATAAAACGCCCAAATGGGTACTTGGGGAGACAATCCCATAGAGACGTGCACAATCTTATTTGTACCCTAACCCGTTTTTACCTAGAGCTTTCGCCACGAAATTACATATTTATGCTATTTAGACCCAAATCTGTCTTCTCCGAGCTAAAATAACTCCCAAATATCGTTTTGTGGGGTAGCTAGACACTTAGGGAGACACTGAAATGTCTCCCTAAGTGCCACTGTCTCCCAAGTGAATCAAAACTATCGCTAAATTGTCTCCCAAAGTGCCCATTAAGTAAAATAATGTCTACTATTATACTCTAAAGTTTCATTCACCCTATATCCAGATATCATCAAGATGGTCTTGCCAAACCTCAGTATAGATGAGCTTCAAAATTCTACAAGTTGCTTACTGGAACAGTTGCCATAATATTTAAACATTGTAATATTTAGCCCAGCAAACAAAAATGGGGGAAAACGAGGTGTCCGTAAATTGGGCTAAAAAGTAAGCGAAGCGGGTGAATTGGGTGAAGTGGGTGAATTGAACAAGTTATTATTCGTTGTTGCCATTATCAACCTAGGCGTATTTTTTTCATAATAAACAAGGTATAACTTATTTCTCAGTGTTGTCCAAAGCGATTTAAGACTACAGTCACTCTGAGGAAAATGAATTGTTAGTGTTGATATGCAGGGTTATTTTCAGGGTTATTTTTAACAGGATTTTAACACAACTCCACATCTAGTCTCCTTAACTTTGCGAAGAGTGTAACATTATCTCATTACACGTAAATATATCAACAATGGATGGCGCCTTTTATGTATTAAGCCGACTGGAATAGAGTCTAATCTTCTGTACAAACTTCTGGGCACTGATAGTCCACTGCAACAAAGTTCGTCCTAAAATTATTCATTTATTAAGCCGGCATCTTTACAATGAGCAATCACTGTGAGGGCTTATGGGGTCCCTGGAGTCTGGGTGTTTCCTGCGGGAGGAGTTTGGGAAAGATAGCGGGTAATTTCGGGACATGCGCCAAGTGCTTGGGGTCTTCGGTGCGTCCACTCCGATTCGGAGAGGGGGCGCCCTTCCCCATATGTTGTCTGGGGCCGCTACCGGGTCTGACGGGGGGCCGCCCCATGTTGTAGACGGCGGCGCAGCAGACGTCTCGCTCCACACGAGGCTATTCCGAGCTGTGCCCTTGAATGCAGTGGGGGCGGGGCCTCGTCAGGACATTCCCTAGATCTTCTGCAGAAATTATACCGAGTCCGGGGTCCAGCCCAGCCCATGCTGTGAACAGCGGCACGGCAGACGTTTCGTTCCGCTCGGGGCGAGTCCGAGTCGGGTCCGTCGGCGCAGCGGGGGCGGCCACGAGTCAGAGTCGCGGCCACAGGAGCCAGTCGCAGTCGCAGGAGCCAGTCGTAGTCGCAGGAACCACAGTCGCAGTCGCAAGAGCCAGTTGCAGTCGCAGTCGCAGTCGCAGTCAAGTCTTAACATTAGTGGGGTGTGCCGGAACTGGGGGTGTGACGGAACTGGGGGTGTGCCAGAGCTAGGAGTGTGCCAGAGCTAGGGGTCGTCTGGCGGACCACACATGCGCGACGGAGTCGGACCACGCATGCGCCTGGGAGAGACGGCCCAGGCGTGGAGAGACATTCCACCGGAATTTTGGGAGCAACTTCAGGCAGACCGAGTTCAAGCGACGGACACCTCCCACCTACTAGGCGGGAACTTTTGAACCTTTTATTCTTGTTGTAATGTAAATTGTTGTAATGTAAATTGTTGTAATGTAAATTGTTGTAATGTAAATTGTATAATTGTTGGCGTTGTGCGCTTTCCGGTGCGGGTCTTCGGGGTGTACGGCGGCAGAGCCCACCGTCTTGTTTGGGGGCAAACAAGGTCTTCGTGGGGGGCTGTGTAACGTTTGTG